>JASJUZ010000240.1:0-693686 GCA_037159825.1 Tupiocoris notatus | reverse complement strand
ATCCATTCATGATAGTAATTATTCCGGACATTCGTGGACGTTCGCACCGAAAAACTGCAGCAACAGTTGTAGTTTTAATAATTTTCATTTTTCTCAGTTTCAAAATTAAATGCTAGATTTTTTGCCTAGCGGTACAGCTGTAGAGAATGTTTTACGATCATTCCAACGAGCATAGAACGAGTTTTATTGCTACAAAAACTCTTGAGTTCAACCCCCATGCCAAATTTCTGAAAATCTACCAAATTCGACATAAAGCTGCGATAACTTGAAAACCAATAAAGCTATCGACCCCACGATGGTCTCTTTCGATTCAGCGTCCAAAAAACTATAGAAATTGATACCAAATTACACTTTTTTGTGGAAAACGTTAGAAAATACGAATTTTCTCCCCCTCAAAACCCCCCACTAATGGCCCTAACCAGCCCTAACCAGCCCTAACCAGCCCTAACCAGCCCTAACCAGCCCTAACCAGCCCTAACCAGCCCTAACCAGCCCTAACCAGCCCTAACCAGCCCTAACCAGCCCTAACCAGCCCTAACCAGCCCTAACCAGCCCTAACCAGCCCTAACCAGCCCTAACCAGCCCTAACCAGCCCTAACCAGCCCTAACCAGCCCTAACCAGCCCTAACCAGCCCTAACCAGCCCTAACCAGCCCTAACCAGCCCTAACCAGCCCTAACCAGCCCTAACCAGCCCTAACCAGCCCTAACCAGCCCTAACCAGCCCTAACCAGCCCTAACCAGCCCTAACCAGCCCTAACCAGCCCTAACCAGCCCTAACCAGCCCTAACCAGCCCTAACCAGCCCTAACCAGCCCTAACCAGCCCTAACCAGCCCTAACCAGCCCTAACCAGCCCTAACCAGCCCTAACCAGCCCTAACCAGCCCTAACCAGCCCTAACCAGCCCTAACCAGCCCTAACCAGCCCTAACCAGCCCTAACCAGCCCTAACCAGCCCTAACCAGCCCTAACCAGCCCTAACCAGCCCTAACCAGCCCTAACCAGCCCTAACCAGCCCTAACCAGCCCTAACCAGCCCTAACCAGCCCTAACCAGCCCTAACCAGCCCTAACCAGCCCTAACCAGCCCTAACCAGCCCTAACCAGCCCTAACCAGCCCTAACCAGCCCTAACCAGCCCTAACCAGCCCTAACCAGCCCTAACCAGCCCTAACCAGCCCTAACCAGCCCTAACCAGCCCTAACCAGCCCTAACCAGCCCTAACCAGCCCTAACCAGCCCTAACCAGCCCTAACCAGCCCTAACCAGCCCTAACCAGCCCTAACCAGCCCTAACCAGCCCTAACCAGCCCTAACCAGCCCTAACCAGCCCTAACCAGCCCTAACCAGCCCTAACCAGCCCTAACCAGCCCTAACCAGCCCTAACCAGCCCTAACCAGCCCTAACCAGCCCTAACCAGCCCTAACCAGCCCTAACCAGCCCTAACCAGCCCTAACCAGCCCTAACCAGCCCTAACCGGCCCTAACCGGCCCTAACCGGCCCTAACCGGCCCTAACCGGCCCTAACCGGCCCTAACCGGCCCTAACCGGCCCTAACCGGCCCTAACCGGCCCTAACCGGCCCTAACCGGCCCTAACCGGCCCTAACCGGCCCTAACCGGCCCTAACCGGCCCTAACCGGCCCTAACCGGCCCTAACCGGCCCTAACCGGCCCTAACCGGCCCTAACCGGCCCTAACCGGCCCTAACCGGCCCTAACCGGCCCTAACCGGCCCTAACCGGCCCTAACCGGCCCTAACCGGCCCTAACCGGCCCTAACCGGCCCTAACCGGCCCTAACCGGCCCTAACCGGCCCTAACCGGCCCTAACCGGCCCTAACCGGCCCTAACCGGCCCTAACCGGCCCTAACCGGCCCTAACCGGCCCTAACCGGCCCTAACCGGCCCTAACCGGCCCTAACCGGCCCTAACCGGCCCTAACCGGCCCTAACCGGCCCTAACCGGCCCTAACCGGCCCTAACCGGCCCTAACCGGCCCTAACCGGCCCTAACCGGCCCTAACCGGCCCTAACCGGCCCTAACCGGCCCTAACCGGCCCTAACCGGCCCTAACCGGCCCTAACCGGCCCTAACCGGCCCTAACCGGCCCTAACCGGCCCTAACCGGCCCTAACCGGCCCTAACCGGCCCTAACCGGCCCTAACCGGCCCTAACCGGCCCTAACCGGCCCTAACCGGCCCTAACCGGCCCTAACCGGCCCTAACCGGCCCTAACCGGCCCTAACCGGCCCTAACCGGCCCTAACCGGCCCTAACCGGCCCTAACCGGCCCTAACCGGCCCTAACCGGCCCTAACCGGCCCTAACCGGCCCTAACCGGCCCTAACCGGCCCTAACCGGCCCTAACCGGCCCTAACCGGCCCTAACCGGCCCTAACCGGCCCTAACCGGCCCTAACCGGCCCTAACCGGCCCTAACCGGCCCTAACCGGCCCTAACCGGCCCTAACCGGCCCTAACCGGCCCTAACCGGCCCTAACCGGCCCTAACCGGCCCTAACCGGCCCTAACCGGCCCTAACCGGCCCTAACCGGCCCTAACCGGCCCTAACCGGCCCTAACCGGCCCTAACCGGCCCTAACCGGCCCTAACCGGCCCTAACCGGCCCTAACCGGCCCTAACCGGCCCTAACCGGCCCTAACCGGCCCTAACCGGCCCTAACCGGCCCTAACCGGCCCTAACCGGCCCTAACCGGCCCTAACCGGCCCTAACCGGCCCTAACCGGCCCTAACCGGCCCTAACCGGCCCTAACCGGCCCTAACCGGCCCTAACCGGCCCTAACCGGCCCTAACCGGCCCTAACCGGCCCTAACCGGCCCTAACCGGCCCTAACCGGCCTTTTTCACCCGGCCCTTGACCGGCCTTTTTCACCCGGCCCTTGACCGGCCTTTTTCACCCGGCCCTTGACCGGCCTTTTTCACCCGGCCCTTGACCGGCCTTTTTCACCCGGCCCTTGACCGGCCTTTTTCACCCGGCCCTTGACCGGCCTTTTTCACCCGGCCCTTGACCGGCCTTTTTCACCCGGCCCTTGACCGGCCTTTTTCACCCGGCCCTTGACCGGCCTTTTTCACCCGGCCCTTGACCGGCCTTTTTCACCCGGCCCTTGACCGGCCTTTTTCACCCGGCCCTTGACCGGCCTTTTTCACCCGGCCCTTGACCGGCCTTTTTCACCCGGCCCTTGACCGGCCTTTTTCACCCGGCCCTTGACCGGCCTTTTTCACCCGGCCCTTGACCGGCCTTTTTCACCCGGCCCTTGACCGGCCTTTTTCACCCGGCCCTTGACCGGCCTTTTTCACCCGGCCCTTGACCGGCCTTTTTCACCCGGCCCTTGACCGGCCTTCTTCACCCGGCCCTTGACCGGCCTTTTTCACCCGGCCCTTGACCGGCCTTTTTCACCCGGCCCTTGACCGGCCTTTTTCACCCGGCCCTTGACCGGCCTTTTTCACCCGGCCCTTGACCGGCCTTTTTCACCCGGCCCTTGACCGGCCTTTTTCACCCGGCCCTTGACCGGCCTTTTTCACCCGGCCCTTGACCGGCCTTTTTCACCCGGCCCTTGACCGGCCTTTTTCACCCGGCCCTTGACCGGCCTTTTTCACCCGGCCCTTGACCGGCCTTTTTCACCCGGCCCTTGACCGGCCTTTTTCACCCGGCCCTTGACCGGCCTTTTTCACCCGGCCCTTGACCGGCCTTTTTCACCCGGCCCTTGACCGGCCTTTATCACCCGGCCCTTGACCGGCCTTTTACACCCGGCCCTTGACCGGCCTTTTTCACCCGGCCCTTGACCGGCCTTTTTCACCCGGCCCTTGACCGGCCTTTTTCACCCGGCCCTTGACCGGCCTTTTTCACCCGGCCCTTGACCGGCCTTTTTCACCCGGCCCTTGACCGGCCTTTTTCACCCGGCCCTTGACCGGCCTTTTTCACCCGGCCCTTGACCGGCCTTTTTCACCCGGCCCTTGACCGGCCTTTTTCACCCGGCCCTTGACCGGCCTTTTTCACCCGGCCCTTGACCGGCCTTTTTCACCCGGCCCTTGACCGGCCTTTTTCACCCGGCCCTTGACCGGCCTTTTTCACCCGGCCCTTGACCGGCCTTTTTCACCCGGCCCTTGACCGGCCTTTTTCACCCAGCCCTTGACCCGCCTTTTTCACCCGGCCCTTGACCGGCCTTTTTCACCCGGCCCTTGACCGGCCTTTTTCACCCGGCCCTTGACCGGCCTTTTTCACCCGGCCCTTGACCGGCCTTTTTCACCCGGCCCTTGACCGGCCTTCAACCGGCCCTTGACCGGCCTTTTTCACCCGTCCCTTGACCGGCCTTTTTCACCCGGCCCTTGACCGGCTTTTTTCACCCGGCCCCTGACCGGCCTTTTTCACCTTGCCCTTGACCGGCCTTTTTCACCCGGCCCTTGACCGGCCTTTTTCACCCGGCCCTTGACCGGCCTTTTTCACCCGGCCCTTGACCGGCCTTTCTCGCCCGGCCCTTGACCGGCCTTTTATACCCGGCCCCTGACCGGCCTTTTTCACCCGGCCCTTGACCGGCCTTTTTCGCCCGGCCCTTGTCCGGCCTTTTATACCCGGCCCTTGATCGGCCTTTTATACCCGGCCCTTGACCGGCCTTTTATGCCCGGCCCTTGACCGGCCTTTTATACCCGGCCCTTGACCGGCCATTAACCGGCCCTTGACGGGCCTTTGACTGGCCCTTGACCGGCCTTTAACCAGCCCTTGATCGGCCTTTAACCGGTCCTTGACCGGCCTTCAACCGGCCTTTTATACCCGGCCCCTGACCGGCCTTTTTCACCCGGCCCTTGACCAGCCTTTTTCACCCGGCCCTTGACTGGCCTTTTTCACCCGGCCCTTGACCGGCTTTTTTCACCCGGCCCTTGACCGGCCTTTTTCACCCGGCCCTTGACCGGCCTTTTTCACCCGGCCCTTGACCGGCCTTTTTCACCTGTCCCTTGACCGGCCTTTTTAACCTTGCCCTTGACTGACCTTTTTTACCCGGCCCTTGACCGGCCTTTTTTACCCAGCCCTTGACCGGCCTTTTTACACGGGCCTTGACCTGCCTTTAACCGGCCCTTGACGGGCCTTTGACTGGCCCTTGACCGGCCTTTAACCAGCCCTTGATCGGCCTTTAACCGGCCTTTGACCGGCCTTCAACCGGCTCTTGACCGGCCTTCAACCGGCCCTTAACCGGCCTTTAACTGGCCCTCAACCGGCCACAACCTGCTGTGCTCTTTCATTGTCGTCATAATATTTGGGCTGTTGTCGGCCACTCACGACGCGCCTTCATCCTTATTCACTTTCCTCTTCCATCCGTTTATGCACCGTTTCTAATTCAAATGTGTCTGCCCCCCTTTTTCCCCCCCTCAATTGCACAGCAGGCCACCTAGCCTCCGGGGACGTGGTGGCCAGGAATCACTTTAATGCTCATTGTTTCTTTCATTTCTTTGTTGCAGCGTAACCGTCGTCGCAGAGTCGCTGTCGTCGCCATGCCGTTGTTGTTGCAGTGCCGCCGTCGCCGCGCAATTTCCGTCGTTGCAGGGTTGTCACCACGCAGTAACCGGCTCTAACCTGCTTTCCGCCATGTTTGTCTTCCGGTTGTACCTAGGCTGTGTAGCCCATACCAACCATTCTGTTGCTTTATTCATTGCGCTTCCGTTGTTTTCTGTTCAGGTAATGGCCTCTTGCTGGACAACAGGTTGCCCCGCCCTGTCCGGTTTTTGCCATGGTCAATAATAATTGCCATGCCCGGGCTGGTTCTCGTAGCGGCACAGTTTTTACATGCCTATTTCTTATCGGGGCGGGAAAATTGGTTTCCTGCAGGTTTCATTCGTTTCCATTCTGTAAGGGTACATTCACCTCGTGTGTGTGGAAAATTGTAGCTATTTAAAATTCAGATCCATATTGTACTTTTCATTCAGTTGCTTTATTCCTTCATTAGATCATCCAGACAGCGGCAAAGGCCCTTCGCCTCGCTTCCGGTGCCAGCGCTGCGCAAGTTTCAAACTTCATGTAGGGCTGGTTTTATTTTTCATGGCATGTAGAATCTGAATATCCAATAAAAGAGCTGCAAATTATTGTAATGTGGTATATTATTCCTTCGCTTCAATAATGATTTAGGAAGACTATCCATTTGCGAAGGTAATTATTTCGAACATTTCTGAACAATCCCACCGAAAAACAGATGGTAACTATCGGGGAAGAATCCGTAGGTACCAACTATTGTAATTTTAATCATTTTTAATTTTTTCAATTTCCTAATTAAAAGCTAAAGTTATTGCCTAACGATACAGCTGGAGAGAGTGTCTGATGAGCATTCCAATGAGTATAGAACGATTTTTATAGCTCCGAGAACTCTCGAGTTATACCCTCATGCCAGTTTTTTTACAATAGCCTATCCCTACATAATTTTAAAAATATGGTCAAATCTGAGCTAGCCGAAAATCCTGTACAGATTAACCTTCAATTTCCTTATAATTTGTGCGTTGTGAGAGCGATACCTAGAAATAATAGTAGTTTAATTTTAATGAAATTTGTATCATTTCTGAACGTTTGTACATGCCTGATGACAGAGTAAAATTTTTATTATATTTCTGTGTAAAAAGGAAGAGAGGACCATACGGTCCTATTTTGTACACAGATTTTTTAATAAGCTAACGTTGTTGTTCATTCTTTCACGCGCCATTATTTAAAACCTATCTTGTTCAAGTTGTTCAATTTCAAAATCAATATACCAGTTCTTCCGTAATCAAGTTATTAAATACCCATTATCAAGCCTTCAAAGTTACAACAAACTGGCGACGAGGTGAATTAGATTTTTTCGGTTTCCTTGGGAAGCAATCGGTGTGTTTGTGACGCGCGTATTCAAGACTGTCCCGACCAGAGCCGACGCGACGGTGAGCTGTACCTATCCATTTCATTTTTGATACGTCCGACACCATTTCTCTTATTTTTTCCACTCTCTTCAATCAAAAATGGACGCGGAGCAGTTCGCACAGTTACTAACAGCGTTAAATGATAGTCAAAACCGGGTTATCGAAACTCTAGGGTGGGCTAGCGTTGGCATTGAAAATTATCTACAGTTAAAAGGTGTTTCGATTGATCATCAAGTCTGCCAACAGATTTTCCTCAACTCGGTCGGATCAACTCATTATCAACTTCTGGTTTCACTGCTTGCGCCAAACGATCCAAAAACGCCAACATATTTGGAGGTCATAAATGCGCTTGAAAAACACCTTTGTCCAACTCGCAATATTTTACTTGCTCAGCATAAATTTTTTGCTATTTATCAAAAGTCGAATCATTCAATCGCTGACTTTGTTGCTGAATTGCGGCGTGATATTAGTGAATGCGCGTTTGTATCGCCATGCGAATGTAAAGTGAGCCTATCAAACATGTTCCTTCAAGCTCAGTTGCTCAGTTCATTCGAGGGCTGTGTGAGATAATACTAATCAAAAATCGATTCTTCAGTCCGATTTGCGTGAGTTCGACGAAGTGGTAAAGAAAGCAGTTGCAGTCGAGGCATCGAAAATCGATAGCCGAGAAATAGCTTCAAAGCAACCGTCAGCAAGCAACGCGGAGGTTCATAAAACTTCGAATTTTCCACCGTCTTCGCGAAATTCATTCAATTCAAAATCTAAATTTCGTTCAATAAGTCAATCAAGTGGCCACTCGCATCGATCAAACTCAGGTTTCAAACCGCGATCAGGTCTCGATTACCGAAAACTCGGTATCGATGGCTTGTGTCTTCGATGTGGGAAACCACATAAAGCCACTGAACACCGACTGTACAGTTGATCGCAACAAACTTCGATGTACAGCCTGCAATCGTACGGGTCATGTGAAAAGAGTTTGTCTTCGAATTTTGCTGCCCCCAGCGAATGGATCTTCCAATCGTTCAACAGGAGATAATACAAACACAGACATTTTCAGAAATTACCTACGCTCCCATTTTTGAACAAAAAGTCGGTAGAGTAGGTACCCAACATCAAGTGCAGTTTACATCTTCGAGAAATAGAAATAGAATCATTACAAAAATTGATCACAGTGAATGGGGATCACCATTTTTAGTCATTGTGCCAAAACCAGACGGAACCGTCCAACTTTGCGTCGACTACAAAACAACTACAGTCAATCCCCAGCTACCGACTGCTCGATATCCGATTCGCCGAATTGAAGACATCTTAAATAGTCTACAGGGATCATCATACGTTTGCCGCTTGGATTTATTCAAGGCATATCTCCACATCGAAATGGATTGTAATTGTAACAGTAGCAGGATCACTGCTACTGCAATGTATTATAATCACCTGTTCCCAGAACGGTGATAATATAATGGAACGAGAATAAAGTTACTTAGTTCGAATCAAAACCGTGTGCATCTCTTCATCCCGAACAGCTCCCTAACACAAAACTAATAAAAATAGTACATGATGTCAGGTGTGAAACAGTTTTAAACCGAACTATTAATTAGTCGTGTATCTGTGACACTAAATCGCGGAAATAGCTAATAATTTTCCGGCGGATGAAAAACGATTAATTCCTCGAAGTGAACGCGAAGCCACCATCCAGCATGGGAGACGCCAAACCGCCTCACTCGTTTAACTTCGAATCCCCCAATCTCGAAAAAGAATGGGACGTATGGCATCAAAACTTCGCGATATATTAAGTGGCCTCGAAGAAGGAAAACGAGGCACACAAAGTAAAAATCGCGACGTTGCTTAATCAACTGGGATCTCGTGGCGTCGAATTATACAACACATTCGTAGCTGACAAAATAGCAACGCCGAATGATGAAGGCGCGTTTCTTAAAGCAACAGACGTCCTTCAAAAATATACGGAAGTAATCGAAGCTTTTGCGAACTATTTTGCGCCCCGGAAAAATATGTTGTATGAACGTTCCAAGTTTAATCAAATAAACTTGAAGCCAGGCCAATCTTTAATAGAATTTGCAATATCGTTAAAGACCGCTGTTGCATCATGCGAATATAAAGACCGCAACGACTTGGTCCGCGACCGAATCGTCGCTCAAGTTCCTGACAATAATCTTCTCAGCCGACTCCTCGACGAAGGGAACAGCCTCACGTTGGAAAGAACCATCGAGCTTTGTCAGCTTCATGAGAATCGACTAGCAGAAATCAGGGATTTTGAGAAGAAAACGAATCAAGATCAGCATGTGGACGCTTTGCACAACGAAGGTCGAAAAACGTTTCCGAGAGCCCAAAAACAACTTCCATCCTCAACGACACGTAGGCTAGACAATGGCAAAAACGAAGCAGAATTTGACTATATTATCCATGCAATAATCAAATCGGTTATGTCTGAAAATAGACATAAATCGCTGGCCGATGCGACGAGGGATGATCCATGTTTGAGTAAGGTTGCCTCGTTCATCAAAACTTCTTGGCCAGGGAATCTTTCAGGTGAAGTAGGTAGACTATCGCTAATAAAAAATGATCTGTCCCTACAAGATGGACTAATATTTTATGGTGATCGAATCGTAGTCCCCGTGTCCCAACGAAAGTCAATTTTATCTCGTCTCCATGTCGGTCATTTAGGAATCGAAAAAACGAGGTCAAAGGCCCGAAAAGCATTTTACTGGCCCGGCATGTCCACGCAAATTGGTGAGTTTATTTCATCGTGCGATACTTGCCAACTAAACAGACCTATTAATTGCAAGGAGCCAATGATCGCTTCGGACATTCCACTACGTCCATGGGCTAAAATCGGCATGGACATTCTTGAATTTCATAATAAATCCTATCTAGTCGCCATGGATTATTATTCGAAATGGATAGAATATGGTCGAATCGGAAATAAAAGTGCCCAAGAGGTAATATCTTGGTGCCAAAAAACGTTTGCCGCTTATGGATTCCTAAATACTATTGTTTCGGATAACAATCCGTTCGCAAGTAAAGAATTTGTTTCCTACTTAGTGGAAAATGATGTCGAATTGGTCACAAGTAGTCCTCACTATAGCCAGGGGCATGCGCTCGCCGAAACTGGCGTGAAAATAGTCGAGAACATTCTCCAAAAAACAATCAAGACTAATCAAAATCCTTACGTCCTGCTAATGCACTACAGAAATGCACCGATTCCTTCCCTAGGCGTATCTCCTAGTCAGCTAATGCTTGGCCGATCGCTACGGGATGATACCAATTTTAACGAAAAAGATCTAGTGATAAAGCCAATAAGCAATTAACTCATAGCGGAAAAATTAAAAGAGTCTCAAAAAAGGCAGAAGAGTTACTATGCCCGAAATGCGAAAATTTTACCTGATGTGGAAGTCAATGATCGTGTGCTCTATCGGCACAAATTTAAATGGAATCCAGGCTTACTGATTCGTAAGTCAAGGACTCCAAGGTCATGGATTATCCAAGATGAAGGAGGTAAAACATTTCGCAAAAATCGACGAGATTTTATTAAAGTAAAACACAACAGACAAAACATAGGCACGGATTACTCGTACCTTAACATAAACAATAGAAACTCCGAAATTCGCAAAACACAATCGCCTAATCAAAAGCGGTATTCACTACGCGACAGATCAAAATTAAAGAGAGACACACGTTTATTTCACGCAATCTACTACTAGAACTAGGTTTTAAGATTTCAGTTCGTAGAATTTCAGTAGTGGGATGAAAATAAAATGAACTGTGCACTTCTCAGAAGAAGGCGTTCATTTCCAAGATGGTATAGGAACTGATACCGGGTTATCTAGGCCACCGGTTGCACGCAAGGTAGATAGATATCTATCTACCTCTCAATCTATCTATCTATCTATCTATCTATCTATCTACCTTGGGTTGCACGGCCCTTAAGCCCCGTTTCCATTACAACAAAACTCTCTGCAACTTGTGCCGGGCACATGTGCCCGGCACAAGTTGCAGAATGGAAACGGTCTGGCACACGTCGCGTCACAAGTGCCCTTGACAAAAATGTTGCAGCCGACTGCGCGACAAAACATGATGTGCCCGGCACAAGTCCCCGCGACTTGTAGGAATGAAAACGTAGCTTCAGTATGGTCATTATTTTCGGCAGTGTTGCCAATGTAAATTAATTGTATTAGCAACTAACAGTTACTTATATGATTAATTCAGAAGAAGAAAATTGTAAATCTATTAATTTAATACAAAAGTATGTATTTGCTAGAATTAATTTTATTTGTAATCTACCCGTCATGCTGATTAATAAAAAAAAGAAAATAATATTAATTTTGTGAAAACAGAAAGGGTGTAACAGTAGTAGGATCACTGCTACTGCAATGTATTATAATCACCTGTTCCCAGAACGGTGATAATATAATGGAACGAGAATAAAGTTAGTTCGAATCAAAACCGTGTGCATCTCTTCATCCCGAACAGCTCCCTAACACAAAACTAATAAAAATAGTACAGTAATAGCCGTGCAATTCAAACGATTTCAACCTATCGGGGTACGTACTTGATGAACCGTTTATCATTAATTTAGCATAAAAACGGCGCCCAGCGAATTCAACAGAGTTTTAGACCAAATTCTTCAAGGACTCGATGGCACAATTCCATATTTTGGTGATGATAATTGTTCATGGCCGTACGCTAGAAGAATGTCATCACCGCCTGCTACAGTGCCTCAATCAACTGAGAAAATAATATTTTGATCCTCAACTAAACAAAAATAAATGCGAATTTTTCAAAAGGGAAATTAAATATCTGGGTCATACAATTCGCGAAAATAAAATTCTCAAATCATCAGAAAAAATTAAAGCCATTATTGACATGCCTCGACCATCAAACTTAGACGACGTACGCCGTTTTCTAGGTCTAATAACGCACTATGCTAGATTCATCCATCGACCGCGTTCTCAACCAAAAGATTCATCAAATATGTGTTTCAACTATCAACCACATTTCAAACTACAACATCACAGCCGAAGCTATTGCTGTGGAAACCGATATAGACGAAATCCTGGCCATAATCAAAATGGAACTCATCAACGGGAAATCTACAGATTTGGACTCTACACTTGATGCGGGAGTTCTCTTCAAAGCTCAACGAGTAGTTAAGTACTCCAAAATCACAGCAACCAGCGATTCTTCAAGATTTTCACGAAACGCAAAATGAAACAACTTGCACGACGATATTGTTCATTGACGGGAATCGATCGCGACATCGAACGTCTCGCGCGATCATGTGAAGCCTGTGCCGAAATCAAGAAAAATCCTTCTAAAGCTCCACTTCATTCATGGGAAGAACCCAACAGAAAATTGGGATCTTCGCACGGCACTTGAACTAAACTCTAATCGATAGCTTCTTATCGATGAAATAAATCTATGCTTATCTTTCGAGTGGAGTGATTAAATCGAACCAGTTAAGTCGATATAGGTTTTTGCCGCTCTTTTATAAAAGATTGCCGCTCTTTTATAAAAGATTGCCGCTCTTTTATAAAAGATACTACAAAATAGTACGTTGACTCATGCATTTCCAGTTTTCTCAGGCCGCAAGAGATCGAAATTTAATCTCTTGAAGTTCACTGAGAGAACTGGATAACATCGATTCTTCAGAGAGAACTGACATTATCTGACAAATTTGTATAAAAGGGAAATAGAAGTAATGATCAAAGGTGTAGTACAAGTTTGTTTTATTTAGAATAAACAAATAGGTATCATACAGTATCACAAAAATCGTTCTCATTAGCGAAAGTTTGTTCATTCTAATGTACAATAATATAAAAATAGCAAGTAGATGAAATGTCGAATATTAAAATATTAAGTGAACATTATCTAGGTTGGTGAGTCATAAAAAAAGTGATTTATGACATAAAATTATTCGTAGTACGGATGTACAGTATCACGTTTGATAATTAATTTTGAACAATAAAAAGTCGGTAACGTTAAAATAATTTTAAAAAGCAAGAAAAAAACAAGAAACAATTCCAATAGTGCTACGATGATGGGACAATTATAAAAACGGAAAGCGCTCCAGAAAAGTTGATTTTAAGCAATGCAATGAAAAGTCCATTGCTACATGAATATATATTCATTTATGTTGGAGGATTCTCGATTTACGCGTTCCGACGTCTAATTGGGCCACCGAGTGCCAAATTGCAAACCTGAAAAAGAGGTACCTATATTATGGAACTGATTTCAGAGAAAGAATAACTGGCGTATCCACACATTGTTTTAGTTGTGATATTTGCATTCTACAAGCTGTGACAATGGGGAAGACGTAATTTCTAACGTTCAAACTCACTCTCAATCAACATAATAACATTGAAAGTAGTTAGGTAATCATTATAGTTTAGATCTTCAGTGTCCAACAGATTTATGAATTTTGTTTGGTCTGTTGGTAGTAAGTGACAGCACCACAATGAAGAAAGCTTGGGCAAATTTTGTGAAGAGACCAATGAGAATGACCAATTTTTCATGAAAATTGTGAGTTTCCGCGGAGAAAATCGCTAAGGAAAACTGATGATTTTGAACGAAAAATGAATAGTTATTACGCCATAACTAGTCAGTCGAACGTGAATATCGACACTAGCGCTTGTATCTTCGGAGAATAAACTAACATTGGGAGCATTAATTTGAGGTTGCTGTGAGATTACCAAACCCCCCTCAGCAATTTATTTGCTTTACAAGGCATTTTGGGCGGTACTAACTCGACGATTAAAAAAACCTAACAAGTAGCAGTGAAGTTAGCGTCATTTACTCGATTTAGCATGACTGCAGTCTTAAAGACCGTCTTGTTGTTACTGTCTGTCTTTCAGCCGTCTGCAGAGCGCTCTAGGGAGTCACTTCAATCGGTTGGAGTTACATCTCCGGGTTTATTCAAACCACTGATTTTCCTTAGCGATTTTCTCCGCGAAAACTCACAATTTTCATGAAAAATTGGTCATTCCGTCTTCAGCTGACACCAAATAACAGAATTCAGGCCATTAGGTACGAAAATAAAAAATAGGCGTCTTCCCCATTGACTTGGCAGAAAATTATTAATTACCTTCCTGCATCTAAGGGAAACCCACTGAAATTTTCATTAGAGTGCGTTGCTGACTGTATCAGGCTACAGTGGCTGGTTAGGACTGTATATCAGGCAATCCTTCGTACAGCAATTCCTCACTCATCCCTGAAATACAAAACAGAGAATTAGGTTTCTACTCGTCTCATACATTGCAGTTACCTCATATGCATGCATCGAATTAGCCCTTATCCTGACACAACTAGAATTAAATATTTTTTTCTCTTAAATCGCTTCTGAGGGTCCTAAATAACCTAAAAAAAAAAGAAAAAAAAACAGCTTAAAAAATATACATACCTACCTACATAATTATGAATACCTAATAGAATAATGCGCTACTAATTTCAATTATTGACGTAATCAAAATTTCGAGTACTGTATTATTTCACATGAACTTATCTCACAGGGAAAAAAATTAAAATGGATGCACGCTTTGCATCGCTAAGGAAGAAGGAAAAAACGCTGCAAATGATTGTACAGTAGTTTATTGTTCCTTCACTTTGATTTAGGAAGACTATTTATTTGTGATAGTGATTATTCCGAACATTTTTTTGTGACGTTCCCACCGAAAAACAGATTGGTAACTATCGGGGAAAATTCCGTAGCAACTATTGTAATTTTAATCATTATTATTTTTCTTAATTCCCTAATTCAAAACTAAATTTTTTGCCAAACGGTACAGCTGGAGAGAGTGTTTGTCGACCATTCCAATGAGTATAGAATGATTTTTATAGCTCCAAGAACTCTCGAGTTATACCCTCATGTCAAATTTCTGAAAATCTCCCAAATTCAACACAAAAGCTTTGATAACTCGAGAACCAATGAAGCTATCTACCCCGCGATGGTCACATTCGATTCAGCGTCCCAAAATCTATAGAATTTGATACCAGGTACACTTTTTTCTGAAAAACCTTGGAAAATGGGAATTTTCTCCACCTCTAAAATATCCTTGAAATTGAGATACAAGTTGGTTCATGAATTGGGCCATCGTAGGACCGAGATTGAATTTTGGTGAAAATTTCAAGAATTTAGCTATTCTGGTTTGGCCGGAAAAGTGTTGACGGCGTACGGCGGACAGACCGAATTTTGGTTTATTATTCAATAACAAACCATTGTAATCGCCCAATAAAAAAAAATTTATAACCCCCTCAAAATTAGATTTTTTACGTTTCAAGGCACGTAGAATCCGAATATCCAATAAAAAAAAATTCTGTCTGTCCGCCGTAAAAATTTAGTTTTCAATGAGGAAATAAAGAAAAATAAAATTGATTAAAATTACAATACCTAGGTAGTTGCTACGGATTTTTCCATGGGAACGTCAAAATTGTTCGGAATAGTTACTATCACAAAAAATGGATAGTCTTTCTAAATCAATATAGAAGCGAAGGAATAATATTAACCAGTGTACAATCATTTGCAGCGTTTTTATTGGATATTCGGATTCTACATGCCTTGAAACGTAAAACATCAAATTTTGAGGAAGGGTTATAAAATTTTTTTTCCTGGGCGATTACAATGGTTTATTATTGAATATTAAACCAAAACATCAAGGAGCCAATCCAGTTCGCCATAATTGGTGAACTTGACATAAGTTATCAACATTTTAATTTTCTGATTATTAGAATATCCTATAGCTGACACTTGAACGTTCTTACAGTGGTTAATCATAACCTGTGTTGTGGATACGAAAATACAGGAGTCCAGCATGATTTCAATAAAATCTCAAGAATTGTTACATCGTTTCAAATTGTGTTTGGATACCTATTATGTACTATGAAAAAGTATTTTCGAATCCTCCTACTCCATAGCACAGCAAATCACTTCAACGCATGCCACATGTTGCATTTAGAGACCGACCATGAGATGAGGCGTATGAAAGCAAATAAATAGCAACGTAGTAAACTTACCATAATAGAAGTTCGGACGAAGAATAAAAATAAACACTTGTCGCGAGGTGATACGAGACTGAGCACAGCGGACGTTCGTGCCAGGCGCGAGGAGATACGAGACTGAGGTGAAACGGTGAAAGGCCGTACCAGCCGCGAGAGCTCTGCCTTGCCTAGCCTTGAGAAGGTGGGCGGGGCGGGCCTTATGTCTCGTTCGGGACCGAATGTGAGCGGCAGTCTCAATAATTTTTTCTTAAATTATATTTTACCTTGTATAGTGTAATTATATTTACCTTTATTACCTATATTTTTCTCCCACTCTAACATGATTAAATTGATACCTACATGAACAATGAACTAACTAGTAGCTTTTTAATTTATGAAATAATCAAAAGAAATTATGCCGATCTTCCAATAATTCAATATTGAGTAGTTCATTGATTTTCAAGCTAGAAGAGCATTATTTTAAGGACAAAAATCATTATGTGAATTGACCAGCTCTTGGAATGTTTGACTTGGATGGACAGTTCTACGCCCTCTCTCTTGCTCAACATGTTATCTTATCTGTTACTACTGTACTGTGATGTGATAATTCATTCTCGAACTTTCGTTTGTCTTCCCGTTAACTATTTTTCTGTATTTCGCTAATAAACTAATTAATATTAGTTTCGTGTTTTTCCCTGCGTCGCCTACTCTTCTTAACAGGTTATGGTCATTTGAACGCGCTAATTCGTAAATTGTTTTTTGCGCGAGTGATTATTTTCGGAAGCCGGTTGCTCTTTGTTATTTGTTTACGTTCGATTTCCTTTTTTCGTGCGGCCACGTACGTGATAATTTCGCCTGGCCATGTTGATTGATTGTTTACCACTTTTTCTATGTATAAAACTATTGGCACTCAATCCACCTATGCTGCCCTAACCATTCCGAAGGGGTGAAAAATCTTTGCCGAATTAGTGAACCAATCGTGGAAAAAGGCACTAAGTCATTCTCCCCCTCGACCCTATTGATTTAAGAAACCAGTTAAAATAATTTTCAACGGTTTATGTCCTTTTTCAGGCTTTGTAGAAGAAGATACTTTTTCGGTTATGGAAAACGGACGTCAAGATTGAGTCACAGGGTCTCACAGTCAATCTGAAGGTGAATTACAAGTATGTGGCGTATTCATTAATTTGCTTTACAAAACATTCCTCACTTCCATAAAATTACTCGAGTGATTATTATTATATAAAATTATCTAACAACTGGTCAACTCTTCAACATTGTGTATTGGTTTCAGGAGCGATTCGAGCCTACTACCTTCAGTTGTTCACATTACCTGTAGAGTACGGTCTCGGCAGAACATAGACGTGTTCATTTCATTCTCATCGAGCAATATAATTATTACGCTGTTATTTACACCAACCAAGATTTTAAAAAAATATAGGTAAACTCTGTACATTGGGCAATAAAAATCCTCAAAAAATTAAACATGCTGTCTTATCCCTTTTCAACCTGCATGCAACTTAGAGTGGCCCCAAAAGTTAACAAGACCTTTCAGTTTCAGTCTACTGCACTCTGCTACTAGGAGTTAATTACTTACTGTATTCATTGTTGTGGGTAAGGAAAAAGTGAGACAATGGAAAATATGCATTACACATTTATTTTTGGCAATACATCAGAAAATACCCTTTTTCAGGACATTAATTTTTAAGAAGGTGATAAGTCGATTGAGAGCAGGTGAATATTATTTAGGTAAATATTTCGGCTCTGAATGGGCACCATCAACTGATAACTGGTCGATCAAACAGAATATTTTTCTCATTCTTCTCCACTATCATCCCCCATTGGTCGTTTTCGTTGCAAATATAAATTCCCTTTCACAAAAAATTAAAATAAATAAACAAAAAAATTACCCAACATGCTATCTAACTCACCCAGTAGGATTTATTTGCTCCGAGCATTTTGCTGCAGAAGATTTCGAACGAGATCTAAAGGTGTATAATTAGGATGAGGTATCTTAACAAGATCAAAGAAGAGGACAATTAAAAAACAAAAACGAAAAAGATTTTCTTCTGACAACAAAACCTCAAAGAAAATGGCAAAAACGATAAATTAATTGTAATTTATTTTTTAATAAAGTTTTTTGTTCTTCAAAAACGTTGTTTTTTAATAATTGCTACTGTGTTCTTTGATAAATTTGTTGAACTTAAGATTTTGATATGCTCCAAGAATATTATACAACATTCTAAAAATATTCTCCAACAGTTATGAACATAAAACAATAATGAACAAAAAAAAAAAAGAAGTTGAATGAGTACATTCATGCTAAACTTTACTTTCTATGTACCTGTCATTTTGGCACCAATAGTAGCTAGCCTCAACTCCATTGATCACTAAGAAACTAGTATTGATCGCATGCTATTTTCAGAAGGAAAAGATAATGGTTCACATGCCATTGGTGGCGAAACACTGGTTTTCTGGACAATTTTGCTCATCAACTTGCTCAATTTTGATGCTATTCAAATGGGATCTATATTATTATGTCGGTGGAAAATACATAAGAAACGACCAATCGTACATCTCAAAAATTCAGTTGATTTCTATCAGACTAGATATCCTAGAAAAAGTTTATTGAAAATAAATGTAGACACAAAAATTAAAGGACATTGTTAAGCTGAGTCAAATAACACAAAATTTATTGAAGTCTGATGTAAAAACGTCAATATCAATCATTTTTTCCCACTTTTTTTCAACGGTGATTTATTTTTTTAACTTCATCAGTGAAGAACGTTAGAAATGAAAAAATAGTGTTTCAAAAATAAAATATCTGAATCTTTACGATTAAGTATTTTAAAAGTCAATTTTTAAATTTATTATTTGAATTCTATCAGATTATTTTTGTATCATTTAATTCTAAGTATGGTTATTGATAAAAAAATTTTTTATCGAGAAAAAATGATAATTAATAGTAAGTAATGAAATTCCGCTGCCAAAGGTTAGTTAGAAGCTATCTAACTAGTGTTTGTCTTTATACCAGTGACGTCATGCCGTGCGGGTTAGTATCGGATCGAGCCCACCTGTCACCTTGGGTCGGTGTATAAATTACAAGGCGGGCTCGATGATCATCAAGGGGCAGCTTCCTCTGACGTCACTGGTATAAACCTTCCTCAAAGCCTCATCAGACTTTCATTGCAACAACATTACTTCTCCGCTTTCCTTTCAATGTGAAGGTTTTGTGTACGCCAAGTTTTTTATTACAATTTTGAATAGAGAGTTTCATCAAGGGTTTTTTAAAATCATTTTTAATAAGAAATGGGAAAACCAGGTGTAGTGCGTGCGATTGCGGAATGCCGTGATACGATCTTTCTTTTCACCGGTAAGTTCACTATTTTAATTATTTATTGCCCGTAGATCCATTCTAAAATGCATAATTATTTAGTATCATGATTACCGTTATTAAATTTGAAGAATGTATTGGCTGTAATATTAATTGTGGAAAACTCTGAATTCTAAACATGCCTCGGCCAGTTTGTCAGCGTACTTGTTCTCTCAACTCTTGTGTTTTAAATATGTGTATTAATTAATTGCTATTTTGTCAAATTTCCTACCGATAAATCCATTAGGAAGCAATGGATCGCTAAGTGCCGGAGAAAATGACGATTGGAATCCCAATACCAGTAGGATTTATTTTTTGCTTCGATCATTTTGCTGCAGAAAATTTCGAACGAGATCTAAAGGTGTATAATTAGGATGAGGTATCTTAACAAGATCAAAGAAGAGGACAATTAAAAAACAAAAACGAAAAAGATTTTCTTCTGACAACAAAACCTCAAAGAAAATGGCAAAAATGATAAATTAATTGTAATTTATTTTTTAATAAGTTTTTTATTCTTAAAAAACGTTGTTTTTTAATTGCTACTGCGTTCTTTGATAAATTTGTTGAACTTAAGATTTTGATATGCTCCAAGAATATAATAATATACAACATTCTAAAAATATTTTCCAACAGTTACGAACATAAAACAATAATGTACAAAAAAGTTGAATGAATGCATGCTAAACTTTACTTTCCATGTACCTGTCATTTTTGTACCAATATCAGCCTCAACACCATTGATCATTAAGAAACTAGTATTGATCGCATGCTATATTCACATGCCATTGGTGGCGAAACACTGGTTTTCTGGACAATTTTGCTCAACAACATGCTCAATTTTGATGCTATTCAAATGGGATCTATTTGTCGGTATAGGAAAAACATACATAAGAAGAAAAAATACATGAGAAACGACCCATCGTACATCTCAAAAATTCAAACAAAGTTTATTGAAAATAAATTTAGACACAAAAAGTAAAGGACATTGTTAGCTGAGTCAAATAACATAAAATTTATTGAAATCTGATGTAAAAACGTCAATATCGATCATTTTTGATGGATTTTGATCTTCATCAAAAATGATCGATATGTGAATAATTGCGAAACGTGAATTGCGTGAAGTGCGCAAACTAAAGCAGTGTAAGTCTACAGGCAATGAAAAATACAGCAAATGATAGTACAGTGGTTTATTATTCCTTTTTTTCAATAGTCATTTTAAGAATATCCATTTGTGATGATACTTATTCCGAACATTTGTGAAACAGATTGGTAGCTATGTGGGAAAACTCCGTAACAACTATTGTAATTTTAATCATTGCTATTATTCTTAATTTCGAAATGAAATGCTAATTTTTTCGCCTAACGGTACAGTTGAATAGGGTGTTTGACGACCATTCCAACGCGTATACAACAATTTTTATAGCTCCAAGAACTCTCAAGTAATTCCCTCATGCCAACTTTGTGAAAACCTCCCAAATTTTACACACAAACTGCGATAGCTCGAGAACCAATAAAGCTACCGACCCCGCGATGGTGTTATCCGATTCAGCGTCCAAAAATCTATAGAAATAGATATCAAACACACCTTTTTCTGAGAAACGTTGGGAAATACGAATATTCTCCCCCTCAAAAATACCCTGAAAATTGAGATAGCGATTTGGCGAAAGAATTGAGCCGTTGTCAGGCCACGATTGATTTTTTGTGAAATTTCAAAAATGTAACTATAATAGTTTCCTCCAAAAAGTGATGGCGGCGTACGGCAGACGGACAGGATTTTTTCTACTGGATATTCGGATCCTATATGCCTTGAAACGTAAAACGTTGAGGGGGTTAGTAAAATTTGGGAGATTTTCACAAATTGGGCATAAAGGTATAACTCGAGAATCGTTGGCGCTATGAAAATCGTAATCTTGTTGGAATGGTCGTCAAATGGTCTCTTTCAACTATAAAGTTAGACGAAAAATGTACCTTTTAATTTAATGTTTGAGCAAGTTATGATAGTTTTCCCAAATCATTACCTATTGAATCGAAGGAATAATAAACCACTCATCGCATTTGCAGGGTTTTTGTAAAAGTTATTAGCTTGCAAAGTCAAAAGTTGCTATATTCGCAAAAATCACTTTTTCCAGCATTTCTCCGAATCTGGGGCTGTAACTACTGGATGGATTTTGTTTTAATTTGGGACCTACCAGGATAGTATCCCTCTCAAAAATAAGTTTAACAAGTAATCTCATCGACTTACAGGGGCTGAACACCAGCCCTATCACACAATTTATACTGAACGCTGACTTCTTTCACCAAATATTTAGCTGCATGAATCCCAGAAATTTTATTCCCCAATCATGAATCAGTTTATCACTCCACAAACAAAAAATTGCCACCATCCTCACGTATTTGATGATTAGGTCGATAAAACGACTGTCCTGTTTATACTGCTCCACTTCCTTGAATTGCATGATGGTATCTTCAAGAAGCGGTATCAGATTCACTTCTTTGCCATGTTTTGGGCAACTCTGTTCAATCCAATCGACATAGTCATGCCGCGGCGGTAGGGGGTCATTTCCATCATATGTCATATTTTTCATGCTCCCTGAAAAATATCATCAACTCAAATCACACAGATTGAAATTAATTAGTAACAAGAAAAATTAAAAACAGCTATAATATACAAACTCTCGCTCTTTTTGGAGTTTCGCCCGAAGTTCAACATCACTCAGGGCACGAAGTGCTAATCCAAGTTTGCTTGCTCTCGTCCCTGCTCCAGGGGTTGGATGTTCTCCTTACAAAGTTCCAACGTATCAAGAGCCATCCTTAACCACTCTGAAACAACACGTTGTTAAACAACGTTCACTACACGCAATCATGCTCGACTGATTTATTTATTACCAAACTTTTGATTCCACACATAATTGCATGATCATATTTATGTGACTCTTACTAGTAACTGTGTTGAAGTGTAGGTACATAGATAACACAGAACATACATGATCTAGTCAGTAACAGATATAACCAAAATTATAAAATCAAAAAACTAATACGAAGGCCGCAACGTTAGTACACTACAACTGTTTTGAAAAAAAGAAAGAAAAGTAGAAAAACCTACGAATTAGGTTAATAATGCAGAAGTGCAGTATCTGAGCCTAACAATACAAGCCAAGTATCATAAAATGAGGTCATTTTCATAGCAATAACACCCAAAAATTTATGACCGTCCCTGAAGGGGGAATCAAGTAATTTACACATCGCTACAAACATTAAAGAACTTCAAGCATTCAAATATAGGTACTGATTTTTCCAGTGATGGTTAAAAATCAATTTTAATACGGGAGCAATCGATGTTTTTAAGGACCTATGTTTGGGACTGCATACTTTCTAAACGAAAACTGTTTTTCCTTAGTTTGAAGACTAAAATTGTTCAAATTTAAGTTTAGTTACGTGATATAAGTTTGGTATTGATTGAACCAAGCGTAGATACTTTTCAGGCCGTAATTCTAAAAAAATTGTTTCGAAATCACGTTTTTTGAACTATTTATGCTTGTAGAAAAAAAACTACGTTAGTCATAGAATTTTCGTTAACAGGTTTGAATTCAGCATTACTTTTTCAACAAATTGCATGGTTTTGAGGGCCAAATCCTGTCATTATAATGCACAAACGTTGGGTGAATTTCTGAAATTTTGTTCGGATCCTCTCATTCAGTGTAATTGCGGATAGGCTCGAGAAAATCATAACTCTATCATCATTTGAGAAATACAGAACAAGTAAATTGGAGCATTTCAGTAATAAAAAATGGTGTACTAAATTATTTGAGTTTTGTAAGGTGGATCAATGGGATCAAAGCATCCGGTATGTAGACCAAGAGTCTCAAATCAGTGGATAGATTATTCCATTAATTTCTAACGTTCAAACTCACTCTCAATCAACATAATAACATTGAAAGTAGTTAGGTAATCATTATAGTTTAGATCTTCAGTGTCCAACAGATTTATGAATTTTGTTTGGTCTGTTGGTAGTAAGTGACAGCACCACAATGAAGAAAGCTTGGGCAAATTTTGTGAAGAGACCAATGAGAATGACCAATTTTTCATGAAAATTGTGAGTTTCCGCGGAGAAAATCGCTAAGGAAAACTGATGATTTTGAACGAAAAATGAATAGTTATTACGCCATAACTAGTCAGTCGAACGTGAATATCGACACTAGCGCTTGTATCTTCGGAGAATAAACTAACATTGGGAGCATTAATTTGAGGTTGCTGTGAGATTACCAAACCCCCCTCAGCAATTTATTTGCTTTACAAGGCATTTTGGGCGGTACTAACTCGACGATTAAAAAAACCTAACAAGTAGCAGTGAAGTTAGCGTCATTTACTCGATTTAGCATGACTGCAGTCTTAAAGACCGTCTTGTTGTTACTGTCTGTCTTTCAGCCGTCTGCAGAGCGCTCTAGGGAGTCACTTCAATCGGTTGGAGTTACATCTCCGGGTTTATTCAAACCACTGATTTTCCTTAGCGATTTTCTCCGCGAAAACTCACAATTTTCATGAAAAATTGGTCATTCCGTCTTCAGCTGACACCAAATAACAGAATTCAGGCCATTAGGTACGAAAATAAAAAATAGGCGTCTTCCCCATTGACTTGGCAGAAAATTATTAATTACCTTCCTGCATCTAAGGGAAACCCACTGAAATTTTCATTAGAGTGCGTTGCTGACTGTATCAGGCTACAGTGGCTGGTTAGGACTGTATATCAGGCAATCCTTCGTACAGCAATTCCTCACTCATCCCTGAAATACAAAACAGAGAATTAGGTTTCTACTCGTCTCATACATTGCAGTTACCTCATATGCATGCATCGAATTAGCCCTTATCCTGACACAACTAGAATTAAATATTTTTTTCTCTTAAATCGCTTCTGAGGGTCCTAAATAACCTAAAAAAAAAGAAAAAAAAAACAGCTTAAAAAATATACATACCTACCTACATAATTATGAATACCTAATAGAATAATGCGCTACTAATTTCAATTATTGACGTAATCAAAATTTCGAGTACTGTATTATTTCACATGAACTTATCTCACAGGGAAAAAAATTAAAATGGATGCACGCTTTGCATCGCTAAGGAAGAAGGAAAAAACGCTGCAAATGATTGTACAGTAGTTTATTGTTCCTTCACTTTGATTTAGGAAGACTATTTATTTGTGATAGTGATTATTCCGAACATTTTTTTGTGACGTTCCCACCGAAAAACAGATTGGTAACTATCGGGGAAAATTCCGTAGCAACTATTGTAATTTTAATCATTATTATTTTTCTTAATTCCCTAATTCAAAACTAAATTTTTTGCCAAACGGTACAGCTGGAGAGAGTGTTTGTCGACCATTCCAATGAGTATAGAATGATTTTTATAGCTCCAAGAACTCTCGAGTTATACCCTCATGTCAAATTTCTGAAAATCTCCCAAATTCAACACAAAAGCTTTGATAACTCGAGAACCAATGAAGCTATCTACCCCGCGATGGTCACATTCGATTCAGCGTCCCAAAATCTATAGAATTTGATACCAGGTACACTTTTTTCTGAAAAACCTTGGAAAATGGGAATTTTCTCCACCTCTAAAATATCCTTGAAATTGAGATACAAGTTGGTTCATGAATTGGGCCATCGTAGGACCGAGATTGAATTTTGGTGAAAATTTCAAGAATTTAGCTATTCTGGTTTGGCCGGAAAAGTGTTGACGGCGTACGGCGGACAGACCGAATTTTGGTTTATTATTCAATAACAAACCATTGTAATCGCCCAATAAAAAAAAATTTATAACCCCCTCAAAATTAGATTTTTTACGTTTCAAGGCACGTAGAATCCGAATATCCAATAAAAAAAAATTCTGTCTGTCCGCCGTAAAAATTTAGTTTTCAATGAGGAAATAAAGAAAAATAAAATTGATTAAAATTACAATACCTAGTTGCTACGGATTTTTCCATGGGAACGTCAAAATAGTTACTATCACAAAAAATGGATAGTCTTTCTAAATCAATATAGAAGCGAAGGAATAATATTAACCAGTGTACAATCATTTGCAGCGTTTTTATTGGATATTCGGATTCTACATGCCTTGAAACGTAAAACATCAAATTTTGAGGAAGGGTTATAAAATTTTTTTTCCTGGGCGATTACAATGGTTTATTATTGAATATTAAACCAAAACATCAAGGAGCCAATCCAGTTCGCCATAATTGGTGAACTTGACATAAGTTATCAACATTTTAATTTTCTGATTATTAGAATATCCTATAGCTGACACTTGAACGTTCTTACAGTGGTTAATCATAACCTGTGTTGTGGATACGAAAATACAGGAGTCCAGCATGATTTCAATAAAATCTCAAGAATTGTTACATCGTTTCAAATTGTGTTTGGATACCTATTATGTACTATGAAAAAGTATTTTCGAATCCTCCTACTCCATAGCACAGCAAATCACTTCAACGCATGCCACATGTTGCATTTAGAGACCGACCATGAGATGAGGCGTATGAAAGCAAATAAATAGCAACGTAGTAAACTTACCATAATAGAAGTTCGGACGAAGAATAAAAATAAACACTTGTCGCGAGGTGATACGAGACTGAGCACAGCGGACGTTCGTGCCAGGCGCGAGGAGATACGAGACTGAGGTGAAAGGCCGTACCAGCCGCGAGAGCTCTGCCTTGCCTAGCCTTGAGAAGGTGGGCGGGGCGGGCCTTATGTCTCGTTCGGGACCGAATGTGAGCGGCAGTCTCAATAATTTTTTCTTAAATTATATTCTACCTTGTATAGTGTAATTATATTTACCTTTATTACCTATATTTTTCTCCCACTCTAACATGATTAAATTGATACCTACATGAACAATGAACTAACTAGTAGCTTTTTAATTTATGAAATAATCAAAAGAAATTATGCCGATCTTCCAATAATTCAATATTGAGTAGTTCATTGATTTTCAAGCTAGAAGAGCATTATTTTAAGGACAAAAATCATTATGTGAATTGACCAGCTCTTGGAATGTTTGACTTGGATGGACAGTTCTACGCCCTCTCTCTTGCTCAACATGTTATCTTATCTGTTACTACTGTACTGTGATGTGATAATTCATTCTCGAACTTTCGTTTGTCTTCCCGTTAACTATTTTTCTGTATTTCGCTAATAAACTAATTAATATTAGTTTCGTGTTTTTCCCTGCGTCGCCTACTCTTCTTAACAGGTTATGGTCATTTGAACGCGCTAATTCGTAAATTGTTTTTTGCGCGAGTGATTATTTTCGGAAGCCGGTTGCTCTTTGTTATTTGTTTACGTTCGATTTCCTTTTTTCGTGCGGCCACGTACGTGATAATTTCGCCTGGCCATGTTGATTGATTGTTTACCACTTTTTCTATGTATAAAACTATTGGCACTCAATCCACCTATGCTGCCCTAACCATTCCGAAGGGGTGAAAAATCTTTGCCGAATTAGTGAACCAATCGTGGAAAAAGGCACTAAGTCATTCTCCCCCTCGACCCTATTGATTTAAGAAACCAGTTGAAATAATTTTCAACGGTTTATGTCCTTTTTCAGGCTTTGTAGAAGAAGATACTTTTTCGGTTATGGAAAACGGACGTCAAGATTGAGTCACAGGGTCTCACAGTCAATCTGAAGGTGAATTACAAGTATGTGGCGTATTCATTAATTTGCTTTACAAAACATTCCTCACTTCCATAAAATTACTCGAGTGATTATTATTATATAAAATTATCTAACAACTGGTCAACTCTTCAACATTGTGTATTGGTTTCAGGAGCGATTCGAGCCTACTACCTTCAGTTGTTCACATTACCTGTAGAGTACGGTCTCGGCAGAACATAGACGTGTTCATTTTATTCTCATCGAGCAATATAATTATTACGCTGTTATTTACACCAACCAAGATTTTAAAAAAAATATAGGTAAACTCTGTACATTGGGCAATAAAAATCCTCAAAAAATTAAACATGCTGTCTTATCCCTTTTCAACCTGCATGCAACTTAGAGTGGCCCCAAAAGTTAACAAGACCTTTCAGTTTCAGTCTACTGCACTCTGCTACTAGGAGTTAATTACTTACTGTATTCATTGTTGTGGGTAAGGAAAAAGTGAGACAATGGAAAATATGCATTACACATTTATTTTTGGCAATACATCAGAAAATACCCTTTTTCAGGACATTAATTTTTAAGAAGGTGATAAGTCGATTGAGAGCAGGTGAATATTATTTAGGTAAATATTTCGGCTCTGAATGGGCACCATCAACTGATAACTGGTCGATCAAACAGAATATTTTTCTCATTCTTCTCCACTATCATCCCCCATTGGTCGTTTTCGTTGCAAATATAAATTCCCTTTCACAAAAAATTAAAATAAATAAACAAAAAAATTACCCAACATGCTATCTAACTCACCCAGTAGGATTTATTTGCTCCGAGCATTTTGCTGCAGAAGATTTCGAACGAGATCTAAAGGTGTATAATTAGGATGAGGTATCTTAACAAGATCAAAGAAGAGGACAATTAAAAAACAAAAACGAAAAAGATTTTCTTCTGACAACAAAACCTCAAAGAAAATGGCAAAAACGATAAATTAATTGTAATTTATTTTTTAATAAAGTTTTTTGTTCTTCAAAAACGTTGTTTTTTAATAATTGCTACTGTGTTCTTTGATAAATTTGTTGAACTTAAGATTTTGATATGCTCCAAGAATATTATACAACATTCTAAAAATATTCTCCAACAGTTATGAACATAAAACAATAATGAACAAAAAAAAAAAAGAAGTTGAATGAGTACATTCATGCTAAACTTTACTTTCTATGTACCTGTCATTTTGGCACCAATAGTAGCTAGCCTCAACTCCATTGATCACTAAGAAACTAGTATTGATCGCATGCTATTTTCAGAAGGAAAAGATAATGGTTCACATGCCATTGGTGGCGAAACACTGGTTTTCTGGACAATTTTGCTCATCAACTTGCTCAATTTTGATGCTATTCAAATGGGATCTATATTATTATGTCGGTGGAAAATACATAAGAAACGACCAATCGTACATCTCAAAAATTCAGTTGATTTCTATCAGACTAGATATCCTAGAAAAAGTTTATTGAAAATAAATGTAGACACAAAAATTAAAGGACATTGTTAAGCTGAGTCAAATAACACAAAATTTATTGAAGTCTGATGTAAAAACGTCAATATCAATCATTTTTTCCCACTTTTTTTCAACGGTGATTTATTTTTTTAACTTCATCAGTGAAGAACGTTAGAAATGAAAAAATAGTGTTTCAAAAATAAAATATCTGAATCTTTACGATTAAGTATTTTAAAAGTCAATTTTTAAATTTATTATTTGAATTCTATCAGATTATTTTTGTATCATTTAATTCTAAGTATGGTTATTGATAAAAAAAATTTTTATCGAGAAAAAATGATAATTAATAGTAAGTAATGAAATTCCGCTGCCAAAGGTTAGTTAGAAGCTATCTAACTAGTGTTTGTCTTTATACCAGTGACGTCATGCCGTGCGGGTTAGTATCGGATCGAGCCCACCTGTCACCTTGGGTCGGTGTATAAATTACAAGGCGGGCTCGATGATCATCAAGGGGCAGCTTCCTCTGACGTCACTGGTATAAACCTTCCTCAAAGCCTCATCAGACTTTCATTGCAACAACATTACTTCTCCGCTTTCCTTTCAATGTGAAGGTTTTGTGTACGCCAAGTTTTTTATTACAATTTTGAATAGAGAGTTTCATCAAGGGTTTTTTAAAATCATTTTTAATAAGAAATGGGAAAACCAGGTGTAGTGCGTGCGATTGCGGAATGCCGTGATACGATCTTTCTTTTCACCGCTAAGTTCACTATTTTAATTATTTATTGCCCGTAGATCCATTCTAAAATGCATAATTATTTAGTATCATGATTACCGTTATTAAATTTGAAGAATGTATTGGCTGTAATATTAATTGTGGAAAACTCTGAATTCTAAACATGCCTCGGCCAGTTTGTCAGCGTACTTGTTCTCTCAACTCTTGTGTTTTAAATATGTGTATTAATTAATTGCTATTTTGTCAAATTTCCTACCGATAAATCCATTAGGAAGCAATGGATCGCTAAGTGCCGGAGAAAATGACGATTGGAATCCCAATACCAGTAGGATTTATTTTTTGCTTCGATCATTTTCCTGCAGAAAATTTCGAACGAGATCTAAAGGTGTATAATTAGGATGAGGTATCTTAACAAGATCAAAGAAGAGGACAATTAAAAAACAAAAACGAAAAAGATTTTCTTCTGACAACAAAACCTCAAAGAAAATGGCAAAAATGATAAATTAATTGTAATTTATTTTTTAATAAGTTTTTTATTCTTAAAAAACGTTGTTTTTTAATTGCTACTGCGTTCTTTGATAAATTTGTTGAACTTAAGATTTTGATATGCTCCAAGAATATAATAATATACAACATTCTAAAAATATTTTCCAACAGTTACGAACATAAAACAATAATGTACAAAAAAGTTGAATGAATGCATGCTAAACTTTACTTTCCATGTACCTGTCATTTTTGTACCAATATCAGCCTCAACACCATTGATCATTAAGAAACTAGTATTGATCGCATGCTATATTCACATGCCATTGGTGGCGAAACACTGGTTTTCTGGACAATTTTGCTCAACAACATGCTCAATTTTGATGCTATTCAAATGGGATCTATTTGTCGGTATAGGAAAAACATACATAAGAAGAAAAAATACATGAGAAACGACCCATCGTACATCTCAAAAATTCAAACAAAGTTTATTGAAAATAAATTTAGACACAAAAAGTAAAGGACATTGTTAGCTGAGTCAAATAACATAAAATTTATTGAAATCTGATGTAAAAACGTCAATATCGATCATTTTTGATGGATTTTGATCTTCATCAAAAATGATCGATATGTGAATAATTGCGAAACGTGAATTGCGTGAAGTGCGCAAACTAAAGCAGTGTAAGTCTACAGGCAATGAAAAATACAGCAAATGATAGTACAGTGGTTTATTATTCCTTTTTTTCAATAGTCATTTTAAGAATATCCATTTGTGATGATACTTATTCCGAACATTTGTGAAACAGATTGGTAGCTATGTGGGAAAACTCCGTAACAACTATTGTAATTTTAATCATTGCTATTATTCTTAATTTCGAAATGAAATGCTAATTTTTTCGCCTAACGGTACAGTTGAATAGGGTGTTTGACGACCATTCCAACGCGTATACAACAATTTTTATAGCTCCAAGAACTCTCAAGTAATTCCCTCATGCCAACTTTGTGAAAACCTCCCAAATTTTACACACAAACTGCGATAGCTCGAGAACCAATAAAGCTACCGACCCCGCGATGGTGTTATCCGATTCAGCGTCCAAAAATCTATAGAAATAGATATCAAACACACCTTTTTCTGAGAAACGTTGGGAAATACGAATATTCTCCCCCTCAAAAATACCCTGAAAATTGAGATAGCGATTTGGCGAAAGAATTGAGCCGTTGTCAGGCCACGATTGATTTTTTGTGAAATTTCAAAAATGTAACTATAATAGTTTCCTCCAAAAAGTGATGGCGGCGTACGGCAGACGGACAGGATTTTTTCTACTGGATATTCGGATCCTATATGCCTTGAAACGTAAAACGTTGAGGGGGTTAGTAAAATTTGGGAGATTTTCACAAATTGGGCATAAAGGTATAACTCGAGAATCGTTGGCGCTATGAAAATCGTAATCTTGTTGGAATGGTCGTCAAATGGTCTCTTCAACTATAAAGTTAGACGAAAAATGTACCTTTTAATTTAATGTTTGAGCAAGTTATGATAGTTTTCCCAAATCATTACCTATTGAATCGAAGGAATAATAAACCACTCATCGCATTTGCAGGGTTTTTGTAAAAGTTATTAGCTTGCAAAGTCAAAAGTTGCTATATTCGCAAAAATCACTTTTTCCAGCATTTCTCCGAATCTGGGGCTGTAACTACTGGATGGATTTTGTTTTAATTTGGGACCTACCAGGATAGTATCCCTCTCAAAAATAAGTTTAACAAGTAATCTCATCGACTTACAGGGGCTGAACACCAGCCCTATCACACAATTTATACTGAACGCTGACTTCTTTCACCAAATATTTAGCTGCATGAATCCCAGAAATTTTATTCCCCAATCATGAATCAGTTTATCACTCCACAAACAAAAAATTGCCACCATCCTCACGTATTTGATGATTAGGTCGATAAAACGACTGTCCTGTTTATACTGCTCCACTTCCTTGAATTGCATGATGGTATCTTCAAGAAGCGGTATCAGATTCACTTCTTTGCCATGTTTTGGGCAACTCTGTTCAATCCAATCGACATAGTCATGCCGCGGCGGTAGGGGGTCATTTCCATCATATGTCATATTTTTCATGCTCCCTGAAAAATATCATCAACTCAAATCACACAGATTGAAATTAATTAGTAACAAGAAAAATTAAAAACAGCTATAATATACAAACTCTCGCTCTTTTTGGAGTTTCGCCCGAAGTTCAACATCACTCAGGGCACGAAGTGCTAATCCAAGTTTGCTTGCTCTCGTCCCTGCTCCAGGGGTTGGATGTTCTCCTTACAAAGTTCCAACGTATCAAGAGCCATCCTTAACCACTCTGAAACAACACGTTGTTAAACAACGTTCACTACGCGCAATCATGCTCGACTGATTTATTTATTACCAAACTTTTGATTCCACACATAATTGCATGATCATATTTATGTGACTCTTACTAGTAACTGTGTTGAAGTGTAGGTACATAGATAACACAGAACATACATGATCTAGTCAGTAACAGATATAACCAAAATTATAAAATCAAAAAACTAATACGAAGGCCGCAACGTTAGTACACTACAACTGTTTTGAAAAAAAGAAAGAAAAGTAGAAAAACCTACGAATTAGGTTAATAATGCAGAAGTGCAGTATCTGAGCCTAACAATACAAGCCAAGTATCATAAAATGAGGTCATTTTCATAGCAATAACACCCAAAAATTTATGACCGTCCCTGAAGGGGGAATCAAGTAATTTACACATCGCTACAAACATTAAAGAACTTCAAGCATTCAAATATACTGATTTTTCCAGTGATGGTTAAAAATCAATTTTAATACGGGAGCAATCGATGTTTTTAAGGACCTATGTTTGGGACTGCATACTTTCTAAACGAAAACTGTTTTTCCTTAGTTTGAAGACTAAAATTGTTCAAATTTAAGTTTAGTTACGTGATATAAGTTTGGTATTGATTGAACCAAGCGTAGATACTTTTCAGGCCGTAATTCTAAAAAAATTGTTTCGAAATCACGTTTTTTGAACTATTTATGCTTGTAGAAAAAAAACTACGTTAGTCATAGAATTTTCGTTAACAGGTTTGAATTCAGCATTACTTTTTCAACAAATTGCATGGTTTTGAGGGCCAAATCCTGTCATTATAATGCACAAACGTTGGGTGAATTTCTGAAATTTTGTTCGGATCCTCTCATTCAGTGTAATTGCGGATAGGCTCGAGAAAATCATAACTCTATCATCATTTGAGAAATACAGAACAAGTAAATTGGAGCATTTCAGTAATAAAAAATGGTGTACTAAATTATTTGAGTTTTGTAAGGTGGATCAATGGGATCAAAGCATCCGGTATGTAGACCAAGAGTCTCAAATCAGTGGATAGATTATTCCATTAATTTCTAACGTTCAAACTCACTCTCAATCAACATAATAACATTGAAAGTAGTTAGGTAATCATTATAGTTTAGATCTTCAGTGTCCAACAGATTTATGAATTTTGTTTGGTCTGTTGGTAGTAAGTGACAGCACCACAATGAAGAAAGCTTGGGCAAATTTTGTGAAGAGACCAATGAGAATGACCAATTTTTCATGAAAATTGTGAGTTTCCGCGGAGAAAATCGCTAAGGAAAACTGATGATTTTGAACGAAAAATGAATAGTTATTACGCCATAACTAGTCAGTCGAACGTGAATATCGACACTAGCGCTTGTATCTTCGGAGAATAAACTAACATTGGGAGCATTAATTTGAGGTTGCTGTGAGATTACCAAACCCCCCTCAGCAATTTATTTGCTTTACAAGGCATTTTGGGCGGTACTAACTCGACGATTAAAAAAACCTAACAAGTAGCAGTGAAGTTAGCGTCATTTACTCGATTTAGCATGACTGCAGTCTTAAAGACCGTCTTGTTGTTACTGTCTGTCTTTCAGCCGTCTGCAGAGCGCTCTAGGGAGTCACTTCAATCGGTTGGAGTTACATCTCCGGGTTTATTCAAACCACTGATTTTCCTTAGCGATTTTCTCCGCGAAAACTCACAATTTTCATGAAAAATTGGTCATTCCGTCTTCAGCTGACACCAAATAACAGAATTCAGGCCATTAGGTACGAAAATAAAAAATAGGCGTCTTCCCCATTGACTTGGCAGAAAATTATTAATTACCTTCCTGCATCTAAGGGAAACCCACTGAAATTTTCATTAGAGTGCGTTGCTGACTGTATCAGGCTACAGTGGCTGGTTAGGACTGTATATCAGGCAATCCTTCGTACAGCAATTCCTCACTCATCCCTGAAATACAAAACAGAGAATTAGGTTTCTACTCGTCTCATACATTGCAGTTACCTCATATGCATGCATCGAATTAGCCCTTATCCTGACACAACTAGAATTAAATATTTTTTTCTCTTAAATCGCTTCTGAGGGTCCTAAATAACCTAAAAAAAAAAGAAAAAAAAAAAACAGCTTAAAAAATATACATACCTACCTACATAATTATGAATACCTAATAGAATAATGCGCTACTAATTTCAATTATTGACGTAATCAAAATTTCGAGTACTGTATTATTTCACATGAACTTATCTCACAGGGAAAAAAATTAAAATGGATGCACGCTTTGCATCGCTAAGGAAGAAGGAAAAAACGCTGCAAATGATTGTACAGTAGTTTATTGTTCCTTCACTTTGATTTAGGAAGACTATTTATTTGTGATAGTAATTATTCCGAACATTTTTTTGTGACGTTCCCACCGAAAAACAGATTGGTAACTATCGGGGAAAATTCCGTAGCAACTATTGTAATTTTAATCATTATTATTTTTCTTAATTCCCTAATTCAAAACTAAATTTTTTGCCAAACGGTACAGCTGGAGAGAGTGTTTGTCGACCATTCCAATGAGTATAGAATGATTTTTATAGCTCCAAGAACTCTCGAGTTATACCCTCATGTCAAATTTCTGAAAATCTCCCAAATTCAACACAAAAGCTTTGATAACTCGAGAACCAATGAAGCTATCTACCCCGCGATGGTCACATTCGATTCAGCGTCCCAAAATCTATAGAATTTGATACCAGGTACACTTTTTTCTGAAAAACCTTGGAAAATGGGAATTTTCTCCACCTCTAAAATATCCTTGAAATTGAGATACAAGTTGGTTCATGAATTGGGCCATCGTAGGACCGAGATTGATTTTTGGTGAAAATTTCAAGAATTTAGCTATTCTGGTTTGGCCGGAAAAGTGTTGACGGCGTACGGCGGACAGACCGAATTTTGGTTTATTATTCAATAACAAACCATTGTAATCGCCCAATAAAAAAAAATTTATAACCCCCTCAAAATTAGATTTTTTACGTTTCAAGGCACGTAGAATCCGAATATCCAATAAAAAAAAATTCTGTCTGTCCGCCGTAAAAATTTAGTTTTCAATGAGGAAATAAAGAAAAATAAAATTGATTAAAATTACAATACCTAGTTGCTACGGATTTTTCCATGGGAACGTCAAAATAGTTACTATCACAAAAAATGGATAGTCTTTCTAAATCAATATAGAAGCGAAGGAATAATATTAACCAGTGTACAATCATTTGCAGCGTTTTTATTGGATATTCGGATTCTACATGCCTTGAAACGTAAAACATCAAATTTTGAGGAAGGGTTATAAAATTTTTTTTCCTGGGCGATTACAATGGTTTATTATTGAATATTAAACCAAAACATCAAGGAGCCAATCCAGTTCGCCATAATTGGTGAACTTGACATAAGTTATCAACATTTTAATTTTCTGATTATTAGAATATCCTATAGCTGACACTTGAACGTTCTTACAGTGGTTAATCATAACCTGTGTTGTGGATACGAAAATACAGGAGTCCAGCATGATTTCAATAAAATCTCAAGAATTGTTACATCGTTTCAAATTGTGTTTGGATACCTATTATGTACTATGAAAAAGTATTTTCGAATCCTCCTACTCCATAGCACAGCAAATCACTTCAACGCATGCCACATGTTGCATTTAGAGACCGACCATGAGATGAGGCGTATGAAAGCAAATAAATAGCAACGTAGTAAACTTACCATAATAGAAGTTCGGACGAAGAATAAAAATAAACACTTGTCGCGAGGTGATACGAGACTGAGCACAGCGGACGTTCGTGCCAGGCGCGAGGAGATACGAGACTGAGGTGAAAGGCCGTACCAGCCGCGAGAGCTCTGCCTTGCCTAGCCTTGAGAAGGTGGGCGGGGCGGGCCTTATGTCTCGTTCGGGACCGAATGTGAGCGGCAGTCTCAATAATTTTTTCTTAAATTATATTCTACCTTGTATAGTGTAATTATATTTACCTTTATTACCTATATTTTTCTCCCACTCTAACATGATTAAATTGATACCTACATGAACAATGAACTAACTAGTAGCTTTTTAATTTATGAAATAATCAAAAGAAATTATGCCGATCTTCCAATAATTCAATATTGAGTAGTTCATTGATTTTCAAGCTAGAAGAGCATTATTTTAAGGACAAAAATCATTATGTGAATTGACCAGCTCTTGGAATGTTTGACTTGGATGGACAGTTCTACGCCCTCTCTCTTGCTCAACATGTTATCTTATCTGTTACTACTGTACTGTGATGTGATAATTCATTCTCGAACTTTCGTTTGTCTTCCCGTTAACTATTTTTCTGTATTTCGCTAATAAACTAATTAATATTAGTTTCGTGTTTTTCCCTGCGTCGCCTACTCTTCTTAACAGGTTATGGTCATTTGAACGCGCTAATTCGTAAATTGTTTTTTGCGCGAGTGATTATTTTCGGAAGCCGGTTGCTCTTTGTTATTTGTTTACGTTCGATTTCCTTTTTTCGTGCGGCCACGTACGTGATAATTTCGCCTGGCCATGTTGATTGATTGTTTACCACTTTTTCTATGTATAAAACTATTGGCACTCAATCCACCTATGCTGCCCTAACCATTCCGAAGGGGTGAAAAATCTTTGCCGAATTAGTGAACCAATCGTGGAAAAAGGCACTAAGTCATTCTCCCCCTCGACCCTATTGATTTAAGAAACCAGTTGAAATAATTTTCAACGGTTTATGTCCTTTTTCAGGCTTTGTAGAAGAAGATACTTTTTCGGTTATGGAAAACGGACGTCAAGATTGAGTCACAGGGTCTCACAGTCAATCTGAAGGTGAATTACAAGTATGTGGCGTATTCATTAATTTGCTTTACAAAACATTCCTCACTTCCATAAAATTACTCGAGTGATTATTATTATATAAAATTATCTAACAACTGGTCAACTCTTCAACATTGTGTATTGGTTTCAGGAGCGATTCGAGCCTACTACCTTCAGTTGTTCACATTACCTGTAGAGTACGGTCTCGGCAGAACATAGACGTGTTCATTTTATTCTCATCGAGCAATATAATTATTACGCTGTTATTTACACCAACCAAGATTTTAAAAAAAATATAGGTAAACTCTGTACATTGGGCAATAAAAATCCTCAAAAAATTAAACATGCTGTCTTATCCCTTTTCAACCTGCATGCAACTTAGAGTGGCCCCAAAAGTTAACAAGACCTTTCAGTTTCAGTCTACTGCACTCTGCTACTAGGAGTTAATTACTTACTGTATTCATTGTTGTGGGTAAGGAAAAAGTGAGACAATGGAAAATATGCATTACACATTTATTTTTGGCAATACATCAGAAAATACCCTTTTTCAGGACATTAATTTTTAAGAAGGTGATAAGTCGATTGAGAGCAGGTGAATATTATTTAGGTAAATATTTCGGCTCTGAATGGGCACCATCAACTGATAACTGGTCGATCAAACAGAATATTTTTCTCATTCTTCTCCACTATCATCCCCCATTGGTCGTTTTCGTTGCAAATATAAATTCCCTTTCACAAAAAATTAAAATAAATAAACAAAAAAATTACCCAACATGCTATCTAACTCACCCAGTAGGATTTATTTGCTCCGAGCATTTTGCTGCAGAAGATTTCGAACGAGATCTAAAGGTGTATAATTAGGATGAGGTATCTTAACAAGATCAAAGAAGAGGACAATTAAAAAACAAAAACGAAAAAGATTTTCTTCTGACAACAAAACCTCAAAGAAAATGGCAAAAACGATAAATTAATTGTAATTTATTTTTTAATAAAGTTTTTTGTTCTTCAAAAACGTTGTTTTTTAATAATTGCTACTGTGTTCTTTGATAAATTTGTTGAACTTAAGATTTTGATATGCTCCAAGAATATTATACAACATTCTAAAAATATTCTCCAACAGTTATGAACATAAAACAATAATGAACAAAAAAAAAAAAAGAAGTTGAATGAGTACATTCATGCTAAACTTTACTTTCTATGTACCTGTCATTTTTGCACCAATAGTAGCTAGCCTCAACTCCATTGATCACTAAGAAACTAGTATTGATCGCATGCTATTTTCAGAAGGAAAAGATAATGGTTCACATGCCATTGGTGGCGAAACACTGGTTTTCTGGACAATTTTGCTCATCAACTTGCTCAATTTTGATGCTATTCAAATGGGATCTATATTATTATGTCGGTGGAAAATACATAAGAAACGACCAATCGTACATCTCAAAAATTCAGTTGATTTCTATCAGACTAGATATCCTAGAAAAAGTTTATTGAAAATAAATGTAGACACAAAAATTAAAGGACATTGTTAAGCTGAGTCAAATAACACAAAATTTATTGAAGTCTGATGTAAAAACGTCAATATCAATCATTTTTCCCCACTTTTTTTCAACGGTGATTTATTTTTTTAACTTCATCAGTGAAGAACGTTAGAAATGAAAAAATAGTGTTTCAAAAATAAAATATCTGAATCTTTACGATTAAGTATTTTAAAAGTCAATTTTTAAATTTATTATTTGAATTCTATCAGATTATTTTTGTATCATTTAATTCTAAGTATGGTTATTGATAAAAAAAATTTTTATCGAGAAAAAATGATAATTAATAGTAAGTAATGAAATTCCGCTGCCAAAGGTTAGTTAGAAGCTATCTAACTAGTGTTTGTCTTTATACCAGTGACGTCATGCCGTGCGGGTTAGTATCGGATCGAGCCCACCTGTCACCTTGGGTCGGTGTATAAATTACAAGGCGGGCTCGATGATCATCAAGGGGCAGCTTCCTCTGACGTCACTGGTATAAACCTTCCTCAAAGCCTCATCAGACTTTCATTGCAACAACATTACTTCTCCGCTTTCCTTTCAATGTGAAGGTTTTGTGTACGCCAAGTTTTTTATTACAATTTTGAATAGAGAGTTTCATCAAGGGTTTTTTAAAATCATTTTTAATAAGAAATGGGAAAACCAGGTGTAGTGCGTGCGATTGCGGAATGCCGTGATACGATCTTTCTTTTCACCGGTAAGTTCACTATTTTAATTATTTATTGCCCGTAGATCCATTCTAAAATGCATAATTATTTAGTATCATGATTACCGTTATTAAATTTGAAGAATGTATTGGCTGTAATATTAATTGTGGAAAACTCTGAATTCTAAACATGCCTCGGCCAGTTTGTCAGCGTACTTGTTCTCTCAACTCTTGTGTTTTAAATATGTGTATTAATTAATTGCTATTTTGTCAAATTTCCTACCGATAAATCCATTAGGAAGCAATGGATCGCTAAGTGCCGGAGAAAATGACGATTGGAATCCCAATACCAGTAGGATTTATTTTTTGCTTCGATCATTTTCCTGCAGAAAATTTCGAACGAGATCTAAAGGTGTATAATTAGGATGAGGTATCTTAACAAGATCAAAGAAGAGGACAATTAAAAAACAAAAACGAAAAAGATTTTCTTCTGACAACAAAACCTCAAAGAAAATGGCAAAAATGATAAATTAATTGTAATTTATTTTTTAATAAGTTTTTTATTCTTAAAAAACGTTGTTTTTTAATTGCTACTGCGTTCTTTGATAAATTTGTTGAACTTAAGATTTTGATATGCTCCAAGAATATAATAATATACAACATTCTAAAAATATTTTCCAACAGTTACGAACATAAAACAATAATGTACAAAAAAGTTGAATGAATGCATGCTAAACTTTACTTTCCATGTACCTGTCATTTTTGTACCAATATCAGCCTCAACACCATTGATCATTAAGAAACTAGTATTGATCGCATGCTATATTCACATGCCATTGGTGGCGAAACACTGGTTTTCTGGACAATTTTGCTCAACAACATGCTCAATTTTGATGCTATTCAAATGGGATCTATTTGTCGGTATAGGAAAAACATACATAAGAAGAAAAAATACATGAGAAACGACCCATCGTACATCTCAAAAATTCAAACAAAGTTTATTGAAAATAAATTTAGACACAAAAAGTAAAGGACATTGTTAGCTGAGTCAAATAACATAAAATTTATTGAAATCTGATGTAAAAACGTCAATATCGATCATTTTTGATGGATTTTGATCTTCATCAAAAATGATCGATATGTGAATAATTGCGAAACGTGAATTGCGTGAAGTGCGCAAACTAAAGCAGTGTAAGTCTACAGGCAATGAAAAATACAGCAAATGATAGTACAGTGGTTTATTATTCCTTTTTTTCAATAGTCATTTTAAGAATATCCATTTGTGATGATACTTATTCCGAACATTTGTGAAACAGATTGGTAGCTATGTGGGAAAACTCCGTAACAACTATTGTAATTTTAATCATTGCTATTATTCTTAATTTCGAAATGAAATGCTAATTTTTTCGCCTAACGGTACAGTTGAATAGGGTGTTTGACGACCATTCCAACGCGTATACAACAATTTTTATAGCTCCAAGAACTCTCAAGTAATTCCCTCATGCCAACTTTGTGAAAACCTCCCAAATTTTACACACAAACTGCGATAGCTCGAGAACCAATAAAGCTACCGACCCCGCGATGGTGTTATCCGATTCAGCGTCCAAAAATCTATAGAAATAGATATCAAACACACCTTTTTCTGAGAAACGTTGGGAAATACGAATATTCTCCCCCTCAAAAATACCCTGAAAATTGAGATAGCGATTTGGCGAAAGAATTGAGCCGTTGTCAGGCCACGATTGATTTTTTGTGAAATTTCAAAAATGTAACTATAATAGTTTCCTCCAAAAAGTGATGGCGGCGTACGGCAGACGGACAGGATTTTTTCTACTGGATATTCGGATCCTATATGCCTTGAAACGTAAAACGTTGAGGGGGTTAGTAAAATTTGGGAGATTTTCACAAATTGGGCATAAAGGTATAACTCGAGAATCGTTGGCGCTATGAAAATCGTAATCTTGTTGGAATGGTCGTCAAATGGTCTCTTCAACTATAAAGTTAGACGAAAAATGTACCTTTTAATTTAATGTTTGAGCAAGTTATGATAGTTTTCCCAAATCATTACCTATTGAATCGAAGGAATAATAAACCACTCATCGCATTTGCAGGGTTTTTGTAAAAGTTATTAGCTTGCAAAGTCAAAAGTTGCTATATTCGCAAAAATCACTTTTTCCAGCATTTCTCCGAATCTGGGGCTGTAACTACTGGATGGATTTTGTTTTAATTTGGGACCTACCAGGATAGTATCCCTCTCAAAAATAAGTTTAACAAGTAATCTCATCGACTTACAGGGGCTGAACACCAGCCCTATCACACAATTTATACTGAACGCTGACTTCTTTCACCAAATATTTAGCTGCATGAATCCCAGAAATTTTATTCCCCAATCATGAATCAGTTTATCACTCCACAAACAAAAAATTGCCACCATCCTCACGTATTTGATGATTAGGTCGATAAAACGACTGTCCTGTTTATACTGCTCCACTTCCTTGAATTGCATGATGGTATCTTCAAGAAGCGGTATCAGATTCACTTCTTTGCCATGTTTTGGGCAACTCTGTTCAATCCAATCGACATAGTCATGCCGCGGCGGTAGGGGGTCATTTCCATCATATGTCATATTTTTCATGCTCCCTGAAAAATATCATCAACTCAAATCACACAGATTGAAATTAATTAGTAACAAGAAAAATTAAAAACAGCTATAATATACAAACTCTCGCTCTTTTTGGAGTTTCGCCCGAAGTTCAACATCACTCAGGGCACGAAGTGCTAATCCAAGTTTGCTTGCTCTCGTCCCTGCTCCAGGGGTTGGATGTTCTCCTTACAAAGTTCCAACGTATCAAGAGCCATCCTTAACCACTCTGAAACAACACGTTGTTAAACAACGTTCACTACGCGCAATCATGCTCGACTGATTTATTTATTACCAAACTTTTGATTCCACACATAATTGCATGATCATATTTATGTGACTCTTACTAGTAACTGTGTTGAAGTGTAGGTACATAGATAACACAGAACATACATGATCTAGTCAGTAACAGATATAACCAAAATTATAAAATCAAAAAACTAATACGAAGGCCGCAACGTTAGTACACTACAACTGTTTTGAAAAAAAGAAAGAAAAGTAGAAAAACCTACGAATTAGGTTAATAATGCAGAAGTGCAGTATCTGAGCCTAACAATACAAGCCAAGTATCATAAAATGAGGTCATTTTCATAGCAATAACACCCAAAAATTTATGACCGTCCCTGAAGGGGGAATCAAGTAATTTACACATCGCTACAAACATTAAAGAACTTCAAGCATTCAAATATACTGATTTTTCCAGTGATGGTTAAAAATCAATTTTAATACGGGAGCAATCGATGTTTTTAAGGACCTATGTTTGGGACTGCATACTTTCTAAACGAAAACTGTTTTTCCTTAGTTTGAAGACTAAAATTGTTCAAATTTAAGTTTAGTTACGTGATATAAGTTTGGTATTGATTGAACCAAGCGTAGATACTTTTCAGGCCGTAATTCTAAAAAAATTGTTTCGAAATCACGTTTTTTGAACTATTTATGCTTGTAGAAAAAAAACTACGTTAGTCATAGAATTTTCGTTAACAGGTTTGAATTCAGCATTACTTTTTCAACAAATTGCATGGTTTTGAGGGCCAAATCCTGTCATTATAATGCACAAACGTTGGGTGAATTTCTGAAATTTTGTTCGGATCCTCTCATTCAGTGTAATTGCGGATAGGCTCGAGAAAATCATAACTCTATCATCATTTGAGAAATACAGAACAAGTAAATTGGAGCATTTCAGTAATAAAAAATGGTGTACTAAATTATTTGAGTTTTGTAAGGTGGATCAATGGGATCAAAGCATCCGGTATGTAGACCAAGAGTCTCAAATCAGTGGATAGATTATTCCATTAATTTCTAACGTTCAAACTCACTCTCAATCAACATAATAACATTGAAAGTAGTTAGGTAATCATTATAGTTTAGATCTTCAGTGTCCAACAGATTTATGAATTTTGTTTGGTCTGTTGGTAGTAAGTGACAGCACCACAATGAAGAAAGCTTGGGTAAATTTTGTGAAGAGACCAATGAGAATGACCAATTTTTCATGAAAATTGTGAGTTTCCGCGGAGAAAATCGCTAAGGAAAACTGATGATTTTGAACGAAAAATGAATAGTTATTACGCCATAACTAGTCAGTCGAACGTGAATATCGACACTAGCGCTTGTATCTTCGGAGAATAAACTAACATTGGGAGCATTAATTTGAGGTTGCTGTGAGATTACCAAACCCCCCTCAGCAATTTATTTGCTTTACAAGGCATTTTGGGCGGTACTAACTCGACGATTAAAAAAACCTAACAAGTAGCAGTGAAGTTAGCGTCATTTACTCGATTTAGCATGACTGCAGTCTTAAAGACCGTCTTGTTGTTACTGTCTGTCTTTCAGCCGTCTGCAGAGCGCTCTAGGGAGTCACTTCAATCGGTTGGAGTTACATCACCGGGTTTATTCAAACCACTGATTTTCCTTAGCGATTTTCTCAGCGAACACTCACAATTTTCATGAAAAATTGGTCATTCCGTCTTCAGCTGACACCAAATAACAGAATTCAGGCCATTAGGTACGAAAATAAAAAATAGGCGTCTTCCCCATTGACTTGGCAGAAAATTATTAATTACCTTCCTGCATCTAAGGGAAACCCACTGAAATTTTCATTAGAGTGCGTTGCTGACTGTATCAGGCTACAGTGGCTGGTTAGGACTGTATATCAGGCAATCCTTCGTACAGCAATTCCTCACTCATCCCTGAAATACAAAACAGAGAATTAGGTTTCTACTCGTCTCATACATTGCAGTTACCTCATATGCATGCATCGAATTAGCCCTTATCCTGACACAACTAGAATTAAATATTTTTTTCTCTTAAATCGCTTCTGAGGGTCCTAAATAACCTAAAAAAAAAAAAAAAAAAAAACAGCTTAAAAAATATACATACCTACCTACATAATTATGAATACCTAATAGAATAATGCGCTACTAATTTCAATTATTGACGTAATCAAAATTTCGAGTACTGTATTATTTCACATGAACTTATCTCACAGGGAAAAAAATTAAAATGGATGCACGCTTTGCATCGCTAAGGAAGAAGGAAAAAACGCTGCAAATGATTGTACAGTAGTTTATTGTTCCTTCACTTTGATTTAGGAAGACTATTTATTTGTGATAGTAATTATTCCGAACATTTTTTTGTGACGTTCCCACCGAAAAACAGATTGGTAACTATCGGGGAAAATTCCGTAGCAACTATTGTAATTTTAATCATTATTATTTTTCTTAATTCCCTAATTCAAAACTAAATTTTTTGCCAAACGGTACAGCTGGAGAGAGTGTTTGTCGACCATTCCAATGAGTATAGAATGATTTTTATAGCTCCAAGAACTCTCGAGTTATACCCTCATGTCAAATTTCTGAAAATCTCCCAAATTCAACACAAAAGCTTTGATAACTCGAGAACCAATGAAGCTATCTACCCCGCGATGGTCACATTCGATTCAGCGTCCCAAAATCTATAGAATTTGATACCAGGTACACTTTTTTCTGAAAAACCTTGGAAAATGGGAATTTTCTCCACCTCTAAAATATCCTTGAAATTGAGATACAAGTTGGTTCATGAATTGGGCCATCGTAGGACCGAGATTGATTTTTGGTGAAAATTTCAAGAATTTAGCTATTCTGGTTTGGCCGGAAAAGTGTTGACGGCGTACGGCGGACAGACCGAATTTTGGTTTATTATTCAATAACAAACCATTGTAATCGCCCAATAAAAAAAAATTTATAACCCCCTCAAAATTAGATTTTTTACGTTTCAAGGCACGTAGAATCCGAATATCCAATAAAAAAAAATTCTGTCTGTCCGCCGTAAAAATTTAGTTTTCAATGAGGAAATAAAGAAAAATAAAATTGATTAAAATTACAATACCTAGTTGCTACGGATTTTTCCATGGGAACGTCAAAATAGTTACTATCACAAAAAATGGATAGTCTTTCTAAATCAATATAGAAGCGAAGGAATAATATTAACCAGTGTACAATCATTTGCAGCGTTTTTATTGGATATTCGGATTCTACATGCCTTGAAACGTAAAACATCAAATTTTGAGGAAGGGTTATAAAATTTTTTTTCCTGGGCGATTACAATGGTTTATTATTGAATATTAAACCAAAACATCAAGGAGCCAATCCAGTTCGCCATAATTGGTGAACTTGACATAAGTTATCAACATTTTAATTTTCTGATTATTAGAATATCCTATAGCTGACACTTGAACGTTCTTACAGTGGTTAATCATAACCTGTGTTGTGGATACGAAAATACAGGAGTCCAGCATGATTTCAATAAAATCTCAAGAATTGTTACATCGTTTCAAATTGTGTTTGGATACCTATTATGTACTATGAAAAAGTATTTTCGAATCCTCCTACTCCATAGCACAGCAAATCACTTCAACGCATGCCACATGTTGCATTTAGAGACCGACCATGAGATGAGGCGTATGAAAGCAAATAAATAGCAACGTAGTAAACTTACCATAATAGAAGTTCGGACGAAGAATAAAAATAAACACTTGTCGCGAGGTGATACGAGACTGAGCACAGCGGACGTTCGTGCCAGGCGCGAGGAGATACGAGACTGAGGTGAAAGGCCGTACCAGCCGCGAGAGCTCTGCCTTGCCTAGCCTTGAGAAGGTGGGCGGGGCGGGCCTTATGTCTCGTTCGGGACCGAATGTGAGCGGCAGTCTCAATAATTTTTTCTTAAATTATATTCTACCTTGTATAGTGTAATTATATTTACCTTTATTACCTATATTTTTCTCCCACTCTAACATGATTAAATTGATACCTACATGAACAATGAACTAACTAGTAGCTTTTTAATTTATGAAATAATCAAAAGAAATTATGCCGATCTTCCAATAATTCAATATTGAGTAGTTCATTGATTTTCAAGCTAGAAGAGCATTATTTTAAGGACAAAAATCATTATGTGAATTGACCAGCTCTTGGAATGTTTGACTTGGATGGACAGTTCTACGCCCTCTCTCTTGCTCAACATGTTATCTTATCTGTTACTACTGTACTGTGATGTGATAATTCATTCTCGAACTTTCGTTTGTCTTCCCGTTAACTATTTTTCTGTATTTCGCTAATAAACTAATTAATATTAGTTTCGTGTTTTTCCCTGCGTCGCCTACTCTTCTTAACAGGTTATGGTCATTTGAACGCGCTAATTCGTAAATTGTTTTTTGCGCGAGTGATTATTTTCGGAAGCCGGTTGCTCTTTGTTATTTGTTTACGTTCGATTTCCTTTTTTCGTGCGGCCACGTACGTGATAATTTCGCCTGGCCATGTTGATTGATTGTTTACCACTTTTTCTATGTATAAAACTATTGGCACTCAATCCACCTATGCTGCCCTAACCATTCCGAAGGGGTGAAAAATCTTTGCCGAATTAGTGAACCAATCGTGGAAAAAGGCACTAAGTCATTCTCCCCCTCGACCCTATTGATTTAAGAAACCAGTTAAAATAATTTTCAACGGTTTATGTCCTTTTTCAGGCTTTGTAGAAGAAGATACTTTTTCGGTTATGGAAAACGGACGTCAAGATTGAGTCACAGGGTCTCACAGTCAATCTGAAGGTGAATTACAAGTATGTGGCGTATTCATTAATTTGCTTTACAAAACATTCCTCACTTCCATAAAATTACTCGAGTGATTATTATTATATAAAATTATCTAACAACTGGTCAACTCTTCAACATTGTGTATTGGTTTCAGGAGCGATTCGAGCCTACTACCTTCAGTTGTTCACATTACCTGTAGAGTACGGTCTCGGCAGAACATAGACGTGTTCATTTTATTCTCATCGAGCAATATAATTATTACGCTGTTATTTACACCAACCAAGATTTTAAAAAAAATATAGGTAAACTCTGTACATTGGGCAATAAAAATCCTCAAAAAATTAAACATGCTGTCTTATCCCTTTTCAACCTGCATGCAACTTAGAGTGGCCCCAAAAGTTAACAAGACCTTTCAGTTTCAGTCTACTGCACTCTGCTACTAGGAGTTAATTACTTACTGTATTCATTGTTGTGGGTAAGGAAAAAGTGAGACAATGGAAAATATGCATTACACATTTATTTTTGGCAATACATCAGAAAATACCCTTTTTCAGGACATTAATTTTTAAGAAGGTGATAAGTCGATTGAGAGCAGGTGAATATTATTTAGGTAAATATTTCGGCTCTGAATGGGCACCATCAACTGATAACTGGTCGATCAAACAGAATATTTTTCTCATTCTTCTCCACTATCATCCCCCATTGGTCGTTTTCGTTGCAAATATAAATTCCCTTTCACAAAAAATTAAAATAAATAAACAAAAAAATTACCCAACATGCTATCTAACTCACCCAGTAGGATTTATTTGCTCCGAGCATTTTGCTGCAGAAGATTTCGAACGAGATCTAAAGGTGTATAATTAGGATGAGGTATCTTAACAAGATCAAAGAAGAGGACAATTAAAAAACAAAAACGAAAAAGATTTTCTTCTGACAACAAAACCTCAAAGAAAATGGCAAAAACGATAAATTAATTGTAATTTATTTTTTAATAAAGTTTTTTGTTCTTCAAAAACGTTGTTTTTTAATAATTGCTACTGTGTTCTTTGATAAATTTGTTGAACTTAAGATTTTGATATGCTCCAAGAATATTATACAACATTCTAAAAATATTCTCCAACAGTTATGAACATAAAACAATAATGAACAAAAAAAAAAAAGAAGTTGAATGAGTACATTCATGCTAAACTTTACTTTCTATGTACCTGTCATTTTGGCACCAATAGTAGCTAGCCTCAACTCCATTGATCACTAAGAAACTAGTATTGATCGCATGCTATTTTCAGAAGGAAAAGATAATGGTTCACATGCCATTGGTGGCGAAACACTGGTTTTCTGGACAATTTTGCTCATCAACTTGCTCAATTTTGATGCTATTCAAATGGGATCTATATTATTATGTCGGTGGAAAATACATAAGAAACGACCAATCGTACATCTCAAAAATTCAGTTGATTTCTATCAGACTAGATATCCTAGAAAAAGTTTATTGAAAATAAATGTAGACACAAAAATTAAAGGACATTGTTAAGCTGAGTCAAATAACACAAAATTTATTGAAGTCTGATGTAAAAACGTCAATATCAATCATTTTTTCCCACTTTTTTTTCAACGGTGATTTATTTTTTTAACTTCATCAGTGAAGAACGTTAGAAATGAAAAAATAGTGTTTCAAAAATAAAATATCTGAATCTTTACGATTAAGTATTTTAAAAGTCAATTTTTAAATTTATTATTTGAATTCTATCAGATTATTTTTGTATCATTTAATTCTAAGTATGGTTATTGATAAAAAAAATTTTTATCGAGAAAAAATGATAATTAATAGTAAGTAATGAAATTCCGCTGCCAAAGGTTAGTTAGAAGCTATCTAACTAGTGTTTGTCTTTATACCAGTGACGTCATGCCGTGCGGGTTAGTATCGGATCGAGCCCACCTGTCACCTTGGGTCGGTGTATAAATTACAAGGCGGGCTCGATGATCATCAAGGGGCAGCTTCCTCTGACGTCACTGGTATAAACCTTCCTCAAAGCCTCATCAGACTTTCATTGCAACAACATTACTTCTCCGCTTTCCTTTCAATGTGAAGGTTTTGTGTACGCCAAGTTTTTTATTACAATTTTGAATAGAGAGTTTCATCAAGGGTTTTTTAAAATCATTTTTAATAAGAAATGGGAAAACCAGGTGTAGTGCGTGCGATTGCGGAATGCCGTGATACGATCTTTCTTTTCACCGGTAAGTTCACTATTTTAATTATTTATTGCCCGTAGATCCATTCTAAAATGCATAATTATTTAGTATCATGATTACCGTTATTAAATTTGAAGAATGTATTGGCTGTAATATTAATTGTGGAAAACTCTGAATTCTAAACATGCCTCGGCCAGTTTGTCAGCGTACTTGTTCTCTCAACTCTTGTGTTTTAAATATGTGTATTAATTAATTGCTATTTTGTCAAATTTCCTACCGATAAATCCATTAGGAAGCAATGGATCGCTAAGTGCCGGAGAAAATGACGATTGGAATCCCAATACCAGTAGGATTTATTTTTTGCTTCGATCATTTTGCTGCAGAAAATTTCGAACGAGATCTAAAGGTGTATAATTAGGATGAGGTATCTTAACAAGATCAAAGAAGAGGACAATTAAAAAACAAAAACGAAAAAGATTTTCTTCTGACAACAAAACCTCAAAGAAAATGGCAAAAATGATAAATTAATTGTAATTTATTTTTTAATAAGTTTTTTATTCTTAAAAAACGTTGTTTTTTAATTGCTACTGCGTTCTTTGATAAATTTGTTGAACTTAAGATTTTGATATGCTCCAAGAATATAATAATATACAACATTCTAAAAGTATTTTCCAACAGTTACGAACATAAAACAATAATGTACAAAAAAGTTGAATGAATGCATGCTAAACTTTACTTTCCATGTACCTGTCATTTTTGTACCAATATCAGCCTCAACACCATTGATCATTAAGAAACTAGTATTGATCGCATGCTATATTCACATGCCATTGGTGGCGAAACACTGGTTTTCTGGACAATTTTGCTCAACAACATGCTCAATTTTGATGCTATTCAAATGGGATCTATTTGTCGGTATAGGAAAAACATACATAAGAAGAAAAAATACATAAGAAAAGAAATACATGAGAAACGACCCATCGTACATCTCAAAAATTCAAACAAAGTTTATTGAAAATAAATTTAGACACAAAAAGTAAAGGACATTGTTAGCTGAGTCAAATAACATAAAATTTATTGAAATCTGATGTAAAAACGTCAATATCGATCATTTTTGATGGATTTTGATCTTCATCAAAAATGATCGATATGTGAATAATTGCGAAACGTGAATTGCGTGAAGTGCGCAAACTAAAGCAGTGTAAGTCTACAGGCAATGAAAAATACAGCAAATGATAGTACAGTGGTTTATTATTCCTTTTTTTCAATAGTCATTTTAAGAATATCCATTTGTGATGATACTTATTCCGAACATTTGTGAAACAGATTGGTAGCTATGTGGGAAAACTCCGTAACAACTATTGTAATTTTAATCATTGCTATTATTCTTAATTTCAAAATGAAATGCTAATTTTTTCGCCTAACGGTACAGTTGAATAGGGTGTTTGACGACCATTCCAACGCGTATACAACAATTTTTATAGCTCCAAGAACTCTCAAGTAATTCCCTCATGCCAACTTTGTGAAAACCTCCCAAATTTTACACACAAACTGCGATAGCTCGAGAACCAATAAAGCTACCGACCCAGCGATGGTGTTATCCGATTCAGCGTCCAAAAATCTATAGAAATAGATATCAAACACACCTTTTTCTGAGAAACGTTGGGAAATACGAATATTCTCCCCCTCAAAAATACCCTGAAAATTGAGATAGCGATTTGGCGAAAGAATTGAGCCGTTGTCAGGCCACGATTGATTTTTTGTGAAATTTCAAAAATGTAACTATAATAGTTTCCTCCAAAAAGTGATGGCGGCGTACGGCAGACGGACAGGATTTTTTCTACTGGATATTCGGATCCTATATGCCTTGAAACGAAAAACGTAAAATGTTGAGGGGGTTAGTAAAATTTGGGAGATTTTCACAAATTGGGCATAAAGGTATAACTCGAGAATCGTTGGCGCTATGAAAATCGTAATCTTGTTGGAATGGTCGTCAAATGGTCTCTTCAACTATAAAGTTAGACGAAAAATGTACCTTTTAATTTAATGTTTGAGCAAGTTATGATAGTTTTCCCAAATCATTACCTATTGAATCGAAGGAATAATAAACCACTCATCGCATTTGCAGGGTTTTTGTAAAAGTTATTAGCTTGCAAAGTCAAAAGTTGCTATATTCGCAAAAATCACTTTTTCCAGCATTTCTCCGAATCTGGGGCTGTAACTACTGGATGGATTTTGTTTTAATTTGGGACCTACCAGGATAGTATCCCTCTCAAAAATAAGTTTAACAAGTAATCTCATCGACTTACAGGGGCTGAACACCAGCCCTATCACACAATTTATACTGAACGCTGACTTCTTTCACCAAATATTTAGCTGCATGAATCCCAGAAATTTTATTCCCCAATCATGAATCAGTTTATCACTCCACAAACAAAAAATTGCCACCATCCTCACGTATTTGATGATTAGGTCGATAAAACGACTGTCCTGTTTATACTGCTCCACTTCCTTGAATTGCATGATGGTATCTTCAAGAAGCGGTATCAGATTCACTTCTTTGCCATGTTTTGGGCAACTCTGTTCAATCCAATCGACATAGTCATGCCGCGGCGGTAGGGGGTCATTTCCATCATATGTCATAAATTTTTCATGCTCCCTGAAAAATATCATCAACTCAAATCACACAGATTGAAATTAATTAGTAACAAGAAAAATTAAAAACAGCTATAATATACAAACTCTCGCTCTTTTTGGAGTTTCGCCCGAAGTTCAACATCACTCAGGGCACGAAGTGCTAATCCAAGTTTGCTTGCTCTCGTCCCTGCTCCCGGGGTTTGGATGTTCTCCTTACAAAGTTCCAACGTATCAAGAGCCATCCTTAACCACTCTGAAACAACACGTTGTTAAACAACGTTCACTACGCGCAATCATGCTCGACTGATTTATTTATTACCAAACTTTTGATTCCACACATAATTGCATGATCATATTTATGTGACTCTTACTAGTAACTGTGTTGAAGTGTAGGTACATAGATAACACAGAACATACATGATCTAGTCAGTAACAGATATAACCAAAATTATAAAATCAAAAAACTAATACGAAGGCCGCAACGTTAGTACACTACAACTGTTTTGAAAAAAAGAAAGAAAAGTAGAAAAACCTACGATTTAGGTTAATAATGCAGAAGTGCAGTATCTGAGCCTAACAATACAAGCCAAGTATCATAAAATGAGGTCATTTTCATAGCAATAACACCCAAAAATTTATGACCGTCCCTGAAGGGGGAATCAAGTAATTTACACATCGCTACAAACATTAAAGAACTTCAAGCATTCAAATATACTGATTTTTCCAGTGATGGTTAAAAATCAATTTTAATACGGGAGCAATCGATGTTTTTAAGGACCTATGTTTGGGACTGCATACTTTCTAAACGAAAACTGTTTTTCCTTAGTTTGAAGACTAAAATTGTTCAAATTTAAGTTTAGTTACGTGATATAAGTTTGGTATTGATTGAACCAAGCGTAGATACTTTTCAGGCCGTAATTCTAAAAAAATTGTTTCGAAATCACGTTTTTTGAACTATTTATGCTTGTAGGAAAAAAACTACGTTAGTCATAGAATTTTCGTTAACAGGTTTGAATTCAGCATTACTTTTTCAACAAATTGCATGGTTTTGAGGGCCAAATCCTGTCATTATAATGCACAAACGTTGGGTGAATTTCTGAAATTTTGTTCGGATCCTCTCATTCAGTGTAATTGCGGATAGGCTCGAGAAAATCATAACTCTATCATCATTTGAGAAATACAGAACAAGTAAATTGGAGCATTTCAGTAATAAAAAATGGTGTACTAAATTATTTGAGTTTTGTAAGGTGGATCAATGGGATCAAAGCATCCGGTATGTAGACCAAGAGTCTCAAATCAGTGGATAGATTATTCCATTAATTTCTAACGTTCAAACTCACTCTCAATCAACATAATAACATTGAAAGTAGTTAGGTAATCATTATAGTTTAGATCTTCAGTGTCCAACAGATTTATGAATTTTGTTTGGTCTGTTGGTAGTAAGTGACAGCACCACAATGAAGAAAGCTTGGGCAAATTTTGTGAAGAGACCAATGAGAATGACCAATTTTTCATGAAAATTGTGAGTTTCCGTGGAGAAAATCGCTAAGGAAAACTTATGATTTTGAACGAAAAATGAATAGTTATTACGCCATAACTAGTCAGTCGAACGTGAATATCGACACTAGCGCTTGTATCTTCGGAGAATAAACTAACATTGGGAGCATTAATTTGAGGTTGCTGTGAGATTACCAAACCCCCCTCAGCAATTTATTTGCTTTACAAGGCATTTTGGGCGGTACTAACTCGACGATTAAAAAAACCTAACAAGTAGCAGTGAAGTTAGCGTCATTTACTCGATTTAGCATGACTGCAGTCTTAAAGACCATCTTGTTGTTACTGTCTGTCTTTCAGCCGTCTGCAGAGCGCTCTAGGGAGTCACTTCAATCGGTTGGAGTTACATCTCCGGGTTTATTCAAACCACTGATTTTCCTTAGCGATTTTCTCCGCGAAAACTCACAATTTTCATGAAAAATTGGTCATTCCGTCTTCAGCTGACACCAAATAACAGAATTCAGGCCATTAGGTACGAAAATAAAAAATAGGCGTCTTCCCCATTGACTTGACAGACAATTATTAATTACCTTCCTGCATCTAAGGGAAACCCACTGAAATTTTCATTAGAGTGCGTTGCTGACTGTATCAGGCTACAGTGGCTGGTTAGGACTGTATATCAGGCAATCCTTCGTACAGCAATTCCTCACTCATCCCTGAAATACAAAACAGAGAATTAGGTTTCTACTCGTCTCATACATTGCAGTTACCTCATATGCATGCATCGAATTAGCCCTTATCCTGACACAACTAGAATTAAATATTTTTTTCTCTTAAATCGCTTCTGAGGGTCCTAAAAACCCAAAAAAAAAAAAAAAAAAAAAAAAAAAAAAAAAAAAAAAAAAAAAACAGCTTAAAAAATATACATACCTACCTACATAATTATGAATACCTAATAGAATAATGCGCTACTAATTTCAATTATTGACGTAATCAAAATTTCGAGTACTGTATTATTTCACATGAACTTATCTCACAGGGAAAAAAATTAAAATGGATGCACGCTTTGCATCGCTAAGGAAGAAGGAAAAACGCTGCAAATGATTGTACAGTGGTTTATTGTTCCTTCACTTTGATTTAGGAAGACTATTTATTTGTGATAGTAATTATTCCGAACATTTTTTTGTGACGTTCCCACCGAAAAACAGATTGGTAACTATCGGGGAAAATTCCGTAGCAACTATTGTAAATTTAATCATTATTATTTTTCTTAATTCCCTAATTCAAAACTAAATTTTTTGCCAAACGGTACAGCTGGAGAGAGTGTTTGTCGACCATTCCAATGAGTATAGAATGATTTTTATAGCTCCAAGAACTCTCGAGTTATACCCTCATGTCAAATTTCTGAAAATCTCCCAAATTCAACACAAAAGCTTTGATAACTCGAGAACCAATGAAGCTATCTACCCCGCGATGGTCACATTCGATTCAGCGTCCCAAAATCTATAGAATTTGATACCAGGTACACTTTTTTCTGAAAAACCTTGGAAAATGGGAATTTTCTCCACCTCTAAAATATCCTTGAAATTGAGATACAAGTTGGTTCATGAATTGGGCCATCGTAGGACTGAGATTGATTTTTGGTGAAAATTTGGTTTGGCCGGAAAAGTGTTGACGGCGTACGGCGGACAGACCGAATTTTGGTTTATTATTCAATAACAAACCATTGTAATCGCCCAATAAAAAAAAATTTATAACCCCCTCAAAATTAGATTTTTTACGTTTCAAGGCACGTAGAATCCGAATATCCAATAAAAAAAAATTCTGTCTGTCCGCCGTAAAAATTTAGTTTTCAATGAGGAAATAAAGAAAAATAAAATTGATTAAAATTACAATACCTAGGTAGTTGCTACGGATTTTTCCATGGGAACGTCAAAATTGTTCGGAATAGTTACTATCACAAAAAATGGATAGTCTTTCTAAATCAATATAGAAGCGAAGGAATAATATTAACCAGTGTACAATCATTTGCAGCGTTTTTATTGGATATTCGGATTCTACATGCCTTGAAACGTAAAACATCAAATTTTGAGGAAGGGTTATAAAATTTTTTTTCCTGGGCGATTACAATGGTTTATTATTGAATATTAAACCAAAACATCAAGGAGCCAATCCAGTTCGCCATAATTGGTGAACTTGACATAAGTTATCAACATTTTAATTTTCTGATTATTAGAATATCCTATAGCTGACACTTGAACGTTCTTACAGTGGTTAATCATAACCTGTGTTGTGGATACGAAAATACAGGAGTCCAGCATGATTTCAATAAAATCTCAAGAATTGTTACATCGTTTCAAATTGTGTTTGGATACCTATTATGTACTATGAAAAAGTATTTTCGAATCCTCCTACTCCATAGCACAGCAAATCACTTCAACGCATGCCACATGTTGCATTTAGAGACCGACCATGAGATGAGGCGTATGAAAGCAAATAAATAGCAACGTAGTAAACTTACCATAATAGAAGTTCGGACGAAGAATAAAAATAAACACTTGTCGCGAGGTGATACGAGACTGAGCACAGCGGACGTTCGTGCCAGGCGCGAGGAGATACGAGACTGAGGTGAAACGGTGAAAGGCCGTACCAGCCGACTAGACAGTAAACCTACAAAGCTATCCGGCCTAGTGCGCATGCGCCAGGACTTAACCGATTTCTCGTCAACTAAATCCGATAGCCTCCGGCCATCGCTCCCTAGAAAGAGGAATAAAGGCGTTCGTTTACTTCTGTGCAATATCCAGGTACAGAAGTAAACAAACCTCAATATCGCTTTCGATATTCCTCAACTGCAGTGTTCATGGGTCGTATAAGTTTATTTTAAAGCGATTTATTTACTCGGTGATTAGATGTAACTGACGGGAGGGTAACAGTTTTTGAGCAGGTGTAGCCGCGAACCCAGGATAACATTATTTTTAGAATAAAGGAGTGCCGAGATACAAAAATGCAGCACCTTTCAAAGTAAGTAACGACATTGTACTTAATAACACTCGCCTTAATGTTAGCTCGGCAATTATTTCGGTGCCTTATGCCACTCAGCCGCGCTCTAACTTCAGAATATATTATTTAATATAATACGTTCCGAAGTTGAAAACCACATTAGAGTAGCTCCTGTCTGTCGGATCCGCACTCCTTTTCAAACTCTTGAGGCAATCGTGGGTAATGATGTGGATTACGAATTATTAAGGAATAGAAAAAATTGCACCATACATACATATGTCTAATAATCTTACTACTACTTTTCCTGCGGAGTAGGGAATTCAAATTTATCTTAACCCTCTTGAAATTTACATTTATCTTCCATTTTGTTTCTTAGGAAGGATAACATTGGCACATTGAGTTGAAGCTGGCTCTTTACATTCATCAATATGCTGTATACCCTGGCGCTGACGAGTCCATTGAACGTCGGAACAATTTTACGGCGCCTCTCAAGTTTCTATTGTAAATTAATAGTAATAAATGCATATTAAAATTTCTCAGGAATTTGGAGAGACTGTTACTTTGAAATATACTATTTTTGGAGAACGCACCACGATAAGTACTTGAACCCCGATACGTCTCCACCTTTATCGAAAGAAGACTTATGCTAAGTATTGAACGTTTTTTAAAAGGAAACCAATGAGTATGTAAGAGGGAATTTTGTGTTAATAGAAACCAGAATCAATTTCAACCAATTGTAGCGTCAATTTTTCAACATGGTAATATTTTATGACGAAAAAAAAATACGAAAACTGCAGAAATTCGCCTTGGTTTTGTTTTATTTGTCAGGTTGTCGCACTTTTATTATAATAGGATTGAGGAAGACCGGCAGGAAGGAACAAGGAACACGAGATTAAGGTAGCATAGTACAAAAGTACACTGCGAGTTAAAGGACAGTGTTGCCACGAACGTGGGATGAGGAAGATCAGAAAAATTAATGGTTCAACAGTGGTTTGTCATCATAAATTATTTTAAATCACTCAATATCGCTTGATGTTCAGACGAAATCCATCAACGAGGGTGTTTTCCAAGATTACAAACTAGTCTGGAACGATTTCACGTCCCATGAAACGGTTGATAGTTCAATCACTACTTTCCACATTTACACTGACAACTAACTGAATCGAGGTTATCCGAAAGAAAAACTGCTACTACTTTGTAAGCAATTCGTCGTGTGGAGACTTTATTTAATTACCTACATGAAATGGAATCATTTTCTGTCACATATCAAACAATGAAATAATTATGGTTACAAGACTCCCAGACAGTGCCAATTCCATCAAATATTTACAACAACAACAACTATTTGAATATGCCAAACTGAAATACCGTTCTAGGGAGCGTTGGCCAGAGGCTAACGGATTTGAATGACGAGCAATCGGCCAAGTCCTAGCGCATGCGCACTAGGCTGGATAAATTTGTAGGTTTAGGGTGCTTGCACACCGAAAGCCGAGCCGAGCTGGACCGAGCGGAGCAGGTATGGGCCGGGCCGGGCCGAGCGAGTGCCATATCACACCGGGAGCCGAGCCGAACCGATTTTACTGCCGTCTTCCAGGAATACTCTCAGTGCAGCTGTCCTCGTCATGGCGTTAACTCCATATCAGGCCTTGCTTTTTCTGGAAAGCCCCTGGTGGAAATTACAATTGTATGAACCGGTATCGAGAAGATATTGGGTTCATGATATCAATATCAATCGTGAGCAGTCAGGGGAATTTTTCGTCTTGTTCCATGATTTACGAAGAGACGAAGAACGCTTTTGGCGTTATTTTCGCATGTCAATAGAAACCTTTGACTGCATATTAGAAGCTATTCGTCCAGTAATTTCCAAAAAGGATACAAATTACCGGAAATCCGTTAGTACTGAAGAAAGGCTTATGATTTGTTTAAATTAAGTGAAAAATTTCCAACCGACAATCAAAAGTTTTTAATTTATAAAACGAATATAATTTTATGTAATATAAAAAAAAAAATAAAATAAAATGAAACAAAAATTAACAAGATCCAAATTCTGGTTCCAAACGACTAATACTATTTATTTGGTAACATTTTAGGAACATATTATTACAGTTTGTTACGATTTCTTGAAATTTTAAACGAATGCGCATTTGACTGCTCGGATTATCGGCTGGCAGATCGGCTGTAAAAACAAACGTCCTCTATTCTACACGCTCGGTTCGGTCCGGTCTCGCTCGGCCCGGCGATAGGTGTGCAAGCAGTGCTAACTTTGTATATGTTTGATTCCAAAGCGGATCCGCTTCGGCTCGGTCCAGCTCGGCTCGGCTTCCGGTGTCTAGTGTACCAGCCGCGAGAGCTCTGCCTTGCCTAGCCTTGAGAAGGTGGGCGGGCCTTATGTCTCGTTCGGGACCGAATGTGAGCGGCAGTCTCAATAATTTTTTCTTAAATTATATTTTACCTTGTATAGTGTAATTATATTTACCTTTATTACCTATATTTTTCACCCACTCTAACATGATTAAATTGATACCTACATGAACAATGAACTAACTAGTAGCTTTTTAATTTATGAAATAATCAAAAGAAATTATGCCGATTTTCCAATAATTCAATATTGAGTAGTTCATTGATTTTCAAGCTAGAAGAGCATTATTTTAAGGACAAAAATCATTATGTGAATTGACCAGCTCTTGGAATGTTTGACTTGGATGGACAGTTCTACGCCCTCTCTCTTGCTCAACATGTTATCTTATCTGTTACTACTGTACTGTGATGTGATAATTCATTCTCGAACTTTCGTTTGTATTCCCGTTAACTATTTTTCTGTATTTCGCTAATAAACTAATTAATATTAGTTTCGTGTTTTTCCCTGCGTCGCCTACTCTTCTTAACAGGTTATGGTCATTTGCACGCGCTAATTCGTAAATTGTTTTTTGCGCGAGTGATTATTTTCGGAAGCCGGTTGCTCTTTGTTTACGTTCGATTTCCTTTTTTCGTGCGGCCACGTACGTGATAATTTCGCCTGGCCATGTTGATTGATTGTTTACCACTTTTTCTATGTATAAAACTATTGGCACTCAAACCACCTATGCTGCCCTAACCATTCCGAAGGGGTGAAAAATCTTTGCCGAATTAGTGAACCAATCGTGGAAAAAGGCACTAAGTCATTCTCCCCCTCGACCCTATTGATTTAAGAAACCAGTTAAAATAATTTTCAACGGTTTATGTCCTTTTTCAGGCTTTGTAGAAGAAGATACTTTTTCGGTTATGGAAAACGGACGTCAAGATTGAATCACAGGGTCTCACAGTCAATCTGAAGGTGAACTACAAGTATGTGGCGTATTCATTAATTTGCTTTACAAAACATTCCTCACTTCCATAAAATTACTCGAGTGATTATTATTATATAAAATTATCTAACAACTGGTCAACTCTTCAACATTGTGTATTGGTTTCAGGAGCGATTCGAGCCTACTACCTTCAGTTGTTCACATTACCTGTAGAGTACGGTCTCGGCAGAACATAGACGTGTTCATTTCATTCTCATCGAGCAATATAATTATTACGCTGTTATTTACACCAACCAAGATTTTAAAAAAATATAGGTAAACTCTGTACATTGGGCAATAAAAATCCTCAAAAAATTAAACATGCTGTCTTATCCCTTTTCAACCTGCATGCAACAAGTTAACAAGACCTTTCAGTTTCAGTCTACTGCACTCTGCTACTAGGAGTTAATTACTTACTGTATTCATTGTTGTGGGTAAGGAAAAAGTGAGACAATGGAAAATATGCATTACACATTTATTTTTGGCAATACATCAGAAAATACCTTTTTTCAGGACATTAATTTTTAAGAAGGTGATAAGTCGATTGAGAGCAGGTGAATATTATTTAGGTAAATATTTCGGCTCTGAATGGGCACCATCAACTTACTGATAACTGGTCGATCAAACAGAATATTTTTCTCATTCTTCTCCACTATCATCCCCCATTGGTCGTTTTCGTTATTTCTTCAGCCAGCACAGGTACAGCTTCTTTTATGCACGGGAAGGCTTCTCAAAATCCCAGCTCTGAAAAATGGCAAGTGGACAGCGGATCAATGACAAGGTTTATACTGCAAGAGTTGTATCATTCTTCAAAATTCAAGGAAATAACTGTAGGTAGGTATGTATCAGGTAAATAATGTACGACCTAACTGAAAAAAAAGGGTTGTTCATTTAATGTAAATAAAACACTGTCAAGTTGAAAATTTAGATAGGTGAACACAGACGGCTAGAACAAGCTACCAGCTAAAAATGGAGCCCTCAGCTTTAGCTGATACGCTCGCTATCTTTCTACCTACTGCAAATATAAATTCCCTTTCACAAAAAAATTAAAATAAATAAACAAAAAAATTACCCAACATGCTATCTAACTCACCCAGTAGGATTTATTTGCTCCGAGCATTTTGCTGCAGAAGATTTCGAACGAGATCTAAAGGTGTATAATTAGGATGAGGTATCTTAACAAGATCAAAGAAGAGGACAATTAAAAAACAAAAACGAAAAAGATTTTCTTCTGACAACAAAACCTCAAAGAAAATGGCAAAAACGATAAATTAATTGTAATTTATTTTTTAATAAAGTTTTTTGTTCTTCAAAAACGTTGTTTTTTAATAATTGCTACTGTGTTCTTTGATAAATTTGTTGAACTTAAGATTTTGATATGCTCCAAGAATATTATACAACATTCTAAAAATATTCTCCAACAGTTATGAACATAAAACAATAATGAACAAAAAAAAAAAAGAAGTTGAATGAGTACATTCATGCTAAACTTTACTTTCTATGTACCTGTCATTTTTGCACCAATAGTAGCTAGCCTCAACTCCATTGATCACTAAGAAACTAGTATTGATCGCATGCTATTTTCAGAAGGAAAAGATAATGGTTCACATGCCATTGGTGGCGAAACACTGGTTTTCTGGACAATTTTGCTCATCAACTTGCTCAATTTTGATGCTATTCAAATGGGATCTATATTATTATGTCGGTGGAAAATACATAAGAAACGACCAATCGTACATATCAAAAATTCAGTTGATTTTTATCAGACTAGATATCCTAGAAAAAGTTTATTGAAAATAAATGTAGACACAAAAAGTAAAGGACATTGTTAAGCTGAGTCAAATAACACAAAATTTATTGAAGTCTGATGTAAAAACGTCAATATCAATAATTTTTTCCCACTTTTTTTTCAACGGTGATTTATTTTTTTAACTTCATCAGTGAAGAACGTTAGAAATGAAAAAATAGTGTTTCAAAAATAAAATATCTGAATCTTTACGATTAAGTATTTTAAAAGTCAATTTTTAAATTTATTATTTGAATTCTATCAGATTATTTTTGTATCATTTAATTCTAAGTATGGTTATTGATAAAAAAAATTTTTATCGAGAAAAAATGATAATTAATAGTAAGTAATGAAATTCCGCTGCCAAAGGTTAGTTAGAAGCTATCTAACTAGTGTTTGTCTTTATACCAGTGACGTCATGCCGTGCGGGTTAGTATCGGATCGAGCCCACCTGTCACCTTGGGTCGGTGCATAAATTACAAGGCGGGCTCGATGATCATCAAGGGGCAGCTTCCTCTGACGTCACTGGTATAAACCTTCCTCAAAGCCTCATCAGACTTTCATTGCAACAACATTACTTCTCCGCTTTCCTTTCAATGTGAAGGTTTTGTGTACGCCAAGTTTTTTATTACAATTTTGAATAGAGAGTTTCATCAAGGGTTTTTTAAAATCATTTTTAATAAGAAATGGGAAAACCAGGTGTAGTGCGTGCGATTGCGGAATGCCGTGATACGATCTTTCTTTTCACCGGTAAGTTCACTATTTTAATTATTTATTGCCCGTAGATCCATTCTAAAATGCATAATTATTTAGTATCATGATTACCGTTATTAAATTTGAAGAATGTATTGGCTGTAATATTAATTGTGGAAAACTCTGAATTCTAAACATGCCTCGGCCAGTTTGTCAGCGTACTTGTTCTCTCAACTCTTGTGTTTTAAATATGTGTATTAATTAATTGCTATTTTGTCAAATTTCCTACCGATAAATCCATTAGGAAGCAATGGATCGCTAAGTGCCGGAGAAAATGACGATTGGAATCCCAATACCAGTAGGATTTATTTTTTGCTTCGATCATTTTGCTGCAGAAAATTTCGAACGAGATCTAAAGGTGTATAATTAGGATGAGGTATCTTAACAAGATCAAAGAAGAGGACAATTAAAAAACAAAAACGAAAAAGATTTTCTTCTGACAACAAAACCTCAAAGAAAATGGCAAAAATGATAAATTAATTGTAATTTATTTTTTAATAAGTTTTTTATTCTTAAAAAACGTTGTTTTTTAATTGCTACTGCGTTCTTTGATAAATTTGTTGAACTTAAGATTTTGATATGCTCCAAGAATATAATAATATACAACATTCTAAAAGTATTTTCCAACAGTTACGAACATAAAACAATAATGTACAAAAAAGTTGAATGAATGCATGCTAAACTTTACTTTCCATGTACCTGTCATTTTTGTACCAATATCAGCCTCAACACCATTGATCATTAAGAAACTAGTATTGATCGCATGCTATATTCACATGCCATTGGTGGCGAAACACTGGTTTTCTGGACAATTTTGCTCAACAACATGCTCAATTTTGATGCTATTCAAATGGGATCTATTTGTCGGTATAGGAAAAACATACATAAGAAGAAAAAATACATAAGAAAAGAAATACATGAGAAACGACCCATCGTACATCTCAAAAATTCAAACAAAGTTTATTGAAAATAAATTTAGACACAAAAAGTAAAGGACATTGTTAGCTGAGTCAAATAACATAAAATTTATTGAAATCTGATGTAAAAACGTCAATATCGATCATTTTTGATGGATTTTGATCTTCATCAAAAATGATCGATATGTGAATAATTGCGAAACGTGAATTGCGTGAAGTGCGCAAACTAAAGCAGTGTAAGTCTACAGGCAATGAAAAATACAGCAAATGATAGTACAGTGGTTTATTATTCCTTTTTTTCAATAGTCATTTTAAGAATATCCATTTGTGATGATACTTATTCCGAACATTTGTGAAACAGATTGGTAGCTATGTGGGAAAACTCCGTAACAACTATTGTAATTTTAATCATTGCTATTATTCTTAATTTCAAAATGAAATGCTAATTTTTTCGCCTAACGGTACAGTTGAATAGGGTGTTTGACGACCATTCCAACGCGTATACAACAATTTTTATAGCTCCAAGAACTCTCAAGTAATTCCCTCATGCCAACTTTGTGAAAACCTCCCAAATTTTACACACAAACTGCGATAGCTCGAGAACCAATAAAGCTACCGACCCAGCGATGGTGTTATCCGATTCAGCGTCCAAAAATCTATAGAAATAGATATCAAACACACCTTTTTCTGAGAAACGTTGGGAAATACGAATATTCTCCCCCTCAAAAATACCCTGAAAATTGAGATAGCGATTTGGCGAAAGAATTGAGCCGTTGTCAGGCCACGATTGATTTTTTGTGAAATTTCAAAAATGTAACTATAATAGTTTCCTCCAAAAAGTGATGGCGGCGTACGGCAGACGGACAGGATTTTTTCTACTGGATATTCGGATCCTATATGCCTTGAAACGAAAAACGTAAAATGTTGAGGGGGTTAGTAAAATTTGGGAGATTTTCACAAATTGGGCATAAAGGTATAACTCGAGAATCGTTGGCGCTATGAAAATCGTAATCTTGTTGGAATGGTCGTCAAATGGTCTCTTCAACTATAAAGTTAGACGAAAAATGTACCTTTTAATTTAATGTTTGAGCAAGTTATGATAGTTTTCCCAAATCATTACCTATTGAATCGAAGGAATAATAAACCACTCATCGCATTTGCAGGGTTTTTGTAAAAGTTATTAGCTTGCAAAGTCAAAAGTTGCTATATTCGCAAAAATCACTTTTTCCAGCATTTCTCCGAATCTGGGGCTGTAACTACTGGATGGATTTTGTTTTAATTTGGGACCTACCAGGATAGTATCCCTCTCAAAAATAAGTTTAACAAGTAATCTCATCGACTTACAGGGGCTGAACACCAGCCCTATCACACAATTTATACTGAACGCTGACTTCTTTCACCAAATATTTAGCTGCATGAATCCCAGAAATTTTATTCCCCAATCATGAATCAGTTTATCACTCCACAAACAAAAAATTGCCACCATCCTCACGTATTTGATGATTAGGTCGATAAAACGACTGTCCTGTTTATACTGCTCCACTTCCTTGAATTGCATGATGGTATCTTCAAGAAGCGGTATCAGATTCACTTCTTTGCCATGTTTTGGGCAACTCTGTTCAATCCAATCGACATAGTCATGCCGCGGCGGTAGGGGGTCATTTCCATCATATGTCATAAATTTTTCATGCTCCCTGAAAAATATCATCAACTCAAATCACACAGATTGAAATTAATTAGTAACAAGAAAAATTAAAAACAGCTATAATATACAAACTCTCGCTCTTTTTGGAGTTTCGCCCGAAGTTCAACATCACTCAGGGCACGAAGTGCTAATCCAAGTTTGCTTGCTCTCGTCCCTGCTCCCGGGGTTTGGATGTTCTCCTTACAAAGTTCCAACGTATCAAGAGCCATCCTTAACCACTCTGAAACAACACGTTGTTAAACAACGTTCACTACGCGCAATCATGCTCGACTGATTTATTTATTACCAAACTTTTGATTCCACACATAATTGCATGATCATATTTATGTGACTCTTACTAGTAACTGTGTTGAAGTGTAGGTACATAGATAACACAGAACATACATGATCTAGTCAGTAACAGATATAACCAAAATTATAAAATCAAAAAACTAATACGAAGGCCGCAACGTTAGTACACTACAACTGTTTTGAAAAAAAGAAAGAAAAGTAGAAAAACCTACGATTTAGGTTAATAATGCAGAAGTGCAGTATCTGAGCCTAACAATACAAGCCAAGTATCATAAAATGAGGTCATTTTCATAGCAATAACACCCAAAAATTTATGACCGTCCCTGAAGGGGGAATCAAGTAATTTACACATCGCTACAAACATTAAAGAACTTCAAGCATTCAAATATACTGATTTTTCCAGTGATGGTTAAAAATCAATTTTAATACGGGAGCAATCGATGTTTTTAAGGACCTATGTTTGGGACTGCATACTTTCTAAACGAAAACTGTTTTTCCTTAGTTTGAAGACTAAAATTGTTCAAATTTAAGTTTAGTTACGTGATATAAGTTTGGTATTGATTGAACCAAGCGTAGATACTTTTCAGGCCGTAATTCTAAAAAAATTGTTTCGAAATCACGTTTTTTGAACTATTTATGCTTGTAGGAAAAAAACTACGTTAGTCATAGAATTTTCGTTAACAGGTTTGAATTCAGCATTACTTTTTCAACAAATTGCATGGTTTTGAGGGCCAAATCCTGTCATTATAATGCACAAACGTTGGGTGAATTTCTGAAATTTTGTTCGGATCCTCTCATTCAGTGTAATTGCGGATAGGCTCGAGAAAATCATAACTCTATCATCATTTGAGAAATACAGAACAAGTAAATTGGAGCATTTCAGTAATAAAAAATGGTGTACTAAATTATTTGAGTTTTGTAAGGTGGATCAATGGGATCAAAGCATCCGGTATGTAGACCAAGAGTCTCAAATCAGTGGATAGATTATTCCATTAATTTCTAACGTTCAAACTCACTCTCAATCAACATAATAACATTGAAAGTAGTTAGGTAATCATTATAGTTTAGATCTTCAGTGTCCAACAGATTTATGAATTTTGTTTGGTCTGTTGGTAGTAAGTGACAGCACCACAATGAAGAAAGCTTGGGCAAATTTTGTGAAGAGACCAATGAGAATGACCAATTTTTCATGAAAATTGTGAGTTTCCGTGGAGAAAATCGCTAAGGAAAACTTATGATTTTGAACGAAAAATGAATAGTTATTACGCCATAACTAGTCAGTCGAACGTGAATATCGACACTAGCGCTTGTATCTTCGGAGAATAAACTAACATTGGGAGCATTAATTTGAGGTTGCTGTGAGATTACCAAACCCCCCTCAGCAATTTATTTGCTTTACAAGGCATTTTGGGCGGTACTAACTCGACGATTAAAAAAACCTAACAAGTAGCAGTGAAGTTAGCGTCATTTACTCGATTTAGCATGACTGCAGTCTTAAAGACCATCTTGTTGTTACTGTCTGTCTTTCAGCCGTCTGCAGAGCGCTCTAGGGAGTCACTTCAATCGGTTGGAGTTACATCTCCGGGTTTATTCAAACCACTGATTTTCCTTAGCGATTTTCTCCGCGAAAACTCACAATTTTCATGAAAAATTGGTCATTCCGTCTTCAGCTGACACCAAATAACAGAATTCAGGCCATTAGGTACGAAAATAAAAAATAGGCGTCTTCCCCATTGACTTGACAGACAATTATTAATTACCTTCCTGCATCTAAGGGAAACCCACTGAAATTTTCATTAGAGTGCGTTGCTGACTGTATCAGGCTACAGTGGCTGGTTAGGACTGTATATCAGGCAATCCTTCGTACAGCAATTCCTCACTCATCCCTGAAATACAAAACAGAGAATTAGGTTTCTACTCGTCTCATACATTGCAGTTACCTCATATGCATGCATCGAATTAGCCCTTATCCTGACACAACTAGAATTAAATATTTTTTTCTCTTAAATCGCTTCTGAGGGTCCTAAAAACCCAAAAAAAAAAAAAAAAAAAAAAAAAAAAAAAAAAAAAAAAAAAAACAGCTTAAAAAATATACATACCTACCTACATAATTATGAATACCTAATAGAATAATGCGCTACTAATTTCAATTATTGACGTAATCAAAATTTCGAGTACTGTATTATTTCACATGAACTTATCTCACAGGGAAAAAAATTAAAATGGATGCACGCTTTGCATCGCTAAGGAAGAAGGAAAAACGCTGCAAATGATTGTACAGTGGTTTATTGTTCCTTCACTTTGATTTAGGAAGACTATTTATTTGTGATAGTAATTATTCCGAACATTTTTTTGTGACGTTCCCACCGAAAAACAGATTGGTAACTATCGGGGAAAATTCCGTAGCAACTATTGTAAATTTAATCATTATTATTTTTCTTAATTCCCTAATTCAAAACTAAATTTTTTGCCAAACGGTACAGCTGGAGAGAGTGTTTGTCGACCATTCCAATGAGTATAGAATGATTTTTATAGCTCCAAGAACTCTCGAGTTATACCCTCATGTCAAATTTCTGAAAATCTCCCAAATTCAACACAAAAGCTTTGATAACTCGAGAACCAATGAAGCTATCTACCCCGCGATGGTCACATTCGATTCAGCGTCCCAAAATCTATAGAATTTGATACCAGGTACACTTTTTTCTGAAAAACCTTGGAAAATGGGAATTTTCTCCACCTCTAAAATATCCTTGAAATTGAGATACAAGTTGGTTCATGAATTGGGCCATCGTAGGACTGAGATTGATTTTTGGTGAAAATTTGGTTTGGCCGGAAAAGTGTTGACGGCGTACGGCGGACAGACCGAATTTTGGTTTATTATTCAATAACAAACCATTGTAATCGCCCAATAAAAAAAAATTTATAACCCCCTCAAAATTAGATTTTTTACGTTTCAAGGCACGTAGAATCCGAATATCCAATAAAAAAAAATTCTGTCTGTCCGCCGTAAAAATTTAGTTTTCAATGAGGAAATAAAGAAAAATAAAATTGATTAAAATTACAATACCTAGGTAGTTGCTACGGATTTTTCCATGGGAACGTCAAAATTGTTCGGAATAGTTACTATCACAAAAAATGGATAGTCTTTCTAAATCAATATAGAAGCGAAGGAATAATATTAACCAGTGTACAATCATTTGCAGCGTTTTTATTGGATATTCGGATTCTACATGCCTTGAAACGTAAAACATCAAATTTTGAGGAAGGGTTATAAAATTTTTTTTCCTGGGCGATTACAATGGTTTATTATTGAATATTAAACCAAAACATCAAGGAGCCAATCCAGTTCGCCATAATTGGTGAACTTGACATAAGTTATCAACATTTTAATTTTCTGATTATTAGAATATCCTATAGCTGACACTTGAACGTTCTTACAGTGGTTAATCATAACCTGTGTTGTGGATACGAAAATACAGGAGTCCAGCATGATTTCAATAAAATCTCAAGAATTGTTACATCGTTTCAAATTGTGTTTGGATACCTATTATGTACTATGAAAAAGTATTTTCGAATCCTCCTACTCCATAGCACAGCAAATCACTTCAACGCATGCCACATGTTGCATTTAGAGACCGACCATGAGATGAGGCGTATGAAAGCAAATAAATAGCAACGTAGTAAACTTACCATAATAGAAGTTCGGACGAAGAATAAAAATAAACACTTGTCGCGAGGTGATACGAGACTGAGCACAGCGGACGTTCGTGCCAGGCGCGAGGAGATACGAGACTGAGGTGAAACGGTGAAAGGCCGTACCAGCCGCGAGAGCTCTGCCTTGCCTAGCCTTGAGAAGGTGGGCGGGCCTTATGTCTCGTTCGGGACCGAATGTGAGCGGCAGTCTCAATAATTTTTTCTTAAATTATATTTTACCTTGTATAGTGTAATTATATTTACCTTTATTACCTATATTTTTCACCCACTCTAACATGATTAAATTGATACCTACATGAACAATGAACTAACTAGTAGCTTTTTAATTTATGAAATAATCAAAAGAAATTATGCCGATTTTCCAATAATTCAATATTGAGTAGTTCATTGATTTTCAAGCTAGAAGAGCATTATTTTAAGGACAAAAATCATTATGTGAATTGACCAGCTCTTGGAATGTTTGACTTGGATGGACAGTTCTACGCCCTCTCTCTTGCTCAACATGTTATCTTATCTGTTACTACTGTACTGTGATGTGATAATTCATTCTCGAACTTTCGTTTGTCTTCCCGTTAACTATTTTTCTGTATTTCGCTAATAAACTAATTAATATTAGTTTCGTGTTTTTCCCTGCGTCGCCTACTCTTCTTAACAGGTTATGGTCATTTGCACGCGCTAATTCGTAAATTGTTTTTTGCGCGAGTGATTATTTTCGGAAGCCGGTTGCTCTTTGTTTACGTTCGATTTCCTTTTTTCGTGCGGCCACGTACGTGATAATTTCGCCTGGCCATGTTGATTGATTGTTTACCACTTTTTCTATGTATAAAACTATTGGCACTCAAACCACCTATGCTGCCCTAACCATTCCGAAGGGGTGAAAAATCTTTGCCGAATTAGTGAACCAATCGTGGAAAAAGGCACTAAGTCATTCTCCCCCTCGACCCTATTGATTTAAGAAACCAGTTAAAATAATTTTCAACGGTTTATGTCCTTTTTCAGGCTTTGTAGAAGAAGATACTTTTTCGGTTATGGAAAACGGACGTCAAGATTGAATCACAGGGTCTCACAGTCAATCTGAAGGTGAACTACAAGTATGTGGCGTATTCATTAATTTGCTTTACAAAACATTCCTCACTTCCATAAAATTACTCGAGTGATTATTATTATATAAAATTATCTAACAACTGGTCAACTCTTCAACATTGTGTATTGGTTTCAGGAGCGATTCGAGCCTACTACCTTCAGTTGTTCACATTACCTGTAGAGTACGGTCTCGGCAGAACATAGACGTGTTCATTTCATTCTCATCGAGCAATATAATTATTACGCTGTTATTTACACCAACCAAGATTTTAAAAAAATATAGGTAAACTCTGTACATTGGGCAATAAAAATCCTCAAAAAATTAAACATGCTGTCTTATCCCTTTTCAACCTGCATGCAACAAGTTAACAAGACCTTTCAGTTTCAGTCTACTGCACTCTGCTACTAGGAGTTAATTACTTACTGTATTCATTGTTGTGGGTAAGGAAAAAGTGAGACAATGGAAAATATGCATTACACATTTATTTTTGGCAATACATCAGAAAATACCTTTTTTCAGGACATTAATTTTTAAGAAGGTGATAAGTCGATTGAGAGCAGGTGAATATTATTTAGGTAAATATTTCGGCTCTGAATGGGCACCATCAACTTACTGATAACTGGTCGATCAAACAGAATATTTTTCTCATTCTTCTCCACTATCATCCCCCATTGGTCGTTTTCGTTATTTCTTCAGCCAGCACAGGTACAGCTTCTTTTATGCACGGGAAGGCTTCTCAAAATCCCAGCTCTGAAAAATGGCAAGTGGACAGCGGATCAATGACAAGGTTTATACTGCAAGAGTTGTATCATTCTTCAAAATTCAAGGAAATAACTGTAGGTAGGTATGTATCAGGTAAATAATGTACGACCTAACTGAAAAAAAAGGGTTGTTCATTTAATGTAAATAAAACACTGTCAAGTTGAAAATTTAGATAGGTGAACACAGACGGCTAGAACAAGCTACCAGCTAAAAATGGAGCCCTCAGCTTTAGCTGATACGCTCGCTATCTTTCTACCTACTGCAAATATAAATTCCCTTTCACAAAAAAATTAAAATAAATAAACAAAAAAATTACCCAACATGCTATCTAACTCACCCAGTAGGATTTATTTGCTCCGAGCATTTTGCTGCAGAAGATTTCGAACGAGATCTAAAGGTGTATAATTAGGATGAGGTATCTTAACAAGATCAAAGAAGAGGACAATTAAAAAACAAAAACGAAAAAGATTTTCTTCTGACAACAAAACCTCAAAGAAAATGGCAAAAACGATAAATTAATTGTAATTTATTTTTTAATAAAGTTTTTTGTTCTTCAAAAACGTTGTTTTTTAATAATTGCTACTGTGTTCTTTGATAAATTTGTTGAACTTAAGATTTTGATATGCTCCAAGAATATTATACAACATTCTAAAAATATTCTCCAACAGTTATGAACATAAAACAATAATGAACAAAAAAAAAGAAAAAGAAGTTGAATGAGTACATTCATGCTAAACTTTACTTTCTATGTACCTGTCATTTTTGCACCAATAGTAGCTAGCCTCAACTCCATTGATCACTAAGAAACTAGTATTGATCGCATGCTATTTTCAGAAGGAAAAGATAATGGTTCACATGCCATTGGTGGCGAAACACTGGTTTTCTGGACAATTTTGCTCATCAACTTGCTCAATTTTGATGCTATTCAAATGGGATCTATATTATTATGTCGGTGGAAAATACATAAGAAACGACCAATCGTACATCTCAAAAATTCAGTTGATTTCTATCAGACTAGATATCCTAGAAAAAGTTTATTGAAAATAAATGTAGACACAAAAAGTAAAGGACATTGTTAAGCTGAGTCAAATAACACAAAATTTATTGAAGTCTGATGTAAAAACGTCAATATCAATCATTTTTTCCCACTTTTTTTTCAACGGTGATTTATTTTTTTAACTTCATCAGTGAAGAACGTTAGAAATGAAAAAATAGTGTTTCAAAAATAAAATATCTGAATCTTTACGATTAAGTATTTTAAAAGTCAATTTTTAAATTATTTGAATTCTATCAGATTATTTTTGTATCATTTAATTCTAAGTATGGTTATTGATAAAAAAATTTTTATCGAGAAAAAATGATAATTAATAGTAAGTAATGAAATTCCGCTGCCAAAGGTTAGTTTGAAGCTATCTAACTAGTGTTTGTCTTTATACCAGTGACGTCATGCCGTGCGGGTTAGTATCGGATCGAGCCTACCTGTCACCTTGGGTCGGTGCATAAATTACAAGGCGGGCTCGATGATCATCAAGGGGCAGCTTCCTCTGACGTCACTGGTATAAACCTTCCTCAAAGCCTCATCAGACTTTCATTGCAACAACATTACTTCTCCGCTTTCCTTTCAATGTGAAGGTTTTGTGTACGCCAAGTTTTTTATTACAATTTTGAATAGAGAGTTTCATCAAGGGTTTTTTAAAATCATTTTTAATAAGAAATGGGAAAACCAGGTGTAGTGCGTGCGATTGCGGAATGCCGTGATACGATCTTTCTTTTCACCGGTAAGTTCACTATTTTAATTATTTATTGCCCGTAGATCCATTCTAAAATGCATAATTATTTAGTATCATGATTACCGTTATTAAATTTGAAGAATGTATTGGCTGTAATATTAATTGTGGAAAACTCTGAATTCTAAACATGCCTCGGCCAGTTTGTCAGCGTACTTGTTCTCTCAACTCTTGTGTTTTAAATATGTGTATTAATTAATTGCTATTTTGTCAAATTTCCTACCGATAAATCCATTAGGAAGCAATGGATCGCTAAGTGCCGGAGAAAATGACGATTGGAATCCCAATACCAGTAGGATTTATTTTTTGCTTCGATCATTTTGCTGCAGAAAATTTCGAACGAGATCTAAAGGTGTATAATTAGGATGAGGTATCTTAACAAGATCAAAGAAGAGGACAATTAAAAAACAAAAACGAAAAAGATTTTCTTCTGACAACAAAACCTCAAAGAAAATGGCAAAAATGATAAATTAATTGTAATTTATTTTTTAATAAGTTTTTTATTCTTAAAAAACGTTGTTTTTTAATTGCTACTGCGTTCTTTGATAAATTTGTTGAACTTAAGATTTTGATATGCTCCAAGAATATAATAATATACAACATTCTAAAAGTATTTTCCAACAGTTACGAACATAAAACAATAATGTACAAAAAAGTTGAATGAATGCATGCTAAACTTTACTTTCCATGTACCTGTCATTTTTGTACCAATATCAGCCTCAACACCATTGATCATTAAGAAACTAGTATTGATCGCATGCTATATTCACATGCCATTGGTGGCGAAACACTGGTTTTCTGGACAATTTTGCTCAACAACATGCTCAATTTTGATGCTATTCAAATGGGATCTATTTGTCGGTATAGGAAAAACATACATAAGAAGAAAAAATACATAAGAAAAGAAATACATGAGAAACGACCCATCGTACATCTCAAAAATTCAAACAAAGTTTATTGAAAATAAATTTAGACACAAAAAGTAAAGGACATTGTTAGCTGAGTCAAATAACATAAAATTTATTGAAATCTGATGTAAAAACGTCAATATCGATCATTTTTGATGGATTTTGATCTTCATCAAAAATGATCGATATGTGAATAATTGCGAAACGTGAATTGCGTGAAGTGCGCAAACTAAAGCAGTGTAAGTCTACAGGCAATGAAAAATACAGCAAATGATAGTACAGTGGTTTATTATTCCTTTTTTTCAATAGTCATTTTAAGAATATCCATTTGTGATGATACTTATTCCGAACATTTGTGAAACAGATTGGTAGCTATGTGGGAAAACTCCGTAACAACTATTGTAATTTTAATCATTGCTATTATTCTTAATTTCGAAATGAAATGCTAATTTTTTCGCCTAACGGTACAGTTGAATAGGGTGTTTGACGACCATTCCAACGCGTATACAACAATTTTTATAGCTCCAAGAACTCTCAAGTAATTCCCTCATGCCAACTTTGTGAAAACCTCCCAAATTTTACACACAAACTGCGATAGCTCGAGAACCAATAAAGCTACCGACCCCGCGATGGTGTTATCCGATTCAGCGTCCAAAAATCTATAGAAATAGATATCAAACACACCTTTTTCTGAGAAACGTTGGGAAATACGAATATTCTCCCCCTCAAAAATACCCTGAAAATTGAGATAGCAATTTGGCGAAAGAATTGAGCCGTTGTCAGGCCACGATTGATTTTTTGTGAAATTTCAAAAACGTAACTATAATAGTTTCCTCCAAAAAGTGATGGCGGCGTACGGCAGACGGACAGGATTTTTTCTACTGGATATTCGGATCCTATATGCCTTGAAACGTAAAACGTAAAATGTTGAGGGAGTTAGTAAAATTTGGGAGATTTTCACAAATTGGGCATAAAGGTATAACTCGAGAATCGTTGGCGCTATGAAAATCGTAATCTTGTTGGAATGGTCGTCAAATGGTCTCTTCAACTATAAAGTTAGACGAAAAATGTACCTTTTAATTTAATGTTTGAGCAAGTTATGATAGTTTTCCCAAATCATTACCTATTGAATCGAAGGAATAATAAACCACTCATCGCATTTGCAGGGTTTTTGTAAAAGTTATTAGCTTGCAAAGTCAAAAGTTGCTATATTCACAAAAATCACTTTTTCCAGCATTTCTCCGAATCTGGGGCTGTAACTACTGGATGGATTTTGTTTTAATTTGGGACCTACCAGGATAGTATCCCTCTCAAAAATAAGTTTAACAAGTAATCTCATCGACTTACAGGGGCTGAACACCAGCCCTATCACACAATTTATACTGAACGCTGACTTCTTTCACCAAATATTTAGCTGCATGAATCCCAGAAATTTTATTCCCCAATCATGAATCAGTTTATCACTCCACAAACAAAAAATTGCCACCATCCTCACGTATTTGATGATTAGGTCGATAAAACGACTGTCCTGTTTATACTGCTCCACTTCCTTGAATTGCATGATGGTATCTTCAAGAAGCGGTATCAGATTCACTTCTTTGCCATGTTTTGGGCAACTCTGTTCAATCCAATCGACATAGTCATGCCGCGGCGGTAGGGGGTCATTTCCATCATATGTCATATTTTTCATGCTCCCTGAAAAATATCATCAACTCAAATCACACAGATTGAAATTAATTAGTAACAAGAAAAATTAAAAACAGCTATAATATACAAACTCTCGCTCTTTTTGGAGTTTCGCCCGAAGTTCAACATCACTCAGGGCACGAAGTGCTAATCCAAGTTTGCTTGCTCTCGTCCCTGCTCCAGGGGTTGGATGTTCTCCTTACAAAGTTCCAACGTATCAAGAGCCATCCTTAACCACTCTGAAACAACACGTTGTTAAACAACGTTCACTACGCGCAATCATGCTCGACTGATTTATTTATTACCAAACTTTTGATTCCACACATAATTGCATGATCATATTTATGTGACTCTTACTAGTAACTGTGTTGAAGTGTAGGTACATAGATAACACAGAACATACATGATCTAGTCAGTAACAGATATAACCAAAATTATAAAATCAAAAAACTAATACGAAGGCCGCAACGTTAGTACACTACAACTGTTTTGAAAAAAAGAAAGAAAAGTAGAAAAACCTACGAATTAGGTTAATAATGCAGAAGTGCAGTATCTGAGCCTAACAATACAAGCCAAGTATCATAAAATGAGGTCATTTTCATAGCAATAACACCCAAAAATTTATGACCGTCCCTGAAGGGGGAATTAAGTAATTTACACATCGCTACAAACATTAAAGAACTTCAAGCATTCAAATATACTGATTTTTCCAGTGATGGTTAAAAATCAATTTTAATACGGGAGCAATCGATGTTTTTAAGGACCTATGTTTGGGACTGCATACTTTCTAAACGAAAACTGTTTTTCCTTAGTTTGAAGACTAAAATTGTTCAAATTTAAGTTTAGTTACGTGATATAAGTTTGGTATTGATTGAACCAAGCGTAGATACTTTTCAGGCCGTAATTCTAAAAAAATTGTTTCAAATCACGTTTTTTGAACTATTTATGCTTGTAGAAAAAAAACTACGTTAGTCATAGAATTTTCGTTAACAGGTTTGAATTCAGCATTACTTTTTCAACAAATTGCATGGTTTTGAGGGCCAAATCCTGTCATTATAATGCACAAACGTTGGGTGAATTTCTGAAATTTTGTTCGGATCCTCTCATTCAGTGTAATTGCGGATAGGCTCGAGAAAATCATAACTCTATCATCATTTGAGAAATACAGAACAAGTAAATTGGAGCATTTCAGTAATAAAAAATGGTGTACTAAATTATTTGAGTTTTGTAAGGTGGATCAATGGGATCAAAGCATCCGGTATGTAGACCAAGAGTCTCAAATCAGTGGATAGATTATTCCATTAATTTCTAACGTTCAAACTCACTCTCAATCAACATAATAACATTGAAAGTAGTTAGGTAATCATTATAGTTTAGATCTTCAGTGTCCAACAGATTTATGAATTTTGTTTGGTCTGTTGGTAGTAAGTGACAGCACCACAATGAAGAAAGCTTGGGCAAATTTTGTGAAGAGACCAATGAGAATGACCAATTTTTCATGAAAATTGTGAGTTTCCGCGGAGAAAATCGCTAAGGAAAACTGATGATTTTGAACGAAAAATGAATAGTTATTACGCCATAACTAGTCAGTCGAACGTGAATATCGACACTAGCGCTTGTATCTTCGGAGAATAAACTAACATTGGGAGCATTAATTTGAGGTTGCTGTGAGATTACCAAACCCCCCTCAGCAATTTATTTGCTTTACAAGGCATTTTGGGCGGTACTAACTCGACGATTAAAAAAACCTAACAAGTAGCAGTGAAGTTAGCGTCATTTACTCGATTTAGCATGACTGCAGTCTTAAAGACCGTCTTGTTGTTACTGTCTGTCTTTCAGCCGTCTGCAGAGCGCTCTAGGGAGTCACTTCAATCGGTTGGAGTTACATCTCCGGGTTTATTCAAACCACTGATTTTCCTTAGCGATTTTCTCCGCGAAAACTCACAATTTTCATGAAAAATTGGTCATTCCGTCTTCAGCTGACACCAAATAACAGAATTCAGGCCATTAGGTACGAAAATAAAAAATAGGCGTCTTCCCCATTGACTTGACAGAAAATTATTAATTACCTTCCTGCATCTAAGGGAAACCCACTGAAATTTTCATTAGAGTGCGTTGCTGACTGTATCAGGCTACAGTGGCTGGTTAGGACTGTATATCAGGCAATCCTTCGTACAGCAATTCCTCACTCATCCCTGAAATACAAAACAGAGAATTAGGTTTCTACTCGTCTCATACATTGCAGTTACCTCATATGCATGCATCGAATTAGCCCTTATCCTGACACAACTAGAATTAAATATTTTTTTCTCTTAAATCGCTTCTGAGGGTCCTAAATAACCTAAAAAAAAAAAAAAAAAAAAAAAAAAAAAAAAAAAAAAAAAAAAAAAAACAGCTTAAAAAATATACATACCTACCTACATAATTATGAATACCTAATAGAATAATGCGCTACTAATTTCAATTATTGACGTAATCAAAATTTCGAGTACTGTATTATTTCACATGAACTTATCTCACAGGGAAAAAAATTAAAATGGATGCACGCTTTGCATCGCTAAGGAAGAAGGAAAAACGCTGCAAATGATTGTACAGTGGTTTATTGTTCCTTCACTTTGATTTAGGAAGACTATTTATTTGTGATAGTAATTATTCCGAACATTTTGGTTTATTATTCAATAATAAACCATTGTAATCGCCCAAGAAAAAAAAATTTCTAACCCCCCCTCAAAATTTGATGTTTTACGTTTCAAGGCATGTAGAATCCGAATATCCAATAAAAAAAATTCTGTCTGTCCGCCGTACGCCGTTAGCAGTTTTCCGGCCAAACTATAATAGCTAAATTCTTGAAATTTTCACCAAAAATCAATCTCGGTCCTACGACGGCACAGTTCTTGAACCAACTTGCTAGCTCAATTTTAAGGGTTTTTTTGGGGGGTTTTGAGGGGGAGAAAATTCATATTTTCCAGGGTGTTTCAGAAAAATGTGTACGTGGTATCAATTTATATAGATTTTTGGACGCTGAATCGAATGAGACCATCGCCAGGTCGATAGCTTTATTGGTTCTCGAGTTATCGCAGCTTTTGTGCCGAATTCGGGAGATTTTCAGAAATTTGGCATTAGGGTATAACTCGAGAGTTCTTGGAGCTATAAAAATCGTTCTATACTCATTGGAATGGTCGTCAAACACTCTCTCCAGCTGTATCGTTTGGCAATAAGTTTAGCTTTTAATTAGGAAATTAAGAAAAATAAAAATGATTAAAATTACAATAGTTGCTACGGAGTTTTCTCTTATAGTTACCATCTGTTTTCCGGTGGGAACGTTCACAAATGTTCGGAATATTCAAAATCACAAATGGATAGTCTTTTTAAATCAATATTGAAGCGAAATAATAATAAACCACTGTACAATCATTTGCAGCGTTTTTTTGTGACGTTCCCACCGAAAAACAGATTGGTAACTATCGGGGAAAATTCCGTAGCAACTATTGTAATTTTAATCATTATTATTTTTCTTAATTCCCTAATTCAAAACTAAATTTTTTGCCAAACGGTAAAGCTGGAGAGAGTGTTTGTCGACCATTCCAATGAGTATAGAATGATTTTTATAGCTCCAAGAACTCTCGAGTTATAGGTACCCTCATGTCAAATTTCTGAAAATCTCCCAAATTCAACACAAAAGCTTTGATAACTCGAGAACCAATGAAGCTATCTACCCCGCGATGGTCACATTCGATTCAGCGTCCCAAAATCTATAGAATTTGATACCAAGTACACTTTTTTCTGAAAAACCTTGGAAAATGGGAATTTTCTCCACCTCTAAAATATCCTTGAAATTGAGATACAAGTTGGTTCATGAATTGGGCCATCGTAGGACCGAGATTGATTTTTGGTGAAAATTTCAAGAATTTAGCTATTCTGGTTTGGCCGGAAAAGTGTTGACGGCGTACGGCGGACAGACCGAATTTTGGTTTATTATTCAATAACAAACCATTGTAATCGCCCAATAAAAAAAAAATTTATAACCCCCTCAAAATTAGATTTTTTACGTTTCAAGGCACGTAGAATCCGAACATTCAATAAAAAAAAATTCTGTCTGTCCGCCGTAAAAATTTAGTTTTCAATGAGGAAATAAAGAAAAATAAAATTGATTAAAATTACAATACCTAGTTGCTACGGATTTTTCCATGGGAACGTCAAAATTGTTCGGAATAGTTGTTACTATCACAAATGGATAGTCTTTCTAAATCAATATAGAAGCGAAGGAATAATATTAACCAGTGTACAATCATTTGCAGCGTTTTTATTGGATATTCGGATTCTACATGCCTTGAAACGTAAAACATCAAATTTTGAGGAAGGGTTATAAAATTTTTTTTCCTGGGCGATTACAATGGTTTATTATTGAATATTAAACCAAAACATCAAGGAGCCAATCCAGTTCGCCATAATTGGTGAACTTGACATAAGTTATCAACATTTTAATTTTCTGATTATTAGAATATCCTATAGCTGACACTTGAACGTTCTTACAGTGGTTAATCATAACCTGTGTTGTGGATACGAAAATACAGGAGTCCAGCATGATTTCAATAAAATCTCAAGAATTGTTACATCGTTTCAAATTGTGTTTGGATATTATGTACTATGAAAAAGTATTTTCGAATCCTCCTACTCCATAGCACAGCAAATCACTTCAACGCATGCCACATGTTGCATTTAGAGACCGACCATGAGATGAGGCGTATGAAAGCAAATAAATAGCAACGTAGTAAACTTACCATAATAGAAGTTCGGACGAAGAATAAAAATAAACACTTGTCGCGAGGTGATACGAGACTGAGCACAGCGGACGTTCGTGCCAGGCGCGAGGAGATACGAGACTGAGGTGAAACGGTGAAAGGCCGTACCAGCCGCGAGAGCTCTGCCTTGCCTAGCCTTGAGAAGGTGGGCGGGGCGGGCCTTATGTCTCGTTCGGGACCGAATGTGAGCGGCAGTCTCAATAATTTTTTCTTAAATTATATTCTACCTTGTATAGTGTAATTATATTTACCTTTATTACCTATATTTTTCTCCCACTCTAACATGATTAAATTGATACCTACATGAACAATGAACTAACTAGTAGCTTTTTAATTTATGAAATAATCAAAAGAAATTATGCCGATTTTCCAATAATTCAATATTGAGTAGTTCATTGATTTTCAAGCTAGAAGAGCATTATTTTAAGGACAAAAATCATTATGTGAATTGACCAGCTCTTGGAATGTTTGACTTGGATGGACAGTTCTACGCCCTCTCTCTTGCTCAACATGTTATCTTATCTGTTACTACTGTACTGTGATGTGATAATTCATTCTCGAACTTTCGTTTGTCTTCCCGTTAACTATTTTTCTGTATTTCGCTAATAAACTAATTAATATTAGTTTCGTGTTTTTCCCTGCGTCGCCTACTCTTCTTAACAGGTTATGGTCATTTGAACGCGTTAATTCGTAAATTGTTTTTTGCGCGAGTGATTATTTTCGGAAGCCGGATGCTCTTTGTTTACGTTCGATTTCCTTTTTTCGTGCGGCCACGTACGTGATAATTTCGCCTGGCCATGTTGATTGATTGTTTACCACTTTTTCTATGTATAAAACTATTGGCACTCAAACCACCTATGCTGCCCTAACCATTCCGAAGGGGTGAAAAATCTTTGCCGAATTAGTGAACCAATCGTGGAAAAAGGCACTAAGTCATTCTCCCCCTCGACCCTATTGATTTAAGAAACCAGTTAAAATAATTTTCAACGGTTTATGTCCTTTTTCAGGCTTTGTAGAAGAAGATACTTTTTCGGTTATGGAAAACGGACGTCAAGATTGAGTCACAGGGTCTCACAGTCAATCTGAAGGTGAATTACAAGTATGTGGCGTATTCATTAATTTGCTTTACAAAACATTCCTCACTTCCATAAAATTACTCGAGTGATTATTATTATATAAAATTATCTAACAACTGGTCAACTCTTCAACATTGTGTATTGGTTTCAGGAGCGATTCGAGCCTACTACCTTCAGTTGTTCACATTACCTGTAGAGTACGGTCTCGGCAGAACATAGACGTGTTCATTTCATTCTCATCGAGCAATATAATTATTACGCTGTTATTTACACCAACCAAGATTTTAAAAAAATATAGGTAAACTCTGTACATTGGGCAATAAAAATCCTCAAAAAATTAAACATGCTGTCTTATCCCTTTTCAACCTGCATGCAACAAGTTAACAAGACCTTTCAGTTTCAGTCTACTGCACTCTGCTACTAGGAGTTAATTACTTACTGTATTCATTGTTGTGGGTAAGGAAAAAGTGAGACAATGGAAAATATGCATTACACATTTATTTTTGGCAATACATCAGAAAATACCCTTTTTCAGGACATTAATTTTTAAGAAGGTGATAAGTCGATTGAGAGCAGGTGAATATTATTTAGGTAAATATTTCGGCTCTGAATGGGCACCATCAACTGATAACTGGTCGATCAAACAGAATATTTTTCTCATTCTTCTCCACTATCATCCCCCATTGGTCGTTTTCGTTGCAAATATAAATTCCCTTTCACAAAAAAATTAAAATAAATAAACAAAAAAATTACCCAACATGCTATCTAACTCACCCAGTAGGATTTATTTGCTCCGAGCATTTTGCTGCAGAAGATTTCGAACGAGATCTAAAGGTGTATAATTAGGATGAGGTATCTTAACAAGATCAAAGAAGAGGACAATTAAAAAACAAAAACGAAAAAGATTTTCTTCTGACAACAAAACCTCAAAGAAAATGGCAAAAACGATAAATTAATTGTAATTTATTTTTTAATAAAGTTTTTTGTTCTTCAAAAACGTTGTTTTTTAATAATTGCTACTGTGTTCTTTGATAAATTTGTTGAACTTAAGATTTTGATATGCTCCAAGAATATTATACAACATTCTAAAAATATTCTCCAACAGTTATGAACATAAAACAATAATGAACAAAAAAAAAAAAAAGAAGTTGAATGAGTACATTCATGCTAAACTTTACTTTCTATGTACCTGTCATTTTTGCACCAATAGTAGCTAGCCTCAACTCCATTGATCACTAAGAAACTAGTATTGATCGCATGCTATTTTCAGAAGGAAAAGATAATGGTTCACATGCCATTGGTGGCGAAACACTGGTTTTCTGGACAATTTTGCTCATCAACTTGCTCAATTTTGATGCTATTCAAATGGGATCTATATTATTATGTCGGTGGAAAATACATAAGAAACGACCAATCGTACATCTCAAAAATTCAGTTGATTTCTATCAGACTAGATATCCTAGAAAAAGTTTATTGAAAATAAATGTAGACACAAAAAGTAAAGGACATTGTTAAGCTGAGTCAAATAACACAAAATTTATTGAAGTCTGATGTAAAAACGTCAATATCAATCATTTTTTCCCACTTTTTTTTCAACGGTGATTTATTTTTTTAACTTCATCAGTGAAGAACGTTAGAAATGAAAAAATAGTGTTTCAAAAATAAAATATCTGAATCTTTACGATTAAGTATTTTAAAAGTCAATTTTTAAATTATTTGAATTCTATCAGATTATTTTTGTATCATTTAATTCTAAGTATGGTTATTGATAAAAAAATTTTTATCGAGAAAAAATGATAATTAATAGTAAGTAATGAAATTCCGCTGCCAAAGGTTAGTTAGAAGCTATCTAACTAGTGTTTGTCTTTATACCAGTGACGTCATGCCGTGCGGGTTAGTATCGGATCGAGCCCACCTGTCACCTTGGGTCGGTGTATAAATTACAAGGCGGGCTCGATGATCATCAAGGGGCAGCTTCCTCTGACGTCACTGGTATAAACCTTCCTCAAAGCCTCATCAGACTTTCATTGCAACAACATTACTTCTCCGCTTTCCTTTCAATGTGAAGGTTTTGTGTACGCCAAGTTTTTTATTACAATTTTGAATAGAGAGTTTCATCAAGGGTTTTTTAAAATCATTTTTAATAAGAAATGGGAAAACCAGGTGTAGTGCGTGCGATTGCGGAATGCCGTGATACGATCTTTCTTTTCACCGGTAAGTTCACTATTTTAATTATTTATTGCCCGTAGATCCATTCTAAAATGCATAATTATTTAGTATCATGATTACCGTTATTAAATTTGAAGAATGTATTGGCTGTAATATTAATTGTGGAAAACTCTGAATTCTAAACATGCCTCGGCCAGTTTGTCAGCGTACTTGTTCTCTCAACTCTTGTGTTTTAAATATGTGTATTAATTAATTGCTATTTTGTCAAATTTCCTACCGATAAATCCATTAGGAAGCAATGGATCGCTAAGTGCCGGAGAAAATGACGATTGGAATCCCAATACCAGTAGGATTTATTTTTTGCTTCGATCATTTTGCTGCAGAAAATTTCGAACGAGATCTAAAGGTGTATAATTAGGATGAGGTATCTTAACAAGATCAAAGAAGAGGACAATTAAAAAACAAAAACGAAAAAGATTTTCTTCTGACAACAAAACCTCAAAGAAAATGGCAAAAATGATAAATTAATTGTAATTTATTTTTTAATAAGTTTTTTATTCTTAAAAAACGTTGTTTTTTAATTACTACTGCGTTCTTTGATAAATTTGTTGAACTTAAGATTTTGATATGCTCCAAGAATATAATAATATACAACATTCTAAAAATATTTTCCAACAGTTACGAACATAAAACAATAATGTACAAAAAAGTTGAATGAATGCATGCTAAACTTTACTTTCTATGTACCTGTCATTTTTGTACCAATATCAGCCTCAGCACCATTGATCATTAAGAAACTAGTATTGATCGCATGCTATATTCACATGCCATTGGTGGCGAAACACTGGTTTTCTGGACAATTTTGCTCAACAACATGCTCAATTTTGATGCTATTCAAATGGGATCTATTTGTCGGTATAGGAAAAACATACATAAGAAGAAAAAATACATAAGAAAAGAAATACATGAGAAACGACCCATCGTACATCTCAAAAATTCAAACAAAGTTTATTGAAAATAAATTTAGACACAAAAAGTAAAGGACATTGTTAGCTGAGTCAAATAACATAAAATTTATTGAAATCTGATGTAAAAACGTCAATATCGATCATTTTTTGTCAATATTGAGACGACCTCTTCTCCATTTTTCTTCTTTTTATTACGCCAAGTACTTTCCAATCAGGAGTACCTCAGGGCAGCGTATTGGGACTTCTCTTATACCTTGTATATACAAGCGACATGCCAATGTCTCAAGGACTTACAACAGCTCAATTTGCTGACGACACAGCGTATTTGAGTAAATCGCATAGATCTTTCTTCTCAATATATTCCCTAGTTTATTTATTTACTCGTACTTCGTGTCCATTATGTGCTTAAGTAGTTAATAAATAGTCATGAATTTAAGTTGTAAGGGAGCCAGCCAATGGGCTGTAACTCCGTCACAAGTTTCATATTGTAATCAACCAAAAAAAAATCACTGTCAAAACTGAAATGTATTATTTAATGCAATAAAGTTAAAAAAAAAGAAGCCAAGTACTTTCGCCCGTTCGAGCTTCTTCAGGGCATTATAGGACCTAGGGTACCCATGGATAGGTAAGTAAGGATAGGGTATGACACGTACCTAGCTACCTCCAGTTCCTGTGGTCCAGTTACCAAGACTGTATCCCTTGACAACGTTTTCATCTTCGTTCATTTTTGGTTTATTATTCAATAATTAACCATTGTAATCGCCCAAGAAAAAAAAATTTATAACCCCCCCTCAAAATTTGATGTTTTACGTTTCAAGGCATGTAGAATCCGAATATCCAATAAAAAAAATTCTGTCCGTCCGCCGTACGCCGTTAGCACTTTTCCGGCCAAACTGTAAGAGCTAAAAATTTGAAATTTTCACCAAAAATCAATCTCGTTCCTACGACGGCCCAATTCTTGAACCAACTTGCTAGCTCAATTTTAAGGGTATTTTAGAGGGGGTGGGGGAGAAAATTCATATTTTCCAAGGTTTTTCAGAAAAATGTGTACCTACGTGGTATCAAATTATATAGATGTTTGGACGCTGAATCGAATGAGACCATCGCCGGGTCGATAGCTTTATTGGTTCGCGAGTTATCGCAGCTTTTGTGCCGAATTTGGGAGATTTTCAGAAATTTGACATGAGGGTATAACTCGAGAGTTCTTGGAGCTATAAAAATCGTTCTATACTCATTGGAAAGGTCGTCAAACACTCTCTCCAGCTGTATCGTTAGGCAATAAGTTTAGCTTTTAATTAGGAAATTAAGAAAAATAAAAATGATTAAAATGACAATAGTTGCTACGGAGTTTTCCCCTATAGTTACCATCTGTTTTTCGGTGGGAATGTTCACAAATGTTCGGAATATTTAAAATGACAAATGGATAGTCTTCTTAAATCAATATTGAAGCGAAATAATAATAAACCACGGTACAATCATTTGCAGCGTTTTCATCTTTGTATTCCGTACATTCAATAAAGGACATTTTGGATACGTTCGCAAGCTTAATGCGAATCAAGTTATTATTATCTTGACATGGTGCCGAAACTACCTACGTAAGAAAAAGAAACAGCACAGCGATGATGAAGATGACTACGGCCAAAAAGAAGTCAGCAAAAACGACGGGTTAGCGGAACGTTACGTCCAGGAAGCCAAGTTACTCCTCAAAAAATGCCATCTAGAAAAATCAGTTTATATCTCGACTTGCTTCATCAACGAAACGTTCCTAGAGGTAAATGAGGATCGCCAGTGCAAAGACTTATGGGAAGACGAACACGGACGCTTCTACCGACCGCTTACTCTTTACTGGAGCCGAGAATCATCTACAACGTACCGAACGAGTTGCAAGCAGTACGAGAAAGAGAAAAATTCTACGGTGACGTCAGGAAATCCAATTCCACTCAATATGAAGAGGTACTATTCCGATTCGAGCCCAGAAATTGGCAGCCAGCAATAATCATCAGAAAAGGACCTCAGCCGAGATCCTACATAATTGAAACCAGCAACGGTCGCCAGTATAGAAGGAACGCGTGGTTCTTGAAGAAACGAACCCCGGCCACCGATCGTCTTTAACAACTCCACAGAAAAGGAGATGACACGTACCTAGCTACCTCCAGTTCCAGTGGTCCAGTTACCAAGACTGTATCCCTTGACAACGTTTTCATCTTCGTTCATTTTTCATCTTTGTATTCCGTACTTTCAATAAAGGACATTTTGGATACGTTCGCAAACTTAATGCAAATCAAGTTATTATTATCTTGACAGGGTACCTATGGATAGGTAAGTAGTCCTGGTAAAACGCTTATTATTCAATATTTTCTTTTACACCAAATGTTGGTCATCTTCAAAGGTAATTACCATTGACTGCAACGTAATTGGCCAATCTTTTTTCCATTGTTGGAAACCATTTTTAAATTCACTTATCACAATCTTTTACATCACAAAGCTTTTACTTTCTAGCAATTGAGGAACAGCAAATTTTATTGGAGGTCTGTTTCCCTGACACTTGAGGATAAATACAATCAATGACTGAATAAAACGCATTTTATAACATTTTATCTTATACCTAAGTTACAACAAGCAACAAAACAACTCATGGGTTCGGGAACAAATAATTTCCTGGGTAAAAACATCAACATTGCTCAAAACTCGTGGACAGTATCATAAGAACTAACAATCATAAGTTATGCACAAGTTGCAACTTTGGCTGTTATGTTACTTGAGGAGATTTGGCGTCGTTGATTCCCTCGATGACGATCAGCCGGTATTTTTCACTTTTCTTTTCATCCTTGTCAACTCCTTCGCCCCGCCTGTACATCAAACTCACGTTTGCACAGGCATGAACCTGCAATAGGTAAATCACATTTGAGTGATGCAAACTGATGTGCTCATCAATGAAAGCAAAAGCTCGAACTACAGTTCATTTTTACAACTCCTTTATAATACGAAGTATGTTGGAGGTTAATAATCAATTTAATTAATCGGGAGATTAATTAAACGGTTAACTTTTTAATAAAATAAAATAAAACACCTACATGTCCTAGTTCGCAAGATTTTAATGCGTAAGTAAATGCAGTCGCCATTTCTTTAGTCAGAGAATCGCCTTCATCGGTATGACCATCCATGTAGAGGGCACTCAGGTGATGACAAGCTTCCGCATGATCTTTATCACAGCCTTGTTTTAACGCTTCAACTCCCTGAAGACAAAGAAACCATAAGATTTCTCATTTAGAGACCGATAACATTATATTCCTAAATTATTTAAAATAATTAGGTACTAAAAAACGAAAAATGATTGTACAGTGGTTTAGTATTCCTACGCTTCAATAATGATTTGAGAAGACCATCCATTTGAGATAATCGAGTTTCAGTACATCTCTTGTTTTTCAAAAACTTAAACGTAGGAGTTTTGGTTACTTTGTTGAATCATGCGTTTCCTATGGGTACCGCCTATTGGATTTTGGTGACCATTATAGACGAATGATTTGACAAAGAAAAACTTAATATTTTTATTTGTCTTAATTGTCCTAAATTTTTCGCCAAACGGAACAGCTGAAGAGAGTGTGTGACGACCATTCGAACGAGTATAGAACGATTTTTATAGCTCCAAAAATTCTCGAGTTATACCCGAGTTATCACATTTCTGAAAATCTCGAAAATGCTCTAGATGCCCGAACGGGCGAAAGTGCTCGGCCAGAAAATAAAAAATCGAAGAATGAGTCGCCCGGCTTTTCATCCCCTCACAATCCCTGGACATTAAAAAATGCAACCAAAACAAGGAAAAGAAGATGACATTAACAAAAAGTTCATGAGGAATATCAAGAATAAACTACTTAAACGCTCATACCTGAAGGAAGGTTTTTGGATTTTCTAAAAAGCGCTTGTCATCTTTCATTTTCTTGTTCACATTGAGAATACTGAGCCAGCCAGCGCGGAAACACGAATTGCCTTCACCCAAATCGCATCCTTTCTTGTAATAATTGTACGCCTGAAAAAATAACTGTATATTTAAAAAATTCGACTTTTCAGACGATCTCAATACTTTCATTTACTACGTAAACATGGAAGTAAAAACTAGTCGGTAACAATTCTTTTGACTTTGAGAAACGAGAAAGTATTCTGTCAATCACACTGATACTGTCCTCTAGAAGAGAAGTTAACTTTCTGGTAGAAGATATTCGATGAGAACAATAAATTTGATCACTTATGAATTGCATGTATCGCATGGAGGAGAGAGATGCTGACATCACTTTGTACAATTAGGTATTGTTCTTCGTTGTTGGGGTTGAGGGGGAGAAAACCACGGCGACTCGTTCTCCTGTTTTTTATTGTTGGCCTGCCTAAAAAACAGGAGAACGAATCGCCGTGGTTTTCTCGCCCTCAACCCCAACAACGAAGAACGAAAAAAGCGACAAATCCACAACAAAAAAAAAAAAAAAAAAATTAGGTATTGTTTCTGATCAAAACTATGACATCAATAAGCAGGTACTGTTGTGATCAGTTACTTGAATTTACTAATATTTAAAAAAATGCTACCTACCTTGCTACCTGAAATTTCAACTCCTCCTTTGCCCGTCAGATGGTAAGTGCCGATTTTGTAACAGCTTTTCGCAAAGTTATAGTCCTCACAATTCGAACGGTAGACCTTCCCGGCCTTTTGAAAATCTTTGGATATCGATTCGAGGAAATCGCCAAGAAGATGGCACACTGAAATGAAATTAACAGTAGAATCATGAGAGGGTAAAATGTTCCCCAAGAGCTACGTAGGTCGGTGCTGTAGATTTTAGATTAGAAGATTTTACTCTCTACAATTTTCACAGATTCATGTTAACAACTAGAGAGATAAATGCAGACATGAAACTAGGTACCTACCACCCTTATTTTATTATTAATAATTATTCAAAGTGGAACATTACATGCGTACCGACGAAAATGAGAAAATGAATAGAGGAACCAACCTTCGGGTTTCTTATCGCTGAAGCAACCAAATCTGTATTCGGTACCCAAATTATTTACATACTGTTTCACTTCTTCTTCACTTTTCAAATCGTAGGCCATTATGACGGTGGTCGGCTAAATTTATTGGAGTAGGTACGTCATAAATCAAAAAGGGCTTTCTAGGTTTGGTTAGCCGTTTCCGAAAATTTCGTACGTATACGTTTACGTATATCGTAACGTAAACGTTTCTGTTTTAGGTAGGGATGGGCATCGATTAAGCGATTAATCGATTATTAGGGTAAAAAATCGATTAATTCTTAATCGATGTTTGTATGGCTCGATTAATCGGGTAATCGATTAATTTTTACCGATTAATAAACTTCTCCACCGAAAATTTTCTAATTTAATTTCTTTTTTTTTCATAGTGGATAGACTAAAAATTCGAAAGTAGAAAAAACGAAATCCTAGACTGTAATCGATTATGAAGTAGGTAGGTAGCAAGTATATCACGCTGTAGGTACTGATGTCTGCATCGTCTGTTGAGGGCGAAACCATTGGGGTATTGATTAGTTAGAAAAGAATGGTAAGTAATTGATAAGATAATGATGGTTTTACCATAAATAAAGTTAAATTTTTTGCTGCTTCCAAGCAAGTTGCCGATTAATCGATTATTATAAACCACGATTGATCGATTACTAAGAAAAAATATAATCGATTAGACACTAATCGATTAGTTGATGTCCGATGCCCATCAACTAATCGATTAGTTGATGTCCGATGCCCATCCCTAGTTTTAGGTCAAGGTAGATAGATTGAGATCTATCTACCTTGGTTTTAGGTATACTTCCAGGTGTTAACACTGTTAACCTCTTATCAGAACAGCCAGCGAGAGGTTTCTTCGTTATCATACTGTTGTATCCGATTCAAAAGCGGTACTGTTGCATACTGTGAGCGGAATTTATCTTTTTCATTTCAACTTTCAACATACAGGATACTTTGATCCCATTGATCCACTTTACAATACTCATTGCTGGTTACTGAATTGCACCAATTCACTCGTTCTTTATTTCTCTAACGATAATAGAGTTATGATTTCCTGAAGCGTAGGTATCCGCATTCACACTGAATGCGAGAATCCGAACCAAATTTCCGAAATTCGCCAAACGTTTGTGCATTAAAATGAAGTTATTTGGCCTCCAAAACCATGTTATTTATTGAAAATTTAACGCTGAATTCAAATCTTTTAACGAGAATGCTATGACTAACGTAGTTTTATTTTACACGCATAAATGGTCCAAAAAACGTGATTTTGAAACAAATTTTTTAGAAATACGGCCTGAAAAGAATCTACTTTTAGTCCAATTAATACCAAATTTGAACAATTTAAGTTTAAAAACTATGGAAAAACTGTTTTTGTTTGGAAGTTATGAGGTCTCAAACACAGGTCCATTAAAACATCGATTGCTCCCTTATTATGCCACCTAAACTTGATTTTTCACCATCGTTAGAAAGCTCTAGCTAAGTGCTTTCAAGTGCAATAGTGTTCATATTTTTTTTCTCGACGTGGTTGGGAACGGTGCTCGAAAACTCAAAAAAGTGAAAATCGGCATCACGTTTTTTCTTACACTTTCTTCTCTACACGCCATATGAGAATGCCGAACGAAAAATTGGAGCTGGCCCCTTGTAGGCAGATAAATTATGAACAAAACGACACCAGAAACAAAACAATCGAGCTAGTATTCTAGAAGTTATAAGCTTGCAAAGTCAAAACTTCATTTTTTCGCAAAAATCACGTTTTTGGGCGTTTCTCCGCGTCTGGGGACGTAACTACAGGATGGACTCAATTGAAAAAATTATGGGACCTACCTGGATAGGTCAAATAAATAAAGTGCAGTGTCGGGAAAGATGAACTAAGAATTTCTTCCCCATAGTATCATTGAAGTACTTTCACTTCGAATAGATCTTGAGTCATAATGGTCATAGGCACCCCACAAACCAAAGGAGCCCTGAAAATGTTCGAAGGAGTAGTACTAGGACATAACAATAATCTCATGATGTAGGTACTTGTGAATAAGTTGCCCAGGCCATTGCTTTTTTTTCTTTTCTTTTAAATTATTACTCACATTGGCACATAGTTAACTACTTCAATGATCAGGGTAATTAACTCGCGCTTCTTTGTAACTAGAATGCTGAACTTTAATAGTTACTTTTAACTGGCCCTAGAGGCTGAACAGACTAGATCTTGCTAATTCATTTAGCAGATAAAATGTGAATTATTAAAAGAGCTGAAAGACTATCTAGCTTCTGCTTCAACTTCGGGAGGTGCAGTAATGCCAGTTTTGCCAATCAAAGATGGTGGAGCCTGCCGTGTGAAATAATCCACAAGCTCCGGAATGGGAAGAGTATGGGTGAAAGGAGCAGCGTTCGGTGCGTGTTCAATGATTTCAATCTCAGGTGGATCTTGGACAGATTTACGACCAACAACTAGAGCATAGGGATAGCCACAACGTTGAGCATGGACAACACGTTTGCCAATCGTTAGACGACTTCTATCATCAATGATGATGTCATTTCGGAGATGACTAATCTCATTCAGAGTAGCGTACAAGTCAGCAGTGATTTTGTTAGATGCTGCACATTCATTACTTCCTTCCTGAAACCATGAACCATTTTTATGTCAGTAAAATACAAAAATACAATCGATGATAAAAAATGTGGATATTGTTGCGCTGAAGTGATGATATTAGGTAAAGGAGGCTCACTTTAGCTGGTATAATGACAATTTTATATGGTGCTATGACGAACGGCCAACTTATTGAGGAATCAGTTGATAGACATTCGACGGACGCTGCGAGAATTCTGGATAAGCCCAACCCATAACTGGACATAGAAAGTGGTCCTGAAGATGCGTTCCTATCATTGAAAACTGCGTCCAGTGCTCGAGTGTATCGGTCTCCAAGAAGGAACGTGTGCCCAACCTTGACAAGATAGCATAATACGTACTATGCAATAAATTCCAAGATAATAATCAATAAATAAATCCTAACAGAATCCTTGATCAAGCAGCGGAAAACTTTACAACTGTGGGCAAATAGATGAATGAGTAAAAAAAAATTGAGCAAACGAAGCTGTCAAAAAGGAAGAGATTACAACAGAAGAGATCCTGAACTATTCACTCACTAGGATTTATCGACATCCAATAAACTTCAGGTACATGTCAACGCTGTTTGTTTACTTGTGTTTCCCCCAAATTTAAAAGAATTGCGTTTGTTAATTTAGGCCAGAACACATAAACATGATTTGTCAAGCCTTTTCAAGGAATTGATAAATACGTAGTACATTCCAATTGACTTTACCTCAAGGGCTGTGACCTTGCGAAGGTCAGTTTCTTTGCAGGATTCACATGCAGTAGAAGTCGGGTCAACATTCACTTGAGAACAATTGTTACAAATATTTAATGTATCCTCGCCAATGTCACAGGCGATGTGAAACTCGTGGGAGGCAAGACCTCCAATTTCGCCAGGATCAGCTTCAACTAGCAAAAAAATTAATAAAAATAATGGTTACATGCCAGTGATTGATACCTATCAAACAGAAATTTGAAGTAAAAATTAGGTCTATTTTTACATTTATCTACAGATAGAAACCAAAACACTGGAGAATCTTACTTCTTATTGCTTCAAGCTGCAGCTCAGCAAATATTCTGTAGTAGATCGAACTGATTTGTTCGTAAGTTTGTTTTGCATGATCCAATGATTGATCAAACGTGTACAAATCTTTCATGAGGAACTCTCGACTTCGAATCAGCCCACAACGAGGTCGCATTTCATCGCGGAATTTGGTAGAATATTGATACAAAAGAATTGGAAGTTGATGATGAGATAATTGTGGAACCGAGGCTAGCAGGTCGGCTGCAGATTCTTCATGGGTCTAGTTGAATTAGAACGTACAATAGGGAAATAAGATGGTTTATTGTAAAATCAAATTATTTTAATGTATGAGAATAAAAATGAGCCATCTTAAAATCTGGCAAGAACGTTGCATAATAACACCCTTATTCCCCCTTGATTTTCACCCAGACAAGATACAACTGCTAATTCGTGCATGTAATTAAGTTGGAAAAAATAAAAATAGCAAAAATGGCCAAGAAAAAATGGAATCCCAGAACCACTTACGGGATTTAAAATGAGCTCTCGGTCATGGCGGTCTTTGAATTTGAAAACTTCTTGACCTAAGGTGTTCCAACGATCTACAAATGAAGAAAAAGTTCACATAAAATTGTAAACAGAAAATGAGGCATTAGTAGATGATAGTTTTTATAGTAACTATTTCTCACCTGTTTTTTTCCATAATGCGCTGTCGACGACAAGTGGTATACTTATTTCTTGAGCTCCTATGCTTCTCATGTGCGAATCGACTAGACTTTTCAGTTTGTTCATAGCTCGGGTGCCAAGCGGAAGAATGTGGTAAAAACCGTTCTGGCACTGACGTATCACACCCAATTCCATCATCAACTAGAAGTAAGAAGATCGAGACAAGAGATCAAAGAAGAATTTTTCGGTGGAGCTTTTTCAATTGCTAGCCGAGTCCCTTTGGGCAACATCAGGGAGTCATTGGTATCTGATAGACCTAAGTAGCGCTGAAGGGGCCCGAATGGGCGGAAGATTTAAAGGAACCATGGATAAATAGCCGCCAAGTTTGTCTCCTCCTCACCACAATGACCATTACAATTTGGATTACCGACGAATAAGAAAGCATAAAAATAGACCTATGGTGGAAAATAGACAATATTAATGATATAACTAAGTTTAGTTCGTGTATTTAGTGAGGACTAAAAACGAGCGTACAAACTGGAACTTACTCTTTGACTCCTAGAAAGTGAAGCATTTTCCTGAGGGCGAATTTCTTTCCCGTCTTGCTGTGGAGGTGTAGAAGTTGGCTGAAATAATTTCGACACCAAATTTGGGCGAAAATTTTGGCCGCTTATCCGGCTCAATTTCATTTTGGGAGTGCACAAGAATTATTCGGCGAGAATGCAAATAAGAGATAGCCTTGAGGAAAGCGATTTTTCGACGGTGAATTGGTTTATCTCCGGTGGAAGGTATTTAGTAAAATAGAATACCCGCTATTTTTTTCTTACCCCATTAAAGAAAAAAAACAGCGTAGAGCTGAATTGCCTTAGAAGAAAATTGCAATTTTAGCTAGAGATTCAAAATATCTCGTTGAAAGACATTCCAAGTATTTTGAAGAAAATTAGATATTTATAATTACGCACAAAAACATTAATCAGGACTTCACGCGTCACCGGTAGCCTGTAACCTGTATGTGATATTAGGTAGAATTGATGCAAAGCTACTGCATTGATAACGGACTATAATAATCTTATCAATCAATATTCTTATCGTGAAGTGAACTCCATAGACCCTGCAACGATGAACATCACGATACCAAATGTAATCCGTCAGCTAGCAGCTTAATTATTATTTTACTAGTAATGGTGGGCAAAGTTGTGTTTCATAGCGTTTTTCAGATAAGGTGTATTAGGCATAAATTTGAATAGTTTTTTGGATGCTGAATTGAATGAGAGCATCGCGAGGTTTCAATAACTTGAATGTTTTTTGTGTTACCACAGCTTTTGTGAAATTTTTTCGAGATTTTCAAAAATTTGGCTTGACTCGTGAACATTTTTGAAGCCATAAAAATCATTCTTTACTCATTGGAGTGGTCGTCAAACACTCTCTCAAGTTGTACCGTTTGGCAAAGAATTTAGTAGTTAATTTGAACATTTGGAAAAATTAAAATGATAATAATTAATAGTGCAACAGAGTCTCCTCCTATTAGTTACTAATCTGATTTTTGGTGGAAACAATCACAAATGTTTGGGATAGGTACTATCACAAATGGATGGTCTTCTTACATCATTATTGAATTAAAGGAATATTTATACCGTAGTACAATAATTTGCAGAGATTTTCATAATAATATATCAACGACATGGTGTCCACGGCAACTGTCCCGACAAGTTTCCTCTAGGGTTGGGACATCGAAGCTTCAACATCGATGTTCGATGTTTTTAACATCGAAAGTCGGCAACATCGATGGGACCGATATATCGACCAAAAAACATCGATGTTTTATACACAACAACAATAAATCGATAGAAAATAATACCGATATTATCATTTGTTACTAAATTACAGGCTTTGCCGTTCAACTTCAGTATCAACTCAAAAGGTGAAACTGAAACCAGTGTTATCAAAGCCTTGCACCTGAAGCATAAATAAAAAATTCCCACAATTTCTTTACGGATTGTTTTTATAACCCCTCGAATGTACAATACACAAGAAAAAAACAAAGCCTCTATTAAAGAAAAAAAAATCGGGATTACTACGTCGATGTAAAAAAAAACATCGATGCATAGACATCGATGTCCAAAAAACATCGAAGCCTTGACATCGATGGTAAACATCGATGTTTATAGTCCGATACATCGACGTTTTTCTAACATCGATGTTGATGTCCCAACCCTAGTTTCCTCATAATTCAGTTTCTCTCTTCTCTGTCTTTGTATTTATTTTGCCAATGGCGTCTTCGCCTCCGTTTTCCGTTTATCTTCACTGTACCTAGACTGTACCTTACAAGTACATCCCATGTGTTGTTCAAACTTCAATAGTTCGTTTTAATTGAAGTACTCAATTTTGAATCCATGTGCACTTGAGATTTCAAAATGCTCACACCGAATTTCGAACTCGCGCAAAGCGACGAGCACGTTATTTTGGAAATTAAAGCTCCCCTGGCGAACGTACAACAGACCGAGCTCATCGCCGACGATTTCAACGTTTATTTCCACGCTCCTCCGTATTATCTGAGGTCTATTTAATTCCATTTTTTATTTATCTTTATTAACTTTAAGCTTGTGGTGGGAGCTATAGTTTAGTCGCGGCAGACGCTCCTCGTGAAAAACGTTGGGTATCATTTAAAAATGTGTGTGACCCATCTTCATTTTATTCCCATTTACCTACTAGTTGAGGACTGTATTTTAACAGTATCTAATCATTGAGGCGATACTGCTGTTGGTAGTTTATGATTTTAGGCTAAGATAATTTTAACACCTGTATAATTATTGGACATATACCTATTACCCAACTTAAAAAGTAATAATTATAATTAAAATTCCAAATGCTCTGCAAAGTTTTTTTTCATGAACATTTTTCATCAAAAATATGCGTTGTATTAATCAAGGACCGTGAGAGTCTCTAAGTTAGTCATCGAGGTATTAACGAATGGATCGGCTTCAGCTGTCAGTTGGAAAAATGCTGAAAATGAGGTAAAAGTAGGTACTGCAAGAACCGTCAGAGAGCAGCATGGTTACATTACAATTAATAGCTTTATATCAGTTGCTCCTATAGCCATAAAAGACCAACGGCTTCTTTTATTCTAGGGGCAACAGAATTTTATAGCGCCCACTTATATTGCGAATTTAATTGCGGATAGTATGCACATAAATGAAAACACTCATAACATCCCCAATCATGAATACCCCTAATATATTGACATAACCAATCCTGAATACATTGAAAATGTAACTATACTAGCATTATGCTACTATAAGTTCAGGTTAAAAAAATGGTAAAGTGGTAAATATCACTATTTGAGAGAGAAAATATGATTACCTATTATTTGGATTTGTGATTCAAATAAAATACTTTGTTGCAGGTTGAAACTTCCTGGTCGGGTGAGAGAAAATGAGAGAGAATCTGGGAAATATGACGCAGACAATGGCATTTTCATGTTCAAACTCGAGAAAGTTGATAGGGGATCACATTTCGAAGATCTTGATCTAATTGGGAAATTTTTATTAGCATCAAAGAAGTACCAAGCTCGACCCATCATCGAAGTTATGAACGATGGTTTGTCAGTTTTTACTATTTCAGTGAGGTTTGCTCTTATTCAAGTGTTTCTCTATGGTGTTACTCAAGGTCATTCAAAATTTTTCGTACGCTCTATTTTATTTTTCCTATTCCTATAATTAAAAATCATGCGGCTGTAAATCGCAAGAACTTATGACTAGTGTGGTATTTTTTTTGGGTATATTTTGCAGAAACGCTTCCCAGTGGTTCAGACACAGATGAGGAAGACGAGTTTTGGATCTCACGGCAACCAAAACCTGTTGTTGAATCATCGGTTTCCCCTGGCTACGGATTCGCTAATAAAATGCACGGCAATTGTCGAACATTGCAGGTAAGTTGACAACCCAAATAGTCGACAACTACGTCACATAAATTAATGTCTCAACTCCTTCAAGGCATTGGCTCTTGTAACGCACTACTCTGAATTTTTATGACTAACGTTTAAACTGATGAACGATCAACACCTAATTACTATTATCTAGAAGGGTTTTTGCACTGATGTTGAAGATATTTACTTCATCCTCAAATCTATCTGTTGGCAGGAAGAATTTTTCGAAATCTTTGAGCTTTCTGACATTGAAAATACGCCGATTTCTGAAAGAGCCGATTTGAGAGAGGCGTATGAGAAACAGAAATTTTCTGAAGATCATTATCTGGCCGATTTTATGGAAATGGGCGATATTGAAACGCTCATTGAATTCAAGGCTCCATGGGAAGAATCTCTCGAGAATGGGACTGAAGGTAATTCATGTATGCAAAAATATCTGTATAGTTCTTAAGGCTAATGTCCAGTGGCAGGTAGTGAGATTCTCAGTCAATAGATGGCGCTGCAGTCGCCCCAACTTATTTTCAGTTTTTCTCGGCAACCAAAAGGAATAAAATTTTTTTGAAAATGGGAGGTTGCTCCCGACGAACAACCAAGACAAGGCATCATAACAAATTATTTTTTAAATTTTAAAATTTCGAAAATTTTTTTTTGAAAATTATTTTTAATTATTAAACAGTTGATATTTTGAAAAATCGGGTACAGCCCGTGTGTGGGATATTATTGGGAATTGAAAAATTCAAGAATTGAAAAGATCGGATGAAAAATAGAGGCCTAAGACGAAATCTACGTTCAGCAGTCAGGCTCATGACCAATGAAGAGATGAAGGGTCTGGAGCGACGTTGCCGCGTCGTGCAGAGATCACGTGATGAGTTGTGGCGTTGCGCACCGCCGCCCGAGGAGCGAGCTTATCGAAACACGTCTTCCAACAACAACTGCAGCATTCTCTGTTTTGATTCACAAAAATAAAGTTTTAGGCGAAAACGATATACCCCACCTATGTTCAAAATTTCTGAAAAAACTCATCTTGGGACACTTGGCCGGTTGCACCAAAGGGTATGGGCGGATAGAGTGAGCAAGATGTTAGGACCAAATAATAATACTACATCCACTAAGGAGTTTTTGTGCGAAATTTGAAATTTTTTGGGAGATACTTATCCCGACGACGACGTACAAGGGACGTAGTGCAAATTTTGATTCTACTCTTACACTCTTAGATATGGACCACAAAACGTAGTGACGAAGTTTGTCGGGGAGGGGGATTGTAAAAAAATCGGCAGTGAGCTACAAACGCGCGCCTCTCTTCCTCGCCTTACTTTTAGTTGGGGTGTTGTCCTTTTCACTACTATATACTATATAGTTATTTATATCTGTGTACATAAAGATTGGTAATTTCACTGTCCACAATTTGCCCATGTATATACTTATCCATTTTCAACCGATAGTGAGATATTTCAGAATATCAGTGGAATATAACATTAAATTTTTCAAATTTAAACATTATTTTCATCAATTTACTGCAAAAGAAACAAAGAATGAAGCATATTATATTATATGATATAAACAGCTATCATTAGGCTGATTTTGAGCGACATCAAAAAAAATTTTCACAAAAAAATTCAAGGGTACTTCTGCGATATTTTTCAACCGATCAGCTAACAATTTTTTACTCAGATAAAAATACAGATAAAAATCGGAAATTTTCAGAAAAATAATATTTTGCCGAGATGAATATTCGCGTTTTTTTTCGATTCTTGGAAAAATGCATATGGTCTGCATATGGTCCAAAAAATCAGTTTTTGAACTCTCGAAAATTGGACCCTAACCGTTATTTTAGTGGCCAAAATTCATTTGAATAATTGGTTTTATTACGCAGGAGTCTTACTTTATTTAAACGCCTTACACACGTACATTGCAATTTTGAAAGCTATAATTACAGGATATTGAACGCTGAATCCGAATTTGACGTCAAAACTATTAATTTTTCCCAGTTTTAGTACTACACCGTTGTTATGCTTTTCAACTTACAAAATTCGTTGCAAATCTGACCATCTCAACTGCGAAAGTCGTCAATTCAGATGTTTGAACATACAAAAAGATAGGTAATTTATCTGTACACATTTTCCCCATGTAAAATACTTATCTATTTCAACCGTTTGTGCGATAATCAACATCATTAGTAGAGTGTATACATCAAAGCATTTTCCACTTATAACCTTCTTTTTCGTCTATTTAGTGCTAAAGAAACCAAGAATGAAGCAAATATTATTGATATACTCATCATCAACTACCATTATGGTGAACCCTGTTTTACGCGTTTTCTTGCATGTTTCTCGCGAATAACTTCTGAACCGACCATTTTTACATAGGTATATTACTCAGAGGCGAGAAAGAGCTATCAAAATCCCACAATTTGGCGATTTAATTATCTTTTTATGTTCTGTCCCAGCGGAGCTATTCGCGATCAAAGAAAAGCCAAAACACGTTTTTTGACATAAAGTGGAATATATCTCGAGAGCTATCATATACGCTAGCCATTTTCGTATTTTTAATGGATTCTACGTTAAATTTCCTTCATTTTCTTCCCCAGCACCTAATCGTTCCCATTTCGGGAACGTGACGAAAAAAAATCCCCAAGTTGAAACTTCAAAGGTATGAAAAACGAAAAAAATTCGAAAAATATTAATAATTGTTCGATTTTAATTTTTTTCACTTTAAATTCGAATTCAACGTCTAATTTCCTGTAAGAATCATTAGTTAATCAAATTTGAACAGTACTGTAAGTATTTGCAACAGATTTTCAAAGTTGAAAAACGTAGGAGTGGCGTAGTATTAAACCTCGAAAAACTGATAGTTGTCGTGAAATTTCCACCGTTTTGACGTCATATTCGGATTCAGCATTACATTTCCTACGAGAAAAGCTTTCAAAATCGCTTAAAAACAAAAGTTTAATTTTGCTGCCATCGGAGCTCGAAATATCGGCCAGTGAAAAACTCGATTTACGGAAAATAATTTCTATGGCGCCGTTTAAAGTTTTTTCTCCAAATTTTTTGCTACGTACGTGTGTAAGGCGTTCAAATGAAGACTCCTGCATAATAAAACAATTGATTCGCATTTATTTTGACCCCGAAAATCACGGTTAAAGTCCAATTTTCGAGCTTTTAAAAACCGATTTTTTTGGACCACTTGCAAATTTTTCCGAGAAATAAAAAAAATCACAAAAATACATCTTGGCAAGACACAACTTTCCTGAAAATTTCAGATTTTTATCTCTATTGAGAGACGAGTAAAAATTCGTTAACTGATCGGTTGAAAAAAATCGCAGGGGTACCCCTTGGACTTTTCGCGAAAAATTTTTTGAAATGGATTTCGCTCAAATTCAGCATAATGATAGTTGATGATGTGTATATCAATAATATATGGTTCATTCTTTGTTTCTTTCGCACTAAACAGATGAAAATAACGTTTAAAGTGGAAAAATGTGATGTTTTTGTGTATAGTCTACTAATATTGTTGAATAACGCAAAAACGGTTGAAAAATGGATAGGTACATTACATTAGGAAAATGTGGGCAATTAAATTACCCATCTTTTAGTATATTCAAACATCTGAATTGACGACTTTTTGTTTGAGTTATCCATTGTGCAAGTTACTAATCTTGGAGAACTTACAGTTGTTATGTCTAATTTTGCTCCTACTTTGCTCCAGTTGAAAAACCCAATACTTTATGATACTGAGTACGATACAATCCCCACCACCAACATACCAAATTATAGCAACTACTAAGTACTACCTACTATAAAAATACCTATAGATTCCCACACTCCATACACAAATAATTAACTACTAAACCCTTACCTATACCTATACTATATAAATATATACTATACTATATATATAGTACTATATATAGTAGTGAAAAGGACAACAACCCCACAAAATTTAGAATGTTTCGAGAAAATCGCGAAAAACTGCGGAAAAACGTGGTTTCGAAAAAGGGCAACAATTTACATAGGTAATCCTTCCTCAAGTAAAATCGAAGTCGAAAATCAAAAAGAGCCGCTTCCGCACGTGCACGGTTGCTATGGTGACTCTCCCCTTCCCGTCCCGCCACGAGTCAGACCCGACGCGACACTTCGTAGTGCTTCGAAGCTATTTGAGCATTGAGCATTGAGCATTGAAGCATTGAGTGGAACTGAATGATCGGGACTCCTGAACGTAGATTTCGTCTTAGGCCTCTATTTTTCATCCGATCTTTTCAATTCTTGAATTTTTCAATGCCGTATAATATCCCACACACGGGCTGTACCCGATTTTTCAAAATATCAACAGTTTAATATTTAAAAATAATTTTCAAAAAAATTTTTTCAAAATTTAAAAATTTTAAAAATAATTTGTTATGATGCCTTGTCTTGGTTGTTCGTCAGGAGCAACCTCCAATTTTCAAAAAAATTTTATTTCTTTTGGTTGTTGAGAAAAAGTGAAAATACTTTGAGCACTCCCCTCTCACTCGCACACTTGTCGTCCACATTAGCCTTAACCCATGACCTAACTTTGGGCGATAAGGTTACACTGAGGCTTTCAAGGCGCCCCATCATACTGGATCGATATAATTTAGGGCAGAAATCATGCATGTGATTTTTCTTGACTTGGATCATAAATTGCTGGAAGCTCTGTTCTTCAAGGTGTCTTGACAAAGAGCACTGCTTTAGCATTTTTAAATAACCACAAGTTTTTTTATAATTTATTTTATAATCATTCTTTCCAAATGAAATTATTCAGGAGCGTCACAATTATTGGTAGATGATTATTGTTTCTAGCAAATTAGAGAGCAGATTTTGAACAATTAATAATAGTCCTATAGCTTGTTATCACAACTTCCTTGACGGTACTGTTGTGGAGATGAATCAAAGTCAAGTTGGTTGAATTGGCTCGCTAAACAACAGATGAATTAAATTTGTTGACGTGCTGGCCTTGGACAATTTGGAGTTCATATCAAAGAAATGCGAAAAATCTCAAAATGATCTCGCCACACAGAAAACCGTCGCGTATAAACCGTCCATTTATGAACTTCAGTGATCAACAGAATCTCCTCCTCTGCAGTCATCAAAAGTGTTGACATTAACGTGGAAGTGAAATGTATTTATGTATCCATTCGTGCCTATAACTTTCCATAATAAATTAAACAGGTAAATTAAGTAATTTCAATCTAGTGAAGGTAATTCGACTAATTCTTTTTTAAACGGTTCAGTACTTGGTTGATAGCAGATTTTCACTGCCTCTTCGTTCCCAATTGGATCGTTAGATAAAATATCGCATAGAATCATTAATAAATTCTCGCGCAAGCTCATTTGAAAGTTTGGAGAAAATTGACGGCCGCCGATCGTGATTAGGGGAATATTCATTGCTGAAATAAAAACCACAATAAGAATCCTGTGTGCGTAGCTGGATGATGGCTAAGTAATTGTGCAATAGTTAATACCTTGCACTTGGGTAGTTTTGTATCCGTTTTCTACCAGAAGATGATAGCCTTCTGAGCCGTTGGCGCATTTTTGTACGTCTTTGAAGTTTAGATAATACCGTTTGTTGCTGGCACAGCGTTGATATTGCTTTACCATGGTTTGTTTATCAATAGCCTGTAAGAATTAGAGGAAACATTTCGGTACTAGGGTTATTCATAAGTTAGAAAACTGGGTGTGGAAATCTGGGGCCAAATGATTTGGTTGTCCCTGAAAATTTGATCAAAATTGAGTGAGCTATGCCCGTTACAAGGAATCGTAGTGATTTGCACTGAAAGGACTCGGTAATAACTTGAGTGATAACTTCTTCACCAACCTCGTTTTTATCGAAGTCTATCCATCCAAAGAGACATCCGACCATTTCAGTTTTTATGGAGACATCATTAGGCAACATTTTTAACATGCAGCTGTGATACACGTTACCTGTACATTCAATATCATCATCGCCGCACAAAGATTTGTTTCTTACTTCAGATTTCTTCGTCATGTTGTGATAAGGCACAAATTCCATATCGATACGTTTTGAAAGTTGGTAAATTGTTGGTTCGAGCTGATTCAAAATGAACTTTTGTGATCCAATTGAAAAGCTGCTGTAATACACGCATAGATTCAACGGTTTCCACTCAAAAACTGCTGATAAGTTGAATCTAGAGTCTTGGAATGGAGATCCTTGGATTTCTTGGTATGGAGTACTTTGGCCAGACCACTCTTTGTAAGCAAAGAAAAATAAAATGATGTAGGCAACAATGAGGAGATACCACAAACACCTCTCTAAAACGAAAATCCTGCTCGCCATTTTCACCAATTATTGTCTTCTTGGTTTCTCTCACAAAATCACTGTTGACTATCCAACTTTCTGTGTACCTAACATGGAGGAGGCTAATTGAAATTTGACAGCTGACAAAATTTAATGTCGGATGAACGAAAAGCAGTTGACACTGTTGGCAACCTATCCGTTTTGTGTTACCAAGGTCCCGGTAGTGTAGGTATTGGTCAATGCGTGACCTATTTTTATTGAAGCCAACACATTTTCATTCTATAAAATACACATTTTTATGTAAAAAAATTTGTTCTTCTCATCTATCTTCGCTAATCTCTAAGATTATGGATCTGCTTCTCTCCAGTGTTTTGTGTATCTGTTATAGCTAAATCATTTACCACAAAATCAGTAGGTACATAACAATATTCTCCGTCCATGATTGTAATACAAGTGCCCTTTTTTCATCCTTAATATTAGTCTTTCATGTTTCTATTTGCTAATAAAAGCATCAATATTATATTTTTCACTTTCATGATTACAATGTAAATTTGTTGGTATAGAGTTTGACTTTTACTATTCAATTGGTAGTTAAAAATGATATAATCTAGTTTGTTTCACCAATCGCTGATGTATGATTTGTAAATTTTATTTCTTCAATTTCAGTTTGACCAACCAGGTTCCCAATGTATGTGTATAAAATTATATTAATTAATATAATTATAATAATAATATATAATAATTGATAGTTATAATTATATTAATAATATATAATAATTGATAATTATAATTATATTAATAATATATAATAAATATAATTATAATTTATAATTATAATATTTTTATAATATTATCAATTAGGTATTATTAATTAATATTTAATATATACATCTAAACTTGAAAAGCACATCAAGTTACCAATAACTCTGCAACTTATTTTCTTTTTAGCCAACTTCAAAAAAAGAGGAAGTTACTATAGTTGACTTGCGGGTTTTTTTTCCGGTATGTGTTGTCCGCTGGCGTTCAGCTCCTGTACGTCCGATCGGGTTACTTTTTTTTTGTTTGAAAGAGTTACTATCCAGGTACCTAGGTCCTATAATTTTTTCAATTGAGTCCATCCAGTAGTTACGTCCCCAGACGCGGAGAAACGCCGGAAAACGTGATTTTGGCGAAAAAAAAGTTTTGACTTTGCAAGCTTATAACTTCTGGAATACTTGCTCGATTGTTTTGTTTCTGGTGTCATTTTGTTCATAATTTATCTGCCTACAAGGGGCCAGCTCCAATTTTTCGTTCGGCATTCTCATATGGCGTGTAGAGAAGAAAGTGTAAGAAAAAACGTGATGCCGATTTTCACTTTTTTGAGGTTTTTCGAGCACCGTTCACAACCACGTCGAGAAAAAAAAAAATGAACACTATTGCACTTGAAAGCACTTAGCTAGAGCTTTCCAACGATGGTAAAAAACCAAGTTTAGGTAAGGGAGCAATCGATGTTTTAATGGACTAAAACTAGATACTTTTTAGGCCGTATTTCTAAAAAAATTGTGTCAAAATCACGTTTTTTGGACTATTTATGCTTGTAGAAAAAAAACTGCGTTAGTCATAGCATTGTTGATAAAAGATTCGAATTCAGCGTTAAATTTTCAATAATTAACATGGTTTTGAAGGCCAAATAACTTCATTTTAATGCACAAACGTTTGGCGAATTTCTGAAATTTGGTTCGGATTCTCTCATTCAGTGTGAATGCGGATACGCTTCAGGAAATCATCACTCTATTATCGTTTGAGAAATTAAGAACGAGTGAATTGGTGCAATTCAGTAACCAGCAATGGTGTAGGCAATTATTTGAGTTTTGTAAGGTGGATCAATGGGATCAAAGTATCCGGTATGTTGACCAAGAGACCCAAATCAGTGGATGGATCATTCCAAACGTTCAAACTCACTCTCGATCAACATAATACGACATTGAATCGTAGTTAGGTAATCATTATACTTTAGAACTTCAACGTTCAACTGACTTATGAATTGAGTTTGGACGGTTAGTAGTAAGTGACAAGAACACAATAATGAAAGCTTGGGAAAATTCTGTGAAGAGAGTAATCCATAATTGTAAGTCACTAAAAAGAGAAAAATAAAAAACCTTAAAAAAAAAACCGACTTCAAAAACTTTGTCTATAAAATACACTCTGAAAAGGAAAAAATAACAAAAATGTCTCAACTTCGCAGCAACTAATTCCCCAACTACACATTTTAAGGACTACTTTACTACTCGTATTGACCTGACCACTTCCTAATTGATTGGATCACCTTCCCTAATAACATAAAAATTACTATTTCTCATTTCCCAAATGATTAAAAGATTTTCCTTTCACCTCTGAATTGCCTCCAGATTGATCATCTTTTGGAGTCGGCGCCTCTCTTATATTGTATTGGAGAAGCCTATAAATTCCGAATTAGTAAGAATATAAATATCATGAGTTTTCACGATTCTTGAACATAGCAAATCAGCATTTATGAGAACTGATTATTATCAATATCGATTTGAAAGTGACTATTCACGCCTTTTCCTAAAAACCATTTCAGATTTCTCTAAGAATCTTCACGTCCAGACCCAGACACACCTACTAATTTATTGTAAATTCATATTTATTTGAAACCATCGGGTAGTCATTTTGCCAGAGAGGCGCCGACTCCAAAAGATGATCAATCTGGAGGCAATTCAGAGGTGAAAGGAAAATATTGTAATCATTTGGGAAATGAGAAATAGTAATTTTTATATTATTAGGGAAGGTGATCCAATCAATCAGGAAGTGGTCAGGTCAATACGAGTAGTAAAGAAGTCCTTAAAATGTGTAGTTGGCGAATGAGTTGCTGCGCAGTTGGGACATTTTTGTTATTTTTTCCTTTTCAGAGTGTATTTTATAAACAAAGTTTTTGAAGTCGGTTTTATTATTTTTTTTAAAGTTTTTTTCTCAAAGATTTGTCCTCTTATTCGATTTCAGTCAAACTAACACCCGAGGAGTCAGCTTACCTTAAAGATCTTGGCAATCGTGATTATCTACTGGATTCTTACGAGAAGAAAATCGCCCTATTTTCAGTGGTTGATTTGATTTTCGCCTATGCGTACCAGTTTCGGACATTTTGCGGCGAGAACACTGTGGAGTCAGGTTGGACGATAAATAAACTGAGTGCCACCCTTTCATGGTTTCAGGTAAAGCAGCGTCCACACTATGCAGGGGTAGGCTGAGCGGGCTGACTCGGGCGGCCTAAGCCGCGTTGATGTTGACGCCCCGGGCGGCTTTGCCGGGTGAGAAAATGCTGGCCCGGGCCATGTCGATCCCAACCCGCATAAAGTAGGTACAGATCAAAGGAAGCCGAGCTGAACAAAAATAGAGAAGTGAGTGGGGACGTGCCGAGCGGCCCTGGGCGGCTTCAGTTACAATTAAACCTCCGACCAAACTAGACGAATTATTTTATTTTCGACTCAGTAGGTAGAAATAATCCGGACAGTTTCGTTTTCGGTGTGGACGTCGTGCCGGCCCAAACGTACCCGCCCGGCTCAGCCCACCCGGGTCAACCCGCTCGGCCTACCGCGGCATAGTGTGGACCCTGCTTAAGATTCTAGCCAAGAAACTGCACAGTGCCCAGTGAAATGGAATGCTCTACTTGAGGCAAACTTTTTTGACATGAGTAAAACTGATTCAATGTTTTTACGAAATTGCAGTCCTATGAGAACATCAAAAGTGTGAAGGTAACGTGTGTAAGAAGGGCCCTTATCTACCCTCTTTACCGACATTTTGAACTGAGTACAAAAGTAATTGAGGACACGGTGAAAATATTCAAACTCGGTTTGTGCTGTCTGTTTTCTAGATCCTATTCAAATTGTTAACCAGTCAACTAATGAACTTTATGAATTCCATGAATATGAATATTGGTCACGTTTTTCGGTCGATTTTCAGGTCGAAGGCAAATTTTAAAATGTCTGATTGATGTCCATAAAATTTTCAACAGCAGCGAGCCACGGTATCTGTTGAACCAGCTTTACATTACCGACTATTGCATTTGGTTACAAATGATCTCAGATCGAAAAATTGAATCTCTTGCTCGTCTTTTGGAAGAGGTGAGTGCTAATTTCTTTATAGTAGAAGAGGGGTTGTGAGGGGGAGAAAAACCAGGCGACTTATTCTCCAGATTTTTAATGGCTGGCCGAGCACTTTCGCCCATTCGGGCATCTTCAGGGCGACGTGGAACCATGAGGTCCACAGCCAAAGCGACAGTCCAAAGCGTAGAATAATTTCTTTATGACTTATTAAGGAAAGTTCTGATGGAAAACCAAGGGTGTAAAAGCTAATACGTTCTTCCATTCTAGACCACAAATTAAATTCTCAACACTCATTCTGCAAAGTTTATTCATCTCCTAGGTTTCCCTACTAATGATCTCCTACATTTCAGGAAGCTATTGCAAAAGCAGATATACATTTGGAATTGGAAGAATTGGAACAAGCGGCGTCGGTTGTTTTGAGAGAAGAAATGGATTCTGTAAATAAGCTAATGTCGCGAGTCTCATTGGACGACCGGAAATCGTAAGCGCCAATTTACAATCACCGCTATAATTAGCTTCCTGATGCCACATTATCAAGTGTTGCGTAATTTGAGTGCTGTTGTTTGAGCACATTGTTTTCACTTGTCATGTAGGGATTGTCATAATTTAATAGCTATGTATTCTTTGCATGACTGATTTTAACAGGGATAATGATAACAACAGCGGCACATCAGAAGAAGATCCTAGTAGCACTGATGATGACTCAGATAGCGACACAGTTACGAATCAAACTACCGATGACAGTGACAGCGATTGTGAAGTTCTGTAACTAAAGATGGCCCAAATCGAAAACACTTGGTAGATATCTAGTTATAAGGCGATGCACATCTCAGGTAATAACAAACTGTCTCAAGTCGGTTAAGAAAACTAACCTCTTTGACAGAACCGCCCTCTTCAGTCGAATTGCACAATATCTCGGTTTACAACTACTTCAATTCATGAAATTAATTTGTTGAATTGCGAAATTTATCAATATCGCCAAAACACTATCCCTCCATGAGGATGATTTAGGTAATAATGCCGAGAAACTGGTACAAACGGTAAACATATTACCTTTAGTTTTTGACTGGACAGACAAGATTAAATTAAAATGAGCATTTTTACATTTTGAAATTGCTTATCTGAAACTGCTGGGGCATTTCCTTACTATTTTTACATCATAGACCCATCGTTGTGTCAACATGGGGTGTTTGCATGATTATTTTCTATTTTTGCCCTCGATTGTCTCGGCCCTCTGGAATATGAAAATTTTAACAAAATTCAAGAAACAGTAGTATAAGCATTGTGGAGATTCTACATTTTATATTACAGTTGCCGAGAAAATAATACGATGCCAACGCGTGTTTGGTTTCCAAGAAGGCAAATATTCCCGTTTCTTTATTAATAAATCATTCTTAGCCTGAATGGTGTACTTTCACAAGCAGAGTTCTGAAGAAAAACTTAGGCGAAAATCGCAATATTCCGGGAAATGAGGGCTCACTTTACAGCGGCGTGACCGCTGCTAGATTCTGTGAACCTACTCTACTCTAGGAGAGGCTAGTATCCGAGCATCATATACATGGTCCCGAGCACTAGTGGTGCTTGATAATACTACTTTAATAAAACTTCTACAAAGACAACACCGACTTTTGGGCGTCGTGTTGTCAAGGGCTGCTTGAGTTCTTTCTTCTCACTCACAATCTCCAAAATTGACGTCATCACTTGGGCGATTCAATTGACCCATCTTTTATTTATTTTTTCACCATGCTCACTGAAAATTTTTTACAAAAAATTGTGATTTACTTGTTGTATTATAAACCTTTGTTAACTTCTTAAAAAAAAATGCCGATTTTGTGACCCATGCAAACACTCCTTTAAGACATAGACGATTATGTGTTACCGTTATTATTGAATACGTTAAGTCTTGATTCTTTAGACGAATGTTCAATTCATGAATACTTGGAATGATGACTTGAACATTCATGCTTTTTTTTTTGGAATAATTACATTTGAAAGCAAGAATTATCAGTTTGATACTCATGGGTTTACACATGTCACTGCTGTAACCTGCTTCTGGATAACCTCAGCCAATCTACACTTTTCTTAGCCATTGAACAATATATCATGGAATGTAGTGGTGTCAATATATATTTTTGTTATACTACCTTTTATTTTGCTGTTGTAGTTGAGATGATTTGATTACAAAGTTACTCTTTTTATCCTTTTTTTTCTTCAGTATCTGAAAATGATCTTTTCCAGTTTTTTTTTCTGAATATGGAGCTGTGATATTTTAGGAATTAGAACAATTGCATTAGGTATCTTATAGTTTTTATTGTTTCATCCTCTTCTTATAACGTTGTGCCATAGATGTGTGCTTAAGATATGAACTTAAAATCACATGTGATTGAAAAAAGAGTTATTTCTTGCTCAACACTTTACTTAGTCGTAAGAGAATAAATTACATTCTAAGTGATTTTGTACGAATTTTCTAAGAAACTTACGAAGATTCCCAATTCTAAATTAGCATTATTTTGTGCTGCAGTCTAGTTATTGTTGATTTTTTAAAAGTTATAATAACCTAATTATTAGTTGCCATTTTGAACCAGACCGGTGCGAATGCAAATATAATAATTTTCTACTGAGTATTTTCTTATAAACATGAACCAGATTGCGCATTGTCAAGATTGATAATGTTTCTTTTACAACAATAAAACATTTTTCTATTGATTTTTGAAATTAACCACACCCTTGACAATGTCGATTAAAATCAAGTCTATTTCAGAGAAAACACAATATGGTTCGCACATGAATTATTTGCAAAAGTGAAGTTTAGTTGGATAACACCTCGATTGTAAGTCATCGCAATGTAATGCAAATTATTATGACTGTACTGGTCACTTATGAGAGCAATAAGTTGATTTTCCCATCACATATTTAGCGCAGTTCAACCATTTCATCATTGGTTCGTAATGTTTCGTTAATTTTCTTGTCTCTTCTTCATCTGTGGTTTTTAACTTGCTTTCTTTCCCAGTTTTGCTGCGAGTATCACCGTTTCTATCTGTTGGGGGGGTTGATTTCAGTGGAGTTCGCAATGTAGTTTCTGAAAGTAAACTTCTATTAGTCACCAATGAATTTATGTCAGCACGTTGTGTATAGTCTGGTAATGGCTCTCGAATAAGACGCAGAAAATTATTCAAATGAAAATCAGCTTTTGAGAATTTATTTATTTAAATTTATTATTTATTTAAAGCGATTTCATGCTTTTGGTTTACTATTCAATAATAAACTGTTGTAATCGCCCAAGAAATTTTTTTTCTAACCCCTCAAAATTTGATGTTTTACGTTTCAAGGCATGTATAATCCGAATATCCAATAAAAAAGTTCTGTCCCTCCGCTGTACGCCGTCAACAGTTTTTTAGCCAAGCTGTACAAGCTATATTTTTGAAATGTTCACCAAAAATCAATCATTGCAGTGTTTTTAAAATAAATTACTTAACTTTGTTCACAAATGAGGGAGTGCAATCTAAAAATAATCTATACCTAGAAATGAATAACAAAATTATGAAAATGTAAGTGCAATCTAAAAATAATTTAAACCTAGAAACTAATACCTAACAATATTATGAAAATTAAGAAAAAGTATAAAAAAGAAGTAAAAGTATGAAAATGAATGAACGAAAGTTTAACAGTGTTTGATAGTTAACGAGTCAGGTAATTGTGGGACAGGAGAATTATTTCTTGCTACATCATACGTTCATCCCTTAAACTTAGACCAATAAGGATGTGGAAGGCCATTTAACGTACCACGCCACCTGTGAGCCCTGCTTAACTCTGTTCCCGCACTCGAAGATAGCAACTTTCAAATGACCCTCCTTTCAGATTGTTTCACTTTTTAAATTATCTTAGATACTTTTAGCTACATTTTTAGGGTCTTTGTTGAGTAAATCAAATTGGACGAAAACTCACTATTTGTGTCAATTTCGGCGGTTATTACATCACTATCATTCCCATTTGTGGCAGCGTAAGCAGCTTCTTGCGAGAAGGCACTTTCTCCATGTCCGTGGTAGTGAGGATCTTTCGTCCTCATTTCGACTAAATTGTACTGAACTTGTCTGTCTCCCTGTTGATGAAAGTGTTTTTCCCTGTAAACAATTGTTAGCGGGATGGGGCTATCTTTTACTCGCATGTTTTCCAAGTGGTCATCCTTTTCTTCCGAGGATTCAGTCGCACGATGAGTTCCGATGAATGAATTCGTATATAATGTATGGTCGTGTACCTGAAAATATTAATACTATTAAAATAGTTTTGGCCTGTTTATCAATCTCCGTAAAAATCAGAAATTTCGATTTTCTGATGAGTTATCCTCGCCGTCCACAATATTTTGCTCACCAACCAACATGGTACTCAGTTTGGATTAAACTGAGTCTATTCAAGCGAATCTTAATAGAGTTCCAATTCGTGTCATTTTTTTGCGGCGAAATCCTTGCAGTATAGATTCTCAACGTTTGGGTTTCGATTTTGTTCCTCTATGTTTTATTGGCCGCTGATGGAAATTTTGCCCTCGCTTTGATGGTTAAAAAGAACTTTTTCTGCACAAACATTAGCCAATTTTCTACTATTCCTATCACGAATAATGAGTATTTCTCCATGTAAAACATAAAATGTAAAAAGTAAAATGTCTCAAACGTAAAAAAGTCTCGCGTAAGACGTGATCGTTTGGTCTCATTAGACTTATGCCTTAACATATTTATCAAACTAAATATCAATGAAGATGAGAGAAGACTTTTTCTTAGATAACTCTTCCATTTATTTGCTGTCCTCGAGTTTTTACCGGCGTAGAAATGTTGCATTCTCCACATGGTTTGTCGAAAAGTGCAGACAGAACTGACATTGTAGTAAACGGGTAAATTTGCTTTGCCCAGGGCATAATCACTTGATACGCCAATTTACCGCACCTGAAAGTGTAATATCTTCATCTGTATCGATGAGCTCACTGCTAAATTGAAATTAAATTTAGTTTTTCTATAAGAAACTAATTACCTGTCCAGGACGAATATGTGGCCATTTTTCCTTCCGAGAGTGTTCCAAATTTGGCCAACATTCAGTTCAAACTGCATTGGCAGCCTTGCGCCGAACTGGCTGGCTGGTAGTTCATTAATAGCGATGAACACGTTCGTGTTGACACCAAAATTCGATAACTGTGTTCGCAACGTGACCAAGCTAAACCGTGTTGTAAAGTTGGCGGGGTAGAAATAGTGAAAAGATAGTGTTACTTGTACATTTTTTTATTACCTAAAGAGAAAGATGTTTTCATGTATAATTATATAATTTTATTTTTTACTCCAGTGGGCAGTTGAGCCAAATCGGGCATCTCTCGAGCAGCATGCGGTACCAATGACTCAGGGTAATTTTTATTTCGTCTTTTCAAACTGAATTTTCGGTAACTATACTGATTACATTTATATTTACTGCTAGGGTTAGAAACGTCGCCGTAGATTAAAATAAGTTCGCATTGTTCGTGATAAATTAATGAGCTAAAGATTATGTATTAGGCAATAAGATTTTCTACGAGAAATTATAATACTTTCCGTACTTGTTGGCTTCTTTATAGCACGTGACGCACCATCTCTCCATAGTGTACACCAAATTGACGACACCTTTTTTGACAATCGTGTCGTTGACGACGAGATTGCAATGTTCAATTTGCACTCCAAGAACACCGGTTATAATTATTGTAAAAACAACAAAATACCACAAAATCGGCATCTCCCTTCATATGTTGAATTCCGTTTAGGCTCAAAAACTCTTCCTGGATTATATGACAGTTAGTTGAAGACGCTCAAGGTGATAGTAGAAAGAAATATGCGTTGGTTAGATTTTATTGAAAGAATCATTGTTTTGATCGAGAATGCCCTTCTTTGGTCGACCCCCGAAGATAAGAACTACGATTTATCATCATCAACGATAGTTATGTGATCTCTGGAACGATGACTCTGTGAATGATCTGCGCTACGATTTTTTAAATTGTTTTTTAATTAGTATCTCCGTGAATAATTAATATATCTATTAATACGGGCTGATCCTTCGTTAATTATTCCAATTCTCCACCTGTGATCTCATTAACATACTTTACTTCTCTTAGGATTTGCAATCACCGGATACGAAAAACGCTTCCTTTATTCTCGTATTTCGAAAACGGTCTCGCTAGCACATTTGGTCACCGACGCATAAAACCATCTACGTCCGAATTTCGATGGATTTGTTCCAGGATTTTTTCAGTATAAAAAGGGATTTTATTAGCAAAATCCTAATATACGATCATTACGATCTGAGCGCCTAATGATTGACAGTCTAATTTTCCCAAATCTAAAAAAAAATCTAATCCTCTCGAGTTAAAATTATTGGCGTCCAATACGCCAAACTATTAAGGGATTTCGAGGCTTACGAAATGGGCGCCATTCTGTTCAGAGGCGACACTCTTTTCTGCAAACTAATAGATTCACTTTTCTGAGGAAACATTTCTGTGATGCTTTCAAGATAAACGTCCATTTAATAATGAAAAAGGGTTTATAGAAACCAATGAATTTTTGGACGATTAGATTTTTTTATATCCATGAGTTGTTACTGTCAACAATACTTTTTTCGTCAAAACGAAACGACCAGTATCGAATCTGAAAACTTATTTATAAAAACTTAGTTAATGCGGATAGTTTGGGCGTCGCTCTGCTGCGATTACCCGATAACATTTATTTTGCAATTCGTTCGGCTACTTGTTTTACACGACTGCCCTGTTTTACAATTTAGCATATTTGAGAGCCCTAACATAACTATCTCATTACAAACGGGGATGAAATGATTATTTTCTAGAATACATGTAATACTCGTACAAAATCATAAATCAATATTATCAAAAAAATATCACAGCATAAATTAATCATTATTATGGCTATTAAAATGGGTGATCTCAACGAAGTATGGTAATGATTATTATTAGAAAACCATATAAGGTGAACATAATAATAATAACATAATAACATAAAAAAATGGGTGAAAATATGGGTGATCTCAAGAAGATATGGTAATGATTATTATTAGAATTCCATATAAGGTGAACATAATTATGTAACATAAGAATATTATTCTTAGGCCGGTTGTTGTGGCTGATTGGCTGATCATGGGACTTTCAGAGAATTTCTTTTATGGCACTTTTAGCTTTTCACAGCATGGTAATATTTATCTAAAGTAATAAAATATTTCTATTTTGAATTCGTGTGAACAAGCGTGTTTAAACTTTGTTGAAACAAAACGGTCAGTATTGCTGTAGAAAACGTGTTACGTCACAAATTACGAGTAAATTAGATTGATGAAAATATTATATCGTCGCAAATTGACATTATTTCAAAACTCCCGCCATCTATTTCTTTTCCATTTATGTTGCATCTATTTTGTGAGTTACCAACGGCTAAAATTTAGCCTCTTCTTTGACAAAAAGTATTTTATATCTGCTTAAAAATACTACCGATACGCGTACAATTATCAGAAGAACGGTTACCCGCTCTTTTTTATAATCCCAATTTTTACATTGCCCGTCAAAAAAACTGATTCGATAAAATTTGCATAACCTACTTACAAATTGGACTTTGAACACACACAGTTTTTCGACGACATAGATGCTCAGTGTTTCTTTGTCTATTATTTTGCTGCGGGCGAAACAATTTTTTGAATCCAATTCACACTTATAATGATACTTAGAAGTATAATTTTTTTCAAAAATTCATTTGAGGTAGTTCAGATTTCATCCTTTCATCGCACCAACGGTGGTTGTCACAGTATAAAAGCCTTTGACAGACTCACAAAAAAAAAAAAAAAAAAAATAGATATTTATCTTCCTAAATAATGCTTTTGACGTCAGTGGAACACCACGGTTTGTGAGAAACGGTTTGCACGAATGCGTACTGCAAATGGAAGGGCTAGTTTCCATGTACTTTTAACCCTGGAATGATAAAATCTATATCATCCTGTACAATTTTCATGGACAAGGTCTACATACAACAGTGAGCAATAAATGGACGAAAAATGACACCGTGCTTCGTAACATGGTTCTTGAAATCGTTTTAATAGGTTGTAATAACATGGTACCATGCTCCTCGCCTGGAATGCATTTTTTCTTTTGACGATACACCTATACTTATCAAGTTCCTTTTCCTGAACAGACTGTAGCTGGTTGTATAAATACAATTTCAGAAGCACCCGTTACCCCAGCATGCGCACCAAGGAATTTTGCCTGTTTCCCTACCAGTGATAGACATTTTCCTCCTGATACTGGCTCTTGAACTTAAACTAGCAGATCTGTCCCTCATTTCAAATGCATATCCTGGTGGTGCAAAAACAGACGATCTTCGACGCCTCTGCGGTTTGTTGGGCGACTCTTGTTCAGACGATGAAGACGGCTCTTGGCGGCTCATTTTCCTTGAGACTCGTCGTATTCGAGGCCGTTCTTTCTTCACTTCTGAGTCGCTAAGATTCTTTCGAACGCCAACCAATGGTGAACCGCTTGGACCTCCCATTGTTGGAGCACTGCTACATCTGTCTTCAGTTCCAAGTGGCCTGCAACATAGTAACTTAAATTAACTATTAAATAATATTATCACAGTTGTGACAACAATCACCAATAGGAAACTATCCACCGTTGTGGATACCGTTTATAGAAATTTCAGTTTGACTCTAGCTTTCAATGATAATTGGAATTGTAGTGAATTGTACAACAGTGTCTTATGGTATACATACGTTTCCTATAATATTACTCTGTGGTTTTCAATAACTCTCAATAGATTGTGGAATGGCAAGTTCTAGCTATGGTAGTTAGTGAACCCTAAAAACCATAAACGTCTGTGAGAATCTAGTGACGCGTTGAACAGGAAGCTATGCGAGTGATAAATTTGTGGAAAATTGTGCCGCATCTACTTTATGTGAGTCATTTGAAGAACGCGAGCTGAAAGGTATGCTAATTTTTACGGCGGTCACAATACTATTTAACTAATTACGATTCATTGGAGTTGAATGAATAAAACTAGTTGGATCTGCTGTTTGAAATAGTCCAAACGCTTTAGAAGCTGTGTCTATTAGTTGAAAACGTGAACATGTGTTATAGGTTTGGCAAGGGCACTCTAAAACGCGTGCGTTAAGACAAACTCTAAAAATCTGGGTTACAAATTGATCGAAAGGCTACTCGATCTGGTGTTTTTTCCTTCTAACACTACATAGTTATAGCACTCCGAAGGCCGCATTATTTAACAGAAAAAAAAACAAACATAAATTTAAAAAAGCGAGTCTCTCAACAAAATTCTTCAAAGAGTAGTATCTGAAAAGGCGCTTCAGAGCAAGATGATGTGGCATACACCATAATCGATTGTACATACGAGGGGGGTAAATTATTGATAGAAGCTGTTGATGCGACTGGGAATTGCAAATCCGCCGACCTGGGACCAGCTGAACCAGACGAACTTAGTGGTGTTTGTCCAGCTTCCGGCGTCCCAGATGTGTCAATTCTAAACCAAAGTCCACAAAAAATTGTTGTGAGGTGTTTATTATCAGTGAGACTTCATTTTGAAACATTCGACCAACAACCGAGAACTACGTAGTAAACAAAAGAAAATTCACGTAGTTCCTTCTCTTCCATTGTAAATACTACAAATACAAATCTTTAAAATATGCACAAAAAAGTTGAGGTTTTGTGCTTGAGAGTGAATATAGTGTTGTTCGTTTTTCGTTCAATATATTCACGGATAGAAAAAATCAATTTCATTACCTTACACGTAGTTGTTTCTTGAATTTCGTGCGCAAATGCCACGTCAGAAATGTTCTTATGGAAAGCATGTAATAGAATGGTCACGTGGAAAATTATCATAACCAGCATTTAGAGAACAACTGCTGCTAGAAAATACCTCTGTTTTCTAGGAACTGCCATGATAACATTGATCAAGATCTCGGTGAGAAATTAGAATTTTTTTTCACAATTTCGCTACAGTTTTATATTCTTTACAGAAAAGATACAACTTTTATAATATGATGAGCTTTATAAAGTTATTTTGCAGCTTGTAAAAATTTTTAAATAACTTTTAATATCAATGAACTGGTTGCAATTTTGTTATATAAAGTCAATACTAATACATACGATTATTATCTCGCGGAAGCGATTGATAATAATCTAAGTTGGATCCTTGGTAATCAGTATACTGATTTTTTAAATGAAATTTGTAAAATACTTAATAATCATTTTTCGATTGATATAGGCTCCAGCATTATTAAATGGCTTTTAATCATCCAATGATCTGAGATATAAAGGAGATTATTGGACATCATTAATGTATTGGGATCGTGATTATGTGCTTCACTGATGAATAATTGTAAAAAGGGAAAATTAAATTATGTATAATAAGAGGAGAGCATTGTTGTTAGCTCTGAAAATCTATGGATATAGACGACGATAGTTCGATAGATTGAGTAGAAGGTAAGATATATAAATTCAAGATGGGTTAGACAATGCAGGGTATGCGTATATAGGAGCCAGATCTTGTAATACGATAGGATGATTAACACGAGAGCGAGATTTATTTGATGGTATAAAAGACATGAATTACAACGAACGAATAGCTAATTAGATGTCACTTACTTGAGCTGAAGGTTGGGTTTTGGTGGTTGAGATTGTATGGAGAGTCTGGAAAGTTCCTCGTGTGTTAATGCCCTCATTAGAACTTCACTGCCTTGGATGAATACTCTTTTCGGTATTGTAGCGACTGGGCGAAGTCTGGCTAAACGCTCTCCTGTATCCACATCTCGGTACAGTCTTCTTTCAACACCACCTGTTTGGAGACGTGTAAACTTGAATTCACTACCTACTGTAACATTTTCTCGAGAACTATTGTTTTATGAGTAAAATGCCTCATTTGACGACTCACTTATCACGGGTCCATATTGAGCTAAAACTTGAGCCAAATCATTGTCGCTGAGATGATGCGGTACTCCGGATAGAGCCACTACGACAGTTCCGTGACTAACATCGTGCAATGTGATGGGAGTATCCCGAAGTGTTAATCCTGAAGACAGTAACTCGTCTAGACTTTGCTTATTAGTGCAGCTAAGGAATACGGATTTGTAAAGCATTCGTACGCCAACTACACCTTTGCATTTCTTCGTCACTTCCTCGATCACTTCGTATACCTGAAATCAAATAATATGCTGCGGTATTCCGAAAATATAATACCTCCCTCTTTTCAACACATTCAACTTCTGGTATGATTAGAAATCTTTAAGCCAAGCTCTGGAAACATCGTAGAGTGGTTATAAATCTCGATCCGTCAATAAAAACGTTGCAAACTATTGTACAGTGGTTTATTATTCTTTTGCTCCAATAAATTATGTTTTAAGAACACCATGCATTTGTAAATAACTTGTCGGAAAAATTCTGAAAGTTTCCACCTAACAACAGATTGGTCACTATAAGGGGAAACTCCGTAGCAACTATGGTAATTTTAATCATTTTTATCTTTCTTAATCCACTAATTAAATCCCAACTTTTGCCAAACGGTACACAGCTGAAGATAGTGTTTTACGAGCATTCCAAGTATAGAACGATTTTTATAGCTCCAAAACGTCTGAAGTTATACTCGCGTGCCAAAGTTTTGAAAATCTCAATAATTGTACACGAAAGCAGCGATAACCGATGCGAAAGCTTCGAGAACCATGAAGTCTCTCGAAGCCGCGATGGTCTCATTCGCTTCAGCGCCCAAAATCTTTAGAAATTTATACCAAATTACATGTGACTGAAAAGCGTTAGATAATATGCATTTTCTCCTCCTCAAAACACCCCAAAAATACTCTTAAAGTTGATATAGCGATTTGGTTAAAGAATTGAGCCATTGGCATGCCAAAATTGATTTTTGGTGATAATTTCAAGAATTTAGCTATTATAGTTACGTCATAAAAGTGTTGACGGCGTACGTCGGACGGATAGAATTTTGGTTTATCATTCAATAATAAACTATTGTAATGGCTCATGAATTTTTTTTAAACACCCCCTCAAAATTTGACGTTCTACGTTTCAAGGTAGGTATGTAGAATCCGAATGTCCACACTTTTCTGACGATTGAAATTTTCACAAAGAATCAATCTTGGCCTGACATGGCTCAGTTTTTTAAACTAATCGCAACCTCAATTTTAAGGGTATATTGGAGGGTATTGATGGGGAGACTATTCGTATTTTCCAACGCTTTCAGAAAAAGGTGTATTTGGTATCAATTTCTCTAGATTTTTGAACGCTGAGGCGAATGAGACTATCGCGGGGTCGATAGCTTTGACCATGGTTCTCGAGTAACTGCAGCAATCATGTAGAACGTTTGAGATTTTCAGAAATTTGGCATGAAGGTATAACTCGATAATTTTCAGATCTATAAAAATCGTGCTTCACTCGTTGGAATGCTCGTCAAACACTCTTCATCTGTAACGTAGGAGGAAAATATAGCTTTTAATCTGAAAATTAAGAAAATAAAAATTATTAAAATTACAATAGTTGCTTCGGAGTTTTCCCCTTATATTTACCAATCTGTTGTTAGGTGGAAACGTTCACAAAACGTACATAATAATTTAAGGTCCGTGCCACCATTTGAACCACTGTGCCATCATTTACATAGTTTTAATTGGACATTCGGATTCTACATGCCTTATGAGGTAATAAATAACATTTTGAGGTGTATTAGCAAATTTTTCAAAATTGGCGATTACAATGGTTTATTATTGAACAATAAACAGTAAAAAAGATTCAAATGTTCAAATATACGAAACAATAATTAGTTGTTGAACGATAGGTCGTTAAATCCTCTATTTTCCTAAAGAATGAACCTACCTATTTCTTAACGGTTTTGGCATTATTCTAGATATTCATATTTAAATTGTAATTTGTTTTTACAAAAGTACCTAGGTAGTATACCTTTTGATTTTCAACAACGATCAGTATTGTATTGTCAACACATCCAAAAAGGCAAGCAGAAATTAGAAATTATTTTGAAAAGTCGCGCTTTTCTACTATGGGTATTTGTGGTTTTAGGGGATTTTTCAATCTTCAAAAAAATTAATTAACTGTTGAAGAAAAGAGGTTTTTGTACATATTTTGTAGGTATTTTAAAATTCAAGTTCATAAATTACCAATACATATATTGTTGAAAAACGTGCTACTGAGCAACTGAAACAAAGGTTAGAGGTTTTAGACGGCCAATTGTGGCCTGAAAATATGACTGCTTACTTCCGCAGAAAACTAGTTAGTACTAGTGTACGACGTACACATCCCTTCCATAATCGATCAGTCTAATTGTTCTAAACCGTCTTGACTGATTACTCCGGCTACTGATGACGTCACGAGAATCTGTTTCGATGAGTTGAGGGAATATATAATTAGAAGCCTCAAATGAGAAACGCAAATGGGTCAGACAATGGGTCCAAATTTAACTCTGTCTGGACCACTGAGCAGCCCCCAGTATCCGGCGTTGTGTATTCTTTGGTATCTCTGGTAAACGTGAAACCGACCGGCGAACTATTAATTTTGGAATCGAGCAAGCCTCTGATACGGTGTTCCTTTACAGCCGGGAGACATGATAAATCTTTGCTCTCTCTATCGGTTTCGCTTTTGAAGTTTCAAATAAATTTATAATGTTTCGGGGAACGAGTCGCCTGGTTTTTCTCCCCTTTGCCCAGTTACATTTAGAAGGAAAAGGAGGACCGCTTAAAAATTTATGTAGGCAATTGGTGGGATTGAAAAGAAATACACGATATAATTTCGTAGCCTACCTCACGTCTCATTTGAAAATACTAGGGTGCGCTAGTTTTCGTTTCAGTTTTGTCAATCAGTTAAGTTATAGGATAGTAAATAAACTACCTAGAATTTTATGGTAAGCAACGTCATTTTAAGAAAGTTTCGTTGCTCACCGTAAGGTTGGGAAGGATGAAGGAATCGATGCTAGCGGCTGCTGTGAACGGGTGGACACTATTAATGCGCAGGCAAGCGGGAGGTTCTGGTTTGTACTCTTCCACACGGCGTTCTGTTGACGGTGAATTTGTTGAAGGGGTAGTTGCTGATGAGAACGTCGTTGTGGGATTGGCCATTGAAGTAGTGGTAGTTGTCGGTCTTGCAATGGAGAATACTCTAGGCGTCAACATTTGAGACCGATGGTTGTCAGCCAAAGTGTCTTCAACGCGTACCTGCCAGAAAGAATATGGAATCTTTCATTTATTTGCCAACTGTTTCACACATCCTTCAAAGCGGTTTTCACAAGAGTTTTAGATGTGCGTATAGGTTAGTTTGGACTTACCGCTATAGCCACCTATGATAACACAACCCTGAAGTACAATTTCTTTCAAATAAACAATCAATAACTTCTCTGATGTAAGGGGGTGTGAGGGGGAGAAAAATGAGCGACTCATTTCCGATTTTTTATTGGCTGGCCGATCACTTTCGCCAGTTCAGGCATCCTCAAGGCCATGTGGAGCCATCGGGTCCAAGTGCTCGGCCAGCAAATAAATAACGGGAGAATGAGTCACCTGGTTTTTCTCCCCCTCCCACCTCCTGGACAAAAAAAAAAAAAAAAAAAAAAAATGCGATGACAAGGAAAATAATAACTTTTCTATCAATATTATTAATGTATGTATTAATATATATTTTTCAGCCCAATATTCTCCGAATCCATCTTCATTTTCCACTTGTTTTCCACAATTCCTGAATTGAATTCGATTGGGTGTAAAATAGGGTGTTTAAAATAGGGGCTAGTGTTTAAATCGTGCTAATTCATCAGCAGATTTAATTTATATCAGGTTATAAACAAACCCAATTATATATCGATGAAGATATTTATGTCGACGATACGACAGCTCAAAGGTGAGAAAATAGAATTATTGTCACTGCTGAGCCATCAAATCTGAACTGCGATAAAGGAAAAAAGAAGAAGCAGAGGATTTTTCATACCGAAAAAATCGGGTAAAGACGGTAAACAGCTTTCAAGTCAACAATAAGCACATTATAGGTTGATTGGATAATGCGAATCAAAAGGTAAATCGCAATTTTATTTTAATCAGAGGCTACAATTTTGAAGTAACAGTCAGAGGTTAGTCAAACAGTTAGAAACTTGTGAGTGAAACGAAAAAAAAACGACTTTCGTTCGAGCACAAAATGACATTTTACTTTGGTGTGTTCTGTTCCCATGGCTCTTTGATTTCAGACTGAAACCGATGCTTTACTCCGATAGTGACTTCTTCTGCCTACACTAACGCCAAATGTAAAGCTCTCGTATTTACCTTTTTCCGCCTGAACCACAAAGCGCAAGCTCAGAGACTTCTCCAAATATTTGGATTTACTTGAAGTTTTATTCCAGGTTTCTCTCCCTATTCCTATTCCCTCTAGCTGAGGCATTCTCTTTTCAATCCACAACCTTCTTTCTTCGATAACGCGGCTTTCAGTAAATTTTGGGGATTTTCACTGATCCCCCGATCAGTCAGGCATAAATTCGCCTGTAATTGGAATTATATTTTGCATTCAATGAGCCAATAACACACGTACACTGACACCAATTTGATACAATCTGGATGCCTTTGGAGAGTTTTTTTATTTCGCGAAGTACACCACCGACATTTGTCATGGAGAGTCACCAATTTTATTTAATGAATCTATTCTTGTAATCCCGTATCAACACTTTCAGGATATTTCAGAAGAACTGCTAATTGTATTTACGTACTGTTGGTAACGACAACCAGGCCTAGGTTGAAATTTTAGAGTGACAAGCACATCATCTTGGTAGGCACTAATGATGAAGGTGCCTCCTAAGATTTATCATCCACCTGCCAACATTTTAAAACTACCCTCTCTTAGTTGCTGTAGCTTAATGATTCCGGCGATAATTTGTAGTCTTTCTTTGGTAATTTCAGCCTTTCGGGTGGCAGATTTCTGTTGAATGCTGAGATCACGGCATATTTTTTAGACATAAAGAATGCGTTATTAAACGTCCTTTCTAGCGTTTGATGGGCCATTGGTCTAACGAACGCTGAACGTTAAACCATCTCGGGTATTTACATATTAACAATTTTTTCTGACAAAAATCATTAATCCATTCTATTATTCACATCCAAATGAAGAGCCTTGTAATGAGTGCTAAGAAACTTGTTCTATGAGACTTCTTGCCCTCATCACGCGATCAAAAATTACTATAGCGACAATTGTTTCATTGTATGAGCAAAGAATTCAGTAAAAGACAGTGAGACTATCCTTCTTTTTTAACGGATTGAGTGAATTTTTACCATACAACCCATTAAGTATGATTTTGAAACTGAACAGTGTACCACATTATAGCTGTGTAAATTGAGCTCGATACCCACGAATGTTGGTTGGTTCAATCAACCGAGCTACGTCCGTTGGCCGAAAATAGGAAACTCGGAACGGATCATCTACAAAATTTTTGGCAACGTGTCGCGCATCGACAGGTCCGCCAAGGCCAATTTTCGCTACATTAAACGAGATAATTGATTTTTTAGTGTTATTAATGTTGAATAGTATCCTTCTTCGTATCGTATTTCACAGTTTATGACCGAAATACAGAAAAAAGTGTTGAAATCGAGACTAAAAAATGGCATAATTCATCGTATCTCCACCAAAAGTCAATCACGAAAAAATGCCGAACCTCGCTTTAGCCCGTGGATATTAATATTGGACATCATACATACAGATAACTCGCGTCAATACTTTGTACATACCTCAGCTTGAACGGAAGAAGGGCTTCTGGGTGGTGATGGCATGGTCCCGTCAATTAGGGATGCGGATTCTTCCGGTTCTTCATTAACAGTGCTCAACTTGTCGTCGTCAGTACGCTTTTTTCGGGTTTCCTCTTCTTCGCCATCATCCTCGTCGACTTCCTCCTCTTCTTCGGTTTCCTCATCGTCATCTCCATCTTCTTCTTCGTCCTTTTAATAATAAAATTCATGGTTTTATTCAAAACTGGATTAGAAATTAGTCAAACAATTTATACGATCAGTAGTTGAGTCTGTTAACGTTTGTAATTTCATTCGCTCTTCAAAGATAAGACCGAAGTTCAATCATTTAGCTCAAATATGCTGAAAATTATTTCTTCAGTCTTCTTTGATCAGTTACTATTCAGTTTTTATAATCTTTATTACACCTAATAATGTCAACTGCGACTTCTCAAAGGATCGTATGCCTCCGAGTCAAAGCCCCTCAATAGTTCTCTGAAATTGATGTTTACCTGCCTAATCAAAACTACTGACAATTTATCAATAAAGTACTAAAGCCCCGAAGGCTAAACAATGATCGAAATTCGCCAGCAACTAATCACAATTCTGTTCACACTGTTCTGCTCAACATCATGAGTAAAACCGCAGGTGCTGATTCCATCGGGACCCTTCGACAAGTTTACCTTCCTACTTCAGTGTTTACTAACATCCAATCTCAACTGTTTTGACAGCCCCTTATAACAGAACATTTGCCTAAAACCGACAACCGCCAATCTCGTCTATGTAAACATGCTTTTCAGCACACTGAGTAGAATGAACAATAAAATAGTTTCGACGCTCGAAATGAGTTTTTTTTTTTGTTTGTTAGCTCATTGATTCGAGTTATTTAAATAAAAATATTGACGCCAATTGCTTTAGATTAGAACGTTCATTTGTAAGCAGATCGCCTATCCTGTATGGAATTGTTTTCATTTTCATTCGCTAATTTTATCAAATGCACGCAGAAGCTGATCCACTGAATTTGTTTTGAATGAAAACTTTCTCCTCTCGGTGGAACTTTTATTTTAATGAATCTATTCTTGAATTAAAAATGTATTTAAAACGATAACGGATCAAATCAACCTGAAAGCTGCTTTGAAAAGTTTTTGAGAGTGGCCACTGCGTACGAATACTTTTTACAACCTTTGAGCGTAATACGAGATAGGGATGGTTGTGTTTTAAGGAATTGCGTCATTCGGTTGCCGGTGGAAATATCAAATTTTACGATCTTTCTCTTCTACTTCAGAAGAACTCGTTCGGACGAGTGAGGCGTTCTTTGAAATACGAATGGTAAAATTAGGTCAGACAACTATTTTGAACTTTTACAACAGGTTAAAGCCAATAAAAATGTTTAGTGTTACTTTAATGGCGTCATTGCTTTAGAGTAGCTAATCAAACTAGTATTTCGAAATGGTTAACAGGATTAAAAATGAAATACAAGCTGGATGATAATAAATCTCTCAATTAGATTTTGAGACTACACAATCTGTTATAGGATTGATTTCGAACACATTATGCAATGGTGACAGGGGGGAGTCGATTTTTTAACGTTTTTTCGATGTGTACGCAGTAAATATACGTAGGTATTCGGACGGAGGTGAACATGAGAAATAGTTTACCGGATTTTTGTAAGATCCAACTGATGTAATTTTACAAAACTTACAGCATGTGTCCACCCTGTAATTGGTCAAAAACGTTGCCATAGGCGTTCGAAGTTTTATTAGCTCGGAACGTGCTTCACATAATATGAGCTAACTGCCCGTAAACGTTCCGCTAATGAGGAACAAACCTTTTTCTTAAGCTTATGTATAGTACAACAAGTAGTACAACAAATTGAATTTTGTTAGATTTACATCCCAAATTCTTTAGTTGAACAAATTTGAACAATATAAAAGCACATGAGCAGTACACGGATTTCGGACCGTGTAACGACCATTTGGTAGTGATATATTACATTAAATACTACACCTCCTATATTATACGAGTCTTGTATACTTGTAGTCTACCAACTTCTGTCGGTATATCTGTCAGTACTGTCTTTCAAAAGGTTAAAATAATACGATTCAATTATAACTTCTGAAGAGAGAGTATAATCAAGGGTCAATGATTTTGATTAGATCGATAAATAGAGCAGATAGAGTGTGAACCCGATTTGGATCAATATCACGTCACTTATTAAGTTTACATACATTTGCAACTGAGAAGTAGATTTCAATAAAAGGTATAGTGAACTCTGTTCGATGTGAAGTGAACATAAAATCTATAATTTTTTTCTCTCTCAGCGTTTAATTAAATTTGTCGTAAAAATATATTATTCAAAATTTAAATAATTGAAAAAAAAAAACTATTTTCAATACGTGTGAGGGATCTGGACGTTCGTTCTAGTGTCCCTTCCGTGATAGGTAGCAGTCTTATTCGGACAATAATGAAAGGGATGAGGCTGGCAATAAATCGTGAATTATGGAATCTTAAAAAAAAAAAAAAAAAAATTCATCATGATAGTACTGGTCATAGTACATTTTGTATGTGAACTCTTCGGCGAAGCACGAAATGTTCATAAACTTGATCTGTCACCAGGGTGGAGGGGAATTTATCGATACATTACCAAACAGTCAACGCCTTGATCTTGAAAGAAATATTTGGTTACCTTACACGTTGTTAATAAATTATTATTTATTAAATTATTATTTTTAGATATAAATCAAATCTAGCAAACCCACCTGTCGCTCATGTTCAAGCCTGTAAAGCTCTTCTCTCAGAGTCCAGATTTCTCTTCTCAAATGTTCGTTTTCCCGTTTCAGTCGCTTGATGTCGTTGTGACCTGTAACACGAGGATGCATAATAACGACGCGGACAATAATAGAAAACCCAAGTGGAGCCCGAGTCCGGCCACGGCTACCGAGAATACAATGGACGACTCCATCTGAACCAAGCGACCGCTGAGAACTAAAACTAAAAACAAAATTTTCACCCACCTCTCACTACCACCCACAACAGGCACCTCAATCAGAAACGTCTCGGAAAGATATGACCCACACATTCCCTAAGCGAAACGATTGAATTATGCAGATCCATACGTCTTGAGGTTGTGCTCGTTTCACACACCAACACGCGACGTTTGTCTTTCAGGACGAACTCTCACGAGAAACATGATAAAATAATAAGTCGTTTGGGTATCTCAGTCGTAATGAAGTATGGTATAGTATGGTAATTATTATCATGTGCGGTAGGTATTCTATGAATTTGGAAATTCAAAATTCGGCAAATTTTCACTCACGATTGTTTTTCCAGTGTACGTAACTTCTACCCTCAATAACTTCCACAAAAATTTGTGACTTCAATTATTTGAATTACTGGAAGATAGGCTGTCAATATTTCTCTTCCACATCCCTATCCATTTCTTAACCAAAGAATATTGGTAAAATTAACACGAAAATGCCCATTAATAACCTTCAACGTTTTTCATCAATTTTGCAATACGAACGATGAATATTGCATAAATATTTTGCATAAATATTGCAATGTCAACACTCAAAATTTGTACAAAACCAACATTATAAATTTTTCACGAAAATGCTCAGCCGACCTTTCAATTTAATGAACCTACTACCACTTTTTTATTTCTTGCTCGACTGTCGAGACAGCTGAAATTTTGAAATTTAAGGGATATTGTATTATACTGTGATAAGTTACTGTGAGGTACTAGGAAGGGTGATTTTTTCAATTCTCGAAAAGGGGGAAAAACTGATTATTTGGTATCAAATAATTCTGAAGTCCTATGTTATGGGAAATGTATCGCACATTCCAAATTTTCAGTGTAAAAAAAATGTAATAAATGACGTGAAATTTTGAAGACAATTCTCAGTTTTCTACTTAGACCATTATAATGAAAGGTTGGATTCACGAATCATATTTGATGTAAATAAGTTCAATTAGTTCTTTCAAGAGAAGTTCAAACCACTTTTAATTTCCCAATGTTCAGGTTTTAATATAAATAATGAATTCGCACTTTCGCGTTTTTTTCTTCAGAATTTAGAGTCTGTGATGAATTTTTAGCGCGTATATTTATAAAGATAAACAAATAGAATATTAACGCTATTTTATTAATACAAATGATAGATTCCGAATGAGAGAAAACCGAATGCTAAAACCGATAACCGCGAGAACTCCGAACGTAAAAGTTGAAACATACAGGCCGAATGGAATAAAGTCTAGAACGTTCTCGGATTTCAGAATTTCAAAAATCATATGGCGCGTTGCTAGGGAGGCGCGGCGTTGATCTCGCCGAAGTAATAAATGTACCTAGTGACGCCACTGTACTCCCCCCCAATAGTATGCGCCATCAGCTGGAGTATTGCGCTAAACGACGTGGAAAGTGGACTCTGCGATTGCTTCGCGCCGCTTGAGGACTCGTGCGGAGAATTCCTCGCTGCGTCGCTGTCGTCTTGTCCTGGTCTGATGTGAGAGTCATCCGGGTAACGGCCGCTATGCGTGACATCGCATCGGCTACCATATTTTGATCGCCTGGAAGATGCTTGATTCTTGTGGTGAACTGACTGATGTACGCCAGTTGTCGAGCTTGTGTAGGCGATGTTCGATCTGACTGCTGTTGAAAAGCGAACGTAAGTGGACGATGGTCGGTAAAAACCACAAAATCGCGTCCTTCCAGCAAGTACCGAAAATGCTTGATAGTCTCGTGGATCGCCAGCAATTCCCTGTCGTAAGTGCTATACTTGAGTTGGCTGGGCTGCAACTTGCGCGAGAAAAATCCCAATGGCTGTTTCTTTCCGCCGACTAACTGGTGTACGACACCGCCAATCGCTAAATCTGACGCATCAGTACAGACCGAGAGTGGCGCGCCGTGTGACGGATGCGCCAGCGTCGTTGCATGAGACAGCGCATTTTTCAGTGTAACGAATGCAGCGTCAAGTTCAGGCGTCCAATTGAGCGGGGTTTTATCTTTCTTCGGGCAGCCAGCTATCGCGTTTTGAAGTAAGATCTGATGCTCGGCAGCTTTTGGGATGAATCGATTGTAAAAATTTATCATCCCGAGAAATCGTCGAAGTTCAGAAGTGACTTTAGGCACAGGATAGTCGACAATTGGAGTTACGCGCGCGGAACTGGGTGTTAAGCCGTAGGAAGTAATTTCGTGTCCTAGGAACTGAATGCGGTCAACTCCCAAAACACATTTTTCTAGGTTGATCTTCAAACCGTATTCACGCAATCGGTCGAATAGCATTCTCAGATGTTCTAGATGCTGTGCTTCATCAGTGGACGTGATGAGAATGTCGTCTAGAAATACGTAAAGAAAATTCAATTCACGCGTAACTTCGTGAATAAAACGCTGAAACGTTGCTGCAGATCCTCGAAGACCGAAGGGCATGAAAGGATACTCGAACAGTCCGAACGGCGTGATAACCGCTGTCTTCGCGATGTCGCTTTCATGAACTGGAATTTGTTGATACGCGCGACGAAGATCGATCGATGAGAAAATGTTCGTGTCGTAGAGAATGTGGTTGCAGTCTTGAAGATGGGGGATAGGATAGCGATCGGGGATTGTTATAGCATTAAGTCGCCTATAATCGCCACAGATTCTCCAAGTCCCATTTTTCTTGCGCACCATATGAATCGGGCTTGCGTTATTACTTCGAGATGGACGAACTAGGCCAAGTTTCTGCAGCTCGTCAAATTCAGCCTTCGCAGCGAGAAGTTTCTCTGGAGACAGACGTCGAGCAGAAGTCGTGACAGGCGGGCCTTTCGTGTCAATAAAATGCTCCGTAGAGTGCTTGACCTTGGCTTTCGTCATGGGCTCGTCGTAGATCAAATCCGGGTATGAGGAAATTAGCTCCCAAAACGGCGATTGTTTGTCTACCGCAGATAAGCCAAACGACGGAATTTCAGCAACTGTAGCAGAGGATGTATGCTGTCGACGATCGCTCAATTTTCTTTCTTTGAAATCGAGTAGAAATCCGTGGTGTAGTAACAGGTCAGCTCCGACTATTGGGTGGGTGACATTTGACACGGTAAATTTCCACTTGAATTTTCGCGGCAAATTTAAACTCAAAGTAATCGTTTTCTGCCCATAAGTCGCTATCTTCGAACCGTTAGCTGCATGTAGAACGCGCGTGCTGAGATTTGGTTTGTCCGATGCAGTAGGCGGAAGTACCGAAATTTCCGAGCCTGTATCGATAAGGAATTTTAAGTTGGCGACTTTATCGTGAATGAAAAGACGACTAGTCATAGGGCTCGAACTATGTGTCGCCTCCATGTTCGGCCATACTAGTTTTCCGAATGCTCCTTGTTGCGAGAGCATGGTAGGCGGCAGGTACGAGCGTTGTCTCCAAACGTACGATGATACCAGCAAAGATCGGAACCATCTCGTGATGTATCGCGAGTACGAGACGATGAGCGAGTTGAATTTCTCGAGCGGCTTGTCGGACGAGGACGACGGTCTTGACGTCTAATCGCGGAAACTTGTGTAGCCAAGGTAGCCACCACAGTCGAGAGTTGTTGAACAAGCGTTCGGAGATCTGGTTCATCATCATTTGGAGAGGACGTTCGACGTTTGTCGATTCGGTGGATCGCGTTAACAGACGGATTGCACTCGCAAATTCTGTCTGCGGTGGTAGCTAATTTGTCAAGTTCGATATCGAGGTAGCTAGGATTTTTTGCGATTCCTCCGGGAGACGTTCGAGAAATAAATCTCTCAAAATTTCGTCCGAAAACGACGTGCCAGCCAGATCGCGCATTCGCCTCAAAAGATCAGACGGTCTCTCATCACCGAGTTCCATTTTACTGAGCAATTGGCGAACATTCTGTCGTTGCGAAAGAGCAAATCGTTCGACGAGACGTTTTTTCAACGCCGCGTATTTGCCAGTATGCGGTGGGTTTGTGACAAGATCGCTAATCGTCGTTAAAACTTCGCCGTCTAGACCACCAACCACGAGATCGAACATGGTTTGGTCCTTCGTGACGCCGGCCGTACGGAAATTAGCTTCGACTTGGACGAACCATAACGAAACGTTTTGTTTCCAAAACGGTGGAATTTTCGCGGAAATTCTTTAAATTTCGGGCGCGTCTCCAACATCCGGTTGAGTGTTCATATCGCACGAAAAGTTTCACTCGAAATTCGAAGGCGCGAATTCACTATTTCGGGTCACCACTATAGCGCGTATATTTATAAAGATAAACAAATAGAATATTTACGCTATTTTATTAATACAAATGATAGATTCCGAATGAGAGAAAACCGGATGCTAAAACCGATAACCGCGAGAACTCCGAACGTAAAAGTTGAAACACACAGGCCGAATGGAATAAAGTCTAGATCTAGAATGTTCTCGGATTTCAGAATTTCAAAAATCATATGGCGCGTTGCTAGGGAGGCGCGGAGTTGATCTCGCCGAAGTAATAAATAATGTACCTAGTGACGCCACAAATTCATTAGAAAATGAAATTCAAAATAAACAGCCTGGATTTTCTGAATTCCTCATATTTTTGCCGTTATATCTGCAGGACGAACGGTTTTGTTGAAGTGTGGCACGGACGATTCCCAAGAGCAATACCAAACTAACGAATCTATTAATAGAAAGACATTACTTCCTGCAGCCACTTAAGGTTCTGACCCGGTAAATCTCTTGACCCTCTCAAACAGACTGTTTGTTTGTAATCTTTTCGAAGTCCGAGTGCTTCACGTGTTACGAACAACTGTTGGATTGGCGGTTAGTAACTTACTGCTCGCGTGATTAGATTAGATCACATTGGAGAAGGAAATAACACAAGTGGCTTCTATCGTGGCGAGAAACTGCAAAGCGGTTGGTCCTAACTTTTTTCAAAAATATTTATATTAATTTTTTCGTGCCTGATGAACGATGAATTTTAGCTTGACTGGACGGAAATGTTGTTAAACCTAAATAAAGAAAAACGTTCGAGCGAATTTTTACCAACTTTTAGTTCGGTTTTCTTCCTGAAGATATTTCAATATCTCCAACATGCACGGTCCGAATCGAGCATCGATCACTTGACGGTAGTTCGTTATGGGAGCCGTCGCGAAACTTATACTGATGATGAAGACAAGCACAAATGCTCTTCAACGGGGAATTTTTTTCATTTCTTTGGAGTTACTGCTTGGTGAGGAGCTATAACTGCATGTTTAGGATAGTTAAGCACTAGTAAGACAGATGATCTAAGACAGATTTGTAAATGGGTTCTCATCAAGCATCAATTTTGCCTAGTAGTCAAATGCGATGTGCGATATTGAGAGAAATCAGTCGACCGATATTTCTATACCGTAGCTGTGAAGTCGAAAGAAATAAAGAATGTAGGTATTCATTGCGGAGTTAATTCTAGAACTAGAGTTATTGCAATATTATTTTGTATTATCAAAGAATAATAGAATTTCGCGTCTCACAGTTCAAGTCCTTTAGCAACCGATGATAAAATTTCAATTATTTTCAAAATTTCTTCAAATGAAAATCTTAATCAATTTGGAGAAAAATGTTTCCCGATAAAATTATTTTCTCCATAACCATGTTGTTGCGTTAATTGAGCTTAAGTGGTGGTCACTTTATCTCTCGCGAAACATAAGGGTGTCAACCAAAACGCCTTCAAGAACTCAAAACCTTGATGACGATGATACTATGCTAAAAATGTTTCACAGATTTCGTACGTTGTAAATATTCACTGATGATGAACAGAGGTGAGTTTTGTGCAATATATCGTGTTCTTTGGGAAACCTAAACATAGGAGGTTTGTTTACTTTGTAAAATCATATGTCTCCAATCGTCACCACATAACGCCTTCCACTATAGGTGGTAACCATAAGAAACGTATGATTTAACAAAGTAACCAAAACCCATATACGTTTACTTTTTCGAAAAACAAGAATGCACTAAAACTCTCCAATGGAATAATTAGAACTTGTCGTCAGAAATTTGGTATACAGGTAACTTTGAAGCCCTTGCCCTGCCTGAAATACTCAGTAATCACATCACATAGGTTTTGAGTTCTTGAGATCAATTATTGGTAAGAACAAACTATTTAAATGAATGTATTGTAACAGAGCACTAGTAATCATTTAACGACAGGTCGCGTTCATTTTGATCACAGGCGTCGATGTGATCCAGTCAATTTAATATTTCGAGAAAAGTCGCAAAAAATTGCAATAAATCTGTCAATAGTAGAACTCCCGCATTAGAATGGAAACCTCTAGAATCGATGGATAAGGCAAGACCGAACGTTACTGAGATGCGCGGTTGACTGAAATCTCGAACAGAAAGTCTGTCGAATGGAAAAGAAAACCTCACCGATTCAGCCCCCATTTCCAACCCACACGAGACCACTCTTTTTGATACGCCTACCACTGCAATGGGCAACGGAACGTATACAACCGATCGGTTTATACGGTCGAGCATTTGCCACAAACGGAAAAGAGAACAAGGGACAAGATAAGTGGCTGACTAAGATGAATTTCCTGTACTCGCGATCGTAAAGTGCGAACACGTCTAAACTGTACAACTATGACGTCAATACGAATTCATGAGTACGAAGACAAAGAAACTATAACGTTTAATTTTTCGATAAAAATACGTCTACGTAGGTCACAATGTTCTTCGGAACGGACTGGAAAGGTTTTTAAAAGCACTCTTTCATTAGTCCGACTACGAAAGCTTTATGCTTCGTAATGTTACTATTTTTCATCAACTTATGAACCCAGACCGTACAAATAGTTCTCATTTTCGTGACGTACATCTTCACATGAGGAAAAAACGCTGCAAATAAATGCAAACTGGTTTGCTATCCCTGATAGCCTAGCTTAAATTATTATTTAATTATGATTCACGAAGATGAACCTCATTATGAGCTGGTATTAGTTCTAAGCTCTACTACCTTAGTTGTGAACGATTCCTGGTAACATTATCTAGCTAACATGAGGGTAAATGTAGAAATTTCGAATAATAATGTTTATTTCAAATAATTATTTTTAATTTATTCATTCCTCGAAAGAGTGCGTCTGATGAGTATTCCGACGAGTATACGATTTTTATAGCTCTATAAGTTATTGATTGATTTCGCCGTGCCACGTTTTTTCTATTATTGGAAATTGGTCGCAAAAGCTGCAACAACTTCAGAATAAATACAGCTACGGATTGCATTAGCATCTCTTTTTATTTAGAGTTTGGAAAAACATTAAAATTTTTATGAGTTTGTCCCATTCCTAGGAAATCGAGTAAAATATCAAGTTTTATTCTCTTAAATCCTTCAATTACCCCATTGAAATATCATTCTGTCTAAGAGTCGAATTGTCGGTAGTCCAATAATGATTCTTGGTAGAAATGTTCAACATGTACAACTCCAGTATATTTTTCTTCTATACGATACTTGGAACCTATATGTTTTGAAACCAGAAGCATCAAATTTCGGGAGAAAAAACCTTTTTTCTATTGAATATTAAAACGCAGGTTTGAGCAGTCAATATAGTATCTTATTTGTCATCAAAAAAATATTTTAAAATCCTGCGAACTCGCATTGCATTGTACAAAATACACCAATTAAATATCAATTTCTTAATTCAATTCAAATGAGACTCACATTTGATAGGTTTTATCTTCTCATAACAATTATTGAGCCTCCTAGACTCCCGTAAGCTCAAAATCGTGTCTGCATTGAACCAGTTGTAATACCTAAAAAAACACAACGGGCAAAATGAAATTTTTGCAGATCAAAACACAAAAAGTCTTACGGTTCAAAACTTTAACTAATTCTAATTTATTTTAATACCTAGTCACTTGAAAAGTAGGTACTAAACATTCGGGGCAAAAAAATGCCCGTGTGATGCTATTTCATTAGAAGTAATAAGTACTAAGAAAACCCAAAACCACTAAATAAACACACTTTAAAAAGCCATTGGTATAGAGCAATGAACTAAACTCCGTCATGAGTAACTTGTACGATGATGAATAATATAATTATATGCGTACTTATTTGTGAAACGCACTACCCACCTATTTGCTTTATTCATTCCACGATATGACACATTATTAGGGAAACGGATAAACATGAAGGTTACGAAAAACGCGAGCTAGCATGCCTTTCTGTAACAAGAACTCTTCCTTTCCACGATACCATCGAGTAAAGGTATTCGTCACACTTACCCCAGCAGAATCACGGAACGGGGTGTGTAAAAAAAGTATGTATTTCACCCGACTCATCTGGTACATTGTACTCAGGAATAGCTTGGAAAAATTTAATATTGCTTTGGTTTGGATTTAATGTTTGGAAAAACACATGGAAATGGTTTTCTGTTGATTTTGACGTGACCAAAACAATTTAATTCAACTTTCTAACTATTTTGACAGTTTACCCTTACTGAAAATTCAGTGTAGAATTGCGAAAAATATATTAATACCTGGAATTAAACAAGGTACTGCCATCACTTAGCTAACTTGATGATTTGAGGAGAAATATAAAATACACTCACGTACTCCGTATCCATGAACCATTTTTCACCCATCAGAACCAATCACCAATCAGGTAGAAATCTTTTTAGGACTCTCGTCCAAGCGTTAACGTTTGCTTTTTCGTCCGCAGTATTGTTGGTGTAAATTATAAATGATCAATAAAAATATCAAGTTTCGTTAAAAAGATATTTATTTTTGAAAAGCACTTGAACATGACTAAAAATACGACTACTCCTTTGAGCCTAACGGTTGGACTATTCTCCGACTGTCGGATAGTGGTCAACCGAGAGTATTACGCAACTACTCAAAGTGAATTAAGCGAAAGCAGTAAATCGATAAATTTCCTTCATTGGACGCTTGCCAATTCACTTCCCTAAACGTTAAACTTTGATTTTCGGTCTGCGTTGAATAAGGGTCCGATTTAATTCAATGAAATGCCGCAGAGACGTTGAATTTGAGTTGATCCGAAGTTTCCTAGTTACTTAATCTGGCAGAAAACTTTTTAACTCTATCTGAACTTCAATCCCATTAGTGAACATGGGGTTTCATCGATAGCATTTTTTAATTGCAAAAGTTTGTATATGTGTTGAAATATGTTGGGCCTTACAGCCCGGCATTAAGAACAGCGTCCATCGACATGGGCCAGATTTTTACCGCAATGCGTTTAAAGTCATTGTACGTACCTAATGCCACAAAGAAAAAACGCTGCCAATGATTGTTCAGTGATTTATTATGCCTTCGCATCAATATTGATTCAAGAAGACTATCCATTTGTGATAAAAAAAATTTACGAACTAACTCTCGGGTAAAATTCCGTAGCAACTATTGTAATTTTAATCATTTTTTATTTTTCTTAATTGCCTAATTAAAAGCCGACCATTCCAATGAGTAGAGAACGATTTTTATAGCTCCAAGAACTCTCGAGTTATACCCTTATGTCAAATTTCTAAAAATCTCCCAAATTCGACACAAAAGCTGCGATAACTTGAGAAACAATAAAAACGCTGCAAATGATTGTACAGTGGTTTATTATTCCTTCGCTTCAAATAAAATTTCAGAAGACTATCCATTTCAGATAGTCATTATTCAGAACATGTGTGAACATTTCAACCGAAAAACAGATTGGTAACTATCGGGGAAAATTCCGTAGCAACTATTGTAATTTTAATCTATTTTACTTTTCTTAATTTCCAAATTAAAAACTAAATTTTTAGCCTAACGGTACAGCTGGAGAGAGTGTTTGACGACCATTCCAATGAGTATAGAACGATTTTTATAGCTCTAAGAACTCTCGAGTTATACCCTCATGTCAAATTTCTGAAAATCTCCCAAATTCGGCACAAAAGCTGCGATAACTCGAGAACCAATGAAGCTATCGACCCGGCAATGGTCTCATTCGATTCAGCGTCCAAAAATCTATATAATTTGATACCACGTACACCTTTTTCTGAAAAACCTTGGAAAATATTAATTTTCTCCCCCTCAAAACCCCCCAAAAATACCCTTAGAATTGAGCTAGCAAGTTGGTTCAAGAATTGGGATGTCGTAGGACCGAGATTGATTTTTGGTGAAAATTTCAAAAATTTAGCTATTATGGTTTGGCCGGAAAAGTGTTGACGGCGTACGGCGTACGGCGTACGGCGTACGGCGTACGGCGTACGGCGTACGGCGTACGGCGGACAGACAGAATTTTTTTATTGGATATTCGGATTCTACATGCCTTGAAACGTAAAACATCAAATTTTGAGGGGGGGTTATAAAATTTTTTTTCTTGGGCGATTACAATGGTTTATTATTGAATAATAAACCAAAACCAATAGAGCTATCGACCCCGCGATGGTCTCATTCGATTCAGCGTCCAAAAATCTATAGAATTTGCTACCAAATACACATTTTTACTTCCATGTTTACGTAGTAAATGGAAGTATTGAGATCGTCTGAAAAGTCGAATTCGGAACCGAGGTCCTGATGGAAGAAATTTTCATAGTAGTATAGGTACTCAGAAACACTTTCTGAACAAGTGTCTGTGTGTCTGTGTGTCCGTCTGTCCGTCTGTCTGTGGTCACAAACTGACATAAATCGCCATATCTCCCTGAAAAATGGATGAAACCCTATGAAATTTTCAGGGAATGTTCTCCCAGTGATTGTGCAAAATTAGGGTTTTCCGGATTTTGAATTACACACAGTACTTCCGAGATATAAGCGTTCAAAGTTTTTTCTGTTTCGATTTTTACAGGCTATGAGAGTCAATATTTTTCTACGTTTGAGGGCTTGAAATGTCGGTTATGGCCAGCAGAAAACACTAGATTTTTTGTATAGTGGGTCACATACAATGCCTCCACGTTATGAGCGTTTTTCACGATTTCACAAGTGCATGTTTTGTATTTTGATTTTTACAGGCCGCAAAACTCAATGTATTTGAACGTTCAAGGTCTTAAAATGATGGGGTCGGCGATTGAATGATCCCTGATTTTTATCAAATTGGTCACATGCAGTACTTCCGCGTTATTTGCACATTTGCTACATTTTGATTTTTATAGACCACAAAAATGAATATATTTGAACGCTGGAGGACTTAAAATGTTTCTATATGACAGTTGGATATCGCTTGATTTTTATTATTGGGGTCACATGCAGTACCTCCTTGTAAAACACATTTTCAGTTATCTTAATTATATTTTTTGGGTCTCTTTGCTTTAAATGAGATCAACTTTGACCTTGTTCACAAAACTTGTTTTGCATAGTTTGGATAACACACAGTACTTCCGCAATATGCCATTTTTTAACTTTTGAGATTTTAATAGACCGCAAAAGTGAACATACATTAGACTTTAAATTTTCTATATGACAGCTGAATATTGCTTGATTTTTATTATTGGGGTCACCTGCAGTACCTCTTCGTAAAACGAGTTTTTAGTTATTTTATCAAGTGTTATTGTACTTTTGGGGTCTCTTTGCTATAAATATGACCAACTTTGACCTCGTTCACAAAACTTGTTTTGTATGGTTTGGGTAACACGCAGTACTTCCGCTTTATGCCATTTTTTAACTTTTGAGATTTTAATAGACCGCAAGAGTGAATATACATTAGACTTTAAATTTTCTATATGACAGCTGAATATTGCTTGTTTTTTATTATTGGGGTCACCTGCAGTACTTCCTCGCAAAACGCATTTTCAGTTACTGTACTTTTTGGGGCTCTTTGCTATATATTTGACCAACTTTGACCACGTTCACAGAACTTGTTTTGTATAGTTTGGATAACACACAGTTCTTCCGCCTTATGCCGTTTTTTTGCATTAGAGATTTTTATAGACCACAAGAGTGAATATACTTTAGACTTTAAATTTTTCTTTATGACAGTTGAATTTTGCTTGATTTTTATTATCGGGGTCACATGCAGTACTTCCTCGTTACACGCAATTTCAGTTATTTCATTCTAGCGCTTTTGTAACTTTCGGGTCTCTCTGCTTTAAATATGACCAACAACGATCATGTTTTGTTTTGTTTTGATCACATACCGTACTTCTGCCCTACGCCGTTTATCGCTGTTGAGCTTTCTACAGGGTGCAAAAATCAATACATTTGACGCTATAGGTATTAAATATTTGTAATGGCGAGTGAATGACGCCTGATGTTTACCGCTAGGGTCACACGCCGTACATCCATGCTATCCAGTAGTTTTTTCGATCAGAAATATTCACAGTAGCCAAAAGTCAATATAGTTGAACGTTTGAAAGGACGTGAAATGTTATCTATGGCGGGTGAATGACGATAGATTTTTATCATTAAAGTCGCCGTATACCATATACTTCCGCTATTTTTGGGTCTCCTGGCTCGTTTTTCAATAACAGCTGTTGCAAATTAACGTTTCGGCCTTCGTACGATTTTCTCGATTTTATAATTGGTTATACTATTTACCGACTCAAACATGGAAGTACTGTGTGATCTATGCACACCACTGGTTCTGAATAACCCTGGAAAATATGAATTTTCTCTCCCTCAAAACCCCCCAAAATACCCTTAAAATTGAGCTAGCAAGTTGGTTCAAGATTTGGGCCGTCGTAGGACCGAGATTGTTTTTTGGTGAAAATTTTAAGAATTTAGCTATTATAGTATTATAGTTTGGCCGGAAAACTGCTAACGGCGTACGGTGTACGGCGTACGGCGTACGGCGTACAGACTTTTTTTTTGTTTTGATATTCGGATTCTACATGCCTTGAAACGTAAACCATCAAATTTTGAGGGGATTAACATTTTTTTTTCTTGGGCATTACACTGATTTATTATTGAATAATAAACCAAAACATTAATTGATTAATTAAACCGAAAAATATCATCAAATATCATTTTAAAATATCATTTTTTTACGTAATGGAAGGAAAATCTGATGTAGTTACTTGGACGACTGTCTTTTACGGGCACGCATAGAAATAGAAGGTCGGCTTGATTATAGAGAGTCGCGGTTTTGGATGAATTAAACATGATTATCAAAATATTGAAAAAGTAAGTATTTCTTTCCCATATTTGTGTCGATGATACGGTTTATGTTCTCAAGCAAAGTCATGAATAATCAAGCTTTATTAGCCAAAGCAATCATTCTGATTTACTGGATTTCACAAGTGTAACCGAAAAAGATCTAACGGTCTGGAACTACAGGAATCGTGCCAGGAACGTGACACGGTGTATCTAAAAGGCAAGACGTGCCAAAAAAGCTTTTGTAGAACAGGCATTTGCGAGAGACTAGAGATGCCCAACTCAAGGGAAACCCACGGCGGGGAAATAAAGTATACTCGAACAAGTAAACAATACTGAGTTGTTTGACAACCGTGACGTGCGTAACTTTTGTTTGAAGATACCCATCTGCCGAAAAAGAAGTTATCCAAAAGTTACTCACTTCACGGTGGTCAATCGAAAAATACTACAATAAATTAATACGGAATCCCCCACGATACAAATCTCCATTAGGGGGAAGTTGCTGACTACCATTTTTCGTACTCTTTTAGTGAAGAGTGCGAAAATTTAATTTCAATTGTTGTCATTCCAATGAGTAGGTACTTCTCAAAATGGAAGTTCCACGATGTTCTAATGTGTGTGAAAACAGGTAAACAGTCAAATTTGAATTATTACTACAATTGACCCAACAAGAATCAATCCTATACTATACTATAGAAGTGTTCTATTGAAAAAAAAAAAAAAAAAATTGCGAATAGTTTGATTTACTATTGCTGGCTACGAATTAAAAATGATTATGGCCACATTGGCAATACTAACACGTGTCCAAAAAACGTTTATAACTATGCAGCTATGGAATATAAATTCATCATATTATCATCATCATACATCAACTTACTCTTTATTTATTGCACTTATGAAGAATAGTCAACTATTCACCAAAAATCTCACACTATTACGTAAATTTGCCCTGATGTAAGATCACTTTTCGATAAATGGATTTGGATTTCTATTGGGAGCCGTCATTTTGGGTTGGAAGAACTGGCACTCTCTGATCAGTTTCTTCAGAGGAGCTTGCAGCTTTTACTCCCAAGTGGAAACTGTAAAGCCGTTCTGAAAACTTTGTTAAGATATCAACCGAAATTCCGCAGTAGACCCAGGGTGGTGCAAGTTGGATGAAAAGGTTGGCCGAGGATGCTTCCGGTTTCGACGCACGTGCATTTTACGATTTACCCAATTTCTCCTCTCGACGGCCCGACCTTCGATTTAATCCTGAGCTACTCGCGCGAAGTTCATCGGAAATATTCCGGCGTCCTGAAGGACAACTACTGTGGAGAGAACAAAAAAAATCAATATCTAAGAACGTGTATTCGTTTTTACTTAATAATTCGTGAGGATTCACTATTAAAACTATTATAGGCTAAAAGAGCCACTGGCGGCTCCACCTCGCAGACCATGTCGAGGGGCTCCCCCCCACCTCCTGGCGCAGTTAAGTAATTTGAAATACACATATTGTCCAAGTAATTTACTGCTATATTTCTCAACCGTTTACGGGTTATTCAGCACAATTGATGAAATGTGCACAAAAAATCCAATTTTTTCAACATTGAACTCCTTCTCATCCATTCAATGCAAAAGAAACGAAGAACGTAGCATATTTTTCAGATATTTATACCCATCACCAACTACCACTATGCCAAATTTTAGCAAAATCGAAATCAAAAAACTTTTCACTGAAAATCAAATCTATTAATTTTTCGCAACGATCAGTTAATGCTTTTTTACTCGTCTTTCAATAAAGATAGAAATCTGAAAATTTCAGGAAAATTGTGTTTTAGTATCATGTATTTTTGTAATTTTTTAGACTCTCGGAAAAAATTGCAAGTGGTAAAAAAAAAAAAAAAAAATATAGGTTTTTGAACTCCCGAAAATTGAGTTTCCACCGTGCTTTCCGGGGTCTAAATTTATGCGAATAAATTACTTTATTACTCGGGAGTCTTCATTTGGATGCCTTACACACGAACGTAGCAAAAGTTTGGTGAAAAATATTTAAACAGCGCCACAGAAATAATTTCCGTAAACCGAGCTTCAGACCGGCCGAACTTTTGAGCTCTGCTGGCTTCAGCAAATGTGAGCAATGAAACTTTTTTTAGCGATTGCGAAAGCTGTTCTCTCTGGAAATTCAACGCTAAATCCGAATTTGAAGTAAAAAACGGAATTTAACGACAAATATTAGTTTCTCCTATTTTTAGTGTTACACCGCTTTTCTTTTTTTCAACTCTGAAAATGCATTGCAAATAGGTACCTACTTACAGGATTACTCAAATAATATAATTTATTAACCATTCATACTGTAAATTAGACGTAGGATTAGAACTAAAAGCGAAAGGGGCTAATCGCGAAAATTTCAAGTAATTTATTACTTTTTCATTTTCATACTCATTTAGCTTCTACTTAGAATTTTTTTCGCCACGTTCGCTAGTTTTCGAAAAAGAGTTTCGTGAGATGAATTTTCGAAAATTTAATTTAGAACCAAAAAAAAAAAAAAAACAGACTTTTTGTTTCGAGCTATTTTCTTATCAACGCTACAAAACGTTTCTTCACTTTAAACGCTATTAACTCATAATGGTTGAACATAAATTTAGTATAGTTTCAATTATACCCAACTCTAGTAATTTGATTGCTCTTTCTCACCTCTGAGTATTATATCTATTATGATTCAAAAGTTATTCGCAAAAACAGGCCGAAAATCGCAAAAAAAAGCTTCAAAAAATGTTTGAACTTAATTTTAACAGATTCAAAGGCCTAAAAAAATTCGAAGGTTCTTCAGTCAATGAGTTTGTTTTCCATTTTACGACTACCGGACCAGATATAGTTGATAGTATACCAGTTTCGAAATCAGTTCGATACTACGGTTTTCTTTAGTACTGGCTTCAACTCCCCCTAGCTGTGGCACAAACCGTCCCAATTCCTGTACTTTTCTAATTCTAAGATTTAATAATCTACATAAAGCTGTAGTATAATTGACAGTATCAATGAGAAGTTTTCGAGTAAATCGCAAAAAACTGCGGAAAAACTCGGTTTGCATTCAGGCGAAAACGCAATCAAACCGCCGCCCAAAAATGAAGAAAGGTCACGAAAAAATGAAGGGTATTTTGCCGTATCGTTGTCAATGATTTTGACGAATATTAATTTGTATTAATTTCAGAAAATTAATTTTACCTTTCGTTGGGTCGAGAGCGTGTTTTTTTCCCCCCTAATGATGAAAACGCACTTTATCTGACTACAGCTTTGCAATGCGTTTAGTATAATCAAAATCATTATATAAACAGTTAGAGCTTCCATCGATAAAATTCCGGGAAACAGAACGTTTTCGTTTTTCAAATCGTTTTTCGATATATTTAGCTTAAAAAAAGCTTATACTTCATAATTCACAATAACAACAATTACACAGCGGGATAACTTGGTTGTCAGCTTCGCACGTCTAAAATGAGCGTTTGCCCAACTGCTTTTAATTCGGATACGGTCCGGTACGAACGATGGAAGTGATTACCAAACCTTTCACCAATCTTCAGAACTTTTCTTTATTCTCCCTTTTCCGTTCCCTTACCTACTACTTCTAGAATTGAGTAAACTGCAAACGCCGTAATCTTTTTGTTATGCTATATAGTTCAAGTCGGACAGATAAATAAATTGATTAGCGAGTTGAAAGTTTCGAAACGGTTAACAGCCTCATAAATTCTCAAATTTCGAGGGGAATACTGCTATCGATTGAAATAAAGGAGTTTGCATCAATTTTCCGCAAATGCTGCGAATAATTCCCAAGTGTTTCAAATTCACAAAAATTGTTGTTGGAATGATCAGGTACTTACTTATTAAAACTGCTACATCGGTAATGCAGCGATGGCGAACTGTTTTCAAAATATAACACTTTTTAAGTCTGGAACATTTTCAAATGGATATTGCATGCTTATTTGCAGACGTACCACCTACAATTAATTGTCCTCCACCTACTATTGGTTGACTCAATCGGAGATAAATGCAATATATTATTCTGGAGTCAGCATTACCAAAGAGTTTTTCGTATTCTCACGATAAAGTTACTTGGAAAGGCTAACTCTCGTATCGGCTTTATCTGCCGATGATAATCTTACCATTACGCTCTATTTTGTAACGGCTTCAAGGATCTACAAAGATGCTTCCTTGATTGATCCATCTAACTTTTGGTTTATTATTCAATAATAAACCATTGTAATCGCCCAAGAAAAAAAATTTTATAACCCCCCCTCAAAATTTGATGTTTTACGTTTCAAGGCATGAAGAATCCGAATATCCAATAAAAAAAATTCTGTCTGTCCGCCGTACGCCGTACGCCGTACGCCGTCAACACTTTTCCGGCCAAACCATAATAGCTAAATTCTTGAAATTTTCACCAAAAATCAATCTCGGTCCTACGACGGCCCAATTTTCGAACCAACTTGCTAGCTCAATTTTAAGGGTGTTTTTGGGGGGTTTTGAGGGGGAGAAAATTCATATTTTCCAAGGTTTTTCAGAAAAATGTGTACGTGGTATCAAATTCTATAGATTTTTGGACGCTGAATCGAATGAGACCATTGTCGGGTCGGTAGCTTTATTGGTTCTCGAGTTATCACAGCTTTTGTGCCGAATTTGGGAGATTTTCAGAAATTTGACACGAGGGTATAACTCGAGAGTTCTTGGAGCTATAAAAATCGTTCTATACTCATTGGAATGGTCGTGAAACGCTCTCTCCAGCTGCACTTGGAAAAAATTTAGTTTTTAATTAGGAAATTAAGAAAAATAAAATTGAATAAAATTACAATAGTTGCTACGGAGTTTTCCCCAATCTGTTTTTCGGTGGGATTGTTCCGAAATGTTCGAAATAATTACTATCACAAATGGATAGTCTTTCTAAATCAATATTGAAGCGAAGGAATAATAAACCACTGTACAATCATTTGCAGCGTTTTTGTGTCGTACGTAAGAAACATTTGGCGCTCTTTAAATAAGCTAGCAGCCGCTTTTAAAACGTGTTGATCCCTTTGATGAACGTTTGCATGGAAAAAAGACAAGTTCCTTCTCTTATTAAATTATTATTATAAAAGAAATGATATATTTTTCGACTGCCTTCGATAATCGTGCAGCGGTTCAAGCAGTATATGAAATTCATTATTTAATCGTATAATTTGATAATTAAATTAGGTATACATTATTTGCTAAGTCCCGATAAATCACACGACTATTTTTTTATGGTATCTAATCGTTAATACTGGATAGTGGGCGAGCGGCGGATGATGGTCTTGAAATGCTGTTATTTTTGTCCTCACTGCGTTAAGTTATACGTTCCACTTTGTTATAACGTTCCACTTTGTCATACTCCATTTATTGGGGATCTGCACCTATGGTTCAAACGATGTTGTGAGGTGGAGCGCCGTCAGTGAGCGAGGTATATAACAACCAGCCATCCGCGTCCGTTCGACCGAGTCGTGTTTTTTTTCGACCGGGGTTTACTAACATCGTGGATTGTTCAACTCAGATAGCTGCAATGGTCCAATTATTCAAGTATCTACCCATTAGTCAAAATAGTCAATATAAGACAACAACAACTTGAAACATGGATTTTAGGGCTGCTAATACCCGAATTTCCCAGTGGCGATTCAAGATCTGAATGTTTTTAATCAGTTTTTATAGAGAGAAAACATTACTTAAATAGCCTGAAATTAGTCTCCTATAACTATATTGTGTACCTACATAATTTTAATTCAAGCGGGAAAAATTCCCAAACTGAATTATTATCTTTCTCAAATAATGAGCTTAGTTTGCATTTACTATTTTCGTTGATAAAAACGTCAGCGTGGCTATCAACTAGATTATTTTCCAATTGCCATGTTGCCTAATTTGTTTTAATTGGGTTTGGTGGTTCAAGATCGCGCGAATTGAGCGAGAACTAATCTTGTTTTAACTTGTATGTTTTAGGTAACCACCGAGATCAATCGATTTTCAATATTTCAATTGTCGTAAGAGGGAGGTTACTATGGTTGACTTGTGGTTTTTTCCCGGTATGTGTTGTCGGCTGGCGTTCAGCCCATGTAAGCTCAATCGGATTATTTTATTCCTTTTTTTTTGTTTTTGTTTGAAAAGGTTACTATCTAGGTTGGTCGCATAATTTTTCAGTTACGGCCCCAGATTTGGAGAAATTCCAAAAACGTGATTTTCGCGAGAGTAGCAACTTTTGACATTGTGAGCTTATAACTTCTAGAAAAATTGCTCGATTGTTTTGTTTTTGACGAAATTTTGTTTATAATGTATCTGCTGATCTAGAAAACATAGTGTATCGAAAAACGTGGTACCGATTTTCACAGTTATGAGGTTTTTCAAGCAGTATTCCCAACCACGTCGAGAAAAAATTATGAACCTTCTTGCACTTGAAAGTACTCAGCAAGAACATTTTGTAAAGATGGTCAAGAATACGCGTGCCATATTAAGGGAGGAATCGATGTTTTTATGTACCTTTGTTTGAGACCACATAACTCTGAACAAAAACTGTTTTTTTCATTGTTTGTAAACTCAAATTGTTCAAATTTGAGCGTTCAAAGATTGGTATTGATTGGACAAAACTAAATACTTTTTAGGCCGTATTTAAAAATTGTTTTTTTCGAAATCACGTTTTCCGTAAAATTTATTATTGTATAATTTTTTTCTGAATTTGTATGGTTGTAGAAAAAACTACATAAGCCATTGCATTTTTCATTAAAATATTTGAAATCAGCATTGCATTTCCAACAAATACCGTGGTTTTGAGGGACAGATAATTTCATTATGGTGCAATAACGTTTGGTGAATTTCCGAAATTTTGTTTGGATTAACTCATTCAGTGTAACTGCGGATAGCCTTGAGAAAAGCAAAACCCCTCGAGAAAATAAAGAACGAGTGGACTTGTGCATTTCAATAACACAAGGTGAAATAAATTATTAGAGTTTTTGAAATTATGGTCAATTCTGAGAAGTATTCCAGACGCTAAACATCACTTCTCAATCAACATAATATCACTGAAAGTAGTTAGTTATTCATTACAGATTAGAACTTCAGTTCTCAACTATTGTATGAATTTTGTTCGGGCGGTTAGTGGTGACCCAAGATCAATAAAGAAACCTCGCAAATTCTATGAAGTGAGATGTCCAGGTTTGTATGACACTAAAAAGAGCAAAATAAAAAACTTTAAAAAAAGAAGATTACTTAATTAATTACTTGCCTACAAAAACAAAAGGAAAAAGAAAAATATAACTAACTAAAATGCCCCAACTTCACAGCAACACGATCACCAACTACACATTTTAAGGACTACTTTACTACTGGTTTTTTGTCCTGACCACTTCCTGATTGATTATAAGGAAAAACTCCGTAGCTACTATTGTAATTTTAATAATTTTTATTTTTATTGTCCTTGTCGTCGCATTTTTTGATGCTCTATGGCTCCACGTCGCCCTGAAGATGCCCGAAAGTACTCGGCCAGCAAATAAAGAATCGGAGTATGAATTGCCTTGTTTTTCTCCCCTGATACCCTATGGACATTTCTATTTTTCTTGATTTCCACATAAAAAGCTAAATTTTTCGCCTAACGGTACAGCTGCAGAGAGTGTTTGGCGACCATTCCGACGAGTATAGAACGATTTATATAGCTCTTTTCTTTAGGCAAATAATTTTGAAGTCTTACCTATTTGTTTCAAAAGTTGTTACTTCCTAAATCGTGTCGGTCGGTCAATATTTCTTTGTGACCATCCAATTTTCATAACTGTTTGTTGAATTATGAGGGGGTTTCTTGAAAATGTAACCAGGACCAGAGAAGTGATAGTCGCTCAATATGCCGCAATGATGTGAAAGGTGAGCATACCTTTCGGAGATTTCGTTCTGCTCTCGTATACGTTACGTTCCCTGATCGTTTTAATTTGCAGGACTATGAGTCGACGATTAGGCTACCCAATCTGCACTCCTTTTCCCTCGTTAGTTTTTGCTGTATATCATAGTAATTGCTGAGTTAAGTGAGCCCAGCCGTGATCGTCTAGTAGTTAGGACATTGCGTTGTGGCCGCAATAACCCAGGTTCGAATCCTGGTCACGGCACTTAGAATTTTTGCTCCATTTTTATCAATAAGGAAGATAAGGAATAACGATTGGGAAGTTCGGCTTTACGGACTCAAGAAAGATGGTTAGCTAATAGTAGGTACTGTTATATCTAGTTCTTCAACAAAGCAGCAACGCTGTTAGCACAATGTTTCGGCAATGAAGAAATAATCTTGTAAAACGTGAAATTATTGTGAAACTTCTGAAATCGTGGGTCACAATGTTCGTCTCGCAGGGACTAAGCCTCCACATGGAAAATAAATACCTACTCTAAATAAATAACTATGTTCGTCCAAATTTCATTCATTGATTCATTGAATGAGAAGGCAAATAGATCATAATGTGGGTAAACGAATATGGGAATGATGATATATACCATCGCCAATTGCAGTGAAGGCTGTGAGTGAAAACGAGCTAAGGGAAACAAATCATTTGAGGGAGACCTTCTGTTTTTCAGTTATATACTAAGTATAAGTCAACATCATCGAATTTGAAAAGTTGGAAATCTAGATGAAAATTCAAGCAGTGCTCGTGCAGACCGATTAATTTGACACTGGACTCCCCAGATTATCAGTCTATCACGGTTCAGTGTAATAATCCTGTAGACTGTAGGTACTTACGTTTGTCTAGCTCTTCGTTAAAGTTGATATTCCTGAGTCGAAGTTCTTCATTCTCGTAGATCATTCCTCGTGAACTTCCTTTATCAAGGACGCGGTTCGGTTTGACGCTTACACCGCTCCTCCGCGACCGCAGCATCGACCCCGACCCACTCGGCATTGTCTGTCAACAAAAGTCAACAATCTAGATTCCAAAACGTTTAAAATTCACTAAAAATCTTTTCCTTCTCGTCGCATTTCTTGATGTCCGGGGGTTGTGAGGCCTTCAATTATTGTCCCCCCAATGTATGACATAGGGATCCCAGGCAGACAAGATGTGATTTAATATAAATAACCTAGTGACTGAGCCGACTTGGCTGTGGACCCTATGGCTCCACGTCGCCCTGAGGATGCCCGAATGGGCGAAAGTGCTTGGCCACCTAATAAAGAATTGGAGAATGAGTCGCCTGGTTTTTCTCCACTTCACTAAAAATGTTGCCTTTTTTATTTTGATGTCGATCAAATAAACAGGTAATATATATCACAATTAACGCCGTTCGGGCTTAAGCGCTGCAAAGAACTATTTAGATTCACGTTACGGAAAGTAAAACAAAGCAACAACTGAATTTGAAAAATGAGACACCTTTGTACAGAATCCCCCCTTACACCCACAGGGTAGTCAGCGAACAGTATACCTAATTATTGTTGATCCGATGAGTAATCGAAGTGAGTTCATTGTATCTAACCATAATTTCAACTTTTTTTTACCCCTTACTCGTAAAATTTTTGGATATATTTAAAGAAAAAGAATCAAAAACTAAAAGATTCAGAAATCGGTGGGAACGTTCACAAATGTTCGGAATAATTAAAATCACTAATGGATAGTCTTCTTAAATCCTTATTGAAGCGAAGGAATAATAAACCACTGTACAATCATTTGCAGCGTTTTTATTCGATATTCGGATTCTACATGCCTTGAAACGTAAAACATCAGGGTTAGAAAATTTTTTTCTTGGGCTATTACAATGGTTTATTATTGAATAATAAACCAAAAAGACTGTGAATGAAACCTAATGAAGAATTCCAAACTTTCAATTTATATTTCCAGCAATCTATTGAGTTATAGAAGGCCAACTACTATGGGGAAGGGTTTACTACGAGGGTTTACTCGTACGTCAGAACGAATCCTCATCTGTACTACTAGAATCTGAATAAAGTACTATTACTGTACGTCCAACTAGAAAGTTCATAGCTTATCTAGCAAAACCATTTTCACTCCGTGTACTTGACTGCCTAATAAAAATTTATAAACTAGTGGTTGAAACAAGAAAAAAAGCGCCTTGAATGCTCGAGATTTTTTCGGAAAACACATTGAAAGTGATTTTTTAAGAAATAATAGTATTTAATGGATAAAATAAGTTTTAAAAAATCGGATATGGCCAAAGTTTTGATTGTTTTCGATAGTGGTTGTAAAACCATTAAAGCTTACGTCTACTGATCCAATAAGCAATACGAGATACCTACAGCATCAAACACTAGGTACTAAAGCCTTTTTTTAAACCGCTTTTCAAACTGATTACTATACATTGGTTAATTCATTCTCTGGCGAATAATGACGAATAATAAATGTATCGGTAATCTAACCATCATAAATATTAAGCACACGTTGCACTATCCGACGCGGGGATCACCGAGCCAATCAGAATGCAAAACGCAGCAACGCAAACGCATAGATGCCATCCGGCGAACCTTGCTTTAGAGATTTTTAGTGCATTCTTTAAAAATTTAGTTCTTTAGAAACTTTAACGTGGGAGTTCTAATTCTTTTGTAAAATCATATTTCTTTAACAGTCACCGCGATCCGCCATACACTAAGCGATTACTATAAGAAACTTGTGATGTAACAAAACTCCTCCGTTTAAGTTTTGAAAAACATGCAATGCACTAAAATTCTGTAGCAATAAAATTCATTCACGTAACGTGACCATAGTTTACTAGAGAAAAAATGAACTTTCGAAGTTTATTAGGTCTGCATTCAAATAGTCTACAGAAAGCGTACGTTTAACATTTTTCGCACTAATTTGTCGCATTATTTTATGTGACATTCCACTGCCACATACTGTCACGGAAAATAATTCCGAACTAACGAATATATCATTGGCGCATAATTTTTCTCATTTTTCAAAGGTTAACAGCAACAATTTTTTTTTTTTTGGCAGTTTATTGGAAAAAAGGTTATTGAAAGGAAAAGAAAGACATTTACTCAGCCAATCAATCAATTTTCTACAAAACCGATTTTTGCGGACGAGTCGTGTTAGAGATTTGCGCTCAGAAATTCGTACTACGCATAAATAAAACGTACAACCATAAAATTTTGCGAAGTTCGCTCTCGTACATACTCTGTTGTAAAGCTGAATCCTTTCCATGATTTGAAATACATCGGCCAAAGGAGGCAATGAATCATACATCATTCTGAAATCACGACCACTCAGATGAGCAGATAAATAGAATAAAACCATTTTCACATGCTGAGTTTCATACTTATTTTCGTACAACAAACACGAAATCGCGATCAGGGTTTCAAGTTAATGTTTTTATTCTTATTCTATTCTTCTTATTATTATATTCATACTATTATAAAGATATTGTATTTTTCCACCTAAGAGAAGCTCCTTTTATGACTAATATCAACAATGAAACCTTTCACAATCAATGAACAATGCAAAGTAAATTAAATTGTAATAATAATGGTGCTGAACTATTACTCCATGTTTCAATTTTTCCTTTATCACCATGTATTGATTTTTTCAAATATATTAATTTATTTACTTTCTATTTGGTTCGATGAAAGAAATAGCGCCAAGTTTCAATCTATTTGCAATTTCTTTAACGAAGAGTTTTAAATTGTATAGAACTTAATAGTCCTAATTAATTTTTTGTTTAAAAAAGGTAGTTACGAGTATATTTGCAGTGTTGGAAGACGTTCCATAAAAAAGAATTCGTTTTTGGGTAGTCGCTTCATATCTTCTAGGTTTTGAAGTTTGCGGGGGAGAAAAACTGGGCGACTCGTTCTCCATTTTCTTTATTGCCCGCCGAGTACTTTCGCCCCTTCGTGCATCATCAGGGCTTTGTAGCACCATTGGTAGCTACGGCCCGAGCTATGTCATTGAAGAACATTTAATGGCACGCGAACAACGGCCAGGTGATGGACACACATTTTTGTCGTTCACGTTCCGTTTATCAGAGACAGTTAAAAAGAACTCGGGCGTTGAGCCAAAAGGTCGAGGCGAACATCTCCTCGTATGACGATCGTTCACAAATACGAGGAACTTCGAATTTCTCGGGGGATAAAAGATAAGAGGAAACTTGGGGGAAAGCGCGAATATAGGGTCAATAAGCCTGTATAATTATGTTCTAACTGAGAACGCTTTTTACTTCCATGTTTACGTAGTAAATGGAAGTATTGAGATCGTCTGAAAAGTCGAATTCGGAACCGAGGTCCTGATGGAAGAAATTTTCATAGTAGTATACTCAGAAACACTTTCTGAACAAGTGTCTGTGTGTCCGTCTGTCCGTCTGTCTGTGGTCACAAACTGACATAAATCGCCATATCTCCCTGAAAAATGGATGAAACCCTATGAAATTTTCAGGGAATGTTCTCCCAGTGATTGTGCAAAATTAGGGTTTTCCGGATTTTGAATTACACACAGTACTTCCGAGATATAAGCGTTCAAAGTTTTTTCTGTTTCGATTTTTACAGGCTATGAGAGTCAATATTTTTCTACGTTTGAGGGCTTGAAATGTCGGTTATGGCCAGCAGAAAACACTAGATTTTTTGTATAGTGGTTCACATACAATGCCTCCACGTTATGAGCGTTTTTCACGATTTCACAAGTGCATGTTTTGTATTTTGATTTTTACAGGCCGCAAAACTCAATGTATTTGAATGTTTGAGGTCTTGAAATGTTGGGGTTGACGACTGAATGACGCCTGATTTTTATGAAGTGGGTCACATGCAGTACATCCGCGTTATTTGCACAATTGCTACATTTTGATTTTTATAGACCACAAAAATGAATATATTTGAACGCTGGAGGACTTAAAATTTTTCTATATGACAGTTGAATATCGCTTGATTTTTATTATTGGGGTCACATGCAGTACCTCCTCGTAAAACGCATTTTCAGTTGTTTAATTTGTATTTTTTGGGTTTCTTTGCTTTAAATATGACCAACTTTGACCTCGTTCACAAAACTTGTTTTGCATAGTTTGGATAACACACAGTACTTCCGCAATATGCCTTTTTTTAACTTTTGAGATTTAATAGACCGCAAGAGTGAATATACATTAGACTTTGAATTTTCTATATGACAGCTGAATATTGCTTGATTTTTATTATTGAGGTCACCTGCAGTACTTCCTCGTAAAACCATTTTCAGTTATTTTATTGAGAGTTATTCTACTTTTGGGGTCTCTTTGCTATAAATATGACCAACTTTGACCTCGTTCACAAAACTTGTTTTGTATGGTTTGGGTAACACGCAGTACTTCCGCTTTATGCCATTTTTTAACTTTTGAGATTTTAATAGACCGCAAGAGTGAATATACATTAGACTTTAAATTTTCTATATGACAGCTGAATATTGCTTGTTACTTCCATGTTTACGTAGTAAATGGAAGTATTGAGATCGTCTGAAAAGTCGAATTCGGAACCGAGGTCCTGATGGAAGAAATTTTCATAGTAGTATACTCAGAAACACTTTCTGAACAAGTGTCTGTGTGTCTGTGTGTCTGTGTGTCTGTGTGTCTGTGTGTCTGTGTGTCTGTGTGTCTGTGTGTCCGTCTGTCCGTCCGTCTGTGGTCACAAACTGACATAAATCGCCATATCTCCCTGAAAAATGGATGAAACCCTATGAAATTTTAAGGGAATGTTTTACCAGTGATTGTGCAAAATTAGGTTTTTCCGGATTTTGAATTACACACAGTACTTCCGAGATATAAGCGTTCAAAGTTTTTTCTGTTTCGATTTTTACAGGCTATGAGAGTCAATCTTTTTCTACGTTTGAGGGCTTGAAATGTCGGTTATGACAAGCAGAAAACACTAGATTTTTTGTATAGTGGGTCACATACAATGCCTCCACGTTATGAGCGTTTTTCACGATTTCACAAGTGCATGTTTTGTATTTTGATTTTTACAGGCCGCAAAACTCAATGTATTTGAATGTTTGAGGTCTTAAAATGTTGGGGTTGGCGATTGAATGATGCCTGATTTTTATCAAATGGGTCACATGCAGTACATCCGCGTTATTTGCACATTTGCTACATTTTGATTTTTATAGACCACAAAAATGAGTATATTTGAACGCTGGAGGACTTAAAATTTTTCTATATGACAGTTGAATATCGCTTGATTTTTATTATTGGGGTCACATGCAGTACCTCCTCGTAAAACGCATTTTCAGTTGTTTAATTTGTATTTTTTGGGTTTCTTTGCTTTAAATATGACCAGCTTTGACCTCGTTCACAAAACTTGTTTTGCATAGTTTGGATAACACACAGTACTTCCGCATTATGCCTTTTTTTAACTTTTGAGATTTTAATAGACCGCAAGAGTGAATATACATTGACTTTGAATTTTCTATATGACAGCCTAATATTGCTTGATTTTTATTATTGGGGTCACCTGCAGTACTTCCTCGTAAAACCATTTTCAGTTATTTTATTAAGCGTTATTGTACTTTTAGGGTCTCTTTGCTATAAATATGACCAACTTTGACCTCGTTCACAAAACTAGTTTTGTATGGTTTGGGTAACACACAGTACTTCCGCTTTATGCCATTTTTTAACTTTTGAGATTTTAATAGACCGCAAGAATGAATATACATTAGACTTTAAATTTTCTATATGACAGCTGAATATTGCTCGTTTTTTATTATTGGGGTCACCTGCAGTACTTCCTCGCAAAACGCATTTTCAGTTACTGTACTTTTTGGGGCTCTTTGCTATATATTTGACCAACTCTGACCACGTTCACAGAACTTGTTTTGTATAGTTTGGATAACACACAGTACTTCCGCCGTATGCCGTTTTTTGCATTAGAGATTTTTATAGACCACAAGAGTGAATATACTTTAGACTTTGAATTTTTCTTTACGACAGTTGAATTTTGCTTGATTTTTATTATCGGGGTCACGTGCAGTACTTCCTCGTTAAACGCGATTCAGTTATTTCATTCTAGCGCTCTTGTAACTTTCGGGTCTCTGCTTTAAATGTGACCAACAACGATCATGTTTTGTTTTGTTTTGATCACATACCGTACTTCCGCCCTACGCCGTTTATCGCTGTTGAGCTTTTTACAGGGTGCAAAAATCAATACGTTCGACGCTAGAGGTATTAATATTTGTAATGGCGAGTGAATGACGCCTGATCTTTACCGCTAGGGTCATACGTTTCGGCCTTCGTACGATTTTCTCGATTTTTAATTGGTTATACCAGTTACCGACTCAAACATGGAAGTACTGTGTGATCTATGCACACCACTGGTTTTTTATTATTGGGGTCACCTGCAGTACTTCCTCGCAAAACGCATTTTCAGTTACTGTACTTTTTGGGGCTCTTTGCTATATATTTGACCAACTTTGACCACGTTCACAGAACTTGTTTTGTATAGTTTGGATAACACACAGTTCTTCCGCCTTATGCCGTTTTTTTGCATTAGAGATTTTTATAGACCACAAGAGTGAATATACTTTAGACTTTAAATTTTTCTTTATGACAGTTGAATTTTGCTTGATTTTTATTATCGGGGTCACATGCAGTACTTCCTCGTTACACGCAATTTCAGTTATTTCATTCTAGCGCTTTTGTAACTTTCGGGTCTCTCTGCTTTAAATATGACCAACAACGATCATGTTTTGTTTTGTTTTGATCACATACCGTACTTCCGCCCTACGCCGTTTATCGCTGTTGAGCTTTCTACAGGGTGCAAAAATCAATACATTTGACGCTATAGGTATTAAATATTTGTAATGGCGAGTGAATGACGCATGATCTTTACCGCTAGGGTCACGTTTCGGCCTTCGTACGATTTTCTCGATTTTATAATTGGTTATACCAGTTACCGACTCAAACATGGAAGTACTGTGTGATCTATGCACACCACTGGTTTTTACCTGTTGTTATAGATTGTGTACGCTGCATGTTCAAATGTATAACACTGTAAACATTCGTTTGAATGCAAATTTTCGAGAAGCCGCTGAATCTGCAGTCGAAGGAGCTTTATTTGATCGAGAGGATAAAATCGTGCGAGAGAGGGCCCAGGTCATTCAGTCAAGTGATAGATTCTGTACCGACAGGTTAACAGTAGGTACATTTCGGATTACCGTAGAACGAATAATTTCAAATATTACGACTCATCACGATTACATTGATAGCTGATTGTTTATTTTTCGCAAGAGAGATATCCTATGATAAGCTGACTTCTGGCCAACCTTTTTCAAACCAAAATTGCTGGTTCAGTATGAAAATCAGCTCATGAAACATAATTTTCTAACCGAAAACTCAATATCCTTTAGGACATTTTTTAGTATGTGTGAGATGGTGCTCACAAAAGAACCCATTCGGATCGTTAGGAGGCCATTCCGCTGTTCAAGATTGCAATCCGCTGTAACTATAATGCTATCGGAGCTGCAGTCAATTTGAATAGATTCTCACAGCGATTAGAATGAGGAAATTATCCGTTTTCGGCACCCGAAACGCTTGGAATGGTCACTTTTGGTTTAACGATTCCGTAACGGCTTTTCCTGATTTATTGGAATCTGCTCAATTCCCGGTAAAATGGCACAAACAGAACTTTATCGGTGAAGTGAAAAGTTGAAGATCTCAACGGATAATTCATTTGTAGCTCTCTCTAATTCACGTATAATCTATCGTTCCAGTGAAACACTGAATGAACGTGAAAATAGTGGTAATGGTATGCGAATGGAATACAGAATTGCTAATTTTTCTTCTCCAGGTAGTCGCATTACTTCTTTCTGTAGGTTGAGGGGGAGAAAAACGAGGCGACCTCTTCTCCGAACTTTGGTCCTATAAATGTCCTGAAGAAGCCCGAACGGGCGAAAGTACTGGGCTGAATAAAAAAGAAAAATGGAGAAGAGGTCGCCTCGTTTTTCTCCCCCGCAACCTACAGAAAGAATTGCTAATGACTAAATTGTAAATCAATATTTCAAGTATACAGAACGATTTATAGCTCCGAAAATTCTTGAGTCATACCCGTGACAAATTTCTGAAAATCACCCAAATTCGACACAAAAGCTGCACCAAATACCAAATACACCAAAACTTCAATATCTGATACCAAATACATATTTTTCTGAAAAACATTGGAAAATACGAGTTCTCTCCCCAACAAGTAATCTTAAGATTGAATTGGTGAAATGTCAAAAACCGCCGTCAACACTTTTCTGACGAAACTGTAAAAGCTAAATTCTAGAAATTACACTAAAAATCAATCTTGGCCTGACAATGGCTCAATTCTTTAACCAAATCGATACCTCAATTTTAAAGGTCTTCACGAGGAGAGAATTCGTGTTTTCAACATTTTTTAGAAAATGGCGTATTTGGTACCAGTTTCTATAGATTTTGGACGCTGAATCGAATGCGACCATCGCGGGGTTGATAGCTTTATCGGTTCTCGATTTATCGCAGTTTTTGTGTTGAATTTGGGAAATTTTCAGGAAATTGGCATAAGGGTATAATAAGCCGAGAGTTCTTGGAGCTATAAAAATCGCTCTATACTCGATACAATGCTCTTTACTCTCTTCGACTGTATCGTTAGGCAAACAATTTTGTTTTTAATGTGGAAATGAAGGAAAATAAAAACTATTAAAATTACAATAGTTGATACGGTGTTTTGCCTTCTTAAATAATTATTAATAAATAATTAATTAATTATAATAATAAATAATAATTAATTAATAATTATTAATAAACCACCACTGTTTCTATACTATCCAACGGAAAACACGACTATGAATGTCGGCCTGCAAACGATAATTTGAGCTGAACCAAGTCACTAGCCGCCATTCGCGTATCAAACAAAGATATGAGAACAAAAAAAAAAAAAAAAACACCTGTTCCAATTTCACGTAATGTGAATGAATAACAAAATACCCTTCGGTCCGCCATTGAATGTTAATTAAACTTCCAGAAATTTTGAATTTCTTAGTACCTAGTTCATTCCATCAGAGTGTTTTCGATACTCTTATTGAGTTTCGTAAAATAGTCCTGATCATAATTTTTTTATAACCTTATCTGTTTACACAGTGGAGATTAAGGGTAACGACTGGCAACTTACTACTGTCTTTCATCATTGCGAATTCCGAGTTTAATATTCAACTACCCGTTTATCCAAGTTAAAAATCACAAGATGAACGTGAATCGGGTTTCACTAAATTCCAGTAATCAGAGTTTCTGGTCAAACCAACCATTAGGCTACGAGCTTACTCAATAAAAGTGAAAATATTTATACAGGCAATGATTTTTATCGACGAAAGTATTATAATCTTCTCATATCCCAACGTTTATTGTGATCAACTTCTGATAATCCGAACTTTAGTTATAATCCTCTCAGTTAATTCTGATGCTTCAAAATTACCCTTCCGCCTACGAAAGCTGACGAAATCCTGGAATTCGTCATTGCTACTATAACTTACTTGTTTCCATAAGCTTCCTTCCCACTTGATAACGAAAAAGAAAAATGAATAAAATCATAAGGACGCAAAATCATAATTACGCAAAATGAATAAAAATCATAAGGACGAAATTGCATTGTTTGCTTAAGAAGAGCTGAATCTCCACTAAATCTCCCGTGGATCGTGACTTTCCGCTGCGGAGAAACAGTTAGTATTGAGAACGTGAATAATGAAGACAAACACATGGATGGGAACGCTGAAGAATAAGACGTAAAGAACGAGTGTGTAAGGCTCGTGGTGCGGTTCAAAGCAAACAGGCTGATTTATTTTTTGCCAGTAAACATTCACTCCTAAATCTGAGCCCATTCTTTTCGAATGAACAGTTGAGTTGAACAGTTGACTGACAAAATTATGAAGTCAAGATCATCTTATTTGTTTGTAGAAACATATGCGAACATTTTAATTAGTATCGACGTTTGTTAATACGTGTTTCTGAATTATGTCAAAGTAAAGGCGACAGTCATTTCTTAATTTATTTGGCCTGAAGACGAATTTAATTACATCGTTGGAAAGAGTGTTTCGGAAACCGAATCGATTTTGTAAGATATTTGCTATATCAAAGTTACCTGTAACTAACTCCCGCCAACCCATAGCAATAAGACCCTGTATACGTTCTGCTGACCTAAGCAATAAGACACTATATAAGCTTGGCACCTTCAGCGCCATACTCAGTTTCTGTTTGTCATCCCAACGTAGCGTGTCGAGTTCGTACGTGCAGTTCAATCGTAATACTTGTAATTGGTGAATAAACTGATCTTTTTAAAAAACCGAATTTGTCGTTCGATCACTTAACTGGTGCAGTCTCGCGAGGACGTTTTTATCAACTGCGAATTAAACCCGAACGTATTCGAAAATTCGCGGCGCAAATTCGTCCAACCAAGCTCTCATCACGACAACGACCGTCTACATCGCAAACAGAAGCTCCTCGCAGTCGTGGCATGAATAACCTCCTGTGAGTAAATTTAATTTAGAATTTTGAATAACGACTTGCGGGTCCTATTCAACTTTCACCTATCGCTAGTTGCGAGCAACATTTTAAGAGTCGAAAGGGCCACCGGATTCCCTCCGAACTCGAACAGAAACGTTTAATAATTCTCGAAAGGACCACCGGATTTCCTCCGAGAATAGCAGATTGGCAAGGACCACCGGATTTCCTACCAACCTGTCAACGTCTTCATTTCATACTCGAAAGGACCGCCAGATTCCCTCCGAGCACCTTTTTCTGTATCTGTATTTTATTCTCAGAAGGACCGCCCGTTCCCTGAAGAAAATATCAAAAGTTTGATCTTGGTTTTGAAGTTTGCGGGGGAGAAAAACTGGGCAACTCATTCTCCTTTTTCTTTATTGCCCGCCGAGCACTTTCGCCCCTTCGGGCATCATCAGGGCTTTGTAGCACCATTGGTAACTACGGCTTCGCCCCCCTCAGCTATCGCGCCTGGTCGGCCCGTCGGAGGGGCTACGCCCCTCCTCTCGGGCCTTACATATTATTATGTGGGGTTGTGTTGTCCTTATCACTACTATAATATATTACTATATATAGTACTTAGTACTATATAGTATATTTATGGTATATAGGTATAGGTAAAGGTATGGGTAGGTAGTAGTAGTTTATTATTTTGTGTGTGGAGAGTGGGAATCTATAGATGTTATTATAGTGGGTAGTACTTGGTAGTTGCTATAATTTGGTATGTAGGTGGAGGTGTTTGAATGTACTTTGTATCATAAAGTATAGTGTTTTTCAACTGTAGCAAAGTAGGAGTAAAATTAGACATAACAACTGTAAGTTTTCCTAGATTTGTAACTTGCTCGGTGGATAACTCAAACAAAATGCAGCCAATGTAGATGTTTGAATATACCAAATGATAGGTAATTTAATTGCCCACATTTTCCTAATGTAATGTACCTATCCATTTGTCAACCATTTTTGTGTTATTCAACAATATTAGTAGACTATACGCAAAAACATGACATTTTTCATCTTCAAACGTTCTTTTCATCTATTTAGTGCTAAAGAAACAAAGAATGAACCATATATTATTGATATACACATCATCAACTATCATTATGCTGAATGTGAGATAAATCTATTTCAAAAAAATTTTCGCGAAAAATCCAAGTAAGCGATTTTTTTCAACCGATCAGTTAACGATTTTTTACTCGTCTTTTAATACAGATAAAAATCTGAAATTTTTAGGAAAGTTGTGTCTTACCAAGATGTATTTTTGTGATTTTTTTTATTTCTCGGAAAAATCTGCAAGTGGTCCAAAAAAATCGGTTTTTGAAAGCTCGAAAATTGTACTTTAACCGTGATTTTCGGGGTCAAAATAAATGCGAATCAATTGTTTTATTATGCAGGAGTCTTCATTCGAACGCCTTACTCACGTACATAGCAAAAAATTTGGTGAAAAAAATTTAAACAGAGCCAGAGAAATTATTTTCCGTAAATCGACTTTTTCGCCGGCCGAAATTCCGAGCTCCGCTGGCATCAGTAAGGGTGAAAAATTAAATTTTCGTTTTAAAGCGATTTTCAAAGCTATTCTTATAGTAAATTTAACGCTGAATCCGAATATGACGTCAAAACGGCGGAAATTTCACGACAACTATCAGTTCATCCAGGTTTAATACTACGCCACTCCTACGTTTTTCATTTTTGAAAATCCGTTGCAAATACTTACAGTACTGTTCAAATTTGATTAATTAATGATTCCTACAGGAAATTAGACATAGAATTCGAATTCAAAGAGAAAAAAATTAAAATCGAACGATTATTAATATTTTTCGAATTTTTTCCGTTTTTCACACTTTTGAAGTTTCAACTTTGGGATTTTTTTTCGTCACGTTCCCGAAATGGGTCAGATTAGGTGCTGTGGAACAAAATGTAGGAAATTTAATGTAGAATCCATTAAAAATAAGAAAAAGGTTAGCATATATGATAGCTCTCGAGATATATTCCACTTTATGTCAAAAAACGTGTTTTGACTTTTCTTCAAACGTTAATAGCTCGATCCGCGGGGACATTACATAAAAATATAATTAAATACACCAAATTGTAGGATTTTGATAGTTCTTTCTCGCCTCTGGGTAATATACCTATGTAAAAGTGTTCGGTTCAAAAGTTATTTGCGAAAAACATGCGAAAAAACGCGAAAAACAGGATCATAAAATTTCAAAGTGCAATAAAATTTGAACAGAGGCCTAATTAAAAAAAAGAAGACTTTTCCAGCCGATGAAGTTCTCTCAATTGAACGGCACTATGACCGAAATTTGATTACCTATTCCCAGTTTCTCTATCAATCGTATACCCAAGGATTTTTGACTTTCACTTCGGGCCGCTCTAGCTCCGGCTAAAATCGATAAACGAACGAATTCTTGTACTTTTTCGTTTAAAGAATTTATCCATTATTTATCATTTATGAATATTTGTGTCGCTTACCCTTTGAAGGCGGCCCTTCATTCTCCAAGTTGACATCACACGGTACGGCAAAGGATTTTGCAATAATCCGCTAATCTATGACCACCATCAATAGATTCACTCCAAGTTCTCACGATCAGGTCTGCGTTATACTTTTTTGATCATGAAAATATTGTCACTATTTAAAACTTTCAGTGGTTTTTTTTTCAAGTTAATTGACTGGATATACGTGACTGTCTCATTGGGAAAAAAACTGATACTGAAAATTTGTACTTTTTAAAAATGGTATTGGTACAGCTAGAAGTTATGAAGCTATTCTTAGAGACGCGCATTTGAATTTGTCAATTCACCGGCCCTAGAAGAATCACTATCCGTTGGGTGTTCACGAACATTTGAAACGTACGAGAAAGTTCTCCGGACTGAAAAGAAAAGTCGGCTGTCTTGAGGTTATGTTTATCCTCGTCGTGGAAATGTGGAACGAAGTGGGACGATGAAGACCATACTTGTACATGTGAGAGAGAGACGAACTTATCTGTTTATCTTCAAAAGGGAGAGAGAGTGCTGGGCAGCTGGATTTTTCGAGACGTCAAAAGTGTTGACATCTCTCGCCGATTGAGAGAAAACTTTCCTTGAGCCTTTTGGCACATCCACTCGCTCCTCAATTCTCAATCACACATACGAATTCACCAAATGTTTTTTTTTTTTTTTGTGAAGTACTAAATACCTACCTACCGGTATTTTTAACCGACTTCAAACAAGGAGGAGGTTACTATGGTCGTCTAGCGGGATTTTTTTTTTTTTTTTTCGGTATGTGTTGTCCACCGGCGTTCAGCTCCTGTACGTCCGATCAGGTTACTTTTTTTTTTGTTTCAATTGTTTTGTTTCTGGTGTCATTTTGTTCATAATTTATCTGCCTACAAGGGCCTACCTTCAATTTTTCGTTCGGCATTCTAATATAGCGTGTAGAAAAGAAAGTGTAACAAAAAACGTGATGCCGATTTTCACTTTTTTGAGGTTTTTCGAGCACCGTTCCCAACCACGTCGAGAAAAAAAATATGAACACTATTGCACTTCAAAGCACATAGATAGAGCTTTCTAACGATGGTAAAAAATCAAGTATAAGTGGCATAATAAGGGAGCAATCGATGTTTTAATGGACTTGTGTTTGAGACCTCATAACTTCCAAACCAAAACTGTTTTTCCATCGTTTTTAAACTTAAATTGTTCAAATTTGAGTCTAGTTTACGTGATTCAAATTTGGTTTGATTGGACTGAAATTAGATACTTTTTAGGCCGTATTTCTAGAAAATTTGTTTCAAAAACACGTTTTTTGGACTATTTATGCTTGTAGAAAAAAAACTACGTTAGTCATGGCATTCTCGTTAGAAGATTTGAATTCAGCGTTAAATTTTCAATAAATAACATCGTTTTGAAGGCCAAATAACTCCATGTTAATGCACAAACGTTCGGCGAATTTCTGAAATTTTGTTCGGATTCTCTCATTCAGTGGGAATGCGGATACGCTTCAGGAAATCATCACTCTATTATCGTTAGAGAAATAAAGAACGAGTGAATTGGTGCAATTCAGTAACCAGCAATGGTGTAGACAATTATTTGAGTTCTGTAAGGTGTATCAATGGGATCAAAGTATCCGGTATGTTGACCAAGAGACCCAAATCAGTGGATGGATTATTCCAAACGTTCAAACTCACTCTCAATCAACATAATAACATTGAAAATAGTTAGGTAATCATTATACTTTAGAACTTCAACGTTCAACGGACTTATGAATTGAGTTTGGACGGTTAGTAGTAAGTGACAAGAACGCAATAATGAAAGCTTGGGAAAATTCTGTAAAGAGAGCTGTCCATAATTGTAAGTCACTAAAAAGAGAAAAATAAAAAAAACTTTTTAAAAAAAAAATAAAACCGACTTCAAAAACTTTGTCTATAAAATACACTCTGAAAAGGAAAAAATAACAAAAATGTCCCAACTTCGCAGAAACTCATTCGCCAACTACACATTTTAAGGACTACTTTACTACTCGTATTGACCTGACCACTTCCTGATTGATTGGATCACCTTTCCTAATAATATAAAAATTACTATTTCTCATTTCCCAAATGATTAAAAGATTTTCCTTTCACCTCTGAATTGCCTCCAGATTGATCATCTTTTGGAGTCGGCGCCTCTCTGGCAAAATGACTACCCGATGGTTACAAATAAATATGAATTTACGATAAATTAGTAGGTGCCAGGTAATAAGTCTGGGTCTGGACGTAAAGATTCTTAGAGAAATCTGAAATGGTTTTTAGGAAAAGGCGTGAATCGTCACCTTCAAATCGATATTGTTAATAATCAGTTCTCATAAATGCTGATGTGCTCTGTTCAAGAATCGTGAAAACTCATGATATTTATATTCTTACTAATTCGGAATCTATAGGCTTCTCCAATACAATATAAGAGAGGCGCCGACTCCAAAAGATGATCAATCTGGAGGCAATTCAGAGGTGAAAGGAAAATCTTTTAATCATTTGGGAAATGAGAAATAGTAGTTTTTATATTATTAGGGAAGGTGATCCAATCAATCAGGAAGTGGTCAGGTCAATACGAGTAGTAAAGTAGTCCTTAAAATGTGTAGTTGCATGGCGAATGAGTAGCTGCGAAGTTGGGACATTTTTGTTATTTTTTCCTTTTCCGAGTGTATTTTATAGACAAAGTTTTTGAAGTCGGTTTTATTTTTTTTTTTTAAAGTTTTTTATTGTTAATCATTGTCAAATGTCCATATTCTGAAATGTTCCATTCGAACGAATGAGTAAAATTATTTCAGGAGGACACTCTCAATAAATTTATTTGCAGCGTGACGTCCTTCTTTTTATTTTATAAAATAACCTTGAAGTGATTAGGAATTCCCCTTCAACGTTACAATTATCGTTGGCATTTCTTGTATTTTTCTATAGTTTTGAATTTCCGGCGGACTTCCCATCATGAATGAGATAAAAGAAGTGAATTAAGTGAACGATCTACTATTAAAATAGTATTTTATCGCTTATCAAATTGCGTTTATTCCGAAATCATTTCGTCGTCCGTCTCCCTGACACGCGTCGTGTGATCTCAACCTAGGTGAAACAACCCTCTCTCCACGCGCTCTTTCTATTTATTTTTCAACCTTGTGTTTCTCAGTCAAATTCGAGGTCCTCCGTTTGCCGTGGCCACTCCATGTCAAAATTATCGTTCGTGACATTTAAACCAAAGAATAATTTACGCCGTCGTAAAGTCGGCGCGTTAAATTAAAACTCTGTCACGACAGAATGATGGTTTGTTGTTCTTGACGTTTGTTGAGTGCGTTATTTATTAGTGTTTGTTATTGTAGGGGCCAACATATATATACTTTTAATTCGGGGTATAATAATTGTTATTTTTGGTTGTTTGTGGAGAAGACTGACGAGGCGATATTATATTCTATCATATCCCGTATTTACTTACCGAATAGGTATCGATCTAGGATATATAGGATATAGATATAGATAGTTGACAAGCTTCTGAAACGGGAAAGACATGATTCAGAGGCTCCTAACTTGATCAGGCTCTACGGTCAATTGAGAAGTCTAATACTGATAGTGTATTACGAAATGTAGCAACTGAGTACCATCCTATCTCAGCGGTTCTACTATGTTCTCGTACTTTTGCAGGCAAAATGAGTGACCGACTATAGAAAACGTTTGCGAAAGTGCTCGGCCAGCTAATAAAGAATTGGAGAATGAGTCGCCTCGTTTTTCTCCACCTCACAACCCCAGGACATCAAGAAATGCGACGAGAAGGAATAGAAGACTATAGAAAACTTTAACGTTTGAACTTATTTTCTGTATCTTCGCTTCCTTGTCATCGCATTTTTTAACCGACTTCAAACAAGGAGGAGGTTACTATGGTCGTCTAGCGGGATTTTTTTTTTTTTTTTTTTTTTCGGTATGTGTTGTCCACCGGCGTTCAGCTCGTGTACGTCCGATCGGGTTACTTTTTTTTTTTTGTTTGAAAGGGTTACTATCCAGGTAGGTCCCATAATTTTTTCAATTGAGTTCATTCAGTAGTTACGTCTCCAGACGCGGAGAAACGCCGGAAAACGTGATTTTCGCGAAAAGAGGAAGTTTTGACTTTGCAAGCTTATAACTTCTAGAATACTACCTCGATTGTTTTGTTTCTGGTGTCATTTTGTTCATAATTTATCTGCCTACAAGGGCCTAGCTTCAATGTTTCGTTCGGCATTCTAATATAGCGTGTAGAGAAGAAAGTGTAAGAAAAAACGTGATGCCGATTTTCACTTTTTTGAGGTTTTTCGAGCACCGTTCCCAACCACGTCGAGAAAAAAAATATGAACACTACTGCACTTGAAAGCACATAGATAGAGCTTTCTAACGATGGTAAAAAATCAAGTTTAGGTGGCATAATAAGGGAGCAATCGATGTTTTAATGGACCTGTGTTTGAGACCTCACAACTACCAAACCAAAACTGTTTTTCCATCGTTTTTAAACTTAAATTGATCAAATTTGAGTCTAATTTACGTGATTCAAATTTGGTATTGATTGGACTAAAAGTAGATACTTTTTAGGCCGTATTTCTAAAAAATTTGTTTCAAAATCACGTTTTTTGGACTATTTATGCTTGTAGAAAAAAAAACTACGTTAGTCATGGCATTCTCGTTAGAAGATTTGAATTCAGCGTTAAATTTTCAATAAATAACATCGTTTTGAAGGCCAAATAACTCCATGTTAATGCACAAACGTTCGGCGAATTTCTGAAATTTTGTTCGGATTCTCTCATTCAGTGCGATTGCGGGTACGCTTGAGAAAATTATCACTCTATTATCGTTAGAGAAATAAAGAACGAGTGAATTGGTGCAATTCAGTAACCAGTAATGGTGTAGACAATTATTTGAGTTTTGGTAGGTGTATCAATGGGATCAATGTATCCGGTATGTTGACCAAGAGACCCAAATCAGTGGATGGATTATTCCAAACGTTCAAACTCACTCTCAATCAACATAATAACATTGAAAATAGTTAGGTAATCATTATACTTTAGAACTTCATCGTTCAACGGACTTATGAATTGAGTTTGGACGGTTAGTAGTAAGTGACAAGAACACAATAATGAAAGCTTGGGAAAATTCTGTAAAGAGAGCTGTCCATAATTGTAAGTCACTAAAAAGAGAAAAATAAAAAAAACTTTAAAAAAAAAAATAAAACCGACTTCAAAAAGTTTGTCTATAAAATACACTCTGAAAAGGAAAAAATAACAAAAATGTCCCAACTTCGCAGCAACTCATTCGCCAACTACACATTTTAAGGACTACTTTACTACTCGTATTGACCTGACCACTTCCTGATTGATTGGATCACCTTCCCTAATAATATAAAAATTACTATTTCTCATTTCCCAAATGATTAAAAGATTTTCCTTTCACCTCTGAATTGCCTCCAGATTGATCATCTTTTGGAGTCGGCGCCTCTCTGGCAAAATGACTACCCGATGGTTACAAATAAATATGAATTTACGATAAATTAGTAGGTGCCAGGTAATAAGTCTGGGTCTGGACGTAAAGATTCTTAGAGAAATCTGAAATGGTTTTTAGGAAAAGGCGTGAATAGTCACCTTCAAATCGATATTGTTAATGATCAGTTCTCATAAATGCTGATTTGCTCTGTTCAAGAATCGTGAAAACTCATGATATTTATATTCATACTAATTCGGAATCTATAGGCTTCTCCAATACAATATAAGAGAGGCGCCGACTCCAAAAGATGATCAATCTGGAGGCAATTCAGAGGTGAAAGGAAAATCTTTTAATCATTTGGGAAATGAGAAATAGTAATTTTTATATTATTAGGGAAGGTGATCCAATCAATCAGGAAGTGGTCAGGTCAATACGAGTAGTAAAGTAGTCCTTAAAATGTGTAGTTGGCGAATGAGTTGCTGCGAAGTTGGGACATTTTTGTTATTTTTTCCTTTTCAGAGTGTATTTTATAGACAAACTTTTTGAAGTCGGTTTTATTTTTTTTTTAAAGTTTTTTTTTTGATTTCCAGGGATTGTGAGGGGAAAAAACAGGTGACTCATTCTCCGATTCTCTATTTTCTGACCGAGCACTTTCGCCCTTTCGGGCATCATCAGGGTGACATGGAGCAATGGGGTCCACAGCCTGGCTGATTAAGTCAAACTGGTTTTCCTCCCCCTCACAATCCCTGGACTTCTTCTCAGTAGTTTCCTTATCAATTTTGAAGTTATCATACCACTGTTCGAACGTGAATCAAAATTCCGAAATTGCTTCCACGAATCCAATGTTTTGGAATGTTAAGAACTTGCCACTTCCCACTGTCCGCGCCAAATCGGAAATTCCTAATATCTTTTTAGTCAAATGTGTGGTTTTGACACAGCCGCACGAGCGATACAATCTAATGGATGAATGAATACTTTTTATTGCTTGCTATGTCATAAAGTTTGTTCTCTGTTGGGAATGTATATTTATATGTATTGTGCGGCACATCGGTTTTTGGTATCAAAATTTCAGTCAGCATTCCAAAAACTTATAGTTTTTTTCTCTTTTTTTTCCTTTCAGGCACAAACTACTTAGTTGCGTATTTTTACTATCTGATTACGGTGAGCTGAGAAATCGATTATACTAACTACTTTACGTTTCCGTATATTTTTAATTTACGCTTCAGTCGAAAGTATACCACTTTAAAATTTTAAGCATTTTCTTCCCACAATAATATATATCCTCTCAAAAATTCCTAGAATTTAAGGGACCAGTGGTGCTATGAGCTTCTCTCATGTTGTATTTTGCACCTCCCGCTAAATGGATAAACGTTTCCGTACAGCAACACAAGTCGTAAAGCTGGTTGAAATGCCGCCCGACAGTCGACAGAGAAGGAAGTCGCGTTCTGGCTTCTCGACTTCATGCCAGGTGAAAACGTAATGAAATATTCACAACGTTCGTCTCAAGTTATGGACGGTGCTAAATATATCAAAACAGCAGTGGCGTCGCTAGATTGAGGTAATATTAGCGATGTAATTGCTATCCATCACCCCATGTTTTGCATTATCCCCATGGAGTTTTGCATTATACTCAATGCACTTCTCTATTGAGGCAACGGCAAGTCCATACACCTGCCTACTTCTTAATATTTTTTCCACTCTCGGTTTGCTAGCACTTCTTAACTATTTATTCGTCAATAGACGTCAACAGACTCATGATATAGAACGGCAACATACCTGGCAGTTAAGTAAGGGGAAGTCACAAGTAATAATAAGATAGACGTGTACAGGGAGAGTCACGTTCGGGTCATAAGTACGGGTTGATGAAGAGGTTGAGTCCCGTGTGCAGGCTGATTTTGAGTTGTCAACACAGAACAAAACACGTTAAATCGGCAAGCTATAAATCGCACTATCGAAAACGCGCACAACGCGTTTTGTTTTTCTCAAACGCCATCGACTGGCAGGATTCGGAAATGTAGGTAAATTCAGGTACAGATAACAGTCAATTCAGGTGATTTCCATCCCGTTTGTTACCTTCCTCATAGTTAGCCGAATGAACTAGGAGGAACTGGCGTGATGCCCCGGTTCTGAGAATAGGCATTCACGCCCCCGACGCCATCCGCCACACCATCCGCCAGACATCGGCAGCAAGCTGCTGTTTTGTTCCTCGATCTTCGCCTGTTAATCTGAAAAGTGTGAGAGCGAGATATTCATAGATTACATGGGATCAAGATAGAGACGGCGATAATCACGGAGGAGCGGGCAGATTCCTTTCTCAGTCTTGATTGCTTTTTTATTTGTTCTTTAGATCTATCTCCGAGTCAAATATTTTCTTAACCACATTGAATAATGGGACTACCAGAATATGAAGATAAATTAAATAGTCACTCAGGCTATTGTTTGATAGATTTAAATCTCGTATTTCGATTTTAATTCAAATAAATGAAATTTGAACATTGGGCGAAATATCAGTTCTGAGAATCGAAAGTGAATCAATATTTAAAAAGAAAGAATTAAGGAATATGAACATTATTGTTTCATGCACTCGCGGTGGGCCTAAAACTCGAATAGATTTTTAAGTTTTTTCATTTTAAGATTTTTAAGTTGATTCATAACAGGTCATTCATTTAGCGCATGCTTCTGATAAAATACAAAATACGTCACACGAAATTTGGACTTCGTTCTAGCTCTATCAAATGCGTTCAGCCGCTCTTCATTTAGCGCTTCATTAATTGTAAAGCAGAGGAGTGGTCCCGTTTTAATTAATCAATCACAAATCGTCGACTGCTTTCCTTTAATTAATCCCATTACACTTAATATCCCTCCTAATTGAACTTCTAAATTGACCGTTAAATAAATTATGCCCGTTTTATTTTCTCTCACTGTCTAATCAGCTGTGCACATTTTGATTCAAGGGCTCATTTGAAACGCGCTTCTTAAAACTTGGCAGAGGTATTATAAAACTCACGATTTATCGCCGCTAATTAAATCGGCCTTATACGATCAAGAATCTTCCCGCAAACGATTTTTTTTTTGCTTCTATATTGACGCAGGAAATGGAAATATCATGATAGATTAAAAAAAAAAATAAAACCGACTTCAAAAACTTTGTCTATAAAATACACTCTGAAAAGGAAAAAATAACAAAAATGTCCCAACTTCGCAGAAACTCATTCGCCAACTACACATTTTAAGGACTACTTTACTACTCGTATTGACCTGACCACTTCCTGATTGATTGGATCACCTTTCCTAATAATATAAAAATTACTATTTCTCATTTCCCAAATGATTAAAAGATTTTCCTTTCACCTCTGAATTGCCTCCAGATTGATCATCTTTTGGAGTCGGCGCCTCTCTTATATTGTATTGGAGAAGCCTATAGATTCCGAATTACCAGTAGTATGAATATAAATATCATGAGTTTTCACGATTCTTGAACAGAGCAAATCAGCATTCATGAGAACTGATAATTAACAATATCGATTTGAAGGTGACTATTCACGCCTTTTCCTAAAAACCATTTCAGATTTCTCTAAGAATCTTTACGTCCAGACCCAGACTTATTACCTGGCACCTACTAATTTATCGTGAATTCATAATATTTATTTGTAACCATCGGTTATTTTGCCAGAGAGGCGCCGACTCCAAAAGATGATCAATCTGGAGGAAATTCAGAGGTGAAAGGAAAATCTTTTAATCATTTGGGAAAAAAAAACTTTTAAAAAAAATAAAACCGACTTCAAAAAGTTTGTCTATAAAATACACTCGGAAAAGGAAAAAATAACAAAAATGTCCCAACTTCGCAGCAACTCATTCGCCAACTACACATTTTAAGGACTACTTTACTACTCGTATTGACCTGACCACTTCCTGATTGATTGGATCACCTTCCCTAATAATATAAAAATTACTATTTCTCATTTCCCAAATGATTAAAATATTTACCTTTCACCTCTGAATTGCCTCCAGATTGATCATCTTTTGGAGTCGGCGCCTCTCTTATATTGTATTGGAGAAGCCTATAGTTTCCGAATTAGTAAGAATATAAATATCATGAGTTTTCACAATTCTTGATCAGAGCACATCAGCATTTATGAGAACTGATTATTAACAATATCGATTTGAAGGTGACGATTCACGCCTTTTCCTAAAAACCATTTCAGATTTCTCTAAGAATCTTTACGTCCAGACCCAGACTTATTACCTGGCACCTACTAATTTATCGTAAATTCATATTTATTTGTAACCATCGAGTAGTCATTTTGCCAGAGAGGCGCCGACTCCAAAAGATGATCAATCTGGAGGCAATTCAGAGGTGAAAGGTTAATATTTTAATCATTTGGGAAATGAGAAATAGTAATTTTTATATTATTAGGGAAGGTGATCCAATCAATCAGGAAGTGGTCAGGTCAATACGAGTAGTAAAGTAATCCTTAAAATGTGTAGTTGGCGAATGAGTTGCTGCGAAGTTGGGACATTTTTGTTATTTTTTCCTTTTCAGAGTGTATTTTATAGACAAACTTTTTGAAGTCGGTTTTATTTTTTTTTAAAAAGTTTTTTTTATTTTTCTCTTTTTAGTGACTTACAATTATGGACAGCTCTCTTTACAGAATTTTCCCAAGCTTTCATTATTGTGTTCTTGTCACTTACTACTAACCGTCCAAACTCAATTCATAAGTCCGTTGAACGTTGAAGTTCTAAGGTATAATGATTACCTAACTATTTTCAATGTTATTATGTTGATTGAGAGTGAGTTTGAACGTTTGGAATAATCCATCCACTGATTTGGGTCTCTTGGTCAACATGCCGGATACTTTGATCCCATTGATACACCTTAAAGAACTCAAATAATTTAGTACACCATTTTTGATTACTGAAATGCTCCAATTTACTTGTTCTGTATTTCTCTAACGATAATAGAGTGATGATTTTCTCAAGCGTACCCGCAATCGCACTGAATGAGAGAATCCGAACAAAATTTCAGAAATTCGCCGAACGTTTGTGCATTAAAATGAAGTTATTTGGCCTTCAAAACCATGTTATTTATTGAAAATTTAACGCTGAATTCAAATCTTCTAACGAGAATGCTATGACTAACGTAGTTTTTTTTCTACAAGCATAAATAGTCCAAAAAACGTGTTTTTGAAACAAATTTTCTAGAAATACGGCCTAAAAAGTATCTACTTTTAGTCCAATCAATACCAAATTTGAATCACGTAAACTAGACTCAAATTTGAACAATTTAAGTTTAAAAACGATGGAAAAACAGTTTTGGTTTGGAAGTTATGAGGTCTCAAACACAAGTCCATTAAAACATCGATTGCTCCCTTATTATGCCACTTATACTTGATTTTTTACCAACTTAGAAAGCTCTATCTATGTGCTTTGAAGTGCAATAGTGTTCATATTTTTTTTCTCGACGTGGTTGGGAACGGTGCTCGAAAAACCTCAAAAAAGTGAAAATCGGCATCACGTTTTTTGTTACACTTTCTTATCTACACGCTATATTAGAATGCCGAACGAAAAATTGAAGGTAGGCCCTTGTAGGCAGATAAATTATGAACAAAATGACACCAGAAACAAAACAATCGAGCAAGTATTCTAGAAATTATAAGCTTGCAAAGTCAAAACTTCCTTTTTTCGCGAAAATCACGTTTTCCGGCGTTTCTCCGCGTCTGGAGACGTAACTACTGGACGGACTCAATTGAAAAAATTATGGGACTTACCTGGATAGTAACCCTTTGAAACAAAAAAAAAAAGTAACCCGATCGGACGTACAGGAGCTGAACGCCGGTGGACAACACATACCGAAAAAAAAAAAAAAAAAAAAATCCCGCTAGACGACCATAGTAACCTCCTCCTTGTTTGAAGTCGGTTAATGAGAAATAGTAATTTTTATATTATTAGGAAAGGTGATCCAATCAATCAGGAAGTGGTCAGGTCAATACGAGTAGTAAAGTAGTCCTTAAAATGTGTAGTTGGCGAATGAGTTTCTGCGAAGTTGGGACATTTTTGTTATTTTTTCCTTTTCAGAGTGTATTTTATAGACAAAGTTTTTGAAGTCGGTTTTATTTTTTTTTTAAAAAGTTTTTTTTATTTTTCTCTTTTTAGTGACTTACAATTATGGACAGCTCTCTTTACAGAATTTTCCCAAGCTTTCATTATTGCGTTCTTGTCACTTACTACTAACCGTCCAAACTCAATTCATAAGTCCGTTGAACGTTGAAGTTCTAAAGTATAATGATTACCTAACTATTTTCAATGTTATTATGTTGATTGAGAGTGAGTTTGAACGTTTGGAATAATCCATCCACTGATTTGGGTCTCTTGGTCAACATACCGGATACTTTGATCCCATTGATACACCTTACAGAACTCAAATAATTGTCTACACCATTGCTGGTTACTGAATTGCACCAATTCACTCGTTCTTTATTTCTCTAACGATAATAGAGTGATGATTTCCTGAAGCGTATCCGCATTCCCACTGAATGAGAGAATCCGAACAAAATTTCAGAAATTCGCCGAACGTTTGTGCATTAACATGGAGTTATTTGGCCTTCAAAACGATGTTATTTATTGAAAATTTAACGCTGAATTCAAATCTTCTAACGAGAATGCCATGACTAACGTAGTTTTTTTTCTACAAGCATAAATAGTCCAAAAAACGTGTTTTTGAAACAAATTTTCTAGAAATACGGCCTAAAAAGTATCTAATTTCAGTCCAATCAAACCAAATTTGAATCACGTAAACTAGACTCAAATTTGAACAATTTAAGTTTAAAAACGATGGAAAAACAGTTTTGGTTTGGAAGTTATGAGGTCTCAAACACAAGTCCATTAAAACATCGATTGCTCCCTTATTATGCCACTTATACTTGATTTTTTACCATCGTTAGAAAGCTCTATCTATGTGCTTTGAAGTGCAATAGTGTTCATATTTTTTTTCTCGACGTGGTTGGGAACGGTGCTCGAAAAACCTCAAAAAAGTGAAAATCGGCATCACGTTTTTTGTTACACTTTCTTTTCTACACGCTATATTAGAATGCCGAACGAAAAATTGAAGGTAGGCCCTTGTAGGCAGATAAATTATGAACAAAATGACACCAGAAACAAAACAATCGAGCAAGTATTCTAGAAATTATAAGCTTGCAAAGTCAAAACTTCCTTTTTTCGCGAAAATCACGTTTTCCGGCGTTTCTCCGCGTCTGGAGACGTAACTACTGGACGGACTCAATTGAAAAAATTATGGGACCTACCTGGATAGTAACCCTTTGAAACAAAAAAAAAAGTAACCCGATCGGACGTACAGGAGCTGAACGCCGGTGGACAACACATACCGAAAAAAAAAAAAAAAATCCCGCTAGACGACCATAGTAACCTCCTCCTTGTTTGAAGTCGGTTAATAAAATACCACACTTCAGAGGCGAATTTGGGAATGCTTCTCATAGAACCATTTAAGAAAAACCACTGAACAATTTTCTGTTCAAGAACGACAAAAATCAACATACCTGAAAAAACAATCAAGAAAATGTTCATTTGAAAGAATATTCGAAACAGAGGTGAAATTAGAAAAAAATTCCCTAGAGCCGTAATAGTAAAAACGTGGCGAATTTCGGTTAGCTGCTGCACGGCCAGTGTTGTGTAGAGCGATCTAATTTTTGCCTTCTTGACCACTCAATCTCGGGGTTTTCCGTTGCGTGACACATCTTAATTAGTAACGATAACCTTCAAATTATATAAATAACTATCGTACTGGGTTGGTGAGGGGGAGAAGAACCAGGCGACTTGTTCTCCGATTTTTTATTTACTGGCCGAGTACTTTCGCCCCTTCGGGCATCCTCAGGGCGATGTGGAACCATAGGTTACCACAGCCTGGTAACCTATGGTTCCACATCGCCCTGAGGATGCCCGAAGGGGCGAAAGTACTCGGCCAGTAAATAAAAAATCGGAGAACAAGTCGCCTGGTTCTTCTCCCCCTCACCAACCCAGTACGATGAGAGATGCGACGACTCAACCAAGAATAAATAACTATCGATTAAAATTATCGTCGCATGACGTGATTCTTGCGTTCTTTTGAGATGCGAACTTAGTGATTACGATAACAACATTTTGAGTTGGTACTTACGTAATTTTATAATACCATTTACGCGATGCAATGCAGTGGACCATTAGGGAAGTACATGGTACGACTTTTGTTTATGAATTCGTTCATCCCAGCCTCGGCGATAAACTAATCGATCAATTTTCGATGGAGCGTGTTCGGCGAATTGGTAGGGTAGAATTAGTCTCCAAAAAACATGCCGCGTCATTTCCTAATAAAATTCTTGAATCATTTCATTCAATTCTTCCTTCTTCTTTGCTTCTCCAGACGTTGGGTTTTAGGGGAGCAGGTTTTGTGGGTACGCTCAAACTGATGAAAGTGACAGACACGACTGACGGCCGGTTTATTAAACCCTCTTCGTCTTGGTGGTAGCTATGGCAGAACTGGTGGTTCTACCCCGTACTACCGATTGCCAAAGACACACGTAATAAGTTCGTACGTTGCTTAAAAAATACAGCAATTTGATGAGATTGATATATTTCTCTATTTTTAGCATTATGACAAGTTATAGGAATTAATTAAAATTGACAATTAAATTGACAAATTATTGAAGTAATTAGTAGTCTTAGAATATTGAATTAAGAAATAAAGCACGCATAATTACACCAGCCAATATTTTTTGAGACTACTCTTTACATTAAGGTCTAGTTAAAGCTAGTTCTAAAGTACCCGGGGGTTGTGAGGGGGAGAAAAACCAGGCGACTCATTCTCCGATTCTTTATTGGCTGGCCGAGCACTTTCGCGGAGCCTTAGGGTCACTATGGCTGAAGACCCTATGGCTACAACCCACCCTGAAGATGCCCAAATGGGCGAAAGTGCTCGGCCAGCCAATAAAGTATCGGAGAATGAGTCGCCTGGTTTTTCTCCTCCTCACAACCCACGGACATCAAGAAATGCGACGACAAGGAAAATAATTCAAATATACATTTTTTCAAACCGAATTTCCCCTTAGGCCCCTGACAGACGAGCGACCTGGGTTGCGCGACCTGGGTGGCGCGACCTAATCATCCAATCCATTCAATTAGTTACCGGTCTCTTTTTTTCGTGGAAACGTTCACAAATGTTCGGAATAGTTACTATCACAAAAATCGTGGTTCTTTTCAAAAGAAAATCATTCTTGATCGGTCAGTGCTATTTTCACAAGGTTATAACAATCTCAATCGTAACATGGTTGCTAGGGTTTATCTTTCCAAAGTTATCGGTGCTGATATTATATAATTAACTCCCTTTTTGCTCAACTGCATAATTCGTTAGGTAGCTAGTTATTTCGGGTGGTGCAGTTTGTCTCACAGGACTAGTGTGATTCATTGTTAATGCCCTTTCTTGTCAACTGTCTCTCTCTTCAGTTGGCCCTTCCGTCTCCGATGGATACCGCCCTACAACCGCCCAGCCGTTTCTCTACCGCCTCTCTACCGCCCGTCAGCTGCTTACTTCAGTCGGCCACAGGCTGCCAGTGGATTCGGGTCATGTGATCAGTTAACGGATTTCACTTTTTCACGGTTAACGTTAACTCGTCTTTACATAGAAATAAAGAAGCGTCAGTTTGTATAGAAATATGACCGTTTCTAGGTTGATCGTGCTGTTCTTGTGTTTAAATATCGTTTACATCACGACCTCAGATACGCCAGACAGTAAGTAATTTTTTTTGTTGGTAAAATTTTACTAGCTGCTAATACCTACCTATATTAATTGACATTTTGTTAATTTCTATTTATCTTTATATTTTAAATTTAATCATGATTCTAGTCTATATACACTTGGAAGCAACTTGATTCTAAACGCCAGGTCCATGTCCCGTATAATTTCAATGCCATGACTGAATCAAGTTTTTAAGTCTCTGTTCGTATATCATATCATTGTTGGGCGATCCAACTTAAATGAATAAACTTAACTTGTATCGGTATCACCTGATATGGAAAATATCTAGAAATTTTTAGCTGCCGCTAATTTTTGATTTAAAAAAAATATTATTTCATCTCATCAAGGTTTTTCGTGAGATTCGAGTCAGAGGTGAACATTTTGACATTGCAATTTATCATGTCTATGTTCCGAAATTTTGTGGAACTCACTTTCTCTATCGATCTGTTTTATTATTTATAAAATCCGGTTTTTAAAACGAGGTCAAATCAGTTTTTAAGAGTTATGAAGTAGCTTTATGGCTGGTTTAGCCGGTTTCGGTTTAATAACTTCTCTAAACCGAAAGGGCTTATAAGGAGCCAAGCTTGAGAAAAAGCTATCAAAACTGAAATAATCGAGAGTTATAATAATTATTCTCTTCGAAAGTATAATACTATGATAAATTTCCTAACGACTACCCAACATAATATTTTAAATCTTGTTGGGTAGTAAATTAGGCTTTGCGATCCGGAGGAAATTAAAATACCAATCGTAAGTTTTGCTTAGAATTGAATTTTTAAATGATGGTCGATTCTAAACAGTTTTCTCTTTTTCCCAATTTCCAAAGTAACTAATTGCAAAAAAGTGGGAAAAAAGGAGAGGCACACTTTGTTTTGTTACTTCGAATCGAAATAATTACTTAGTTCTCAATTGGTTTCGCTTTAGTAATATATATCTTCTGAACATTTCAAGTTTCCACCTCCGCATCGTAAAACGAAAATCACGAAATTAAATGTAGTTAAAAAAAGATAATATCGATTCGCCCCAATTTGTCCCGATGATTATTTCGCGTGTTTCTATGGTGAACCACTCATGTAATAATCTGAAAACGAGCCAAATAATGTGGCAATTTTTAAAAATCACCTTTTTATTGACCAACACTTCAGCAGTAAAATCCATGAACGGTGCCATGAAACTGTAGTCGGAAAACCGACTAAAAAATGAAAATAGTTTTGAATTTAACTATATTGATGCCTGATATTAAGAATTTTTGAATAGGAATTTGACTGTGAATTCGAATCATTGATTGATAAAGCATGGGGAATCAGCGATTCACTTTTCTTTGAAGGGATGTTTGACTTAAGGCAGAAAACGTTCTGAACACCCAATTTATGTGTTAGTTGTCCTACGTGTGATACTTGAATATCTGCTTTCCGTGCCAGGATGCAATAAATAATCCTCGCAGCTAAGGAGGTCGATTTACCCTCTAGTGTAGTTACATACACCGCATTCAGGTTACTCATCCATTCACTCGGAATTTCTTTATCGCTTCAGTGCTATCTTAATCTCGCTCTTGTTGGATAAGACACTGGTTGAGTTAGGAATCCGGCATATTCAATGCACTGAATGATCATTACTCTTCGGGAGGGTCTAACACTGTTACAAGAATGGAAGATATCGAATTCAGCTAATCATAAGCCTTTGAAATGGCGTTTATTTGAAGTCATGATGTCCAGTAACGTTCCGTTTTGATAATCAATCCTCCTTACCTGGGCACCTCGAAATAGAAGCAATAAAAATATGGCCCCTTACTATGTAGGTACGCGTTTCAATTGGGCAATAGCTCTAGTATTAATCTGAATGTGACCTAATGGCTCAGTCGCTATTAAATTTTAATATAAAAAAATGATGAATCTTAGAACAGAAATGAACCTTAACTTTCGAAAAGTAGTTGATTACCGATAGATTTTTTTTCGATTGATTTTTATTCGATGGATTTTCAGGATCAGCCTATATACTATTATCATAATGTCACTTCGTGGTTATAGGTTGTTTTTATTCGTGCACTGAATTTTCATTTCCAATCTCATCGTAACTTAAAATATTCATGAAAAGACGCATTTTTCTTGAAAAATAATTATATCTACTGATAACATACTAAGCATAATTGAAATCTGTTCCAAATTTGACTAAGTTGGACCATTTCAATACTTCCAATTAACGCAAAAATGAAGTCATATAGATTAGTTTTTAACCGACTTCAAACAAGGAGGAGGTTACTATGGTCGTCTAGCGGGATTTTTTTTTTTTTTTTTTTTTCGGTATGTGTTGTCCACCGGCGTTCAGCTCCTGTACGCCCGATCGGGTTAATTTTTTTTTTGTTTGAAAGGGTTACTATCCAGGTAGGTCCCATAATTTTTTCAATTGAGTCCATCCAGTAGTTACGTCCCCAGACGTGGAGAAACGCCGGAAAACGTGATTTTCGCGAAAAAAGGAAGTTTTGACTTTGCAAGCTTATAACATCTAGAATACTTGCTCGATTGTTTTGTTTCTGGTGTCATTTTGTTCATAATTTATCTGCCTACAGGGGCCTAGCTTCAATTTTTCGTTCAGCATTCTAATATAGCGTGTAGAGAAGAAAGTGTAAGAAAAAACGTGATGCCGATTTTCACTTTTTTGAGGTTTTTCGAGCACCGTTCCCAACCACGTCGAGAAAAAAAATATGAACACTATTGCACTTGAAAGCACTTAGCTAGAGCTTTCTTACGATGGTAAAAAATCAAGTTTAAGTGGCATAATAAGGGAGCAATCGATGTTTTAATGGACCTGTGTTTGAGACCTCATAACTTCCAAACCAAAACTGTTTTTCCATCGTTTTTAAACTTAAATTGTTCAAATTTGAGTCTAGTTTACGTGATCCAAATTTGGTATTGATTGGACTGAAAGTAGATACTTTTCAGGCCGTATTTCTAAAAAATTTGTTTCAAAATCACGTTTTTTGGACTATTTATGCTTGTAGAAAAAAAACTACGTTAGTCATAGCATTCTCGTTAAAAGATTTGAATTCAGCGTTAAATTTTCAATAAATAACATGGTTTTGAAGGTCAAATAACTTCATTTTAATGCACAAACGTTCGGCGAATTTCTGAAATTTTGTTCGGATTCTCTCATTCAGTGCGATTGCGGGTACGCTTGAGAAAATCATCACTCTATTATCGTTAGAGAAATAAAGAACGAGTGAATTGGTGCAATTCAGTAACCAGTAATGGTGTAGACAATTATTTGAGTTTTGATAGGTGTATCAATGGGATCAAAGTATCCGGTATGTTGACCAAGAGACCCAAATCAGTGGATGGATTATTCCAAACGTTCAAACTCACTCTCAATCAACATAATAACATTGAAAACAGTTAGGTAATCATTATACCTTAGAACTTCAACGTTCAACGGACTTATGAATTGAGTTTGGACGGTTAGTAGTAAGTGACAAGAACACAATAATGAAAGCTTGGGAAAATTCTGTAAATAGAGCTGTCCATAATTGTAAGCCACTAAAAAGAGAAAAATAAAAAAAAACTTTTTAAAAAAAAATAAAACCGACTTCAAAAATATTTGCCTACAAAATAAACTCTGAAAAGGAAAAAATAACAAAAATGTCCCAACTTCGCAGCAACTCATTCGCCAACTACACATTTTAAGGACTACTTTACTACTCGTATTGACCTGACCACTTCCTGATTGATTGGATCACCTTCCCTAATAATATAAAAACTGCTATTTCTCATTTCCCAAATGATTAAAAGATTTTCCTTTCACCTCTGAATTGCCTCCAGATTGATCATGTTTTGGAGTCGGCGCCTCTCTGGCAAAATGACTACCCGATGGTTACAAATAAATATGAATTTACGATAAATTAGTAGGTGCCAGGTAATAAGTCTGGGTCTGGAAGTAAAGATTCTTAGAGAAATCTGAAATGGTTTTTAGGAATAGGCTTCAAATCGATATTGTTAATAATCAGTTCTCATAAATGCTGATTTGCTCTGTTCAAGAATCGTGAAAACTCATGATATTTATATTCTTACTAATTCGGAATCTATAGGCTTCTCCAATACAATATAAGAGAGGCGCCGACTCCAAAAGATGATCAAACTGGAGGCAATTCTGAGGTGAAAGGAAAATCTTTTAATCATTTGGGAAATGAGAAATAGTAATTTTTATATTATTAGGGAAGGTGATCCAATCAATCAGGAAGTGGTCAGGTCAATACGAGTAGTAAAGTAGTCCTTAAAATGTGTAGTTGGCGAATGAGTTGCTGCGAAGTTGGGACATTTTTGTTATTTTTTCCTTTTCAGAGTTTATTTTGTAGGCAAATATTTTTGAAGTCGGTTTTATTTTTTTTTATATCATATTGAAGTAGCTTTGAATATTGTGTTACATTTCTTCATCTGAAAAAAGAACACTTCGTTCTTAATGACTGAGCTTATAAAATTTATTTAGGCCAATGTATTATGAGAGTAGTCACGAATTCTAATATTAGCCCTTCACAGTTCTACATGGTCTGATGTTCTGGAAGACAAATGAGCATAATTTTGAAGTGTGGATGCCTTGACGCAACCATCAGGTGGGCAATGCAACTAAACGCTTTTTGCCATACAAATCGGAAACTTGCACGTAACGGCCATTTGGCAGGCTGGCTATCGCCAAATCGAATGAGGGGAAATGCGTTGATATGAATAATGTATTTGCTCGGAAATGAACGTCAACCGCGGGTCATTTGTCTCCTTTGCTGACCCCCGACTCAGGTGTTGGGGAGAAATTACTGCCAATGATTGGCCGATTGCCCAAGAAATGTAATTTCGCCATGGTAGACTAGGCTCTGTGATGTCTTGAATGCCGAATAACAAAGGCTTTGCCAACAGTGGCTATAGTGCTAATTATTAAGATATAGAATGATGTACAATGTATTATGGATCAATACGATTCGCGAGTTCTATTTGGAAATTCCAATTATCTTTCCCTATTATTACTGTAAGGGGCTCGTTGTTTTCAAATAAATTTTTAAATGTAATCGGAGAAGCTTATATTGTGTCCATTGGAAAGAAATTGATATTGCATGCTGTTAATATGACATTGAATTGAAGGTCTTAACCCAGCATTATCTTTTACCCCTATTATTCATGGAAAGGTTAAATTTGTATGTATACCCACTATTTTAAGGAATATATACCTTCAATAATTCATTGTAGCATTAAATCATTGGTTTTACTTTACCTTTAACGTACATAAACGCAGATAAACGCTCTTAATTGAAGAGCAAGTTCATTCCATTTTCACTGAAGGATTTGTTTCTACTCTTTTTAAACACGTTCTTCCATCCTTAATATTTATTTGCACACCAGCTACTTACTTAAAACATTAAAATGCAAACGATCTCGATTCCAACAACAAAAGTTCTCGTATATTCAATGAAGAAGTTACAATTGAGAAAGTTGGATAGGATTGCGTATGGTAAATACAGAATGCATCGTGAGTATTTCATATAAATAGGCGAAATAAATTCGTCCTTTTGTTGCGGAACGGCCGGAATTTGCTATGGTAATATAGTCTAGAATTGAGCGACTTGGAACAAAGGATAGCCTCAAGAGGCATAATTTGTCACGGACCCTTTCACCAATGCCGATCCATCATCCGCCATTGCTAGGGATCCCAAGCTACAAACCATAACGCTCTCACACATCGCTGTCACCAAGTGCGAATAAATCAGACGCGTCGCTACATGGAATCTTTGTGAGTTTTCCATCTTAGGGAAAATCAGCTTAGTCTGCGCCAAAAAACTGGGAGTGCTTTACTCAGAAACACGAATACAGGCGTTCTATTTTTATTTCTTCAGATCGAAAAAATCAATATCTATAAGATCACTCAACTTGAAATGTTCTCTATGGCGTGTAGCTGTATCCTTGTTTTCATTGTTCCGTTCACACACCGTGCTTCCCCCTTATTGGTATTTTTAATAACTTTTCTGTTGCGATTTTCTACCTTTCGGTGACTTGATTTTCGCCAATTCGCTATAAAACCTTCAGACATTTAAGAGCAGCTAAGGATATCTCCCTCCTCCATGAACTAATTATTCGTACACCTGCCACCTTGAGAGTACTCAATGAATTCAAACTTAATACGAGGAATACTCGTAAATAAACCATTTTATTTTAACTAATTTTTATTAACTAATTTTTTTGTAGGCAGAAATATCCACCCAACAATTCGAAAGAAGATCTAGGAGGAAAATTTTTGAAGAAGAATTTTCGCGTTATCAGCGTTCAACTTTTTAAACGAAAAAAGTGACAACCGTCGGAAAATGGGAAGCATAATATCAAAATAATTCGGCCCTCTCGCTTCTCTTTTATTCGGGAAAAGTTGGCGTCGCTCTGAAATTCTTCAACATTCCTCTCATTACTCCATCTCTTGACTTCCTCACACCTTTTTCACGGTCAGAACGAAGAGTTCTCATGTTTTCAATTTGCATTCCCAATAAGAATCCCCCTTTTGTCGTTTGTGTTGGAAGTTTCAGACTCGAAAGCGATAAAAGATGCCAAAGCACAATAATGAGATATCTGATCCTCCTTTCGACTTTGTTTGAAAAGCGTTGTGCAATCAGTGAAATTAATGAAACTACTGAACCTATTGATTTTATATCAAGTTCTTAGAACCTAGATACCTTTTCGAATGGTGATCGCATTTCCGTCTTCTCTTGGAATTGTTTTCGATAGCAATAAGAACAATCCTAATAGCGGTATCAGCTGAGTACGTTTTCAATTCAATTTTATGTTTTCAACACTCAATACACGTGGTTTGTGCTAAGAAATTGTTTAACTTTGATTGTTATAGAGCACTTGAAATTAATGCAAGCAACTTTATATCAGGCTACGAATTGACAACGCTAAACGTTCAACACTCCCATTTCTAGTGGCATACTGAGCGCTGTACTCTTATTAGATTGCTTTCCAAAAAGCTCTTGAATCATAAATTAATCATCCTTCCCTTGTACTTATTTCAAAAAATTTCAAACAATACTTAAACAGGGTTAGTCGTTTCTTTTGAAACGTTTTTATAAGGCTTAATAACTACTGCTTATCGCGGAAAAAAATGGCGACGGAAAAGGTTCATTTTCTTCATCAATCATATTTTTCTTCATTCATTTTCTCCAAATCATCCCAATCTTTTGTTAGGATATTCCATGAAAAATAATTGGCTTTCATACAATGCTGTGGTTTTCAGCTTGGCACTCATTATATCTAGCACTATAATTTTCTCCATTTTCGCAGATTTTTGTCATAATCGATATTTCATTCTTTATGTTGAACGCATCGAATCATGTTTTCCGTGATATTGATTTTCGTTGCTGCAGTTTCTGTCCCTTTGAACCTATAATTGGTTGAGGGGTAGTGCGAGTCGATCGAGGGCTTCAAGCAGAGCAATCCTCTCTTCACCCTACCTGTTTCCCTTCCTTCTGCTCTCTTCAAACTCCGTTCTGTTAATATTTTCACCCCAACGTTGTAACATGTCGGTAAACAGGTTGACTTCATCTTGCTACATCACTCACAACAAAAAGAAGTGAAACGATATTTTTCGATCGATGTTTTCTTATTTCATTTACCTACTCATCATGATGATAAACTCCGTTATCTTATTCTTATTCGGGTGAGTAAACAACGAACCATAAAACTAAAGATCATGGTAGGCATTGATTTTTGGCACAGATAGAGATGTGTTACGGTCCGTTGATGCTTCCTTCATTTGTGTTGAGTTTTATTATTACTTCGACTAATTATATATACTGGCCTCTTCAACAATAAACAGGCAGTGTATTAAAATAATACGGAGATCATTTTGGTAAGTACTCGTTGTATTGTTAATACGCCTGTAAAAGTCCGTAAAAATAATAATTAATGTTTGTGGTGAGCTAGATTTCCAACTCAATTCAGATTCTACAAAACAAAAAATTATAGGCATCTTTCTGTTAACCAATCGATTTGAGTAACATTCCAAAACAGTGTCCTACCCTCATGCACTAGGGAAATTAGAAATGCGTATAATAGCGTAGTAGTGCTCAGAGAAATCGTACGAGAAAAATCATACCCATAGTTCCTGAAAACCTGGAGCATTGCAAGGCCAATATTATATTATTTTAGTATTGATTAAATTTCTTTTGACTTTTACACAACACATAATACCGCTATGAATGTTTATAACAAGGAGGTACCTCCAACTTTTTGAATTTTATTGGTTTTAGGCGGAGATGAAATAAGCTTGTTCGCTTTGGAAGACCTTAAGAGGTACCCATATTTTTTTTCTGAAACTACTATATTGCCAAGTTATTAATTTCTCCACAAGTACTAAAAAAAATACATGCAAATAAAGCAGTTTTGTCCTCAAGTTTGAATTTTACCAAGGGTTAGATAATTCGTTTCGAATCCAATCTACGTAAATCATAATTTTAAATTTCACGGATTTTTCAATTAAAAAGTTTGAGAAAAGATAATCATTACAACTGAAAAATAATCATTACAACTGAAAAATAAGAGCAACTAAACGAAAAAAATCAGACGCAGCGGTTAAAGCCCGTCCAATTAGAAGTAATACTTATCCCTCAGTACACTACCACGTTCTCGTTTCTCTCATCTCTTTCTGCACAATGAAAAATCCGAAGGATAACCAGTGGTGTGCATAGATCACACAGTACTTCCATGTTTGAGTCGGTAACTGGTATAACCAATTAAAAATCGAGAAAATCGTACGAAGGCCGAAACGTATGACCCTAGCGGTAAAGATCAGGCGTCATTCACTCGCCATTACAAATATTAATACCTCTAGCGTCGAACGTATTGATTTTTGCACCCTGTAAAAAGCTCAACAGCGATAAACGGCGTAGGGCGGAAGTACGGTATGTGATCAAAACAAAACAAAACATGATCGTTGTTGGTCACATTTAAAGCAGAGACCCGAAAGTTACAAGAGCGCTAGAATGAAATAACTGAATCGCGTTTAACGAGGAAGTACTGCACGTGACCCCGATAATAAAAATCAAGCAAAATTCAACTGTCGTAAAGAAAAATTCAAAGTCTAAAGTATATTCACTCTTGTGGTCTATAAAAATCTCTAATGCAAAAAACGGCATACGGCGGAAGTACTGTGTGTTATCCAAACTATACAAAACAAGTTCTGTGAACGTGGTCAGAGTTGGTCAAATATATAGCAAAGAGCCCCAAAAAGTACAGTAACTGAAAATGCGTTTTGCGAGGAAGTACTGCAGGTGACCCCAATAATAAAAAACGAGCAATATTCAGCTGTCATATAGAAAATTTAAAGTCTAATGTATATTCATTCTTGCGGTCTATTAAAATCTCAAAAGTTAAAAAATGGCATAAAGCGGAAGTACTGTGTGTTACCCAAACCATACAAAACTAGTTTTGTGAACGAGGTCAAAGTTGGTCATATTTATAGCAAAGAGACCCTAAAAGTACAATAACGCTTAATAAAATAACTGAAAATGGTTTTACGAGGAAGTACTGCAGGTGACCCCAATAATAAAAATCAAGCAATATTAGGCTGTCATATAGAAAATTCAAAGTCAATGTATATTCACTCTTGCGGTCTATTAAAATCTCAAAAGTTAAAAAAAGGCATAATGCGGAAGTACTGTGTGTTATCCAAACTATGCAAAACAAGTTTTGTGAACGAGGTCAAAGCTGGTCATATTTAAAGCAAAGAAACCCAAAAAATACAAATTAAACAACTGAAAATGCGTTTTACGAGGAGGTACTGCATGTGACCCCAATAATAAAAATCAAGCGATATTCAACTGTCATATAGAAAAATTTTAAGTCCTCCAGCGTTCAAATATACTCATTTTTGTGGTCTATAAAAATCAAAATGTAGCAAATGTGCAAATAACGCGGATGTACTGCATGTGACCCATTTGATAAAAATCAGGCATCATTCAATCGCCAACCCCAACATTTTAAGACCTCAAACATTCAAATACATTGAGTTTTGCGGCCTGTAAAAATCAAAATACAAAACATGCACTTGTGAAATCGTGAAAAACGCTCATAACGTGGAGGCATTGTATGTGACCCACTATACAAAAAATCTAGTGTTTTCTGCTTGTCATAACCGACATTTCAAGCCCTCAAACGTAGAAAAAGATTGACTCTCATAGCCTGTAAAAATCGAAACAGAAAAAACTTTGAACGCTTATATCTCGGAAGTACTGTGTGTAATTCAAAATCCGGAAAAACCTAATTTTGCACAATCACTGGTAAAACATTCCCTTAAAATTTCATAGGGTTTCATCCATTTTTCAGGGAGATATGGCGATTTATGTCAGTTTGTGACCACAGACGGACGGACAGACGGACACACAGACACACAGACACACAGACACACAGACACACAGACACACAGACACTTGTTCAGAAAGTGTTTCTGAGTATACTACTATGAAAATTTCTTCCATCAGGACCTCGGTTCCGAATTCGACTTTTCAGACGATCTCAATACTTCCATTTACTACGTAAACATGGAAGTAAAAATCCTCTGCTACCTTAGTATCGTAATATCCTCTTTCGGCTTTGTGGCTGGTACTTCTCTTTCCATCTCTGATTAAACCACCACACGTAATATGTATGTAATAAATTCTGTGTACCTAGTTTTTAAACTTTTTTCATCGTAAAAACAAATAATAATGCCTATGAATGTGAAATTTTTGGGTCCTATGGGTCCAAAAACGTAAATGATTGAGTTTTTTTGAACGATCGACCGGATATCACCGTGAAATAGAAAGCGGAGGGATCCGGTGGCCACTGAGTCGCCTGCACGATTGATTACAGGCGAGGAAAGTCGTGATACTACCAACGCACCTTGGTTTTGTCTTCCGAAAGAAGAGAGCTCTCCTTTGACCGTCACGATTGACAAATACCATCCAGTTCATCTTTGGTGGGTTTCCCTCGTGGGACATACTCATCCTCATACTCAGCCCCGAATACTTCTCAAGTGATACCTCCCCTTTACCTACCTTCTCAGTTCTGTCAGACACGTTCAAACACACGTAAGAAACTTGTCTCGAATCCGATTAACTGAGAAACAAGTTAGGCGTGATGAAAACAATAATCCAATTTTATGTGGCTGAAATTTTTATAATTTGGCACTATGTCATTTGATGTTGATGTTCATTAAAATAAATGCAGTCGGCAAAAAGATCAATTTGAAACATAGTTTTCCTATCAAAATTAGCTACACTTTCTAACCTAGTTCTTTTTAAACTAACCAGATACATAATAATGAGCTGATTATTTTATCAGATTTATAAAGTTTTGACTCGAGCTCCCTTTGATGTGTTTAATTCAACATGACTACCTTTGAAGACTTGACAATTCATCTGCACACACAATTTACAATTTGGTTACCAATATCTTAGGGCCGCTATTTCCACTTATTCGAGTATGAATTTCAATAACCTCTGATCAAAATATTTTAAAGATCCTTCACGACAAAGGATAAGAAATTCTTATGTCTAAAGAGAACAGTATCTCTGTTTCAACCCTTGTGAACACTGAAGGAAGAATAAGGAACCCACCGGGGATTCCAGTGATTAATGACAGAGTCGTACAGCCTTACTATTCCCGTCTTACTCGCAGGCGATGATCCTCTGTGCTGTATCTACTCGAGTGAATGTCTAGAAACCGCATACCTACTCGAACGTATAATTATATTTCAACTATTAACAGCTAATTGGAAAACGAGAAAGAAAAGTGTACTAAAAAAAGTTTCGCTTTGGAAATACGTGGCTCGCCGCACGGCAAGGGATTCGCCTTGGGATGTAATGTGAAGGGAAAACTTCGGTTGAACTTGCGAGTTTGGTCAGATGAGACGATTTTGAATGGAATTTCGGTGCTTCATAGTTTGAATGTAAAAAACGCCCGTATATAGGAAAAAAAACTTCCAGGGGTTATGAGGGGGAGAACAACCAGGCATCTGATTCTCCGATTCTTTATTGGCTGGCTGAGCGCAGTAGCCCGTTCTGGTATCTTCAGGGCGACGTGGTGTCATATTTATGGCCATAGCTCCACAGCTGTAGACCCTCTGGCCCCACGTCACCCTGAGGATGCCCGAACAGGCGAAAGTGCTCGGCCAGCAAATAAAGAATAGGAGAATGAGTAGCCTGTTTTTTCTCTCCTTCACAATCCTTGGACAAAAAAAAAAAAAAACCTGGCATTTGGTTCAGCGAGTCACCCTGCACGAAATTCCAAGACGAACCTGGAGGTTCTCATGCATGTGTACTGTCCTTAGTAATGTCTGCTCAAGTGTCGCGGCTTTGTGCCGCTTTGTGTTGCCAATAAATCAAACAATCTCCTTGCGAACCTCTTCTTATATCCTTGCGTGTGATATATCTCTAGGTTTAAAATCACCGGAATCTGTATTCAGCGAAACCTTCCCCAAATCATTCGCCGATTTTCATGGCGTGTGCTAACGTTCACGAACACAAATGATTTGAAATGAAATGAGCACTGGCAGCGATTTTAATTAGGAAAGTACGTGCGTGTATGGCCAGCTATCACACGTTTCCTGTCGCCTACAGTGCAAGGCGATTCATATTTATACGATCAATTTTTTCTATGATTATACCTTCATGAAAAGTTTTCATTAATGTGAGGGCACAAAATTTGTTAAAACTTGATAGGTACACTTTTAATCATTGCTGATCGTACCATTCAAGGATCACAAACTTTTGGGTAATGATTCCATGCTTTTCTAGCACTGCTTGTTCCCTCATACTCGTACTAAAATTTCGTTCAAGCACGTGTTTTGAAGTTCGACTGAGAGAGTACCTCACAATCTTCATAAACCAGTGGTGTGCATAGATCACACAGTACTTCCATGTTTGAGTCGGTAACTGGTATAACCAATTAAAAATCGAGAAAATCGTACGAAGGCCGAAACGTATGACCCTAGCGGTAAAGATCAGGCGTCATTCACTCGCCATTACAAATATTAATACCTCTAGCGTCGAACGTATTGATTTTTGCACCCTGTAAAAAGCTCAACAGCGATAAACGGCGTAGGGCGGAAGTACGGTATGTGATCAAAACAAAACAAAACATGATCGTTGTTGGTCACATTTAAAGCAGAGACCCGAAAGTTACAAGAGCGCTAGAATGAAATAACTGAATCGCGTTTAACGAGGAAGTACTGCACGTGACCCCGATAATAAAAATCAAGCAAAATTCAACTGTCGTAAAGAAAAATTCAAAGTCTAAAGTATATTCACTCTTGTGGTCTATAAAAATCTCTAATGCAAAAAACGGCATACGGCGGAAGTACTGTGTGTTATCCAAACTATACAAAACAAGTTCTGTGAACGTGGTCAGAGTTGGTCAAATATATAGCAAAGAGCCCCAAAAAGTACAGTAACTGAAAATGCGTTTTGCGAGGAAGTACTGCAGGTGACCCCAATAATAAAAAACGAGCAATATTCAGCTGTCATATAGAAAATTTAAAGTCTAATGTATATTCATTCTTGCGGTCTATTAAAATCTCAAAAGTTAAAAAATGGCATAAAGCGGAAGTACTGTGTGTTACCCAAACCATACAAAACTAGTTTTGTGAACGAGGTCAAAGTTGGTCATATTTATAGCAAAGAGACCCTAAAAGTACAATAACGCTTAATAAAATAACTGAAAATGGTTTTACGAGGAAGTACTGCAGGTGACCCCAATAATAAAAATCAAGCAATATTAGGCTGTCATATAGAAAATTCAAAGTCAATGTATATTCACTCTTGCGGTCTATTAAAATCTCAAAAGTTAAAAAAAGGCATAATGCGGAAGTACTGTGTGTTATCCAAACTATGCAAAACAAGTTTTGTGAACGAGGTCAAAGCTGGTCATATTTAAAGCAAAGAAACCCAAAAAATACAAATTAAACAACTGAAAATGCGTTTTACGAGGAGGTACTGCATGTGACCCCAATAATAAAAATCAAGCGATATTCAACTGTCATATAGAAAAATTTCAAGTCCTCCAGCGTTCAAATATACTCATTTTTGTGGTCTATAAAAATCAAAATGTAGCAAATGTGCAAATAACGCGGATGTACTGCATGTGACCCATTTGATAAAAATCAGGCATCATTCAATCGCCAACCCCAACATTTTAAGACCTCAAACATTCAAATACATTGAGTTTTGCGGCCTGTAAAAATCAAAATACAAAACATGCACTTGTGAAATCGTGAAAAACGCTCATAACGTGGAGGCATTGTATGTGACCCACTATACAAAAAATCTAGTGTTTTCTGCTTGTCATAACCGACATTTCAAGCCCTCAAACGTAGAAAAAGATTGACTCTCATAGCCTGTAAAAATCGAAACAGAAAAAACTTTGAACGCTTATATCTCGGAAGTACTGTGTGTAATTCAAAATCCGGAAAAACCTAATTTTGCACAATCACTGGTAAAACATTCCCTTAAAATTTCATAGGGTTTCATCCATTTTTCAGGGAGATATGGCGATTTATGTCAGTTTGTGACCACAGACGGACGGACAGACGGACACACAGACACACAGACACACAGACACACAGACACACAGACACACAGACACTTGTTCAGAAAGTGTTTCTGAGTATACTACTATGAAAATTTCTTCCATCAGGACCTCGGTTCCGAATTCGACTTTTCAGACGATCTCAATACTTCCATTTACTACGTAAACATGGAAGTAAAAAACTTGATAGGCAGGATTTCGGAAAAAATGCATCTACTGATAACAAATTTTCGCTGCTTTTAGGCTTCTAATCAAATTCTCACTCGCTCTTGAGCCACCTAGTTCTTGGAGTTTGCTGGTTGCCTCCCCTTCTCATTAATCGCCCGACTCATTCCCCTCCTACTCATTAAGAAAGATGATGAACGTTTCCAATCAATTAAGCGAGCTTATCAATTAAAAGCCAGTTCGTGCTATAATAACCCTAACCTCATCTATTTCCTAACTTACACCCTTCAAACCTGCAGTATTGCCGCACTCGCCTGGCAATCGTCAACGGTATGGACGCCTGGTGAACTGCAATGATTGTGAAAGGCGGCCGATGAAGAGTCTGTAGAGCCAAAAACTAGTAATTTTTTCGCAAAATGAACGAAACTCTGCTGCGAAAAATAAAAACGTTAATACGAAGATTCATCTCAAACCATCGAGCCATCAAAATTTTCTCTCTGCATAAATTAACGAGTAAATACTTGATTTAATTGTACATACATGGTCCTTTGGAAAGCGGTGAAAGAGGCGATAGAAGGAACCTCGCGTTGAAGAGGCATAATATGAAGGAAGCGATTGGAAAATGGTGATTCTCTCGCAGCCCATCAATCTGATTATGCATTATCTGAATTACACTTACTCTGACGGTTGTGGTAATCAATCACTCAAGCCCTTAGGGAGACCCATAGTCGACTCTGCTTCTCCTGCTCCATGAGCTCTCAAGAGAGGACGGTGTAGAATGACGGATAGAAGATTGTTTGTCTTCAGAAGGGGAGAAGCTCAGCTCGAGATTAGAAAAGGAAGCGAAATGAGAATCGAGTTACCGTTGTTTTTGTAAAGATCGATTAACAGCACAAGCGATATTGATGACTAACGAAACTGCCACCGGTTCTGGTACCTACGCTAGAGATTTTTTTTTTCGAAAAAAATAATATAATTTGAACGATGTTAGTCAAAAACAAGATATAGTAGTTAATGTTGTTTTTTTGGTCTATTCAATATCAGTTTACGCTCATTTAATAATCGCTATTATTGCTGGACAACACGCCATTTGCTGTCCTAGACCAGTCAATAAATACGTTTCATGTTTTAACAAGATCCCTTGTTCCACTTGAGTATAATAAATTGGTGACACAGTAACGATACGAAAAAATTAAAATAAACCATAGTTGTAGAGGGGTTGTGAGGGGGAGAAAAACTAGGCGACTTATTCTCCAGGTTTTTAATGGCTGGCCGAGCACTTTCGCCCATTCGGGCATCCTCAGGGCGACGTGGAACCATGAGGTCCACAGCCCTCATGGCTGTGGACCTCATGGTTCCACGTCGCCCTGAGGATGCCCGAATGGGCGAAAGTGCTCGGCCAGCCATTAAAAACCTGGAGAATAAGTCGCCTAGTTTTTCTCCCCCTCACAACCCCTCTACGACAATAGATGCGACGACAACCAAGCGTAAACCATAGTTGCGCATAGATCACACAGTACTTCTCATTTGAGACGCAAACAGGTATAAGAAGCACGCACGAATTAGGTTAATAAAGCTAGGAGGTTAATAAAGTTGGAGTATGTGAGCCTAACGACACAAGACAAAATGTATACCCAGCCGTGAAGGGGGAATCAAGCGTCATTCGAAAATGAAGTAAAAAATGATTATAACCTAAAGAACTGTGTGTGAGCCAATAGATGAAAAATCATTAGTCATCTGCTTGCCATAACGAACATTTTGATACCTCAAATGTTAAAAAATAATGACTATTATTGCCTATAAAAATCAAAATAGAAAAAATTTGAACGAGTATACCTCGGAGGTACTATATAGGTAGGTACTATAGTTTTTGTAACTAGTTATTTTTGTAACTAGTTATTTTTGTAACTAGTTATTTTGGTAACTAGTTGATTTTGTTACTAGTTATTTTTGTAACCAGTTATTTTTGTAACCAGTTATTTTTGTAACTAGTTGTTTTTGTAACTAGTTATTTTTGTATCTAGTTATTTTCGTAACTAGTTATTTTTGTAACTAGTTATTTTCATAACTAGTTATTTTCGTAACTAGTTATTTTTGTAACTAGTTGTTTTCCTAACTAGTTACTTTCGTAACTAGTTATTTTCGTAACTAGTCATTTTTGTAACTAGTTATTTTTGTAGCTAGTTATTTTCGTAACTAGTTATTTTCGTAACTAGTTATTTTCGTAACTAGTTATTTTCGTAACTAGTTATTTTCATAACTAGTTGTTTTCCTAACTAGTTACTTTCGTAACTAGTTATTTTTGTAACTAGTTTTTTTGTAACTAGTTGTTTTTGTAACTAGTTATTTTTGTAACTAGTTATTTTTGTATCTAGTTATTTTTGTAACTAGTTGTTTTTGTAACTAGTTGTTTTTGTAACTAGTTATTTTTGTAACTAGTTATTTTCGTAACTAGTTATTTTTGTAACTAGTTATTTTTAATAACTAGTTATTTTAGTAACTAGTTGTTTTTGTAACTAGTTGTTTTTGTAACTAGTTATTTTTGTATCTAGTTATTTTTGTAATTGGTTTTTTTCGTAGCTAGTTATTTTCGTAACTAGTTATTTTTGTAACTAGTTATTTTTGTAACTAGTTATTTTTGTAACTAGTCATTTTCGTAACTAGTTATTTTTGTAACTAGTTATTTTTGTAACTAGTTATTTTTGTAACTAGTTATTTTCGTAACTAGTTATTTTCGTAACTAGTTATTTTCCTAACTAGTTATTTCCGTAACTAGTTATTTCCGTAATTAGTTATTTTCGTAACTAGTTATTTTGGTAACTAGTTATTTTGGTAACTAGTTATTTTCGTAACTAGTTATTTTCGTAACTAGTTATTTTCGTAACTAGTTATTTTCGTAACTAGTTATTTTCGTAACTAGTTATTTTCGTAACTAGTTATTTTCGTAACTAGTTATTTTCGTAACTAGTTATTTTCCTAACTAGTTATTTCCGTAACTAGTTATTTCCATAATTAGTTATTTTCGTAACTAGTTATTTTGGTAACTAGTTATTTTCGTAACTAGTTATTTTCGTAACTAGTTATTTTCGTAACTAGTTATTTTCGTAACTAGTTATTCTCGTAACTAGTTATTTTCTTAACTAGTTATTTTCGTAACTAGTTATTTTGGTAACTAGTTATTTTCGTAACTAGTTATTTTCGTAACTAGTTTTTTCGTAACTAGTTATTTTTGTAACCAGTTATTTTTGTAAATGGTTATTTTTGTAACTATATGTGTTATCCTAAATCTGGAAACGGCTAATTTTGTAGCTTTATCGATTTATCATTTCCAGAAAATTTCATCAAATTATAATCATTTTTAAGGAAGATAAGGCTATTTATGCCACTTTTTGACCACAGACACACGGATCGACTGCCTGACAGACACTAAGTTCTGAAAGTGTTTCTCAGTATTTATAGTACTTTAACTATTTCTTCCGAATTCACCTCCGTTCCGGACTCGACTTTTCGGACGATCACAATACTTAATAAAAAGTCAGCAATGGCATCTATTATATAGTTATTAGTTACCGATGGACAAACGCTATGGGTGACACAATATGTTTAGTAAGAGTTTCCCGAGTTAGGGACTAAATAGCTGGGAGTTTTCTATACACGTTTCCGTTCAATATTCTTGCTTGTGGACGATCATGATACTTCCATTACTTTTGTCATGGAAATTTAATGATTACGTGGATTTCATTGCGTTACATTGAATTTGAGAAAGCAATGTGAAACTCTCTCCCACCCGTTTAGTTTGGAAAGAGAGTAGCAAAAAACTTACTGTATGGGAAATTAACGGGTGGGGGAGTGATCCATCAATGTCAAACTCGAATGGCTCCCCATGCAAGCACAATTCGTATGCCTTCGTATGATTCCGCGCTCTGGCTTCACTCCAGATGCAATTAACATAACAGATCGATACTTTCAAGTTTCAAAAATTGTTCCTCGTTTAACAGGTAGCAAAAATTCCTGTACGAAAAATACAATTCGGAGCTCACAAAGCTTAATGCTAAAATCACGTTTCTCCGTGTTCTGGAAGGATGTTGTCTTCCAGATGTTTATCACCAATATTCATAAACTTCATTATTTGTTTTATGTCCGAGAGATTTATAAAATTCAAAGTTTTTGCAAGATTTTAGAGGTCTGAAATGCGCGAGCAACTTATTATACAAGTATTAGTGACGGATATCCGACCAACAAACTTCGAATCCTTGTCGTTTGAATGTGGTCGAGGTTTGGTCAACAGGCTGAAAAGTCAAGTGAGTTCAAAAAGAAATATAGTCTGAACACCATTGAGAAGTGGAGTTTATCAAAGAAATCCCTCTAAAAGGGTAGGAAATCAGGTCAGCTTTGTTGTGCGCTTTTACAAAAGGAAAACCCTGAACAGTGACAAGAGGAAATTCAAAGCCAAGTACCGTTGAGGTAGACTTGTGACGTCATAAACATCCCTTTGAGTCAAAAAGCATCACTTTATGCTTACGTGTGCGATGTGCGTGAGTGTGAGGTTTCGGATTCTCTCAGTTTTCTTACCGCTAGGGTAAAGTACCTATGGAAAATTTTATGTATTCAATATTCGGAAGCCCTTCTGCACAGCTTTTGAAAATTTTCGGTAATTAATCATGCCTATAATCTACGACTCCTTGTAGCTGAAAAACGCTCCAAATTATTGATCTGACCATTTGATTATCTGTATTTAAATTATGAAAAGCCAATCACGATCAGCCAACAGCTTTTACTATTTTTCGAGGCCGTCAAATAATATTTATCACATTAAAGCTCCACGAAATATTTCGATTAGAGCTGGAAAATGTTTGAAAACGGCATCGTTATTTTTGCCACATATGTGTATGCCAGAGTGAACTACCTAAAGTAAAATAAAAATGAGAAAAAAGAGATATGATAGTAAAAGTTGACGATTTGAGGCCATTAGTTGCAAGCGTTTAAGTGCCACATTTTTCGCTTCCGCTCTCTAACTAAGTATTGCGCGGATCTCGTATCCAAAGAAAATAGTCGCTATACCACAAATCTGACTGGTTTGGCTTTCCGTACAAGATACCTGTATTGTGGAAGGTGTTTTGGAAAATTCGCGCCTACAATGACGTCATTAGACAGCAAGGCGTTGGTACGGATCAACACAAAGCCCGAATAATGTAGACACTCAGAAATGGTTGAAGGGGAAGCTTTTAGAATTTCTTATCCCTCTCAAATATACGATACAGACTCCACGTGTCAACCATTCAAGCCGAGGCGTCCACGTTTAACCCTTTTTGCTCCCCTTTCAACGTATCACCATATTCAGTCGCTCTCTCTTTCATTGTCATCTCTTCCAAAGTCTCTACTTGTCTTGCAACTGGAGCTCTTTGTCGCCATCTCGCCGCAATGACACACAATTTGAGCTTCAATTTGGATCCCCGTCCTATGCTTTGGAATGGAAACAGGCTTCCTCCCTCAGGTCAGGGCTCGGAGTTTTCAGCCTCGTTTCAGGCCTTGTTGCTACGAGCGAATAATTTGCATACGAAATGAATTTGCCGAGGGTTAGATGCAGCTGAAAACATGATGGCTAAACGCTACGTGACAACGATGCGCCTGATAATGTGACGGTACGCTTGTTTTGCGTCACTGATGGAGACAACCTTCAACGTGAGGCAGCCAAGACCGCACTCAGTACACTCGTACATGAACATCCGGCATTTCCTTTTTTTTGAAACTTTTGTTTAAAAAGCTTATGAATTCAATTCAGGACTACAAGTTTTGGTTACTCCTGCTACGAATTTTTACATTACGCGCCAGAAAAACCTCCTCCTTTCTAGGAAATAATTCATTAAATAGTAATTATTCATAAATCATAATAGTATCCTCTACTGCATCAGGGCAACAGTTATCTCTTTGAGGTCAACTGCCTCAATCCCTTGTAGTTTTAGTTCAACTCAATCAATCCCTGCACACATTTTCAAATTAGTTTTGATGTTGTTCATCGAAGGAGCGTTGACTTCGAAAAGTTTCTCAATTTTCACATCGCAGTTTTAGAGGTTCATGAACTCTATTCTACTGAACCAATCCTCCTTCACATACCTACTCAAAGATATCGCAATACGAGTAGAAATGGTTTGAATTAGTATGAAGGTGTTCATAACTTCACCATACATAATAATGAGCTGATTATTTTATCTGATTATCAAAGTTTTGACTCGAGCTCACTTTGATGCGTTGGTTTATTATTCAATAATAAACCATTCTAATCGCCCAAGAAAAAAAATTGTATAACCCCACTCAAAATTTGATGTTTTACGTTTCAAGGCATGTAGAATCCGAATATCCAATAAAAAAAATTATGTCTGTCCGCCGTACGCCGTACACCGTATGCCGTTAGCAGTTTTCCGGCCAAACTATAATAGCTAAATTCTTGAAATTTTCACCAAAAATCTACCTCGGTCCTACGACGGCCCAATCCTTGAACCATCTCACTAACTCAATTTTGAGGGTATTTTTAGGGGGTTTTTGAGGGGGAGAAAATTCATATTTTCCAGGGTTTTTCCGAAAAATGTGTAATAGGTATCCAATTCTATAGATTTGTGGACGCTGAATCGAATGAGACCATCACGGGGTCGATAAATTTATTGGTTCTCGAGTTTTCGCAACTTTTGTGCCGAATTTGGGAGATTTCCAGAAATTTGACATGAGGGTATAACTCGAGAGTTCTTGGAGATATAAAAATCGCTCTATACTCATTGGAATGGTCGTCAAACACTGTCTCCAGCTGTTCCGTTCGGCAAAATATTGAGCTTTTAATTAGGAAATTAAGAAAAATAAAATTGATTAAAATTACAATGGTTGCTACGGAATCTGTTTTCCGGTGGGAACGTTCACAAATGTTCGGAAAAATTACTATCACAAATGGATAGTCTTCTTAAATCATTATTGAAGCGAAGGAATAATAAACCACTTTACAATCATTTGCAGCGTTTTTAATTCAACATAACTACATTAGAAGACTTGACAATTCATCAGCCATAATCGTTTCCTATAATTTCATCTGAAAACGTTTTCCTAATGTTGATATCAACGATTTAATTATTTTCATCAGAAATTACTGCTCAAACAAAGGCTGTCGGTTGTGAAGTCACTATATTTTTTGCAGCTTTTTGTTGGAGGATTTTTTCAATGGATTTCTGGGTAACGTGAACTCGTGTTTTGGTGAATGTTACCCAAACTTTGGCACTTTGGTGAATAGCCTTCCTACGTTTTGAATACCTTATTCTGTGTAACGAGGAGTATTCCAAAGATTCGCTCAACTCGGGAGCCATATTTGAGAGTAAGCAGGAAGGACCGAGATTGTTTAGCAACACAAGCCAGAATTGGGGGAGTTGGATTTCAAACTGATGACTGAGTCCGAAGAGAGAAAATCTCATTGAATATGAAACAAGAGGCTTTGTGCTGTTGAGTCGTTTGGCCGTAGGTATATGAAGTAGTGAGGAATAGAGGTAACCGTAAGATGAGTTCGCTACGAATAAATGATCTTTTCGTTTCATTCCGTTTTCATTTTTTCCACGTCGTAATTCTCAACATACGACACAGTTCAGAAATCCCTCAGAATACCAGCATTTATTAATTTTTTTTTCCCAAATGCGAGTTAAAAAACAGATTTGAATTTGATCAACGCAGATAAACATGTTTCAAAATTTGATTGAACTATTTGGATCCAAGGATCTATCTATCTAATGAAACTAGGGTAATTAAACGTTAAATTAAGAAATTAACACTATGGTAGTTTACAGAGTGTAGATTTAACCCAAATTTTCGGTAATTATCGCCTCTCCACTTACCCTAAATGACAATAGGTATTTAACTCACTATATTTTATGAAACTATTGGCCTTTAATAATGAGTTGAGGTATTTTGTTTTGAGTTTTTTAAAGGTCCTCCAAGCCGTACCAATTTCGTTGCTTTTTTATACGTTCTTGAGCGTTCAGATCAATCTGATGCAGATGCTTATTTAGTATTTTCTTCCTCCAATATTACGCAATAACTATTATACCCAATATCGTTCTGATTTGCTCTACGAGTACAAAGTAAGAAACGGAAGTTTTCTTAATTTCTGAACCCTGTCTTCCCTTTTAATCCATAGGAGATGAGTGCTACAATACATAAATGTTCATTCCCTATTCACTCCTTTTTTAGAGAAGATACTGCCTTTCCTGGGATACGAATGATGTATGCATGTAAATGAGAATATCAGGAACATTGGCATTCTTGAGTGATTAATGCAGACTATAAGAAATGCCATTATTTTCAGTTAGTAGGAACACGGCGGTTTTCAAGCTGAGTTAACTCGAAAGCCACTCGTCCCCATTTTCTCGTTCCTTCTACTCTACACTTCCAGGCTTAACAAAAACTAAATTAAAGCTTCAACTCTGGCAATTAGGACACTGGCCACCTCTCTCCTCTTTACACTTCATCAAAGTTTCTGAAAGTCAATTACCTATTAATCAGATCTCGCACTCCAGCCTCCCGCTTTTCTTTCTCTCAATTTTCACTCTCTCTAAGATTCAATTTTTCCATCGCACAATTTTTTCGCCTCCGTTTTATTTAGCCGCTGAGTGGTCAGAACGAGATCGACATTATCAAACGTACCTGCCAGCAGGGAAATTAAAAATTATTTTGGAGTATTCATAATTTCCCTGAAGGCAATTTTATTTAATTGGTTTTTATGTCGTTTCATCAAATATTCACCTTATTAAATTTAGCTGAGTTGCAGGGTCGTAATACTTCTCTACATTGCAGTGTATAGGTACCTCAAAAAAAAACTTTTTAAAAAAAAATAAAACCGACTTCAAAAACTTTGTCTATAAAATACACTCTGAAAAGGAAAAAATGGGTAACAAAAATGTCCCAACTTCGCAGCAACTCATTCGCCAACTACACATTTTAAGGACTACTTTACTACTCGTATTGACCTGATGACCACTTCCTGATTGATTGGATCACCTTCCCTAATAATATAAAAATTACTATTTCTCATTTCCCAAATGATTAAAAGATTTTCCTTTCACCTCTGAATTGCCTCCAGATTGATCATCTTTTGGAGTCGGCGCCTCTCTTATATTGTATTGGAGAAGCCTATAGATTCCGAATTACCAGTAGTATGAATATAAATATCATGAGTTTTCACGATTCTTGAACAGAGCAAATCAGCATTAATGAGAACTGATTATTAACAATATCGATTTGAGGGTGACTATTCACGCCTTTTTCTAAAAACCATTTCAGATTTCTCTAAGAATCTTTACGTCCAGACCCAGACTTATTACCTGGCACCTACTAATTTATCGTGAATTCATAATATTTATTTGTAACCATCGGTTATATTGCCAGAGAACCGCCGACTCCAAAAGATGATCAATCTGGAGGCAATTCAGAAGTGAAAGGAAAATCTTTTAATCATTTGGGAAATGAGAAATAGTAATTTTTATATTATTAGGGAAGGTGATCCAATCAATCAGGAAGTGGTCATCAGGTCAATACGAGTAGTAAAGTAGTCCTTAAAATGTGTAGTTGGCGAATGAGTTGCTGCGAAGTTGGGACATTTTTGTTATTTTTTCCTTTTCAGAGTGTATTTTATAGACAAAGTTTTTGAAGTCGGTTTTATTTTTTTTTAAAAAGTTTTTTTTTATTTTTCTCTTTTTAGTGACTTACAATTATGGACAGCTCTCTTTGCAGAATTTTCCCAAGCTTTCATTATTGTGTTCTTGTCACTTACTACTAACCGTCCAAACTCAATTCATAAGTCCGTTGAAAGTTGAAGTTCTAAAGTATAATGATTACCTAACTATTTTCAATATTATTATGTTGATTGAGAGTGAGTTTGAACGTTTGGAATAATCCATCCACTGATTAGGGTCTCTTGGTCAACATACCGGATACTTTGATCCCATTGATACACCTTACAAAACTTAAATAATTGTCTACACCATTGCTGGATACTAAATTGCACCAATTCACTCGTTCTTTATTTCTCTAACGATAATAGAGTGATGATTTCCTGAAGCGTATCCGCATTCACACTGAATGAGGGAATCCGAACCAAATTTCAGAAATTCGCCAAACGTTTGTGCATTAAAATGGAGTTATTTGGCCTTCAAAACCATGTTATTTATTGAAAATTTAACGCTGAATTCAAATCTTCTAACGAGAATGCTATTACTAACGTAGTTTTTTTTCTACAAGCATAAATAGTCCAAAAAACGTGTTTTTGAAACAAATTTTCTAGAAATACGTCCTAAAAAGTATCTACTTTTAGTCCAATCAACACCAAATTTGAATCTCGTAAACTAGACTCAAATTTGAACAGTTTAAGTTTAAAAACGATGGAAAAACAGTTTTGGTTTGGAAGTTATGAGGTCTCAAACACAAGTCCATTAAAACATCGATTGCTCCCTTATTATGCCACTTAAACTTGATTTTTTACCATCGTTCGAAAGCTCTAGCTAAGTGCTTTCAAGTGCAATAGTGTTCATGTTTTTTTTCTCGACGTGGTTGGGAACGGTGCTCGAAAAACCTCAAAAAAGTGAAAATCGGCATCACGTTTTTTGTTACACTTTCTTCTCTACACGCCATATGAGAATGCCGAACGAAAAATTGGAGCTAGGCATTTGTAGGCAGATAAATTATGAACAAAATGACACCAGAAACAAAACAATCGAGCAAGTATTCTAGAAGTTATAAGCTTGCAAAGTCAAAACTTCCTTTTTTCGCGAAAATCACGTTTTCCGGCGTTTCTCCGCGTCTGGAGACGTAACTACTGGATGGACTCAATTGAAAAAATTATGGGACCTACCTGGATAGTAACCCTTTCAAACAAAAAAAAAAGTAACCCAATCGGACGTACAGGAGCTGAACGCCGGTGGACAACACATACCGAAAAAAAAAAAAAAAAAAAAAAAAAAAATCCCGCTAGACGACCATAGTAACCTCCCCCTTGTTTGAAGTCGGTTAATGAAACCAGTGGTCCACGTTTGAGTCGGGGGACAGATATAACCAATTATAAAATCGAGAGAGACCCAAAAACCGAAAAATACATGAATTGATTAAATAACGCAGGGTTTCGGTGTGTGAGCTTAAAGAAACAGTTAAGACTCAGTGAAAATGGTAATTTTCACAGCAAGGGGACCAAAAAAAATATATATATACATATATATCGAAAAATAAGAATCACGTGAACGTACAGTGTGTAACTCTTACTATTTTTGTAACGATGTTTTAATCACGCGATGAAAACACGTCATGTGTGTGATCACCTACTCAACCAGGTCGATTTTTCGGTTTACCGAGTACCTATAGTTTTTCTGGTGGATAAAAACGAAGCAAAGTAACGTTCGCGTTCAATAACAATTTTGATTTGCAGTCGTGAATGTCGGTGACAGGAGGTCTATAAAAATGGTTGGCTTTCAGCGCGTTTTTTGTCTCAGGTCGAAAACCAATTAATTCCAGTGGAATCTGACTACGCCGAAGAAATACAAGGAAGCTAAGGGTGAAACGAGGGGAAAAGAGGTAGTTATTAGAGGGGACATGTTTCCGGCGTGATCGATTCAGTATCCGCGACGCAGTTTTCATTTCGGTGTCATTCCAACGTCCACTGTTCTAGTAGGCCCCTATCGAACATGGATCACGAATAAAAAATTGGAATTTTTCGTCATGCGAGAAAAAAAAAACAACCAATAGCAGAAAAAGTGAAGAAATCGATTTTCATGGAATTTATCAATACAGTTTTTAATTGCCTCGATTTCGCAACGAATAGTTCCGAGCTAATTGAGTTATGAGGGTTCAATCACTAAGCGAATTTCCTTCCTTGTCATTTTGTAAGCTAGTTAAATAAACCAGTTCAATAAACTCGTTGGTTTAGTTCCAAGCAAACTTTTTGAAACTTCCGCAACGGTGGAAGATTGTTAGTGAAGGGGGATTTTCGGGAAGGATGGGTTCCTAACAGGAAATGAAGCGTTCATATGAAAGTAAAACTTGACTGTGTGCTTCGTGTTGCTACGCTGATGGAAGTATATGAAGGTATGTGAAGGATCACATATATTATGTCCAGATTAATCTTCGTCTTACAAGACAGCGACAAAATCAGCAAACTAACAGCGATAAAAATATTGGAAAAATATTCATCCAGCATTTCGCATAGTGTATTCAAATATTGTTAGCTCTTGTCAAGCCAGAATTATCGAGGTTGTCCATTGAAAGCTGTTCGAGATTATTCAGTGGACCGAAGCTTGGGAAGATACTTGTGCATTTCAGTCGTCTCACTTACTTAGACACGGAATAGTGATAGGTAAGTAGGTATAAAAATCTTGAAGCGTATCATGAACGGTACGATTATGTTTTTCTGTGTTGCTGTAAGAGCAGAGCGTGAAAGCGTCAGATCCGTTGATCCGTCAGATACATTCTTATCCCTTGACAGAGCTTTCAAGGGATGACACTTTCCAGTCAGGCAGGAAAAGACAGGGACTGCTTCTGAGGCCTTTTGAGCGTCCGAGCGAGTTAGTACTCGTAAATACTGAAGGAAGACGTGCCAACGAGACAGCAGCTACTTTACTTGGGCACTGAAAATACCGGGATCGCTTGTTGAAAGCATCGCCTCAACGATGCACATCAAAAATTTTACTGTCGAATACGTAATCTTAAATATCGCTGTCCAAACCTATTTCAATTCGATAGCAAGGTGATTGAGAGAATAATACAGTATTTACTCTACATTCGATCAATAATGTGATCATCGTCGTCGGAATTCGGGAATCATGCTGACATGTCAAATACCGAATAATACTGTAGCGTTGTGTTTTTCGAGAGAATATATCTTCTCTTATAATTTTGGTGCCCGAATCCAAATACCTGATACGTGTTGTAAGCCAAAGATTTTTTTGGCATCCTTAATCCTGACGCTAGCAAATGAGTAAATGAATGCCAACATTACTTTGAAAAAATTAAGTAAAACTCAAACGAAGGATTGTTGGTATAACCAAAGCACTATTTATGTGCCATGATGTAAGTAGAGGGGATAAAAATAATTTGTAGGTACTAGTATTTCATTAGCATGTGCAGGCAAATAAGATAAGTTTACACCTCTCCCATAATAAATATTAACTATGAAAACGCCATTTAAAAGGTCTTATCGTAAGCTCGTTGGGTCAGATAACTATTATATCGTACATGTGAATCTGGTTCGAAACAACCGAGTTCGCGAAGAGCAAAAGGTTCAGTAAGTAGGAAGTTGCTGAACATTCCGCGTAGGGAGTGAGATGGTGAAGAGTAGATGCTGTGTTCCCAAGGATTGCATTACGTTGGCTGAGTTTACTATAGTAATATTGACATCACCCTTCATCACTTAAACTCACTCTCCATCACTCAACTAACCTGAAACTGAATTCGTTCGATGAAATAAAAAGCGCGATTTTGAGCAATAATAGGAGATTCCTTGATGAAATGTAAGATTAAAATAATTGAAGTCCACGGTAATCACCTTCCTAGGCTTGACTAAATGTATCAAAAATAAAAATGAAAGAGCTATAATTATAGGTAACTATTGCCAGACAAAATAATAACGCATGAAAAAAAATAAATTACGCGGTGGCTTTTTAAAAATCATCACGATTTGCGAGAAGTTTTATATTTTTGAGGTGTTGAATCCACACACTCATTTGATTGATACATACTCTTCGAATTAAAAGGAATGGCAAGGAAGGTATAAACTGAGTAGCTTTGCGTTGCGCTGTTGAGCTAACTGCTCCGAGTTAGGTACAGAATTTAGTTATTTTTTGGATTCAATGCCTTCTCGATGTAATCCGAGCTTCCATCACGCCTTGTCTTCTCATCTCTCGTGGCCTTAAATAATATCGATTTTCGAAATGGTGAAGGGGAAAAACCTTTTGGAAAAGTAATCGAATTCTAATCGTCGTCAAGTTTCCCCCTACTTTCGTTTCTGTCAACATTATCACTTTCTCCCTCTGAGGATTTCTTTCCTTGGGATTCCAGCGGCTCTCTTCCATCCTTCTCTCCTTGGACAAATACGTCCTATGAGTGAAGAGAGTTGGGAATGCTTTTAGTACGCACTCGTTGTACATCTGCTCTGTTCATCCTTACTTAAGCTTTTATTCAAATAGGTATATACCGTTATTTATAAACTATTATTTTAGATTACTAAACTCATCAAACCCCCAAAGCTATTCAGTTAAACTCGATCAAAGCAATTCTTGTTTCACTTTAAGTCAACTAACTTTGTATGTACCACATTGCTTTGCTATCATTAGATGCACTTCAAAACACATCCACTTAAGTCCTAGCAAAGTTATTTTATTTAATCAGTTTTACTTCTATGTTTACGCAGTCAATGGAAGTATTGTGATCGTCTGAAAAATCGAATTCGGAACGAAGATGAGTGTGAAAGAAATTTTTACAGTACTAATACTGAGAACCACTTTCTGAACAAGTGTCTTGTCAGTCTGTGGTCAAAAAATGACATAAACCGTCGTATTACGAGTACTTTCCGTGTATCGTATCTCTGTGGAAAACTGAATAAAACTCAACGACATTTTCAGAGAATGTTTTCCCAGTAGATGTGCCATTTTCGGATTCTAGATAACACACAGTACTTCTGAGATATACCTAACCGTTAAAATTTTTTCTGTTTTTCGTTGTTGGGGTTGAGGGGGAGAAAACCAAGGCGACTTGTTCTCCTGTTTTTTATTACCAGCCTGCCAAGCACTTTCGCCACATCGGGCATAATCACGGCTCCGTAGCACCATTACAAAGTGTCCACGTTTTTTCTGTTTTGATTTTTACAAGCTATGAGAAGCAACATTTTTAAACGTTTTTGGTCTTACAATCTTCAATATGGCAAGCACATGATGCTCGATTTTTTAAATATTGGTTCACAAACCGTACCTCCACGTTACAAGCTTTTTTCACGGTTTGGCTATTGCGTATTTTGTATTTTGATTTTTACACGCCGGTAAAATCAATAAATTTGAACGCTCATGGTCTTGAAATGTTTGGGACGGTGATTGAATGAAGTATGATTTTTATCACGTGGGTCACATACAGCACTTCCAGTTACACACATATTGACTATATTTTTATTTTTCCAGACTGAAAATGATTATATTTAGGTAAACGCTCGGGAACTTGAAATGTTTCTTTATGTCAGCTGAATGTCGTTTCATTCTTATTATTGGTATCACACTTCGTACTTCCTCGCAATGCGCATTCTCAGTCATTTTATTGGTACAGGGGTTGTGTGGGGGAGAAAAACCAGGTGACTCATTCTCCGATAGGTACTCTATTTGCTGGCCGAGCATCCTCAGGGCGACGTGGAGCCATAGGGTCCACAGCCTCTGTACCGATTGGATCACACACTGTTTTTCCGCCTTAGGGGGTATAGTGACTATTTCGATTTTCACAGGCCGCGAAAAATCAACATTTTTGACACTGGATGTTCATAAATTTTATCCCATTTTACAAAACATGGCGTGGTTTTTTACTACAGCAGAGAAGTGGTTGCAGAACCCAAATCTCTAATTACTTGAGAATTAACTATTCAACATTTCGCTGTTCATTACTTAACGTCTTTAGAGAACGAACCTTTGAATCGAAGTAGCTAGAGAGTAGTTTCTCCTCCTTTCTGCTTTTCTTTCTCAACGATAACAACTGCCCACAATCAGGATCGTGGTTGTGCCACCTATACAAGACACGACAGGACTGATTTGAGCAATATAAATATATTATATTTTTGCGGGTCATAGATGAGTCAAACCAACCTAGACCTGATGCACCCACAAGGCCTCAGAACTTGATTATTCTCTTTATTGGTTTTCAATCTATGGCGATATATATTTTAGTATGATCGTCCATCCAGGTTTTTAAGTGAGGTACGGGTCTTACCTGCTTTCGCCGATCAGCGTGCACTGTTCGTCTTCGGCGCCCAACGTTTTTGCAAAAGCTTTACATGATTCAAATGAGCACAGCCATTTTGTCTCACCCGTCTCTAGATCACATTGCTTTTCGAATTTGTGACCCCCAACCGAAAGAATTTTCTGGCCAGTCGTATGATCAGTGAAGACCCGATATGAACCCATATTTAATCCGTATTACACTAAATCCCTGTACTTGGAGATAGATTATTTATAAAATAGGAATTGGTTATTTTTAGTTGTATTTTATTGTTAAAAATGGTTAATTTGGGTTTTCGCATTATGTTAAAATAATTTATATTGGACTAGAATCTACTTTTCTTCTGGATTTCGATTTTCCCAACGTTTTGGAGCAAGCATTGTTCAGCCAGCCTCATTGTATTGTTATTTCAACTTGTTGGCGCTAACATTGATGAAACTTGTGAGAGTACCAACATGCATTATAATTACGAACACTGGAAACGCACGAATACATACGAATTGTTGGAACCCCGATTCACCCACGGTCACGAATAAAGTCCGAAATGAACTGGCCAGTGAAATGAACTCGAAGACATCACCTAGGGAAGGGAGTAGGCCCTGCTGGCCCCAGTTTGGCTGTGGCTGGGCTCCTGTTTACACGGTTTTCATTCAAGCTCTCTTTTCATATAAACTTTCGACACAGTCCATGTTTACTTGTGTTGTTTATACCTGCATCTTTTTCCTAGAGCGCCCATCTAAGCTAATTGTATATTTTGTTGGTCGTATCTAAACGTGTTGAATAAAACGAAATGCGGTAGCTTCAGTGGGTGGGTTGTTTGATGTTGCATCGACGAGTTCAAGCGAAAAATCTCCGAAAGATAGTCCGCCGTGAAGTGTAACGTCTCTCTTTATAGTTGACGCTTGAATGGTGATCGTATGCTCAAATCCTTTGATCGTTGAATGCAAATCCACGAGGAAGGGATTCCACAATGGAGTAAATTTTTCTGTTTCACCTTTTTTTTAAAATTGTTATTCTTTCGTATGGTTTCACGTCGCCCTGATGATGCCCGAACGGGCGAAAGTACTCGGCCAGAGAATAAACAATTGGAGAATGAGTCGCCTGGTTTCTCTCCCCTCACAATCCACGATCGAAAATGCGACGTCAAGAAAGAAAAGAATGTGGTTAATGTTATGACAAAGTCAATACGAAAACGTTTGAGAGCATTTCAATATGATTTCATCTAATACGCGAGTAGCACAATGTTGAAAAAAATCAGTTGAAGTTGACTTATATTAAATGAATATTTTCAATAACTTTTGAAAGTCAAGAGCTGTTGTCCAAGTGCGACTAGCCGAAAGTGTGAGCATATAGCTGATTCGAATGATAGGTGGAAAAAATATTTTGCTGAGGTCGGCATCACTTTCAGATTTGATTTCTATGGGTAGACTTAATGATGTGAAATAAAAAGCACCTCCACTCGTTCCGTGACAGTCACCATCAATCGAAAGTGCTTGAAATTTCTACGCCGGCACAACCATTCGTTTTCAACACAAAGCCGTGTATAAATGAGTGAACAACAACTCTCCCTACGCTTACTTCATATTTTGAGGCCATTAAACGGGGTTTAGCGCCATTTCAACAAAGCTGATCAGGAAAAGTCCTTCAAAAGGTAGTGGGGATTTTATCAACTCGAACAGCAGATAAAGGAAAAAGGCAGCAACCCTAGTGCAAAAGAGTTTGTGGAGAAAGGGAAATTAATGTTAAGCCGATGCGAGACTAAATTATTGATTCCAGTGCCTGTAATAGCTAAAAGATAATATACGAATATCAGCTTTCATCCCTACAGCAGCTTTATCCCTACAACAGTGGGTTAGCATATCAGGTTTACCTGAAAGTCAACTTCCAAAGCCGATGGTTTGGTCTCAAATTCAAACTTCTCAGTAATGTTCGGGTGCGTTAAATTCCATTGTCATTTCGTACTATCAACCCTTATGATAATTATAGGCTAAAAGGGAACCCGTGACATTGCCTAATTGATTTCACAAAAACATCGATCTTATGTTAATTAGAGCACTCCAAAATATTTCGCTTTTATGTAATCGAGCTTCGGACTAAATTCGAATGATTTCCTTCACCCACGTATTGGCCTCCAAGAGCATGAAGTACCTGAAGGAGGCTTCACATAGTTTCTTAATTAATTTTCTTGAGAGAATTAAATTTTCCTTCAAAGTCAGGATACGCAATTAAACTTTATACTCGCTGACCGACGGTTCAGAAGCCCCATCTATATATAAGTGAGTTAAAAGTCGCAGTTTGAAGTCTCATAAATAAGTTAGGGAACTCCAGTAGGAGGTATGACTTTTAAAATGAGACCACAAAACTCCTTCGCAAGGCTACCAGTTCTCACTTGTTAATATTTCAAGTGAGATAATTTGGGGGTCGCATATCTCTCTCGGTTCCACTTAATTCAGCTTGACATGAAGGATAGGATAAGGGTTTCTAATAAGGGTCAATCTTCGAAACTGAAAACTCCTCAAGCGAGGTATCGAAAAAAATATGTAAGGTACTGGGATGGCTATACATTTTTGAGCACGAGATTCAGTCCCCTTGCCTTCGAATTCGTTATAGCTAGGTACTAGAGAATAAGATGAGAGTTAAAATGTGAAATTTTATCTAATGGCTTTCTCCTGAGAGCACTTTTACTTACGTGAGCCTCTTCAGGAAGTAACTGTCAATTAACAACAGCACATCTTGAGCAACGACAGGACCCGAACGGATAAAAGTATAGTCCACGGACATCGGATAAAAGTAATTGAATAAATACCACCACCACACCACCAACACCACCATGTGGTACCCATGTACCACATTAAAGAGAGTTTACCTTCTAATCAGTAAAAAGTCAGATTTTGCCACGTAGATTTGAATCGTCCAGTAGAAAACAGTGTTAAGAAAAAACAGAGAATATTGTTAGACTTGAAACGGTTCTAGCGGCTCCAGTTAAGAATTTTCGGTGAAACCGGCACGTAGTTAGTATTGGTGGTATAAAAACATTCATCATTTTCTTCTTTCAGGATTCTTCTCGCTAATATATTTATGATAACCATTTAGGAAACAGCTACTTAAATGTAACTAAACTTGGCTCAATGGAGGCGGGTTGGATAGATAACCTTGGAGTCCGCCGGAGCGGCAAACTAAGCTGGTCTTTGATTGAGTCAAGTCGAGGCAAAACGGTTCGACTGAAGGGTCTTTACAAGTGCGTGACTTGATTTTCCGAATTGCCATCACTCTCCAACAGTAGACTCAAGCTTGGGCCAGCAGCTGTAGGAGAAGGATTTGGAGAAGGATGAGGATAAGGACTCAACCCTTTGGCCGTACGTGTCTTGTCCTGCGAGTATATCATTCCCGCTCTGGAATACTACCTCCAAAAACACTACTGCAACACCGACAACCTAATATACTAGGAACAGACGCTTTGTTATGAGCCCGAGATTATTCTGTGAGCGTTCCAATTCCAGCCCTTCTAGGTTCTCTCGCGAGGTTATCGTAAACTTGAACAAACAGGTCGTGGCAGGCGAATACGCAACTCTTGGAGGGCAATATTGCGGCCGATGTTAACCATCTATCTCTTAGGTTTCGTATCTTCATCTCAGAAAATAATTGATTTTTTTCTTCTGAAAGGCAGTCGCATCTAATTGTTCGTACATTTGATTCTGGTAGTAGTGTTAAGTGAACATTTTTAGTTCAGCAAACGCGGTTTATTGCGTGATTTGATTCCTAGTGTTATTTACCAACGTCTTTTAGAAAAGATCGTATTTATACTCACAGTTTTCGCAAACCTATTGGTCCGAGTTGTTGATAATAACTTCACCTAATCAAATAAAACATACCAAAAACAAGCTGTTATTGAAACCGTGTTACAAAATGTTCTAATAATTATGATACTGAAATGCAGATCAATCCGCTAATGGGCTATAAAAACATTACGGCAAAAGGGTCATCCGATCAGCTGCACTTGTCGCTCTTTTTCGAATGGGCAGATGCTTCCACAGTTTTAGGCTCTTGGTTTAGGTTAGGTAGTAAGGCTCATCGTTTCTGACTCTCCTACCGCCCTTTCAACTAGGGCCCATTTCCATTGTAGATGACGGCCTGAAACTTTAGAGAACTCAACACGTAGCTGTTCAAGCAGCCCAACAATTCAGGACAAAAGAGCTTCAGAAGTTTAGTTGAACTTCCTTGTAGAAACAACTGAATAAAATTGCTGAGTTGAACCGTTTTTCAGTTTTTACAGTCCTTCAAATACTCGAATTCAAGTGAATGGTAGCTGTTCAAAGTATTTTAGATCAGTTATTAAATTCCAAACTCGCAGAGGATTACGTGATGCTAGTTTTTTGAATCGGCCATTTAACGGATTTGGAGTTTTTACTTCCATGTTTACGTAGTAAATGGAAGTATTGAGATCGTCTGAAAAGTCGAATTCGGAACCGAGGTCCTGATGGAAGAAATTTTCATAGTAGTATACTCAGAAACACTTTCTGAACAAGTGTCTGTGTGTCTGTGTGTCCGTCTGTCCGTCTGTCTGTTGTCACAAACTGACATAAATCGCCATATCTCCCTGAAAAATGGATGAAACCCTATGAAATTTTAAGGGAATGTTTTCCCAGTGATTGTGCAAAATTAGGGTTTTCCGGATTTTGAATTACACACAGTACTTCCGAGATATAAGCGTTCAAAGTTTTTTCTGTTTCGATTTTTACAGGCTATGAGAGTCAATATTTTTCTACGTTTGAGGGCTTGAAATGTCGGTTATGGCAAGCAGAAAACACTAGATTTTTTGTATAGTGGGTCACATACAATGCCTCCAAGTTATGAGCGTTTTTCACGATTTCACTAGTGCATGTTTTGTATTTTGATTTTTACAGGCCGCAACACTCAATGTATTTGAATGTTTGAGGTCTTAAAATGTTGGGGTTGGCGATTGAATGATGCCTGATTTTTATCAAATGCGTCACATGCAGTACTTCCGCGTTATTTGCACATTTCACAGTACCACGTTCACAGAACTTGTTTTGTATAGTTTGGATAACACACAGTACTTCCGCCTTATGCCGTTTTTTTGCATTAGAGATTTTTATAGACCACAAGAGTGAATATACTTTAGACTTCAAAATTTTCTTTATGACAGTTGAATTTTGCTTGATTTTTATTATCGGGGTCACGTGCAGTACTTCCTCGTTAAACGCGATTCAGTTATTTCATTCTAGCGCTCTTGTAACTTTCGGGTCTCTGCTTTAAATGTGACCAACAACGATCGTGTTTTGTTTTGTTTTGATCACATACCGTACTTCCGCCCTACGCCGTTTATCGCTGTTTTTTTTACTCGGCTCTGCCCCTTACAGCTTTGATGATTTTTTTAGTGAAATAAAGTCGCATGGTAAATAGTCAGTTTTTTGTGATGTGAAACATTATTTCAGCATCATTGACGAGGAATTTTTTTCCAGTAGTACTCGTACAATGTATGGCAGGTTTTATCACTTGGCTCATTCTCTTTGTACCTATTGTTAATTTATTAAATTTGTTTAGCTGAGGAAATTTATATCAGTACTCTTGCTCTATTGTGATACCATCATCTGTGATATACCTGTTAATGTGTTTGTGTAATGTTGAATGACTGTAATTTATTCGAATGTGTGGGTGAGTGAGTGCTTCTTGTGTCGGGGGTGTGTGGTGGCGCCTTGGGTCCTCCGGGGGCGGCTCGCTTGACGGAAATTTTTTTTTCTTTTTATTTATTTTTTTTTCTTCATTTTTAATTTTTTTATTATTATTATTATTTTTTGCCCGGCTGTTGGGGGGGAGTTTTAGGCTCCTTTCTCGACGGTCGGGCTGGGGGCCGTCATTGTGGGCTGGGTCCGGGGGGCTGGGGTGTCGCCCGGCCCTCGGTGCGGGGATGCGTCGCTACCCGCACTTTGGTAGGAGGCCTTTGGCCTGCAGTACTTCTCGACCATTGCTATGCATAATATGTGAAGGCAAATAAAAAATCATCTATCTGTTGAGCTTTTTACAGGGTGCAAAAATCAATACGTTTGACGCTAGAGGTATTAATATTTGTAATGGCGAGTGAATGACGCCTGATCTTTACCGCTAGGGTCACGTTTCGGCCTTCGTACGATTTTCTCGATTTTATAATTGGTTATACCAGTTACCGACTCAAACATGGAAGTACTGTGTGATATCTATGCACACCACTGGTTTTAATGCGTTTTAGCGAAGGAATCGAAGTCTAACTGACAAAGCTATGACTCATAAGGCCTCAGGCGATCATAATATGTCAGATCTCTTCATAACGATCTAGTGAATCGATTTTTGAGGGGATAACTGCACTGATTTGCCGGAAGCAAGAAAAGCCACGTGTCCAATAAAATAATACGCCCGGCTATGTGAGAGACCTTCTACGAGAGATGCATCCCTCTCATGATAGCGTCGGGGAGAGCATAATACGCATATTAGGTCTAAGAATAATATATGCTTAATATATTATTAGGTTGTCCTGAGGTGTATCCAGATTTTGGGAAGACCACTTGCTATAATTTTCATATTTTTGGAACCTGTTCATAAATAATTATACAAGCTTGAAAGCTTGCTCAAAGCTTTTATTTGGCATAGAGAGGACATTCACTTCAACAATTATTTATATTGGGTTATAAAATATAGTTGTAGTGAGATGTTCCTTTAGTTTTATTCGGTGACGCCGATCTGAGTATTTCAAACTACTAATTCGCGTTGCACGAATATTTCATATCCATCAAATCAAATGACAATCGAAACCGATCAGCGATTTTTCGATCAGAAATTTTTGACCAGCTGACGTTTCCGAAGGTAGTAAGCAACTCGTTTGCCCTTGTTCGTTTCAACGATTGAAGAAATCCGAAGTAATAACGTAAATAAGGGGGATTCTTTTCAGGAGCAGGGGGAATTGAGCAGCTATGAAGAGCTGAAACTTGAAGGGGTTCATCCCCTTCTAGGGCAATTTTCATTTCTGGTAGAAAAAGTTGTAGAGGGTAGCATTCGCTCAAGTGCAAACCATCCGCTCCATTTTTTCGGACTCTTTCGCAGGGATTTCTTCTTATTGCTCTGAACCCCCAGCGGAGAAAACGGATACCCTCATGGAAATAGATTTTCACCAAAGGGCCAGCTTCAAATGACTCTTCATATTCTCCGTCTGTAGAAAGACCGTTTCGAGAGAAAACACCTTACTAAAAATACGTTTCCCTTTAGAGCATTTTTGGGTTCAAGAGATACTTCGTCCTGCGGTATTGATCTTCATAAAGGAAAATTTTGGTTTTTCCCCCTTTCTGTACTTCGGAAATTGGGAAAGTAATAAAATTGGAAAATCATAATAAATAACCCAAAAGAATGATTGTTTTTCAAATCAGCGTTTTTGCGAAGTTTCTTACCATATATCTAGTATTTAGATATTTTTCTCGATGAAACCGACTTTCCTGTTTTCGCCCTTCCCAGCTGAGGTCTGTTTCCTCCCCCAAAAAATAAATACCACTTTTTAGTTTCTAATGAATAACTTAGAAACAACCTGGAGCATTTGTTACAATTTTTAATACATTATACTTACCGATCGACGTTTACTTCCTATCTGCATGTGTTTAGTACTCGTCCTATAAGTTGAAATCGGAACGGAGGTGAAGTTAGGAAGAGTTTTTTTTTACTTGCCAAACTCAGAAACACTTCCCGAAGCGTTTCTGATTCTAACGCCATGATTTTGCGCCTGTTTGTGGTCAGCAAAAGTCATACTGAATGCTGGAACCTGAAGAATCTTCCTCCATTATTATTTTTTTATTGGCCGAGATCTTTCGCCCATTCAGGCATCCTCAGGGCTAAATAGGTCCATCAGGTACCTACGACCTCGTAGTAGGTAAATAGGTCGAACGGGTGAAAGACCTCGGCTAATAAAGAAAATAATGGAGAAAGAGTCGCCAAGTTCATCTCCCCATTGCTCCAGGAATCACGTGGAAAATGCGATAAACAAAAAAAGTCATACCTACTTGTACGCTCGTGGTCTTTAAATGAGATTTCATTTTTATTGCTTGGATTCCATATCTAATTTTCTTTCAATGTATAACGGGACCATGTTAATTCAATTTTGGGAATGGAGCAGAGCTAGTGATTTAATTGAATTGAAAACTCATAAATCAGATCATTTAATGCTTGGTGTAGAGAATTTATGACAAGCAATAACTAGAAATCCATAAGATTTTCACCTTATTTTCCACGCGAAAAAAATATTCGAAGCACAAATTGGAGACAAGGATGATTGTGACGCTACTGAATCGGTTATCTCCCCTTGCCGAATAAATGGAATCACCCCCTCGGAAATTCTCCTTTATTATATTTCTAATTTCATCCACTCGAAGAAATGCTTCTGATTTTCACTTTCTTCAGTTCGATTTTCGCGCTCAATCTGAATAAATATAAAATAAAGGAAAATAAAAAGCTGGAGGGAGACTAGGTGGCTCCGTTCGAGACAAGCGGGAGGATTGAAAAAGAATGAGGGGACGAAGTTTTTAGCGTAACACTTTCGAGTTTCCACTTCCGGATTCCTACGGTAAGAAAATCCGAATACCGGATGTGACAGGAAGAGAATGGCGTGCGGGTTGTGGCTGGAGGGAAGTGAGAAGAGGGAAGTAAATTGGAGGAAAGGAATGGAAGACAATGGTTTCAAGGCGGTTCGGAAGAAACCCAGAAAAAGGAGACAACGTTGGTGCTGCTGCTGGTGGTGTTTGAGGTCCAACCTGAATACTAAGGAGACATGTTGGCGAAGTTGAGAAGAAAGACTAGACAATAAGGATATTACGATTCAACGTTTTTTCGACGATGAGCGGGGAGTGGTATTGAAGTCTGGAGAGTGACACGCAGACAAATTTCATGGTTGACGTTTCAAATTTCCCGGTTTGTCAAATTTCTTTGAAGAGATACTGAGATACTAGAGATTGGCTTTAAAACTGCTTTCGAAAATATTTACAGGTAGGTTTTTTACCAAGTGTGTTCATTCCAATCGTGTGAGAAACAAGTAGCCCCGTTTATTCGTTCCTAGTCAGCGGCTGAATTGATCACTTTTGAATGAAAAATGGTTGAATATTTTTATTATTCAAGTTCAATGAGAAAGTCCTATTAGTGAACCTTCTCAAGCAGGATATATAATTATCTAGTTGATGATGGCCTTTTACTACCGGTGATCGAGCAATCCCTATTCAAAGTTCACTTAGGTATGCATCATTGCGTTGAAGGATATTCAAGCAAGATTTATTTTTCGTCAAGATTTATTTTAACCTTTTCGTCCACTCGAAATTCATGGACTTACCTTGGTTTTCCTGGACCTCTAGCTGTCTGTGCGTGGCCCAGGAAGGGAAGCCAGATTTTCAAACATTACCCCAGGGGGTGGTATTTCTCCTAACTTTAAGATAAGACCCTTAGAGTGAGCGGAGTATGCGTGGAAATGGTGGGACTACAACAACGGGGACAACAGATCCGGTGGAGGCTATTTCTACAGACAAAATGTGGGAACTGGGAAGAGAGGGTAAGCTCGTAGTCTCATAATCCTTTTCTTCCTTGTTTACTTCGTACTCCTCCCGCAACAAACGTCTATGAAAACGCTGAGATAAACTTTTCTTTTTCTGAGCGGTAGAACTTCTGTGGCCTAGTTAGGTACGAGTAAAATAACGCCATCTAAAAAGAGGTGATCCTACCAACGGTGCTGAATAGAGAATAGAGTTTTTTTAAAGAAAATTTTACACGGAACGTCCTTATTTCTGAAACCAGTGGTGTGCATAGATCACACAGTACTTCCATGTTTGAGTCGGTAACTGGTATAACCAATTAAAAATCGAGAAAATCGTACGAAGGCCGAAACGTATGACCCTAGCGGTAAAGATCAGGCGTCATTCACTCGCCATTACAAATATTAATACCTCTAGCGTCGAACGTATTGATTTTTGCACCCTGTAAAAAGCTCAACAGCGATAAACGGCGTAGGGCGGAAGTACGGTATGTGATCAAAACAAAACAAAACATGATCGTTGTTGGTCACATTTAAAGCAGAGACCCGAAAGTTACAAGAGCGCTAGAATGAAATAACTGAATCGCGTTTAACGAGGAAGTACTGCACGTGACCCCGATAATAAAAATCAAGCAAAATTCAACTGTCGTAAAGAAAAATTCAAAGTCTAAAGTATATTCACTCTTGTGGTCTATAAAAATCTCTAATGCAAAAAACGGCATACGGCGGAAGTACTGTGTGTTATCCAAACTATACAAAACAAGTTCTGTGAACGTGGTCAGAGTTGGTCAAATATATAGCAAAGAGCCCCAAAAAGTACAGTAACTGAAAATGCGTTTTGCGAGGAAGTACTGCAGGTGACCCCAATAATAAAAAACGAGCAATATTCAGCTGTCATATAGAAAATTTAAAGTCTAATGTATATTCATTCTTGCGGTCTATTAAAATCTCAAAAGTTAAAAAATGGCATAAAGCGGAAGTACTGTGTGTTACCCAAACCATACAAAACTAGTTTTGTGAACGAGGTCAAAGTTGGTCATATTTATAGCAAAGAGACCCTAAAAGTACAATAACGCTTAATAAAATAACTGAAAATGGTTTTACGAGGAAGTACTGCAGGTGACCCCAATAATAAAAATCAAGCAATATTAGGCTGTCATATAGAAAATTCAAAGTCAATGTATATTCACTCTTGCGGTCTATTAAAATCTCAAAAGTTAAAAAAAGGCATAATGCGGAAGTACTGTGTGTTATCCAAACTATGCAAAACAAGTTTTGTGAACGAGGTCAAAGCTGGTCATATTTAAAGCAAAGAAACCCAAAAAATACAAATTAAACAACTGAAAATGCGTTTTACGAGGAGGTACTGCATGTGACCCCAATAATAAAAATCAAGCGATATTCAACTGTCATATAGAAAAATTTTAAGTCCTCCAGCGTTCAAATATACTCATTTTTGTGGTCTATAAAAATCAAAATGTAGCAATTGTGCAAATAACGCGGATGTACTGCATGTGACCCATTTGATAAAAATCAGGCATCATTCAATCGCCAACCCCAACATTTTAAGACCTCAAACATTCAAATACATTGAGTTTTGCGGCCTGTAAAAATCAAAATACAAAACATGCACTTGTGAAATCGTGAAAAACGCTCATAACGTGGAGGCATTGTATGTGACCCACTATACAAAAAATCTAGTGTTTTCTGCTTGTCATAACCGACATTTCAAGCCCTCAAACGTAGAAAAAGATTGACTCTCATAGCCTGTAAAAATCGAAACAGAAAAAACTTTGAACGCTTATATCTCGGAAGTACTGTGTGTAATTCAAAATCCGGAAAAACCTAATTTTGCACAATCACTGGTAAAACATTCCCTTAAAATTTCATAGGGTTTCATCCATTTTTCAGGGAGATATGGCGATTTATGTCAGTTTGTGACCACAGACGGACGGACAGACGGACACACAGACACACAGACACACAGACACACAGACACACAGACACACAGACACTTGTTCAGAAAGTGTTTCTGAGTATACTACTATGAAAATTTCTTCCATCAGGACCTCGGTTCCGAATTCGACTTTTCAGACGATCTCAATACTTCCATTTACTACGTAAACATGGAAGTAAAAAGAGTTGAAAGAAATTTGAAACATGAAACTCTCTTTGTTAGGAAACACGTATTAACATTTCTTATATTAAATAGGAGGAATTTGTCACTGAAATGCTTACTAACTTCAAGGATTTTCCTCAATGAAATTTTTACGATATTCAAGGAATTTTTGCAACGAAATGTTTACGAACTTCCAGGAATATTTTCTATGAAATTTGTACGAACTTCAAAGAATTTTTTCAATGAAATTTTCACGAACTTCAAGCTGTGCCTAGATGAAAATGTTCATCAGATTGTATTCAAGTTTCGATTAATATTGGAATCAGTGCTCTTTTGTTAACACCGATAAGATAATGGCTACGAGCTCTCCCATACGTGCATAACGTTTCCATTGAAAACGTCGTCCTTTCAAGCACGTTCTTAGCTTCACACCGGATGCCCAGTTTGCCGTTGATGAATCTTATCAGCTTGATAGTTTCCCAAGAAACTGGCCCTACTGAGCGATACAATTTAGCCTGATGTAAATTTCAAGTGTTATACATTGGTAAAGTTCGTAGGACAACTTGTGTTATGAATCACATTAAATTGCAATGGCGGCGCTTGGATGGGTTCCGTGCGGTCTCGGGCCAGGGATATAGCTATCTTCGTTGCGAGGCTTTTGTATCGCTAGTGATACAGCCAAGTGTATTGGACTTGTTTGACCCAGTTTTTGATGGAGGAGGATGAGGAACCCATCGGTTGAAAGATATCAGAATCCTGCACAAGAGTAGGAGCTAGGCTTTTGGCATTAGAGAGACATTAATGTTTTGCCATCAAACCTTTTCTCTGAGCGTTACATACCGCATGATGGTCGATTCGACCAAATAGTGTCATCGGTTGGTCGATCCAAATACTACTTAATTTTGGTTCGATTGTAGATGGAATATTTCATTTCACGGCGAAATCAAATTTTAACTAGAAGAAAATTAGAATATTTCAAGACCACAGAGTCAACCGAAAATGAAGTAGATTTTCGAGACCTGTAGAAAGTGCAGTACAGTAAACGTTAGATACTTACAATATGAATAATTGTGATTGGATATCCGTACATGCGCAGTAATTGTTATTTGTTAGAATAAAATTTTAAGCATATATATATATTGGACGTAGATGACTCATACGAGTTAATCAGGTAATTCATCACTAGAGTGAACAAACACTGGCTAATAGACTCACGATATTTGTGCTTTGACGTTGAATTTACAAGAGGAAAGACCTCTTGGTGTGATTTTGGCTCCAGATCCGGACCCTGCTGTCCACACGACGGAATTAGGGTTTACCTCGCCAGTTTAATTAATGTCCAGCCGTCCAAGGGGATATGGACAGCAAATTGCTGATGGAATGAGGTGCTCGGTTCAGGCCTTCCATCTTCTATCCAATTCCCTCTCTGTATCCATTCTATCTCCCTATAGTCGAGTCAAAGTGAAACTAGAATCGAATGGAGCTCATCAACGCATCAGCTGGGTGTGGAGGCAGATAGTCTCCCAGAAGGGGATTTCGAACCAGGTATTTGTGCGGACACTTCTGGTAATTCTGAATTACAATTGTAAACGGCTTTCCAAAGGAAAAGTCTGCTTGGTGTGGCTCGTTCTAGCACCACCGTTGGCAGGAGTGCGTCTTTAAATTATGGGAAACGTTGACTTGAACAGCTATACTTTGCACAAATTAGCCGGGGAGGACAACCAGCTCAAGACAATTAGGGAGGGATTTTTAGAGCACACGCGTAGTCAGAAAAAAATGCAATTTTTATTTTTATCGCACGATAACGATGAGCAGAGCGAAAACGCCATTTAAATATCAAAACGGCCAGTCTGAGGGCCAAACGGCTCCTGATGACCAATTAATGAGCAAGATGTTCCTGAAGTTCGCAGAGAGGGCGAAAATGAAGTCGTAAAAGATGAAGTTATTCTGCTCTTTTCATCCTTGACTAGTCCTATAATTCGCCAACGAACCCACTCGAAAAAATAAATGCCAGTGACCATTAACGATCATCTATCATAATTATTATCTATCAGCGATGTCATTTTTATCGTGTACTGCAAAAAGTAATCCCACTTATCGCACAGGGCATGAGACACCGACTTCTCATATCTGAATTGAGTCCTTGAAGAGGTAAGTTTGGTCAGTACAGAAGTACCCAACTCAAAAGTATCCAATGTTTTACGGCCACAGTTTAAAAAGGTTACTGTTGTAAACTCGGGGGGATTTTCCCTGCTTTCATGGATTCGATCCACCGCAAGTTTACTTCTTTCTGTAGCTGGAAAACGGCGAAACTTTTCGATGGCTGACCTTGTACACACTTTATCTTCCCCTTCATTCGGTTGCCTACGTGTACTTTTTTTCTTTGAAGTTTCAGTATATTGCGCCCCCAGCAAGAGAATGTTTCCTACTACCCTTCCTAGTTTTACGTAGAGTTGGGAGTTCCCGAAGTTGTTTATGAGGGCTACCTTCAACCGTTCAGACATTGTTTTTTTTCGCTCTGTTCCAAAACTGAAGATTGTTTTCTATGCTTGAGAAAAAACGAGAAAGCCAACTGTAAATGTAAATTTCCCGAAAATGTATACATTGGAAGGTTCTCGCGTTCCTCCGAATTTTATCTAAAGGCTCCCCATATGAGAGGCTATCATGTCAAGAGTATAGTAGAGGTGACTGCAGTACGAGTATTAACTATATTCGTATAACCCCACTATCTAAAAAACAATCAACCTTAGGTAGATCTAGTAATATGGTTTAGACTCATGCAATCGTTGGACCAAGAATGATTCAGAGTAATAGCTCCATCCATTTTAACCTCACGCCGATAGTGAAATTGGGAAGAACATCGCATGAATAAAATTCTGGCGTGCTTCAAGTCACCGTACATACCGTAACACTCTTCCTCTGTTCATTAGCTATTCACCAAAAATTTATTATAATGCACAATACCAATAATTGTTGACTGCAACAATTAACCAATATTAAACAATCCACACCTGTATCCAGAATCAGTCACCGAAAAAGAAAAGGCAAGATCTCTGCTAAAATCGGTGTTGTGGTTCATGATGAGCTTATAAATGGAATGTAACCGTTTCTCCTTTTCATAGAAGTTCGAAAAGTTTTCGAAAAAAGTCGGAATACTTATAAATCATTGTTAGACCCCCGGTTTAGTACGTGATCTACTCGTTTTTCTGGCGCATGGGACTCTTTTTCTCATCCTTTTAGTCTTTTTTCATCGGATGTTGTACATGAATCAAAAGAAAAACGTGCTAGGGGTTAACCGCGCCTTTTCACCTGTTGTGCTTAGTAGTGAGTCACGTTATTGAGGATCGTCTGTAGCGCATGATTCACACAGATCCGGGAATAAGAATTTTCATTATTGGCATTTATTTCGCTCAATATGATATCGTGATCCAATATTTATTTAGATACCATTTCCATAAATAAATTTTTTTTTGGTCGGAATTTCTAAATAATTCACATATACGTAACCTGAAAAATATTGTAGAAACGTTTACAATTTATTATCAAAATGAAATGAATAGCCGATTCCAAGATTAATGTGCTACCCCTACCACACCAATAATGTCGTCACCAATAATGTCGATGCCATTTTGCTCGTTAAAACTGTCATCCGTTCCATGGGGTCGAGCATCAAATGTCACGTCGTTTATACTATCAAGAAAAAATCTCTGTGAATCTCTCAGTTTGCAGTAACTTTCCTAGGTTTATTATGTCAACAAATAAACTAAACTCTTGATCAATTCTCAAGGCCACCATCAATTCGTAAAACCGTCAGATAATAAAAAAAAGTCACTGCATTTTGGTTTATTATTCAATAATAAACCATTGTAATCGCCCAAGAAAAAAAAATTTATAACCCCCCTCAAAATTTGATGTTTTACGTTTCAAGGCATGTAGAATCCGAATATCCAATAAAAAAAATTCTGTCCGTCCGCCGTACGCCGTCCGCCGTACGGGGTTTTGAGGGGGAGAAAATTCATATTTTCCAAGGTTTTTCAGAAAAATGTGTACAGGGTATCAAATTATATAGATTTTTGGACGCTGAATCGAATGAGAATATCGCCGGGTCGATAGCTTTATTGGTTCGCGAGTTATCGCAGCTTTTGTGCCGAATTTGGGAGATTTTCATAAATTTGACATGAGGGTATAACTCGAGAGTTCTTGGAGCTATAAAAATCGTTCTATACTCATTGGAAAGGTCGCTAAACACTCTCTCCAGCTGTATCGTTAGGCAATAAGTTTAGCTTTTAATTAGGAAATTAAGAAAAATAAAAATGATTAAAATTACAATAGTTGCTACGGAGTTTTCCCCTATAGTTACCATATGTTTTTCGGTGGGAACGTTAAAAAATGTTCGGAATATTTAAAATGACAAATGGATAGTCTTCTTAAATCAATATTGAAGCGAAATAATAATAAACCACTGTACAATCATTTGCAGCGTTTTTGTCTTGATCTTGGTTTTCATCGCGAGGTGTAATTACTCCAGGAAATCCCTACACGAAATCTATCCTTCTTGGTCACGCGCTCTTATTCCGTATCTATGTGAAATTGGCTTCCTCTCGTTTCGCTCATGCACCTTGGCAGTGCTTAGGAGTAAAATCGAAATCTGCCCTTTATATTAGAACAGGGATGAACTTGGGTAATGGGAGAAGCACGTGTTTGAAAAAGAGGAAATGTGACAGCCTAAGGCTGAAAATCCTTTGATGTCCCTTTGCCCTCTTTGGGTTTAGCGCTCAATATTGTCACTTGAAGGAAATTACTGCCATGCTTTAAAATCTGACAGGAGCGTCTCTAAATCTCTTACATAGGCATAATATTCGGTCCTATTCATGATATTATGGATTTATTTCATAACTATCTATTCATTTCATTTATTCCATAACTATCCATTATATGTGTAGGTACCTACTAATTAAGGCAGTGTGATAGCTGAGTGGTATTTGAAATTTCGTAGATCGAAATGGATGAGCCCATAGAAAAATGTTAACGATGGAGATAACTTAATTGAACACAACATAATTTAACGTCAAAAATAAAATTTGATTCGCATTAATCGCCGCATTGTCTTTAATAGTCTGTGATTGGCCTAATAGGCGTTGGAAAATTTTCTATTAATCAAATGTCTACTTCTTACTGGTCGATGGGTTTCAGGACGAATTTTTCTCTGGGATCAGAAAAAGAAGACCTGACGTGCCGTTCGGTTTATCAAATCGAAATTATGAGAACTTCCCTGTATACGACGCCATGACGTTCTCATAGTCGTACAAAACCAAGGGGAAAATTGATGTAAGAAATTGATGACGAAAGAAATGCTAGCGCTCCAATTCACACACCAGGATATATTTTTTTTTTCATGCAGGGCACATTTTAGAGATTATAACGGCCCAACCGGCCGATAATTTGCATAAGCCGACAGTGTTTGACGTCTGTGCGATCCCTGCTCAACTAGTGTTCCCCAAAAGCTCGATTTTTCGACCTCCCCATTCCCGATCCGTCGACGAGGTGCATAATTCTGTGCTCATTATTACCTCCAATTTTTTATTATTTTCCTTGTCTCCGCACCAGGCGACTCATTATCCGATTCTTTATTTGCTGGCCGAGCACTTTCGCCCATTCAGAAATCATCTGGGCGACGTAGAGTGCTGGTACACAGCCAGATTCTAATTTTCTATTATTCAATTGCACGCGAACGGGTCCAGTTTATTATAATTTTTCTTTTTTCCGAAAGTATCCGCGTTTTTCCTCAGAGGATTTTTATTTTACCATGAGAGGTTTTCCCGCTTCGTTTCGGTGAGCTTGTTCCAAATTTTTTCCTTTAATATCTTAATCGCTTTTGTCAGGGAACTGAGTGACATTCTTTTCTCTTCTATTAACGTGCGAACAGTGGTTTTTCTTCAGTTGCTCTAAGGTAGCCACTTGATATTCTTCCAGACTTTCGATTAGGCCTATATTGAAGGTTTTTTTATTTTCACGAACAAATTTTCTTATTTTAAACTTCCCCTCTCTCACAGCTAGGGGAAAACGACACGTTCTCGTTGTTATTTCAAACATCTTGCTCTGGGGGAGTTGAAAGGTGGGAATAAATCTCTGCTAAGCTGGGTACAGGGCCACCAAGGATGAGTGATTTAGGAGGCTACCGTATGTATTAGAAACGTGAAGGTGAAAAAACATTTGGTTTAGTGACAATGAAAAGACCCATATGTTTGTGTTAACAAGCAACTCAAAAGCCAATATTTGATACTTTTCTTCCGATTTCGCGATGCCTCAAAGCTATGTACTAACAAATATAACGATATTCCATTATTTGGTCATGCATTAATAATTGTCTTGTGTGACAGGAATTTAGACACTTTTCACTCCATTCTGTTGCACGTAGCATTACTTCTATTTCCATTGATCGAGAAAACCCAGAAAGCTCAAAAAACCTGTAAGGTTTCGGCTCAAACCTCAACATACACACGTTCTTCCGACCCTTCACTGCCTTGACAGTTGACACATTAAGACTGATGGGGTTGAATTTACATTTTAATGCTCCCTCCAGTAGTGGACCCTTCTTTTGCTCAAACACACGGTGCTTCGGGTGAATATTAAAATGAACTTCTCGTTATCGTGAACTGTTGGCAGGAATGTAGATTGTCCACCCTTCGGCCGGCCGTCTTGAACATTCTACACCAGGGAGCCTTAATCAGGTTCGAGTTCATCTGTCAAAAATTTAATTAACACTGTTTTCAAAGGTCGAACCCCACAACGCTGGGCGTAAGTTGATAGGAATTATTTCTATCTCAAGTGGGCACTAGACTCATTTGAAACTCTCAAATACGCACCACAGCTGAATTGGAGGAAAAGGATAGAGGCCAACGGTGCGGTATATTTTAATAATGTTTAATCCAAAACTGATTTAAATAATGGGTGGAATATAGACAAGATACCATAATGGAATCCTTATACTGGGATTGAAAATTGAACTGTTAGGGCCTTGGTTTGGCTTTGTCCTGCTGAAAATGACTAAAAATGCCACACAGGCTTTTGATGCTCTAGTTATGATCATACTGATTGTGAGACCATTGGGCTTCAATGCTGTTTCCGCCCCTGACGTACTACCAAACTGTTCCTTGATCAAGACCAGGTGTCTTTTTGACAGGCAGCTTGTCAGTTTCCTTTCCCAGGCTTACTCCATAATGAGAGCAATCCCCATTATGTAGGCACCAGAGAATGTATTTTCCGGCGACATGAACCTACCCCGAGACACTAGTGGTGAGACACCTGGACCCCATGCTGTACCTTCCTTGTTTAATCTGCATATTGCAGTAGCAACCTTCGTACCGTTGACGTCAAAGGCTTCGAGCGACCTCCTATATAACACTTGACGGTTGGCGAGCTACCCCTAGGGTAATAGTTCTCGTTATTTCTCATAGTATTCCAAAGGTGTGGCGATGGAGGCATTTTATTCCACGAAGAAACGCCAACATCTTCCTTCTATCTGCTTTGATTAAGAAAAGGCCGTCGAAAAAGTCTAAAAATATGCCATTTTTGGTTCGACGAAATACAGCAGGACCTAGAGCAGAACCACATTGACATTCTACGTTACAGTTTGGACTCTGTAACTCGGTTTCCAGTATGATCAATACTATCAAAGCATCTTCATAAATTTCCGTTAGCTTTCTTGGCACGTTCAAATGAACGACACTGACAGCTGATGACTTGCGGAATGAACACCCCTCCATTTTCATTATTCTGCTATCTCCTCTAGGTATAAAACAAGAGCCCGTAAGCTGCGAGCTATTTCACGGGGAGTTGCTCAGCGCGCAAGGAGAGGTAAATGCCTTCGGTTAGTTAGCTGTTAAACCTACGATGGAGGATAGGAAATGGGGGAGGAAAATGGTCTTGAGGGAACGAGGATAAAGGGAGTGGAAATGCCTGCCTGATCTTGGCAGCTTCATTCTGCCAACACATCAGAGGGCCGCGTGAAAGGCAAAATGGTGATGAATCAGTATTCTTAAGCGAGCATAGTATCCGCGAAATTTGACATATTTTAATGAGGTGACTGAACTGGTGATGATAGTATCATGCTTATCGGCAAAATGTGACCCATTTCTGCAGAATAATTCCAATTCTCCTGCTAACTGCATCTACCAAAATTTTAAATGGGTACTAGGTACATAAAACCACAATTTCTTTGTTCGCTTATGAACTCAGTGCCCTTTTTATAACAATTTTCTCGCTTTGAACATTACCAAAGAACATGAACGAATAGAATGCGAAATCATGCAGGTAACTTTCAATTTTCTTTACATCTCCAACAATCGAATTATCCTCCTGAATAATATGATTACTTCGATACTGCGAAAGAATCATAATACAAATTTGCTACCGCAGCTCGACTACCCGTAGCAAGTTTCTGCGCCTTTTAGACTCCTTACTGTAGTTGCCTAATCTTTTCCAGTTGATCAAACCCTAAACTTTCTCCATCCCCCTCTTGTATTCCATGTTTGATTAAACTGCCAACACTTGAACCGTCTGAATGAGGTTGTATCTTTCTTGCGTCCTCGAAAGATTGAGGTTCAGTCATCCGGTTCAAGACGAATAGTTGACAAGGAATGGCACGTATCTCGTTAATTGGTAGAGCGAAATTTAATGTATGAGTTGAACACTAATTACTTTACAGAACTAGATTCTAGGTTCCTAAGTAAGCACGTAAAATGCACACCAACAATCATTCATCGCAGCTTTGCTCAGTAAATATTCAACATAATTATTTATAAGCTGAAAGAGAGTCAGAATATATGTGGTATTATTTATCATGGATGGCGTTTTCAATTATAATAAAAATCTAGTTACAAATGTTATCAAAAGTGTTGATTTTCATCAATTTATCTTCTCACGAAAGTTGGAAAGTAGAATCGACTCAATACCCGTATCAGGTAGCCGAGAGTAAAGCTAATGACCTACAAGGATCTTCACTTTAGACTGCCAAGGAAATCACTTCCTTCTTCCAAACCAACTAACAGCAGTTGCCAGTGAATTGCACGTTCGCTATTAATTTCTGCTCTTCTCAAACTAGATTACATGGAAGAGGTAGTTTTATTTTTGTCCTAGAGGATTAACCAAAGCCTAACAATTTTTCGAGATTATTTTTTACCGATTGTGCTGTATTGGTTAATGAATGTTTGCACGACTCGTATTCATCTCAAGTCAAAGATGGAAAACAGAATTGAAATATTGCTGGATAAACTCTAATAGACTCAGGGGAACTCTGGAACAATTAAACGTACTTCAGTAATGAAACATGAATGAGCGTCCAATTTGCCGTCTCCTAAAAACTACAGAGTACTGATGAAAAATTAAAAAGCTTATAAGTAGGTAAATGAACCAATATTTCATAAAATTAGAAAATGTAGTAATGTGTGTTTCATCTTCTAAACTATTGGACAGAGTGCACCAGACTTGAGATGTGACTGGTGCTTATGTCGTGCCAACTTCCGGCTTAGGTTCAACTTCGCACAAAAGCCTTGCTTCACAACGTGTACAACTGTCTCCACTGCTTGCTAGTGAAGTTGAAACTTTCCTCCGACAACGACCTCTATATTATACGATGAAAGTTACAGTCAGTGCTCCACTCGGAAACTGGCCAAGTTTGATAATGCCTGCGTTTGATAATGTTTTTGGCCTGACAAATACCAGAAGATACGGCTCACCTCTACTCAAAACTTCGTGCTGCTACTCACAGGAAAACGGAGAATTAATTAATAACTGCATAACATTCAGCTCGGACGCACTCATTACATTATAACCAACACGTTAATATGAAGGAACACAATCTTTCCGCGTCTGGAAAGGCAGATAACCAAGTTTACTCAGGTTATTACACACGCTAAGAAAAAAAATGCTACACTTAAACTAGATGATAGAAGAGGAAGTAGGTATAGGTTGTAAGAGGTACTTCATATTTTAAAATCCTTATTAAACTGTTAATCTTTCTATTAAGCTTTATTAATCCCTATCTAAAACTGCGACAGCAATTTGGTATCAATTTCTATAATTTTTTTTTTTTTTTTTTTTTAAGCAAAGGAATAATAAACCACTGTACGATCATTCTTTGTAGTTTTTTATTCCTTCTATTTTTTTGTGGGTATTCGGAACCTACTTGCTTTGAAACGTGAAACAGCAAAATGTCGAGAGGAGTTAGAATTTTTTTTCTTTTTTTTGTGAGCGATTACAATGGTTTATTATTGAATAAATAATAAACCGAAATGAACGAGAGGAAGTTAATTAGAACGATCATCATCAATTGGATCATTAACAATGAAGTTATTTTTGGATAGCTTCATTCAAATAGTAAAGGATAGCATGAGTTTCCTTCCTTTTTTTTAAAGTATGAATTAAAACTGTTATATCCCATTCGAGACGTATACTTTTTTTACTGAAACTGTTCGGCGAAACACAGCATCATCCCACGATCAACTGGCAACCCCTCGGCAACTTTTCCACAGCCCAGCTCTGATCCATTACCACCACATGAAAATTTCCGTTCCAGAAATATAGGCGTCATATATCACTTCATATTCTGTTGGGTTTTCTCCTTTCCCAAGAGCTTTGGTGTCTGATTTCAAGTACCAGAGCACGCGAGAGAAGTCACAGTTGGAAGTAGAAAGTTTTATGCCGTACTGTACAAATGTAGTTCTGCTGTATGAAAATGTTTCATTCGATTCATTGAATATTTGTATCAAACCTACCTAGGAAATATACATTTTACTGAAGAATAAGTAGAAAATAATGGTTTTTGTTATGAAAAAATCACTCCCAATCGATATGTTTTTACTCCTCCTCCTCCTCCTCCTCCCAATTGCTTAAGTTTTCCAATACATTCATTTATGTTGCCTATGGATAAAAAAAGTTGAAAATTGGAAGTTTAATTATCCAATTAACGCTTATTGAAAATTTCATGGACTGTTATAGGTTTTTCACGGAGACACACGGCTGTTGTTATTTCCAGTAGAGGTAGATGTGCGCAAAGTGTTCCGAAAATTTTTTCTCCAACTTATATTCCAGGGGATGTTGCTGGGGGGTAGCGTATTTCGAAAGTCACCGAACCAATCTTTTGGGACGATCTCAATTATTACATTCTACTTTGCACACATGGTAAAAGAGGCTACGAGGCTGATAAACTATACGCATATAAAAAACTATGCAAATGATTTTACAGTGATTTATTATTCCTTTGCCATACGCTTATGTTGGTAACTATCCCGAACTTTTGTGAACGTTTTCATCAAACAACAGACTGGAAACTAAACTCCATAGAAACTATCCACCCTCTCTGGAAACCCTCCAAAATACCCATTAAGTTGAGGTAACAATTTGGCTATAGAATTGGGCTGTTGTCAGGCCAAGATTGATGAATGGTGAATATTTCACCTATGTAGAGTAAAAAATGTTGACGGCAGACGGACAGAATTTTTTTATTCGACATTCGAATCCTACGTACCATTGAAACGTTCATACGAAACGTAAATACGTGACATAACGACGTAAAACACCTAAACGGAAAACATTTAATTTTAAGGGAGGGATAGAAATTTTTTTCCAGAGCGATTATAATGGTTTATTATTGAATAGTAAACCAAAAATCGATGAGAGTGTAAAAAATTATGTTTTCCCAGACGCTATTTGAACATGAAACATTTCAATATCAGCTATGCTGGTTATTGTACATAAACTTATTTATAAGTAAACCCCGATACAAAGCAATTGGCAGAAAAGGAACCGCTCGAACTTGAATGTAGTCACTCAAACGAATCGCTCAAAACTCGAGCCGAGAAAGAGAAGCAGAAATTTCATCGAAGCGGTTGCGTAATACTCAGGGAACTTTACCTTCAAAATAATGCCCAGATGAGGAAACTGAACAACGTGAAAGCCTTCAACTAAAGTACACATTGTTATTCGTGGCTTAAATCCAACTTCTCAACTTTTCCAGTAGGTTCGAGATACGAACAACAGGACGTTCCTGCAAATTCCGGCATGCGGTCGAATCGGTTTATGGTTGAACTCGGTCCCTGAAAATGAGATTTTCAAGTTTCGTCAAAATTTCATTATACTCGTCTCAAATCAGTGAGTAAGAGTTTACCGAAAGTTTATCAGAATTCGCTGAATCATTTACGATAGAAACGATACATTTGTGCAAATAATTCTATACAAAAAAAAAAAAAAAAAAAAAAAAAAAAAAATGCAGGAACGATGAAGTAATCAGTCTCAATTTGGTACAGTATTCCTTAGTTCTGCATGTACTAGCAGACGTCGTGTGTATTTCCATTTGGCTTCCGAAAACAAATATTTATAATGGCCTTATTTGAAATGATCCACTAAGTAGTCCAATAATACCAAGCTGAGTTATACCAATTGGGCTCAGGAAAATTAAGACATTAATGACGGAATGACTATATAACAAATTACTATACTGGTCTCGAGAGTCGATGGAGATGGAACGAATGAATAAATTCAACAGTTGTTGTAATACAGAGGGTGGTTTGACGCATTAAAATGCTAATGCATTCTCTAACGACTATCGGTTCCTCCCCAGCCCTTGGAGAAAGATTAAAAAATTGTAATCCCACGTGTTAATTTAAGCATGTAGAGAAGAAAAGAGGATACAGTACTGAGATAAGAGATGGAAATTATGTAGTCTTCATTTCGCTTGAGAAAGGGGAAGAAATACGACAAGGCGCGTGTCAGATAAGCTCTCGAATGAGTATCACATTATTCTCAAGATTTCAAACTCTGTAATCTTCACCGAGAGGGATGGGTCTAATGATCGCCTGAGGGGGTCGCATGACTGATTTCGTACGAGTTAGGTACTCCACCTGAAATCGTGAAGCCCATATCACACGTGCGAAGTGCTGTCGGTTATGATCTGGTTGCGTTTACAAGCAGGGCATTAGCCAAGTAGCAAATGGGGAGATCCCCACTAGCCATCCATTAAAGCATAATTACTACAAATAATAATATCCGCGTGATTATTTTAATTTTCAATTAGTTTCATCGCGTGGACCAATTTCTCAAGTGGTTGCGACAGATTATTACCTAATCGTTATGTTTGGATCGAATTATCTTCAAATTCGGGTCCTGCGTGTAATTACCTGTAAGTAAGCGTAAAAAAAAATTTGTTCGTGAGACGTTTTAATAAATTCAAGAAAACAAAAAATTGCAGAAGGAAAAGATTGGAAACATATATCGTCGTCAACAAAAAAAAAAACATTGTTTCAACATGAAATTCAGATTGCCGTTAAATATCTTACAAGATAGGCAGCCATTAAAAATTGGTTGAAAATGGATTTTATTTTTCGCTCTCATTCAAGGTTTGTGAAGTAAAATTTAGATCAAACTGGAAATTAATTTCTTGGGCGATTCGTAATTTTAATTTGCATAACTGTATGCTATGTACATATCGGCAAGAGGATTCATTCTTGAAAGTTCTTCCAAGAGTAGAAAAATTCTATCCGAATACATTTGCTCGTTCAGATACAACTGTGATACAGAAATATACAGAAATGCGATACGCAATCAATATTTCGTAGTCGCTAGATTGGTATGAGGCATCCTCCGTTTCAACGGGACCGCGGGCTGATTAACAAATTTAATCAACGTGGGATGGATCCCGGCTATGTTGGCCATCAGCTCACTCAGCCCTACGGATTCTCAACCCGAACAATGATTATGAAATTTCTCAACCAACTCAGGGAGACCGATCGGAGTCGGATAACCTTAATTATTTTCATGCGGGCGCTTTCCCATCCAATAACTAATTTTATCACCGTTCCGATATCCTGGAACACTGCAAGAATGTCTATGATAGCGCCGTCATGATTCGCTTAGTTGGTGAGCGAGTTAAGCCCTTTTATCTTAGCTGAACAGGCCTTTTTAACCGACTTCAAAAGGAAGTAGTTACTATGGTTGACTCGCGGGTTTTTTTTTGGGGGGTTTTCCCCCAAACAGGCTGAAATACTCAACCGTCTCCGCGAAAAGGTGCAGTTGATGGAGTCCGAATGGCATATTGACTGTCTCTCGCAACTGTTCCCACCACTCTCGTATCTATAGTACAACGAATTCCCCGTCAACTTACTGTGGCCATCTAACAATTAAAAGTTCTCTATTTTCGTTGGATTTGCTGCGCTACTTAAATCTTTTGTTGGAACTTTCTTGAGTTTTTCCCGAGGTGAAATTGAGGGAAGTAGTTTGAAACAATCTCTGTTCATTCACAGTCAATAGTGGGAGAGGTTTTTTTATGTTGGTAGACATTACCTTGAATGAACAGAAATGCTGTTCGATAAAACGCCTCCTCTAGCATGAGAAATCGAGTGACGCGGGAATTTGATGAGGTCACGCGGTTCGCTGGGAGGCGGAATTATACGACATACTGGTCAAAAGGTCAGGCGAATTCGCGAACCAATAGTGTACCACCCATGCTTTGCCTGAAGTATTTTTCACTTGTCAAAATGTGATCACCCTTCGTCAACCTTTTGATAATTATTGAGTACAACATAATACATTATTCGTAATCAGGTTGATACTACTACAGAAAAACTTGGCTATATTATCGCCCTATATAGCTGTAGTTTATTTCGGCTTCATCTCAATTAACAAAGGTCCCTTACCTAATTTTCAGGTACTGTTTTTCACCTGAAGAAATTTCTAAAAGCTGCAAAAACGTGCGATTTTTTCAAAGGCGGAATAAAAATCTCTAGTTGAAGTCGGAATATTCAGATCTTTTCAAGATTGGCACGTTGCTACCACAATTAACATAAAAATAATATAAAAGTTAACGGAGTATGCGTTCTCCGCTGGTGTGAGGAATAGTGTGATGTATCAGGATTGAGGGAATGAATCGGTTCGAGTATCGTTCATCAGTTTGAACGATGATATTATGTCGTCTAGATTCCCTCCATAACCAAAAACGTCAATGCCAATCTCACTGTCCGGAGCCGAAAAGAATGAAGAATACGAAACATCGACAATTTTATGGAATAAATCGAATTCAGGCAAGGTGAGTTATAATCTCTCTGCAAGATTAAAATTTCCACGAAATATTGGTGTGATGAGGAAATTCGAGTTGCTAAGCGAAGGAATGCTTGGACGAAGAGTCTGAAAATTGCGTTCAGTGGTTTGAGTAGATAACCGGATGACGTGGAATGAGGACTGGAAGAGTACGATGGGGTTGCGAGATAACTCAAAACGGTCGCCCAAGGGCTCAATCTCTGGAGCCGGCTCATGACAAATAGGAAGAGAGCGGAAAGCGGAGAACCTACCTCAGAGGCTTGGCACATCAAAAGACCTAATAAGGTGAACAGAGCCGCTGAAACCTCTGAAAAGAGAGCGGATTTTCTTTAATAAAACTTCCAGTTGTCGTCTCGACCTCGTCTTCACCTTGCGTTTCGTATGCAACTCGATAACCAACTGGCGAAGGAAATTGAAGTGGTGACCACTGGTTCTCTCAATTTTTAGGACTTGAAAAAATTATTATTCGGTATGTAAAAAAATACGAAAACCTCAATAATCCATTGAATTACATGAAAATAAACAATTGTACCTGTAGAGAAGTTATGGATAATAAGATTTTATTGGTTTCCGAGGTAATTGAATTCCGATCTAAATATTATGGCATTCCAATACCGCCATCACATTACTCTAATATATTTTACATTTGGTTTTTTTGGGAGGGGGGATTTTCCGTACTTTATTTTTACGTATAGTACGGATCACCTAGCGTGAGGAGTATAATAATTATACGAGTATATTATACTCTACGAACTGAAGCGACCGAACATGGGTTTATGACTGTTCGTTCACTGTTTGTTCATTCGGGTCAGCTCAGCTCGTATAATCTCTCTTGAACTGTTGAACTGTTCGGCGAGCACGTAGGTTTACAATACGTCCCGTTCAATAACACCCTTCTATGAAGGACCGGGTATTCCGATAATCCTAGCGCATTTTACTTTCTACGAATTCCTCAGAAGGTAGTATATATTAATATTTCTAGTCTGAATATTCTTTTTTCAAAGTCAAAATTAAATGCTGATAAATTTTCAAAATATTTTGCATAAACCGCAAAAGTATGAATTATTCTTATTTTGTCAAAGCGACCTCGCTCCGAAACTTATGAAACAGTGGCCTTCAAAAGCAGTAAATATGCTTCTAGTTTTTACTCTTTTAACTTAATTTTATCTTTCTTGAAAGTGTTGCAGATAACCAATAGTATTGTTAGAATTGAAGAAGGGCAGATTAGTAGACTCGTTATCCACATTACTTATCCAAGTAATTTTGCCCTTTTGGGTATCATCATATCTAGGTCTGGTATCTTAGACTCATATAGTCAGTATGGTTTAGACCTCCATAGCTGATGATGCCCAATCGGGCGGAAATTTACCCATGTTTTTCTCAATATTTTGCATTCGTATGCTATAGCTTGCTCTATTATTGCAATGTAAATTAAGCACTTTTTCTTGAATTGCTTGAACTGCAGCGTTGCTGGAAGTAATGGTAATAATATTAAGTATCCTATCGCTGTCAATAAAATTTGAGATCATTTTGCAACACAAGAATTGACGTGAAGGCATTTTCAATAAATTAAAAGGTATTGTGCTTAATCCGGCCTAAAGGGAAAAAAACACTCAGCTTTTAGACAATGCAGATAAGCGAAATTTGCATCCAGGTAACCAAAGTCAAGCATCAGTGACCCATGAAGAATGCTCAGCAATCCTATACCAATTCGAATGATATGCGACGTACTCACCTGAGGCAGTTTGAACCATATGAACAATTCCTCCTTCTCTTCCTACTCTTCCAGTCCCTACTAGACCATTATAATGGCCTTCCAGGAGAACGGCATCCGAAGCACGTGAGCTGTAAATACTTCACGCAGAGCGCGCATCAGCTGAACCAAATGGAAGTGAATCATTGCGTGACGTTGTCGTAATAACTGACGGCGCATAGTATTCATCACATAAATAAGCATAAAAGACGTATGCTCCAAATTAACATACATACGAGGTCACTATGCCCTACGGAAAGGAGAATTTCTATGGTATATGCGTTTAAAATTATTTCAGCGATTGCAACATTTGACCCATTATTGAATAACTATCAATAATGGATTATCAAACTTTAGTGTAGGCAGCCACAAGTCAGGCGATGGAGCAACATTGTCTCGTCTTGGCCTTGTCCCTGATTTCTGACTGCATAGATACATTGAATAACTAGGCATGCAAATTTTCGAACCGACGTTGGTTAAGTCTGTAAATCTACATTAATTTGATACTCTGCTTGAACGGTAACGCATCTGAGGGTATAGCGTCTAGTAATTAGTAGTGAACGGCTGGTGTAGTTGAAAATTACGCAGTAAGCGTCAGAATGATACACGACATGTTGGATAATGACGTGGTTTCATATTTTCTACCCCTTTCATGCTTCCGATCCTTTTCTACCTACCTACCTACCATTCCATATTTTCATGCCAGTCATTCATCTCGAGGCATACGAAGGAACGATCGATCACTACCCCCACAAAGTTACGAGGAGGCGGGTAAGTGACGTCATGATTCAGTAAACCGATACTACAAGGGTAGAGAAATTGGTAACTGTCGTTTTTGAAAGGGATGACGGGATACTAGCGGGAGGATGAAGAATATGGGAAGAGGAAAGGTTTTCTATTTTCAAAGGGCACTTTTAGTCAGCATTCCACGGGAAATTGAAATCGATTTTCACTAAATTTAATTGCATACATTTGATTACGAGTACATTAAACTTATAATGCGTAGAAGGTATAAATTATTTTCCAACAAAAATCCCATTCCCATTTCCCAATTACCCCAGTGAGTAGAGATGTAACTCTAGTTATCGAAATTATTTTTTTAACCATTAAATTGAACAAACAGTTAAAACATCATTTCATTCAGCTACATTCTAGACCGCCAAAATTATTTTTAATACCCTTTTTACTCACGTTGGCAGTATCTTGGTTTAGTCAATGTTAGGTAAGTCTTAACTTGGCGAAGAAAAACTCTGAGCAGAAGAATCCTTAACTGTAGGTAAATAATCCCCCCCCCCCTCAGGAGTATAATTGAAGATTTAGTTGGCACCGTCAAGTGGTAGGGACTGGTAACTCACCACAGTAGACTAGCGCACTGCTGTCATCAAATGAGAGAATAGGAAAATACTTTTAAAAGGAAGGAGGTCGTAATTCGCCGCATTACACAAGGGAAACATTAAATCCGGCGAAGTTAACGACCGAATGACGAATGGCTAGTGAACCACAAAACCAATGAGACGAGACCCCTTGTTCTTTCGTCACCAGATCAGACAATTGTCTGGCAATTCACGGAGGGTACAGTTCGTATAGTAAGTAATCCAATCAAATGACGTGTCGCCTCCAAGAAATTCAATAGGGTTTCAACTACGAGTATGAGGGAAGTCCAACAGGAGGGCCCTAGAATAAAAGAGACGAAACAGAAAGAGATATAATATATGGCATATAATGGGGTGGATCTTGGTTAATGATTAGGAATGTAATTTAGTTATTATTTTCAAAATGTATCCCTTCACTACGAAAAAATAATGTTACTTTGTGGAGTTATATTTCTATTGAAAAATCTACTCGCAGAGGATTCTTCAATACTTCAAAAACGGAATTTTATGTCGAGCATGTAGACATGTGCCATGTGTTCCATGTTTTTGATGGGTTTCATAATCGACAGCTGGATCCCTGGTTTTCAACATACGGAATTGGTTCTAGAATAAAATGGCATTATTTTCGCTGGCAAGAGCGGCTTCCATAAATGTTCTTAAGCTGTTGATTTACCGAAGTGATGTTATCACTGTAATATCAGATAACTTCGGTAGTATTGACTGCGAAAACTATCTGATCGGGTGAGCTTTAACCCAATTTGAACTCGGGTGAAGTTTCAGTGGAACTTACGCGATTAAGAGTTCCAAACTCATTTACCGAGGAAGGACCTCGAGAGAGTGCTTTCAGTTAGTCAATATAATCAGGTGCTAGCACACCATGACTTTTCTTACCTCTGCTTTGAAAGTAGTAAATTAAGTTGCCTATTTGCTATGTACGCGCTACTTATTACCTCATTGGCATTGGGGAGAACTAAGAGTGCCATGAGGGTTAGCAGTAGAGGGGCATTGTCAAAGCTATTATAAATATTTGCAGTAGAAAAATATTCCTAAGGCTATCGAGGCAAAGAAAATAGGAAACCAGTCGCTAACAGCCAGTTTAACCGAATACACTCTGTACCCAACCAACGTGAAGGGGGAGACGATACAATGAATGTACGTTGATTCCTTTGCAGATAGATATCCCCCTCAGACTCATCAGCATGCTATTGTGCTCCGTTAGCATGAAGCTCGGATTCGGCCTCGTTGAAAACGTTCGACATTAATTTGTCTCGCGACGACAAACTGCTGGAATTTAGTTTCAATTATTCTGACACTCCTTGCTTGTGGCAGAAATACGTTACACCCTTCTCACTCGTAACGTTGTGAATTCATAAATAATGAAAAACAACGCTTGAATGAATTCCCTAACACAATTCACAACGTTCCTATGTTCCTGATAAAGTATTGATATCGTTTGAACAATTTTGGCCCCCTCATTTTTATTGATGATAATTATAGTTTTACTGACCATAATATAGGTAAATGCTTTGTTAGGTAACATTGAAGATGGTGGACTAATTCCCAAGTGGATTTCGATTGAATCGATTTCTAATGTGAATTATATTTTTCTTAGGATTTAATAATAAATACTTAATGATAATAAATACTACTCCGAGTTATGAATGGAATATATTTTCCACCCATAACATGGAATAACCAGTTTCGTAAACTGCAAGTCCTATTTCATACTAGAAATTCCTTCGATAAACAATTCAACAAAATTGTTTCAACCCATTTTCATTACGAAATCGAACGGACAAAGATGATTCATTTCCGATTTAAAAATGATCAGATCATGGAAAATTAAAAAAATTGAATGAAAACGGAGATTCGATAGTTACAGGCGATAGTAAAATCATGTCTTAATTCTAGTAAAAGGGCGTACTTTTTAGTCGCCTTAAAAAATATTGGATATTCGGATTCTACATGCCTTGAAACGTAAAACATCAAATTTTGAGGGGGGTTAGACTTTTTTTTTCTTGGGCGATTACAATAGTTTATTATTGAATAATAAACCAAAAATTAATCGTCGAAACGTCTGGAGCAAAGTAGGGGCAAAATTAGACATAACGACTTTAAGTTTTCCAAGATTTGTAACTCGCACAGTGGATAACTCAGACAAAAAGTCGTCAATTCAAATGTTTGAATATATCAAAAGGTAGGTTATTTAATTGCCCACATTTTCCCAATGTAATGTACCTATCAATTTTTCAACCGTTTTTGCGTTATTCAACAATATTAGTAGACTATACACGAAAAATGACATTTTTCAACTTTAAACGTTCTTTTCATCTATTTAGTGCGAAAGAAACAAAGAATGAACCATATATTATTGTTATACACATCATCAACTATCATTATGCTGAATTTGAGATAAATCTATTTCAAAAAAATTTTCGCAAAAAATCCAAGGGGGTACCCGTGCGATTTTTTTCAACCGATCAGTTAACGATTTTTTACTCGTCTTTTAATACGGATAAAAATCTGAAATTTTTAGGAAAGTTGTGTCTTACCAAGATGTATTTTTGTGATTTTTTTTATTTCTCGGAAAAATCTGCAAGTGGTCCAAAAAATCGGTTTTTGAAAGCTCGAAAATTGTACTTTAACCGTGATTTTCGGGGTCAAAATAAATGCGAATCAATTGTTTTATTATGCAGGAGTCTTCATTCGAACGCCTTACTCACGTACATAGCAAAAAATTTGGTGAAAAAAATTTAAACAGAGCCAGAGAAATTATTTTCCGTAAATCGACTTTTTCGCCGGCCGAAATTCCGAGCTCCGCTGGCATCAGTAAGGGTGAAAAATTAAATTTTCGTTTTAAAGCGATTTTCAAAGCTATTCTTATAGAAAATTTAACGCTGAATCCGAATATGACGTCAAAACGGCGGAAATTTCACGACAACTATCAGTTTTTCCAGGTTTAATACTACGCCACTCCTACGTTTTTCAACTTTGAAAATCCGTTGCAAATACTTACAGAACTGTTCAAATTTGATTAATTAATGATTCTTACAGGAAATTAGACTTAGAATTCGAATTCAATGTGAAAACAATGAAATTCGAACGATTAGTAATATTTTTCGAATTTTTTCGATTTTTATACTTTTGAAGTTTCAACTTTGGGATTTTTTTTCGTCACGTTCGCGAAATGGGAATGATTAGGTGCTGTGGAAGAAAATGTAGGAAATTTAATGTAGAATCGATACAAAATAAGAAAAAGGTTAGCATATATATGATAGCTCTCGAGATATATTCCACTTTATGTCAAAAAACGTGTTTTGACTTTTCTTCAAGCGCGAATAGCTCCGCGGGGACATAACATAAAAATATAATTAAATAACCAAATTGTGGGATTTTGATAGCTCTTTCTCGCCTCTCAGTAATATACCTATGTAAAAGTGGTCGGTTCAAAAGTTATTCGCGAAAAACAGGCGAAAAAACGCGAAAACAGGGTCATAAAATTTCTAAGTGCAATAAAATTTGAACAGAGGACTAATTAAAAAAAATAAGACTTTCCAGCCGATGAATTTTTCTCAATTGAACGACACTATGACCAAAATTTGATTAACTATTCCCAGTTTCTCAATCAATCGTATACCCAAGGATTTTTGAATTTCACTTTGGGCCGCTCTAGCTCCGGCTAAAATCTATCAACGAACGACTTCTTGTACTTTTTCGTTTAAAGAATTTGTCCATGAACAAAATGCGCTCATAAAATCTTATCGCGTTGTGAGAATGTTTCGAGAAAATCGCGATCAACTGCGGAAAAACGTGGTTTCGAAAAAGGTCAAAATTTTACATTTTCTCTCCTAAAGAAAATTTAAAGGCCTAAATCGAAAAAGTAGGATTTATCCGCCTCCGGATTTTGAGTTTGATTAACGAAATTGGTACAAAATAATTTTTTGCTTTCCCCAATTTTTCTCTGCGTGCGAACGATTTTTCGAGACGCGGCAACGAAGTTTCGACTTTGGACGGCTATAGCTTCGCGGAAGTGAGTCGGATCCGACCGATCCAAATGACGAAAAGTTTTAGAATTTCCCGCACAACATATCTGTAATGCACATGGTACGTTTCGTTCGTCTCTAGACGGCTAGCAACGATTAGCGTAGTTTACGCGTAATTGAATCTATTCATGAATTGGTCCAATGCATTTGCACTAACTGGGGAAAAATGGATGTTGTTCTTTGACTTATCTCATATCACTTTTATATCACAGAAAAAAATCGGAATCTCTTAACAATATTTATACTGAGTAGCAAAAATGATCGATTTTTCGTCTCCGTTGCTTTGTGAGCAGTCGCCAGGTTCAGAAGAAATCGCCAAAATTCGTAACTGGCTCACAAACCTCCACTAAACTGCTTATCGATGACAGAATGCATCCGATTGTGCCAATATGATGGCTTGTTCACGTTACAATACCGCATTTTTCACCCTTGCCCGAGCACACAGGTAATCGAGAAAAATTAACATTTTCATGGAACGCCTCGCTCCATTTCCATATTCAAAGCGGGTGGGAGCGAGTTTATCGAAGGAGAAATTAGAAAGAACCGAGATGAAAGTTTCAGTTTTTTTTTTCAAACACCCCGGTGAATTAATTTTCTCAAGTTTTCCCATTAATCAAAAGCTTAGTGTAACTTCAGCCTAGGTAGGTCCCTAATTGCTTGGAAACGAGCACATTACCGCTCATTTCGATATGCACAGTTCATTGAACAGCTAAGAGAAGGATCGGTTGGTTATAGTAACGCCCCTTATCTATTTTCATTTTAACCGTCGTGCCCATACGCAGAACTGATAGAACTACAATTTTATACTGAGAGGTATTAAAATAGTTTATAGAAATTACGAACCGACGCTGAGAGAGTGGAATAATAGAATATTGTTAAAATGTAATTTAAATATATTTAGATTATACTAATTGTATTTCTAACCAAAAGGTTATGTTGACATCAAGGAGCTTTTGGAAAATATTTTCAATCGAGTAATACACGGTTCGGCCTCTCATTCACAACTGAAGGAAGCAGACACGGTATAAATATTAAAGAGGGACGCTTTATTGGAGAATGTTACTTTTCAGAGGAACCCTTGTCGTCCGTTCTATCCAACAATGGTCCCTTAGGGGCTTCACGGGCTTCGGCTCAGCGTAGGGAATCGAGAGATGACAATCAACAGTTGAAAACGTTTATAAAAGGGTGGGAACGTGACGTCAGAGAAACATGTCGACATCTGGCCGGAGAAACAGGAAGGGTGTTGAGAATAAGAACATGATGGGAGGTGAAAACTAACGTAACAAAAATGTAGGTTGTCGATTCTTATTATTGAAGTTTCAATTTCTTTGACTGTTCATTAGTGAGAACATGATACTTTGCCATAGAAATACTTACGTACCCATTTCATATTATCAATTTATTATGTTTAGGATTGTTGGAGTTCAGTTTTATTTTATTTGTCTTTCCTGATGAACTTTGCGCTTACATAGGAATATTTTATTTTAAAGTGAACATCTTCGTCTCGCCATCAAGTTCGACTCTCCTCCTTCATCATCTTTCATCCTTCCTCCTTCAACCAGGCCTTTCTTTCTGCTGCTTCTATCGTCGTCAGCGTTGTCCGTTTGACACGTCATGGTTCGGCTCTTGACTTTCTACACTGGCTGATTTATATCTGCTCTACAATTTATCTTCTCAAAATCACAAGTCCACCGTATGACCTTTGGATAAGGCACCTCTTATTTCAAGTGAAACCTTGATATAATTTCAACTGAGTTCAAATTCAACCTATCGAGTGAGGCCATTTTGCCATTTTTTTCACGATCGTCGTATGGGGAGTTGGTCGTGCCAAGCCACCAGTAAGTACCCATTTCTTCCAGTCTGCAAGACTGTGTTCTTCCTTCAGGTCGGATCTTTCCTTTTAATTGTGTTCTTCAGAACGGGCATTTTTGTCAAAAAAACTTATTTAATAAAAGGCCTAGTCAGGCGGTTATCTTTATTTCCTTTTCTACTAATTATACCGGAGTTCCAATGGTTTTCTTTCATTGAGTTTTTCATATTATGAAGTACGAGTACATAATTTTCGTTCAAACTGAAAATGTTCTGAGCATTTAATTCCTACCACAAGCCTCCTTCCCTTACGTCGAGGTGATTGCACACTTTTATACATTATTTTTCTACAGTTCTACAGTTTTTCTACAAATTGCAAGACCATTTTTGGCCCTTTTTCGAAATAGTTTGCTCCACATCGAGGTAAACGATTTTTCGATTTACTATTATCATTCAATTCACTTTACAGCGTATCACAATCATAAAACAATTTATTGATAAATATTGTGTTTCAAAGGCTTCATGCTCATAAATTCTGCGCACCAGAAACGTGCCATAGTATTCGTACCATCTACTCTTACAAATAGGATTAGATAGAAACGTGAGCGGTCTCAGCTTCTTTTCCACTACACTTCTTGTGCGCATTCACCTGAGACTCTGCGTCGGCTATGAATCTCAAATGAGAGTTTCTAAAGAGAGTAACACAAATGAATTATTTAGCCATTAGGACTGTAGTGCGGACAATCTTGCCAAGCTGCAGTCCTAATTCAACGGTGTTACGCTTCAGTTGGACCCCTTTGACATCGGCATATATATGAACTTGAGTCCTCTTTTTTACTAGAGGTCCCGGCTGTACTTTCTAGGTCTTGACTAAAATATCAAGAAAGTTTTCACAGTACACAACGCCCAGTGACCGCATTCCTTACTAACGAATTTTCTGTCAATAATTGGTATTAGTAATGCACAAGTCGTTGTAATCTCCAACTTCTTGATGCATTATTCAAAAATCGTAATTTTTCCATTATTATTGAGTTGAAATTTATTTGAGGTGAACAATTTATTCTAAGAAAATTATTCTAATCCTATATTTTTACCACTACTCTCCTGCGGCTTGAAGTATGTTAATGTTTACGTACCCTGGGCTTTCAGGAGACGACCCTCTGTTTGTTTTTGATGTGGTCTCCGCTAACTCCGAGTGGTTGAGAATTGACGTTGACGTGACTGTTATTTTCAAATCAATACTCGAACGTTGATGTCGGGTTAGCTGTTCTACGTGTAAAATAAATCGTTACCCAAAATGCCTTTGGGCTCCTTCTATTGCGTTTGGAAATGATTATAATTTTCCATTACTATTATTTTCATTCTTGAATGAGATTTCTGAACTCAAACGTCATAATCCGAAATATAATGTATTTTTTGCATATAACGTTTGAGCTGACGCTGAATTAGATTTTCATCTCAGCATATTTTACGATTTTATATTCGTTCAGTGTTCAAACTCCAGTATAATCCTCGCTGTAAGAATTCACATGAAGGTTTTATCTTTTTTCCTCACAATTCAAATTTCCGTCGTTCCCTTTTAAATAGAACACAAGTTGATGGTCGGATACGTCCTAAGCGTAATGAGAAGTGATTAATTCCAATGCTTGGCTCGTTTCCTTGAAAACTAACGGAAGTGAAGGAGTTTCGTGAAACCGCTTTCCTTCCACATTCAGGCGTCGGGGACTTCAAGGTCTGTTCTCGAGATTTGCATTGTATAATTGGATTGGCTTCGGCTCAGGTTGGCTGGTAGACTTTGGGTATTGCCATACAAGAAGGAGAAATACCATTTTGACAGGCGACCTCACTTTCAACTCATACAGAGAAACAAGAATTACATTTCTAAGTTTGACTAACACGTATGAAAACCTTTTTCTGCTTTGGCAACTTGTAGATTAAGTAAATTGTGACGCTGTAAATTTGAAAAACAGAAAAATTTGGAGTACAGAAAAATTATGCGCATTTCGGCAATAATTTAATAATTCACTTTCAATACTGCACCGTTTCTTCATTCATTGAAAAAAAAATTATGAAAAAAATATGACGTCGCACGACTACTGCTGCTGATTCTCTTATCGTCCCATTTAAGATCAGGAAATGGGGAAAGTGATACATTCTCTAATCGCATTTTCACAGCAGAGAGATCCTGCTCTACAAAAAGGAGTAACAACTATCTTCATCAGAGGATGAGCTACGAAGGATCAGTTGTTTATTACAGCTGAGTATTCCCCGGGCATGCATAAAGGAAAAAAAATATATCCCTATCCTCACATATGGAGTACACCGACTTTGAACAGTTTAAATTAACCTGTTTACGTTGCTTTATGATCGAAATATTTTTCAAGAAGGATTTTTGAAAAGCAACATCAAAAAATTTGAAGATTTTTTATGTTTACTCGTTGATTTCAGACAGGTAGAAATTACATTAATTGATCTTACCTTTGTCGGGGCGGAAACGGAACCGAGAACTTCAATTTCAAACGTTTGAAACTGACGATTCTCCGGTCGATTCAAAAGGTTTATACAGAGCGGCTCAGCACAGCGATTCGCTGATTCTTTTTACGTTGGGGAATTAATTAGAACCGTTTTATAATCCGCTTCGCTGCAGTTTTATCGGCTTTTTGCATCTCCAACGAACCGAATGAATGGAAGGGGTCTGTTTGGAATGGTACAGCTCTCTTTTTATAACAATACTGAAAGAATCTGTGAATAGGCTTTGGAGGAAATTCGAAGTTGAATTTTAAAGCTTTATCTGAAAGTACCGAGAGCAAAACGCCCGGCTGCACTTTCATTTTATATGTTACCTAATACAATGATATTCAAACAGAGCTCCGAGGTCCCCACTCCCGCCAACGTAACCAGTGAATGGACAATAGCATAAAACGGACGGTTGCCCCTTTATAATAGAGTTTGCATCTCACCCCCTGACAACATAGAGAAGAGCTGCCAGTCTTAAGCTACTTACTTCGGTGAAATAGACTACTATTTTGGGAGAGGGTTCGCCAATCGAAACCTTTGCCATCGATTCAATTCCATTTCAACGTCGTCCTACCGCTGGTTCCAAGTCGGAAATGTGATATTTTCAAGTCAAAGCAGTTCTTTAAGATTTCATGTCTTTGAAAAAGTCATTTTTTCAAAAATTCTGGATAATTCAAGTGGGTATGAATTGGAAACAATCTCACATCTTATTGAGAAAGAGCTTTCCTTCATGCTTATAATTCGCTTTTGGGCTCTTACAGTAATCAAAGAAGATTGTTCCAGTATGATTTATAGATTTAATGAGACAAGTTTCATGGCAATATTTGTGTAATTTTATTGGAATCAGGAACAATGAGACTTGTTGAGCAATAGTACCGAAGTTTCAATATATTATTGAGCCCGCTCAATTCTTTCCTGGTCCAAAAATGGAAACTTCGTTCTGGAGCACTTGAGACTGTTCTTACTGCTGGAATTGGTCAATAGACTGAATGTGGATTTATCGTGAAATCATAAACGTCAATCTTGATTTTGAAGTTTGCAGGGGGAGAAAAACTGGGCGAATCGTTCTCAATTTTCTTTATTGCCCGCCGAGCACTTTCGCCCCTTCGGGTGCTACAAAGCCCTGATGATGCCCGAAGGGGCGAAAGTGCTCGGCGGGCAATAAAGAAAATTGAGAACGAGTCGCCCAGTTTTTCTCCCCCGCAAACTTCAAAATCAAGAAGATATGAAGCGACAACCCAAAAACGAATAAACGTCAATGAAATCAGCAGTGCGCGTAGATCACACAGTACTTCTATGTTTGAGTCAATAACAGGTATAACTAATTATATAGGTGCTCAAGAAACTCATACAAAGGCTGCAACTTAGTAACCTACTCGTTTATTGAAAAACTGGCCAGGAGAACCAAAAATAGAAACACGCCCGAATTAGGTTAACAATGCGGAATTGGAGTATGTGAGCCAAATTATACAAAGCCGAGGGGATTCAAGAGTTATTCGAAAATTTCGTAAAAATCGAAATATTAAAAAAGAAACACACATAAGGCGGAAGTAGTAAATGTAATCCAAACGATCCAAAGAAGGTTTGCGCAAGTGGGTAATTTTCATAGCAAAGAGACCCAAAAATTCGAAAACGCTCCAACTTAACAATTGAATATGCGCTCACGAGGAAGTACTCTGTGTGACAAGGATAATAAAAAACAAGCGACGTTCAGCTGACACAAAGACCAATTAAAACGTCCCCTAGGGTTGAAACATATCGACATTTGCGGCCTGTAAAAATCGAAATATTTTCAATATGCGAATAACCCGGAAGTACGGTGTGTGACCAACGCGATAAAAACTAGCCTTCTTTTGATGCCCTCCCGGATATTTCAAGACCCTGAGCGTTCAAAAATATTGAGTTTTGCGGCCTGTTAGAATCAAAATACAAAAACGCACCAGTGAAATAGCGAAAAATTCTCGGTATATCTCGGAAGTACTGCGTGTTATCCTAAATCTGTAAAGGTTAATTTTGCACATTGACTGGGAAAACATTCCTGAAAAATTTCTTCGAATCACGATTATTTTTCAGGGAGATACGGCGATTTATGTCGCTTTTTGGCCTCAGATACACAGACACTTGTTTCTGAGTAGGTAGAGTACTACAAAAATTTCTTTCAAATTTACCTTCGAATTCGATTTTTGGGATGATCACAATACTTAAATTTAATACGTAAACATGGAAGTAAAATCCCTAATCACAACTCAGTTGATACGTTGTCTAAAATTTGTTTGACACTTCAAAAATAGTTCAGCGTCTTCACCATTGCTACCACGTTTACTGCAGTATTGCACACTTACTTTATAAATAACCTCAGTTATTCTGGCAATAGCTCAGTACTGAGGAAATTGGAATTCCCGAAAGGGGCCTCGCGATAACTGTCCAGTGAACCCTTATTGTCTAGATGGACGAATCCCTTGCGTTATTGAGCGAAGGGAAACTTGAGCGAGTGGTGGCGAGGTTTATTGACTGGCTCTACCTTCCTACAAAATCTGATTCGATTGAGGGCTTAAGTTCAGGTTGGACGATCGATATGAGCTCGAACAAAACCGTCCTATCTACTCGTCCTATTCTATAACTGATGACGGATTAAAGACATTTCAGATCGATAAATTCACTAAATTTTTCTGACCGAATAGCATCAGGATAAAAAAAAAACTACTGCAAATGATTGTAATGTTAGTAGGCAGTTTATTCTTTCATATGACATAAAAATGAGGATCAACAGAAATAATTTCATATCTAATCCGGACAGTTATGAACATTTCCATTATAACAATGTTTCCTTTAACTAATAGGTAACCCTAACAAATTTCAATAAATTTCATATTCACAAAATTACTTAAATGAAAGTCAAATTGATTCCCATCAATATAGCAGGGGGGAGTGCGATTTCTTTTCCTTGCGTCCTTTCTCTGTACCAGTGAGTTATCGTCCGCTTTATATTTTTAATTCGGTGTTAAATGAAACAAAAATTTTAAGAACGATTTCTCTTTTCGACAAGCTTAACTTACTTACTTATACTGCTTTTCCTTCTCGTCACATTTCTTAATGTCCGGGGTTGTGAGGGGGAGAAAAACCAGGTGACTCATTCTCCGATTCTTTATTGGCTGGCCGAGCACTTTCTCCCATTCGGGCATCTTCAAGGCGACATGGAGCCACAGGGTACACAGCTGAGAGACTACTTGTATACGTAAAACTTCAAGTTTCGGGAGACGGAGAAAGTTTTCTCTTCAACTATTTCAATGATTTGTTACTAAATAACATACCTACATTCGCCTGAATAGCTTTGAAACAATAGCTACTTCGCAGCTCAGTCACAAGCAAGCCTGTTTAACCGAACATTTACCTGGTGCATAGTAAATTATTCCAATTTTTATTCACACTAAAGCCTGATCTACCAAACATTATTTTCGATTCTCATGAATGTCCTAAACACCGACATTTCAATGCTGAGGTGGAACTTCAGCTGGTTTCATCTTCTACCCCATCCCCCACACAATCCTTTCATTTCCTCTCCAACACCCTCGACTCCAATCTAAACTTCCCGAATTCCCTTTTCAGGAGCAACTCAAACAACGTGTACAAGAGGGAAGTTTCCGTACGGAAATGAGTCGGTTCCTTCTGGCTTTTTGAAAAGTTCCACTCGCTTTCATTTTGGTTTTCCTTTAGTCAAAGTTTTCCTTCAGTGGGATATCGTTTGTTTTTATTAGGCTCTAATTAGCGATAATTATGAGGTCCTTTTCCTCTTACCTTTCAACATTTAGCTGGATAAAAGGTTGGTGAGCCATTTTATTCAACAAAAAAAAAAACATACCCATGCCGTACGATGGCAACGCAAAGCGTTTGGAGAAAAGAAATCAACCAATGAGTGACTGCATAATTATTGCTGCCAAATCCGTCAATTAATTTAAATTTGTCTTCTGAAGATTCTCCTGTAGATTTGCTGAATTATTTTCCACGACGATGTTTGAGCGCAAACCTGATTATGTTGAGAGTTCCATTTCATACTTTGAAAAATATGTTATCATTAAAAGCTGTTATTATGATAATCGTGAGGACAAACTTCGTAAGTGTGATTTAGGCTTCATGTTGAGAAAACAAGTAACTTACTTTATCTCTGAGGTCTGAGTACCTTTTTATAACCACATAACACTCTTTCCGAGTCTTGAGCATTATCCAAAGCCGATAGCTGTTCTACCTACTCATAATACTTCCATCTAAAAGTCAACGTACCTTCACAATGGTTTTCACCCTCAGCCACTCAGCGCGACTGAATATTTGATGCAGAGCTGGCCTCTGAGTGTTTCAAGCCGATGTTTTTCACTTTTGCTTTTTAGACTTCAGCTAGACGGGTTTTCCAAGAGCAACACGTTTTCAACCCACCGAAGAGCCAACTTTGATACTTCAGTTTCTCTTTTAGAGACATGATTCGCCACAGAGTTTTTGTTGATACGGGTTTATATAATTGAAAAAAGGGCTATGCGCGCCAGGCGGCTCCGCCGCCCAACCCCCGTCAGTGCCCCTCCTCCCGTGTTCGTTAGATGTTCCTTGTACCGTTCTCTATACAGTTTTCCCCTCCGTATGAGGAGGTGACACTTATTGTTTTTTTTTTTTTTTTTTTAAATAATATAGTTCCAACTTGGGCAAAGTTTTAGCCGAAGTAGATATACCGACTTTTCAAATTTTCCAAGAATTGTATCTTGCACTCTAGATACCTTCAACAGAAAGTCGTCGGTTCGGGTGTTTGAATCTACCAGAAGATAGGTAATTTAATTGAAAGTAATGTAAGTTTTCAATCATTTCCCTATCGTTTAAGCGGTATTCATCAATACTGGAGGAATAGGTACAAAAAATCCATTTTTTTCAACTTTAAACATTCTTTTCATCTATTCGGGGCAAAAGGAACGAAGATTGTACCATAACTTATTGATATACACATCACCAACGATCATTGTGCCAAAGTTGGACGAAATCAAAATCAAACAATTCTTCACGAAAAAATGAAGGCGTCCCCCTGCGATTTTTTTAACGATCAGTTAACGATTTTTTACTTGTCTTTCAATACAGCTAAAAAGCTGAAATTTTTGGGAAAATTGTATCTCATCATTGTGCGTTTCAGTGATTTTTTTCACTACTCGGAAAAAATCACAAACGGTCCAAAATATCAGTTTTTGAACTCTCGAAAATCGAATTTCCACCGGGCTTTTCGGGGTAAAAACTTATGTGAAACAATTTATTGTTTTATTGCGCAGGAGTCTTCATTTAGATGCATTACACACGTTCATAGCAAAACGTTAGGTAAGAAATATTTAAACAGCGCCACAGAAATCATTTTCCGTAAACCGAGCTTCTGACCGGCCTAACTTTTGAGCTTCGGCAAACGAGAAGAATTAAACTTAGTTTTTGAGCGATTTCGAAAGCTTTTCTTGCAGGAAATTTAACGCTGAATCCGAATTTGACAAACAACAGAACTTTGACAGAAACTATTTAAAAAATCAATTTTTAGGGTTTTAATGTTGTACGTTTTTCAATTTTGAAAATTCATTGAAAATATTAACAGGACTGTTCGTTCATGTTTCGATACTTATTCTTACAGGAAATTAGACGTAGAATTAGAATTTAAAGTGAAAAGGGGAAAATTGCGATGATTTCAAGACATTTAATAAATTTTTTGACTTTCATTCTTTTGAAGTTTCAACCTTGCAATCTTTTTTCCCCACGTTCGCTATTTAAAAATAATAATAAAAAAAAAATAATAAAAAAATAATATAAAAAAAAATAATAAAAAAATAAAAATATATTAACCCCGTGGAGGAAATCCTAGGAAATTCCGTTTAAAATATATTTAGAATAAAATTGGTGACGATTTCAAGAATTTGACATATATACGGCGGACGGACAGAATTTTGTTTACCTAGTTGGATATTCGGATTCTACAGCATGCCTTGAAACGTAAAACATCAAATTTTGTGGGGTTAGAAAAGTTTTTTCTTGGGCAACTATAATTCCGAATTGCGAGTATAATTGCGAAATCCATTACTTGAAGAGTGCAATCCCCGATAGATGTAATTCCACGAAATGAACATTTTCCCAACCAAGTTTTTTTATACGTTTCCTTTTTTTTCAACAACTTATCTCTATCGTATACGTATCGTGAATTCATCTCCGTTGTATAATTCCTACAGTCATCCTATGTTTAAATTTTCAAGAAGGTTTTAGTGAGCGCAAAATAGGAAGAAATACATTTTAGACCATAGGTACTGAGCCATTTGTCAACTATCATAGAGGACAAAGGCAGTTCCATCCGTTTGATTCTGTTTCAAGAGTTTCCTTCAACAAAGCGAAGCGCTCCCGTCTGCTGAGTACGTAGCAACCGTTTAATTAGTCCCTCGGCTCCTTTGATAATATCCTCTGATTAGCTTGAGCTTCTCGGGACGTCTGTATAGCGACACTTCTGTAAAGTGAAGACGAGGTTGTGTTTCGCCCTTCTCAACTAGGTACTATATTTTCCTACCCATTGTGCATTTTTGTATAGTATTATTGGTTTTGAAGATGACGAAACCTCCGAAAATGATCATTTATCGAATACTGACACTGGGTCGACAGTTTCTCAACAACAAATTTCGGTAATTTAATGAGTGCGAAAGTTGCAAATTGAAGCGTGAACTAAATAAATATATGTAGTGTGGCGAGGACAAAGTATAAATTTTATTAAATGTTCGAAATATACATTTTAAGTACTTAGTTAAATTCGAAAAAGTATTATAACAATACCCATAATAATTTTTGAAATTGAAATCATGCATTTTGGTTTATTATTCAATAATAAACCATTGTAATCGCCCAAGAAAAAAAAATTTCTAACCCCCCCTCAAAATTTGATGTTTTACGTTTCAAGGCATGTAGAATCCGAATATCCAATAAAAAAATTCTGTCCGTCCGCCGTACGCCGTCCGCCGTTAGCAGTTTTCCGGCCTAACTGTAAGAGCTAAAAAATTGAAATTTTCACCAAAAATCACTTTTGGTCCTACTACGGCCCAATTCTTGAACCAACTTGCTAGCTCAATTTTAAGGGTATTTTTGGGGGGTTTTGAGGGGGAGAAAATTCATATTTTCCAGGGGTTTTCAGAAAAATGTGTACGTGGTATCAAATTATATAGATTTTTGGACGCTGAATCGAATGAGACCGTTGCCGGGTCGATAGCTTTATTGGTTCTCGAGTTATCGCAGCTTTTGTGCCGAATTTGGGAGATTTTCTGAAATTTGACATTAGGGTTTAACTCGAGAGTTATTCAAGCTATAAAAATCGTTCTATACTCATTGGAATGGTCGTCAAACACTCTCTCCAGCTGTATCGTTAGGCAATAAGTTTAGCTTTTAATTAGGAAATTAAGAAAAATAAAAATGATTAAAATTACAATAGTTGCTACGGAGTTTTCCCCTATAGTTACCATCTGTTTTCCGGTGGGAACGTTCACAAATGTTCGGAATATTTGCAAATGACAAATGGATAGTCTTCTTAAATCAATATTGAAGCGAAATAATAATAACTAAAAATATAAACTAATAATATAATAAAAAATAATAATAAACCACTGTACAATCATTTGCAGCGTTTTTTTTTTTTTTCAAATAGTGTTATGACAATAAAGATTCTTTCTACAACATTGCTAAGTTTCGTTTAAAGAAGCATGCTTAGTAAATCTGGTTATTTGGCGACGAGACATTATTGAAATCTCGCGATATGCGAAGTATGTGTGCTGATGATGTCAGTAGACGAGAAAATCGCTGATGTAATAAATTGGTTCCGTTTACAGTGGAGAAGGGTAACTAGATCCGTGGCCTCCAGCAATATCGGCTACCGGCCACTCAGCAAACGGCCGTAATAGCTTATCAGTGAGATTATGGTGAGGTACGCGACAGAATGCGATCCTGATCATACCAGTACGATAGCCGGTGGCACTAGCTCAAGTCCCTGGCAATAACATGCAATCCGATTAGATGAGGCACTACGACCTGGTAGATGTAACTTAACAAATCTAAATTGCGACGGCTATGCATTAAGTTCATGTTAGGGATGTGACACTAACAATTAAATTCTTCGTGTTGGTGAAGAGTCATCCAGTGATCCGTAAATTTTATGATCACGGAAATATGGCATAGTTTTTCATGCGAGATTTCCCAAGCTTGAATGCCAAAATAGAATCATTTGCGATGTGAAAAGAGAGATATCAGAGAATCGAAAAGCTAGCGTGCCAGTTTGTACTATTTCTGGGTCGTTGGCTCCGTAGATAGGTACCAAGCTGTATAAAATAAGGTAACATAATATAGGTATTATATTATCATGCGACCGTCTGAGAAATATCACGATACCAGACCAAATAGAGGAAGTAGAGGCACGAAAACCGCTCACGCGTTTGTTTACCGAGCGCTATTTCTCAGTTTTACTCAGATTTCGATCATTTCTACGGTAGAAATTGTTCATTTTTTCGATTTTAGATACGACAATTATTAACTTCATTATGTCGGGGCTCCACACTACAGACAAAAAACTTTGGCCCTTTGTACGATAGTTGGATTCCTTTGAAATAGTTCCGGTTCGAAAGGAGTATCTATCTATAGATAAACCTTTTATGTGAAAAGCCACGTATCAAATTTCCTACTTTTATTTGTTTCAGCGTGGGTCGAAGAGATTGGTGAGGAGCACAGTAGCGTCATCCTTCCACATTACGAACTCGACGAGTACGAAGATACAGGCAACTGGTGAGTTACAGAGCAACTAGGAGTTACTGATAAATTCACAGATTAATGAAAAATGCCTATTTCCATATTTAAATTAGATACAATTTACAAGGTGTGATAATTTTATCGACATTAGTTACATATTTTATTTTTTACTGCATGCACCTATTAAGGCAACTTTTAGCTTCCAGAATGATCATTAGCTACCGTGCAAACTGGTAGAAAGAGTATCTGGTAATGCGGGACGCTGGTTTCTTGGAAAAAATTGTCTACTCTCGCAATACCGGGGAGCCAAAATTGGCAATGAGTAGCGGCGTGATGGGCTGGCGATGTTTATGTGAACTGCGTTGAGGCCCGGAGGGATCCCTACTGGCAGTTGACGGGAGTAAACGTTAGCGTTACACAAGGAAAGCAATATATCACAGACTGTGGAGGCGGAAAAGGAAGTCGGTAGTGGTGTCACCTACATCGTGTTTCACGCGGACGGAAAACGTGCGACAGAAATTCCTCCGCCATTTTCCCCCGGTGACCCCATTTCTCACATGAATTTCCTTGCCATTTCTCACGAGTTTCATCTCCTCTGTATCATGAAACACACTGGAAAAAGCTTATGATAGAATATCAGGCGTGCGAACGGCACAACTTTCCTCGCGTTGATTTTCTCAAGCCGTCCTAACCCATTCTGCTGCGATTACTCTGTCCTTCAAAACTGGATGATTAACAATAGATGAGAAACGTTTGGAACGTTGGACCGCTAAACAAATAAGCATCGGTAAATGTTGCGTTACTATTAGGAATCAAAATAGCCACCTAAACTGTCATTTGTTTTAAATAGGAAAAAAATGTATCCTGAAATCATAAATGTACATCATACACGTTCAGAAAGTTTTACCAAGAATACGAAGACTTTCAGGAATGCCACTATATTTCTATTTACTGAATAAACATGGAAGGAACAAGTCATTGGAGATACGTATCACCTGAAGTTAGGCACCTTAGTCGATTTCCCGAAGTAGTAAAGTTGAATTAGCCTTAGAACAGTGGTCGGTGTTGTAAGAGCTTAAGGTCAGTGGTTGGACTTGGAAGAGCTCGAGGTTGCTGCTGGACCCTCGGACCGCAATAAATAAACTTGACGACCCTAGCGGTCGTTATGCGCTTTAATGGCTTTCAGAGAAGCTGCAATCATTCAAAGGTGTAGGGGAAATTCTCTACAGGAGGTATAATTGTCGTATAGGAGTCGCCAAAATTACCCAGTTTGAGCTTACAGACTATTATGTATTTCTTTATATCTGTAGATCAAAAACATTTATATCACTTATGAATTTGAAAAATTCATTGATATGAGTGAGTACTTTTTCCTCAAGTATAAACTTTACCATCATGAGAAATAGAAATATAGAAATTTGAAAAAATACACGGATGACAAGATACACGGGTGATTTCTGAAAAGAGTTAGCTCTTGGTTGTCAGCTTGTTCGGTGCAAAGGTTTGGTTTTATGAAGTGTTATAATTATATACCATGTTATAATATAACATGGTATATGGTATATTATACCATTTTTACAACGAGCGTTTCGTATCTGCCATGTTCTCTAGTGCTTATGTTTTATCAAATGTAATTACCTGCTTCATCGTGAGCGAAAATAAAGCATTAACTATGGCTCCTTGAACGTAAATTAACTTTTTAACCATCTTTTCGAGTACAAATTATATATTAGAACAAATTTTTTTCTGGAGTATCACCCATTATTATTTTTAACCTGTCATTAGGGCTTATTTTCACCAAAATTACCACATTTTTTACCCCATACTTACAAGAAATCTAATGTAAGGCATTCATAGGAAGGCAAATAGTATTGCTAATTATTGCTAGTACATATTTCTAATTATTGCTATAGTCCTCATTATTATTACTAATTACAAATTATTGCTATAGTATTTCTAATTATTGCTTAGCTTCATGTGGCGACGTTTCGACCTACTATCAGGTCATTTGAAATGTCGAAACTATGTCTAACCCCTCTAAAAGAACCCCTGGCATAGAAAATTAGCACAAGTCAATCGATCGTACAGTTTTTTATGCATGGACTCCCATCTCTTTTACAAAATCAAAAGAAATTGCGAAAAGTAATAAATTACAAATAACTCGAATTATCTTGCTTAGATCACTGTTGCTGTTGTGAATACAGTAAAATGATACTATTGTTGTAAACCGTTTCGTGTAATCGATGATTACAGTATTGAAACATTCACGCATGTTGGTTTTGTTTCCATTATGACGTGACAAGAACGCTAACTTTTTCGCGAAGGAACGTTCGGAACTATGACATCGATGACAGACTTGTAAGAGAACCAACGATAAAATGCGTTGAGCGTAAGGGCAGTATGTGGTATGTGAGTTGGTTACGTTGGCTCTTCTCCAAACTCATCAGAGATCGACCGAACAATATTTTTGAAGGAAATCGAAAGGAGTGTCTAATCTTTGTTCAATAAAAATATTTTTGTCCCGCCCAGTAAAGCTTCATGAAGAGGCTTAATGGAGTATCCGAAAAAAGCGTGGGAGAATATTATCTACGAAAAAGAAAACATTCTATACGAAAATTGCATTCAAAGTATGTTAGCACGTTATATCGTGCCATGAGCATGAAACGTAACCCCGAATCATGGTTTGGTAAAGTTTTAGAACAAGGTCAGAAGTTTTCTTTCTTGGAGAAAATGGGATTTCAGCGCTGTATGTTCAGCAAAGTTTGCAATATTTTAGACACTTCAGACCGTATGACGACGTCAGACAAGCAATCGATCCTCTGATTTACGACAATCCTCTGACGACAAGCCTTAAATAATATTGCTCGTGGTCTCAAAGAGCGAAACTATTCGACGTCTCACTTGCTTACGCTGTTTATCTTGATAAGAAATGTTCAGCAAAACTAGGAAAAAAAGTAATAAATATTTATCTTCAATGTATACAGTATCTATACACATTTTATTACAAAAAAGACAAAAAAATAGCATAGACTAAGACTAACAACTGATGTTAAGATAACAGATAATGAAATGACAGATGAAAAAAATGCCCAATTTTCGAACAAAAAGTTTTCCCTTTGTCTGTAATATTTTCTAAAGGAGGTTTGTAAATCTGTAAAGCTCTATGAAACATATACAATCTAGCTCATAAAAATCTTGTGTTGCAGGTCGGAAGAATTGGGAGAAGTCCCTGGGAACGCTTCTGGTGAGTTTTCTGCTTGTTATCATTTTTCATTGTCCGCCCACGGCAGAACACGGGCAAATAACTGATGGTCGAACCAAACACAATGCCGAACAATGCCCGGCTGGATCGAGTCGCATCAGTGGCTACTCACTTTGACATTCCTTTAAAAGTCTCCGTACCTACTTCTATTGATCCGAAAGAGATAGACCGTATTGAAACGTCGTGGCAATTTCGTCTTACAGTAGATGCTAGGAAAATGCCAATCAAATTCACAAAAATTGATTGAAACGCCGATGTTTCTTTGTTTACCGTTTTTGTGAAATCTAAACCCAACTTTTGGTTTATTATTATAATAAACCATTGTAATCGCCCAAGAAAAAAAAATTTATAACCCCCCTCAAAATTTGATGTTTTACGTTTCAAGGCATGTAGAATCCGAATATCCAATAAAAAACGCTGCAAATGATTGTACAGTGGTTTATTATTCCTTCACTTCAAATATAATTTCAGAAGTCTATCCATTTCAGATAGTCATTATTCAGAACATGTGTGAACATTTCAACCGAAAAACAGAATGGTATCTATCGGGGAAAATTCCGTAGCAACTATTGTAATTTTAATCTATTTTATTTTTCTTAATTTCCAAATTAAAAACTAAATTTTTTGCCTAACGGTACAGCTGGAGAGAGTGTTTGACGACCATTCCAATGAGTATAGAACGATTTTTATAGCTTGAATAACTCTCGAGTTATACCCTCATGTCAAATTTCTGAAAATCTCCCAAATTCGACACAAAAGCTGTGATAACTCGAGAACCAATGGAGCTATCGACCCCGCGATGGTCTCATTCGATTCAGCGTCCAAAAATCTATATAATTTGATACCACGTACACCTTTTTCTGAAAAACCTTGGAAAATATGAATTTTCTCCCCCTCAAAACCCCCAAAAATACCCTTAGAATTGAGCTAGCAAGTTGGTTCAAGAATTGGGCCGTCGTAGGACCGAGATTGATTTTTGGTGAAAATTTCAAGAATTTCGCTATTATAGTTTGGCCGAAAACTGCTAACGGCGTACGGCGTACGGCGGACAGACAGAATTTTTTTTAATTGGATATTCGGATTCTACATGCCTTGAAACGTAAAACATCAAATTTTGAGGGGGGTTATAATTTTTTTTCTTGGGCGATTACAATGGTTTATTATTGAATAATAAACCAAAACATTCTGTCTGTCCGCCGTACGCCGTCAACACTTTTCCGGCCAAACTATAATAGCTAAATTTTTGAAATTTTCATCAAAAATTAATCTCGGTCCTACGACGGCCCAATTCTTGAACCAACTTGCTAGCTCAATTTTAAGGGTATTTTTGGGGGGTTTGAGGGTGAGAAAATTCATATTTTCCCAGGTTTTTCAGAAAAAGGTGTACGTGGTATCAAATTATATAGATTTTTGGACGCTGAATCGAATGAGACCATCGCCGGGTCGGTAGCTTCATTGGTTCTCGAGTTATCACAGCTTTTGTGTCGAATTTGGGAGATTTTCAGAAATTTGACATGAGGGTATAACTCGAGAGTTCTTGGAGCTATAAAAATCGTTCTATACTCATTGGAATGGTCGTCAAACACTCTCTCCAGCTGTGCCGTTTGGCAAAAAATTTAGTTTTTAATTAGGAAATTGAGAAAAATAAAATTGATTAAAATTACAATAGTTGCTACGGAATTTTCCCCGATAGTTACCAATCTGTTTTTCGGTTGAAATGTTCACACATGTTCTGAATAATGACTATCTGAAATGGATAGTCTTCTGAAATTATGTTTGAAGCGAAGGAATAATAAACCACTGTTTTACTATTACTTTCTTTTTTTCCAGACCGAGATATCAACCGATAAGTAGTTGGTAACGTAAATTTATGCATATCATCGACGTCACAGAAATTACGCGCATCTCTTTTTTGGGTGTTTTGAATTAAGTACTAAGTACATGTATAAAAAAAATTACGCTATCTTACGAAAAAAAAAATAATAATAATGATATTATGCTTTTTATAGAACAAGGAAGAAAGGAAGTAGAAAAACGGGACATGGTTATCAAACATCTCTATCATACCTTCGTGTAAATGATCCACCGTAAAGGTATAAATTAATGTGGCAATGTTTTCCGCGTTTTCCAATGAAGTACAGCTGCTAAGCGATTGAAAACCTCAACTTTTGAATTTAATTGCCAGTTTGGAATATTCTGTGTTGATGAAGGAATAAGGAAATATAAATATACTTACCATAGAAGTACTAGTTACCTTCTAATCTTAATGACTCAATTCTGCATATGAAATAACTCCGAAATTCCTCAGCTACCCTTAGAGGAAACCATTGAAAACGATTAGAATAGCTCTTCTGATAAAAAGCTACAGATGTGCAGAATTACTGTAGCGTCGACGGCATAAAATATGATTCGGAAGACATGTAAATAGTGTATTGAATACTCAGATGACTCAAAATCAAGATCGATGTCATTACTGAGCCGCATGACCAAATCAAGGCGAAGGGGATTTGTACCCGCGATTATTCAAATCTAGATTGAGTTGTGTACTGAATTTTCCAAGAATGTTATTATGCGTTAGGAAGACAAGCGTATGTGTCTCTGTGTGCAAAGTATTGCAATTTGAATTAGCATACCCCACTTCAAGCTTACAAGTGGATAGGTGTCGGTTCGATCCAACCTCGACTCCGTAACACCGTCACCAACCGTCTCAAACAGTGAAGTGTTACACGCCACCCTCGTCTGTATTCCCCTTTTCTCCTTCACTTGTCCAAGGGTGAATTTAAATGTACTACTCCATTTGTACCCTAATCACATTGCCTTTAGCTATTTGGAAGACATGTTGGAGCATGAGCCTGATACACCTCAAAGCATGTACAGTAATCGACTTAAACCAAATCCATTTCAGAAACAATTATCGACGCCAGGATTCGATATTAGTCGTCTAGGGTATTATTCACCTCAGTGTTCAATTACGAAGGAGCGTCCTCTGTAATTCAGTTAATTTATAATATGAACTTAATAGACGAAATTTACCTTGAACTTACCTTTTCGAACATTATAATACAAGATAGGCGATTTTCAGTTAACAGCGATCGGACGAGTGCTTGCACCATTACTCTCAAGTCTTTGATGTAGGTTTCGTAATCTATTATTGAGGCGGTTTAACCGCCAACCCAAAAGATAGAAGCACTGTGTGTTATCCACACTCCTTCTTGTTTTTGATGATTTATTCAGTCTTGCAAAGTTGATGAATTCAATTTTCGTTTACCTTCCTCAACGACCGGACGACTACTGGTGGCGCCGAGACGTCGTAATGTTACAATTTGTATGCAAGCCGAATGACGCGCTCGCGGCAGGTGGCAGCATTCCGTCGCAGCAGTCGCACGTGCGGATGCCGCATCGCGATCATTTTATTTTTATGTAAAGGAAAAATGGATCGATATTTAGATGATATCGACGGTTCGGTCGGTACAAATACACCCATTTCATGTATTGTATTATGAAAAAATACAGTAAGAATAACTACAAGTAAAAAGAGTTCTCGCTTAAAGACCCACCATGGGTTATTTTTCCGGAGTCGCAGAATTTTCGAATTAATTTAGAAATTTTGAATTTTATTTCGTTCTATAAATGAAATAAACATTAATGTGCGAACTAGAACAGTAGTTGAACTCCAAGAGATAATATATATTATATGATTTTTCAGAGACTGTAGACTCGAAACGACTATATATTATGAATTGTTCGCTGATGTTAGTTACCTGATTAATTTTTTATCAAACACTCTAGCGCTTTGGAATTTTACCTCCTCTAGCGCCCAAGTATTCTCGTGTAAACCGAACGCCTATGGAATTTCGGGATGTGTGATCGTTATTCCGAGATCCTTCGTTGGCCACCTTGAGGAAAACTGGTGGAAATCGGCACCGAAGCGGAAACCCTCAGGAATCTGCTCGCTCGGAAAGGAGAAAGAGGGAAAATGTGAGAAGGTTGACCATTACTTCTAATTAAAGTGAAAAGAGATAGAGAAAAGAGGAATTCGAAGGAGAGAGAAAATAAGAGAATTGGTGTAGGCGTCTAAAGAGCGGCTCGGAAACAATTGGCCAAGGAAGGAAAGCGGATTGTACGCGAAGGACGACCCGGTGAGATTACAGGTGTGTGTGTGACAGGAAGTTGATGTGAAGGGAGAGAAAAATTGGCCCTGACAAAGCGTCAGGCGTGTAAGTGACACGTGAGAAAATAAGCAGCAGCTTGTGATGCCTCTTCTCAAGAATATTGCGAATAAATTTTAAATCGTCACCCTATAGAGTGAGTTAATGAGATAGAATTGTCGGTATCTACCGTGATGAAAATTGCCAAGCCATCTGGATGATAGAGTTGTCCTCGCATAATCAATATCCTCAGGCGTGGTAGTTGAATACAAAAAATCGTGTATGACCATGGAAATGCAACGGTACTGATGGTGAATTGCAAGCCAAGTGTGATTTTCTCTCTGCTTGTCCGAAGGAAAATTTATTTACTTATTAGTAGAAATCTACGTGATAATTTTTGTGTTTCTAGGCGTTCTACGATGGGTCCGAGAGCTAGGGAACCTCAGTCGAGAGGAAGGTGAAAGTGTCAGGCTTCGTTGCGAGGCTGAGGGTGAGCCAGGGCCAATCACGATCAAGTGGCTAAGAAACGAAGCACCAATCGATTCAGGTAAACTCAGATATGTTTGTACAATTTTTCCTATCAAAAAAGGTTCGAAAATATATTTTAATGTATATTCGACATTAAATGGACTTTTATTCTGCTTCATACTTACAAAAAAATTAATCGTACTGGGTTGGTGAGGGGGGGAAGAACCAGGCGACATGTTCTCCGATTTTTTATTTACTGGCCGAGTACTTTCGCCCCTTCGGGCATCCTCAGGGCAATCGGAGAACATGTCGCCTGGTTCTTCTCCCCCTCACCAACCCAGTACGATGAGAGATGCGACGACTCAACCAAGAAAAAAATTAATATAACCAATTTGCCAAGGCTTCCTGCTATGCATTACATACATACACAAAAATACAAGATATCTATTTCGTAATTGTTGGGGAGAGGGCAAGACAAACTTGGAGACTCTTTCTCCATTGTTTCTTTTTTACTTAGATCTTTCGCTCATTCGGGCATCTTCAGGAGAAATGCCTAGTAAAACACTTCACAAATCATATCTACCCTTTGGGAGGTACAGGGTCATTTATTACTCACTATTATTAGTTATTTTCTACTTATCTAGGTCCATCAGGTACATATGGCCAAGTTTGGCGTTGAAACTCAACAGCCTTATGGCGTCGTCCTATTTAGGTTGATAAAAATTCACACTTAATGTCTTAAAATTTAACGTCAGGTGCTAGACTTTGTCATAGGTACCTGATGGAACGATGTAAATAGAAAATGACTGATAATTGTAAAACATTATTAGCCCTGCACCTCACATGCGGTATATGCGATTTGTGACGTGTTTTACTAGGTAGCCCTGAAGATGCCCGAATGGGTGAAAGATCTAGACAAATAAAAGGAACAATCAAGAAAGAGTAGCCAAGTTGACCTAGTTTTTAGGTGCGTTTTAGTGTCTTGAGTACAAAAGCAACTGTACTTGCTTACCAGGTCTGGGGCCGGTTGGAAAAAGACGGTTATCCTTCAGGACGACTCAATCAGCGCACAAAGCGAACTCGCGGCTGCGTATTGGCCGTCTTGAAGTTCACGACTCGGGATTTTATACCTGCAAAGCTCGCAACAGCGCCGGACGGACAATTTCGACAACGGGACTTCTCAAAGTTCGCATGACACCATTTGGTGAGTTGAGAACTGCCAACAATAGACCAGAAAAATATACTTTCGTAACAACACGCTAACCTGTAAACCTTCGTTAGGCTGTAAAATTGGATGGAAAATGCCTTACAATTGAAATAATGTAGAATAACTGGAAACGTTTTTGAAACTTATAGTTGGTTCTCAATATCTGTTCGTCTAAATTGAGTATTGGCGTTGGACTGTTGCTACAGGTTGGCTCATTTCAACGTTTCGTACCTATTCGAACACGAATCGAAAAACTTTTTATAAAACGAAACTCACTCTTTTGCGCGGTCAACAGCCGGGGAAACTTTGAATTGCGGAAGAAAGTCAGATAGTTTGACAAAGTGTGATTTATTTCGTCGTGTGTACATTGCCGCGAAGTGAACCACTCAAGCGTACAACTGATACAAGTTCTCTTTTACTTTCCTGTCTTGGGCCTAAGGTGAGAAAGGAAAACCCAATCTCCGGTTATCAATCGAAAGAGAGGTTCCTGACGAAGAGAGAAGTTCCATTTTCCGAGTTGCCATTTCCTTTCTCGCTCCCCCAGGAAAACCTAGTTCGGCGAATTCTTATTTCTTTTTCCTGCCTTTTTTTAGCTACCTTTTCTTCTTTCTTTGCTTCGTCGATCTTCCACCGCTTTCGGGACAGTTGGAATCGGCGGGCTATTGCTTGGAAAGGTGAATATAACGCAAGTCGATGGCGCGTATTCAATTCAACCATAGGATATCGTTTCAACACAAGTTCGTTTACTATATCGACATTTCACCTTCCGACGACGAAAGTTCGTTTTTAAACCTGGTGATTCAAGGCGGTATCAGAGGGTTTTAATGAAATCTAAGATGAGGAAGTTGTCTTAGTTATCTCTTCAGAGCTATAGAGCCTGTGTGGAGCAAAATGGAGTGTCCTCGTGAGTCAAAAAATTGTCATCTTCTGGATTCAAAATATATATTTATTAGGATTAATGCGATTTTCGTTTTGCCCTTCGTCGGCCTGTCATCGTTGGTCTGGCTTCGTTACTGTGACAAGCGAAATTTTTATACAAATTTACTTACTTGTTCAACTTGACCGGATTCAATTTTCAAGGATTTAGCGCGTTCTATCATTGACTTGAGCATGTGCGATGCCTTCGAGATAGGGGTTTGCCTTGCACAACTCTCAGCAAAAATCTAGCTGGAAATCCAGAAGATCATAACCATCGAAATAATTATGGTCAATGGCCCGTGTATTTTTATGGCCGTGCAAATCGGATTGATGCGGGGGGGATTCAATCAAATGTCTCATAGGTGAGAACAATGAAACAATCTCATCAAACTTCTTTGTCTGATCCTGTGTCCGACATCACCACAATTCTTATGCAATGGTTACAAAACAATTTTTTTTTGAAAATGATTTGTTGTTAACAGTAAGCTAATATTCATACATAGAATGACTTGCAGTAAATCCTTGAGCGTTTTTAATAAAAAATGTTTTTATATTGTCCCAAAGATATGTGATCACTTTTTTTGTATTCGCCAATAACAAAAAAATTTCTTTGTTACTGAATGATTGAAGAACGAATTACTCGAACGCTCGAGCTCACCTAGCGCAGAAGGAAGTTAGTCATAATTTTTTCCATTAGCTTATTAATAGATATCTACTATTTTGTTCATGATTGAGGTTTTAAGGGTTGGCTCTACAATCATTTTTTGCTGCTTATTAGAACTACTATCACAATAATTTCTTAGCAACATTGATGTCTCGGTTTCATTTTTGTTTACTTCTTTCAATATGAATCAACTACCGATCAGAAACAATCAAACACAAAACACTTAAAAAATATTTTCGTATAGGACAACCGACTTATGTTTCGTATGTGTAGTATGAAAGGTTTGGATTTGAGCCGGAAATTTAGCGGCTGCTTTTGTCTCGCCAGCCGTGAAAATTCGTTTCGATTTATTTACTACATCCCCACGACGATGCAATGATTATTGTCGATTCATTACACTTAGCCGGTTCCTTACCGAGGGGGATTTCCGCAGCCGTGTATTATCAACTGTCTTGAAACAAAACCAGTGCGTAAGATACGTTTAACTGAGGGTAAGATGTTGGATGAGCATATTATTAGCCAAGTTGCTCCTGAAATTGTGGTAAAAATATTATGCAGTATTCAGCCGTTTTCGAAGATCAAACGAAATAATAATTATTTTCCTTGTCGTCGCATTTCGTGATGTCCAGGGGTTGTGAGGGGAAGAAAAACCAGGCGACTCATTCTCCGATTCTTTATTGGCTGGCCGAGCACTTTCGTCCATTCGGGCATCAAGCCGGCTCTGGACTCTATGGCTCCAGGTCGTCGTGAGGATGCCCGAACGGGTGAAAGTGCTCGGCCACCCACTAAAGAATCGGAGAATGAGTCGCCTGGTTTTTCTCCCCCTCACAACCCCTGGACATCGAAATAATAATGGCTCTAGCTATAGGTGTTATTGACGTAGGCTATCTTCAAACGTACCGAGGAATGAATGTTTCAATGAATTGTGAACAATATAGTGCTTTCGTGTATGGATCTATTTCATGGTCAATAATTGTAATTATATTAATCTATCAACTTTCAGGTCACGATATATCCAACATACGCACCAACTTCCCGTTGTTTCCTCAACACATTGACAGGTACATAATATTCTACGTGATTCCACCCAAGCATTCCTTTTTAGACTTTCTTCTCTTCTATGTCAATCACAGACTACTAATATCACGTAGTAAGCAATATTAATATGATGCTTGCTTGCACGAATTTCTAAACTCGTAGACGGAGCAATGCCAACAGTCCTTCAATACCCAACTGTTGTGCATGTTTAGTTACAGCTGTAGAAACATAGTGATTACCTTATCTGGGTGTCAAAATGGTATTCAAAAGGGGTTCCATTTGAATTCGTTTCGTCAATGAGAAAATGTTTACGCCGAAAAACGATCATTTCGGGTATGCCTAGCGGACGTTCGCGGGTAATGCGCAGCAGCGCTCCTTTACCTCCCGTATATAAATAACTATAAAGCCGTACCGACAAGACTGGGGAAGTTTTTAATTTATGAAACTCGTACCTAGTAGTAATTAATCACACAGTCTCAGCTCCGGTTATTGCGTTTTCTCTTCGCCCTAATACATTCCTTACTCTATCTTCATGACATTAATTTTGACGTCGTTACAGCTGCTTTAGCGCTCATTAGTCATTTTGCTTTGACAGCGGCAGTTTGATGTGACGTAAGTTTGTAAAATTGAGCCAAATCGGACGTCATTTTTAAAGCAAGCTTTGTCAGAAAAAAGTAATTGCGCGATATTTGAACAATCTCCAAATTCATCTATATTATTTTTGCAAGTCTGTTTTTTAGGGCAATTTGCACCAAACTATTTCACCAAATATTGGTAAAGAATTACTAAACGTGATGGTAATTCTAGGTAATGTATACACAAAATGCATTGCTATCTGACTCATTCTCCGATACTTTGTGGGCTTTGTGAGGTGTGGACCCTATGACACCAAGTCGCCCTGAGGATGCCCGAGCGGGTGAAAGTGCTCGGCTAGCCAATAAAGTACCTAACGGAGAATGAGTCGTCTGGTTTTTCTCTCCCTCACTGAATCGAATAAGATCATCGTGGGGTCGATAGCTTTATTGGTTCTCGAGCTATCGGAACGTTTGGGTAAAATTTGGGAGATTTTCTCAAATTGGGTATAACTCGAGAACTATTGGAGCTATAAAAATCGTTTTTAACTCGTTGGAATGGTCGTCAAACAATCTCTTCAATTGCACCGTTAGGCAAAAAATTTAGCTTTTAATTTGGAGATTAGGAAAAACAAAAATGATCAAAATTACAATAGTTGCAACGGAAGTTTCCCCAATAGTCTTTACCAATCTGGTTTTCGGAGGGAACGTTCACGAATGTTAAATATAATAATTACTATCACAATTAATCTTCTTAACCCTTTCTCCCCGAAGCACGCCCGACCACAGTGAGGCCCCCTCACGACGCTTTAGCGACTCGATGTGATGTCGCTATCTTTGTCTTCCTCTCCTATTTTCGTCCACTTTCACTCAACATCATTTCTCAACTGAATTATTTTTGAGTTAATTACATGTTACTCTATCCGTACAAAAAAAAGGAAACAAATTAACGACGTTCCAATCGTCAGACCGAAGGGGAAAAGAGCCGCTAAGAATACGGAGAAGATATAGGCTGAGGTGACAGTTTCGCTCTCCTCGATAGTGTTACTGCCACGAAATCTGTCGGAAGAGGGTGAAAATGAAAGGTATACGTCTCCCCTATACGATGGTAACAGAATGGAAAGGATTAGTTCAGAAATAAGGCCGTAGATCGCATCAGAAGGGCGAAAAACTATGAAACGCCAAAAGGCGTCCGTAGGGCCCAGAGCACGTTACTCGTCAAACGCCTTTAGGCGTCTGTAGGGGAGAAAGGGTTAAATAATTATTGAAGCGAAGGAATAATAAACCACTCTACAATAATTTGCAGCGTTTTTGTATTCCATTTTAAACTTTGCAATGGAATACTTCTTGAAGATGGATCCGGCGTGGCGAGGGAGAAGTCGGCATGGGTGAATAGAAATGAATAGAACAAGCATGATAATTCTTCCTAGAACCTTTACAACGAAAAAAAAACTAACTTGTAACTTGTCGAACTCAAAAGCCTATTAAAGAGAAACATTTTCATCTTATCTGCAAATGTCGTCTTCCTTCAACATTCGTTTTCCCTCCCAAAACTTCCTCGAAATGTCGAAGAAATTAAGTATGCAAACGTTCAAATCGTAAATAAAAATACAAACCGGTTATCACCCTCTTTATTTATCTTGTATCTTATACGGCAAGGGTCTTCAACGTTGAATGGAAACGCCACTCCTAATTAGAGGGAAAACTTTCTTGAAAATGTCCTCGCCGATATTAGGCGCAGGTAGTCGTTTTGTAATTTTCTGCCGCTATCGTTTCCATCTCAATTAAAAAGTTTTCTCTATTTACACGACATTTGAAAAAGTGAAGCTCCGAAACTCGGTTCAACATTTTTTATACCTAAAAATATGACTTGTACCTATAATTATTTTAATGCTGGCCACTACAGTGCTATGCGATACAACGATGTAAGTTTAGCGAATAAGTTTAGATGACGTTTTGATGATAATTACACGAACGTCTCCTCAGTTATAATAATCGGAAAAGCTAGGTAGGATTATTATTCTGGTATTCTGGTAGGTAGGATAATTATTCTGGGATGGATTTCAATCTTTTAGTAATTGACGATGAAATATCATACACGTAACATCAGTAGCACTATCATAAAAATTCGAACGTTTCGGATTGCCGAGGGCTTCATCAATAGTGGGAAGGAGGGGGAAATAATGATTATCAAGCTCATCAAGAGTTTGCGACTAGATGTATCTAAATTACTTAGTTATTAGATCACTTTTTTGGTTTTTTAAATTATTGCCTTGTTTACTTCATTGATACAACTGAACGATGATTAATAAAAGTTGAAAAAGGGTGAATCTGAATCTTAATTTAAATAGATGAATCTGACTTTACTGCGATTCGAAAGCGAGGTGTTCAGTTACTTATTCCACAGAAAGATAATTTATTCTGAAAAGGCCCAAGGAAGAGAATTTACTCGGAAAGTACTCAGCCACGAGTAATTTTCAGGAGACGACGACAATATTCACACTCGCAATTTTCGGTTTTTTGCTTTCAAGTTTGAATCCTGAAATCTGACGGTGAAATTTGATTCTTTAGTGAATCAACTATTGTGACTCTCGTTGTCTTTTGGAATTCATGTTTTTCTCCGCGTCTAAGTTAAATTAGCCTACCTAGCTTTTACGCCCATTCGTTCATCCACCTGTCTAAATAGGTAAATATTTCGGCTCAATAAACGGAGAGATATTCGACGAAGAAACGCTTAGTTGTACTTCCTTTTCGATCTAATTATAACAGAAAAACCTTTAAGTACCTCGAGCTAATTTTCTTAAACGACCGAATGGGGAACACTGCAGCGAGCAGCTATAAAAGTGGGCGGCCTGTGGCCCTTGCCTGCGATGGGCGTGTGACGTCACAACATGGACGCTCAGATGTTTCTGTCAATACACAGTGCGAGAGGTTCTGATGTTTTGATGCGGGGTCTTGTCATTCTCTTATGCTAATATCGGATTTGCAACCGTAGTTTTAATAATTTTCATCACATTCGACTGTGAATTATGTGTTATTTAATTTTTGACGTGGTTTTATGATAATATGACCTAAAAGTGTGGCAAAGCTGTAACGAATCCGTTGGCATCCGCATCCCATCAACATGAGTTTAATTGTTTACTTCCTACCGTTTTTACTTATCACCGAGGTATATTGTGGATTGACCAACGACTTCGATGACGAGCCATCGGAAGATACTAGGTTCTCTAATTTGAAGTTTTTATTAATTTCATTCACCTGGGCATGCAACTCACGCCTGATCCGGCCTGTGCTCGAAAACTGTCCCTTTACTCCACTCATTATTTTGTATCTACTTTACTTGAAGTTCTTGGATTGTTGAAGAATAACTGGATAATATCAGCGTCAGCATAGGTTCTCTCATACTCAAATTTAATTTATTCGTATCGGCTTGTAGCATAAAAAACAATAATAAAACGCTGCTAATGATGGCAACAGTGGTTTATTTAGCTTCAATAATTATTTAGGAAGACCATCACTTTGTGTAATTGATTGTCCAAACGTTTGTGAACATTTCCACCTAACAGCAGATTGGCAACTGTAAGGGAAAACTCCGTAGCAACGATTGTATTTTTAATCATTGTTATTTTTCCTGATCTCCAAATTAAAACCTACATTTTTTTTCGCCTAACTGTGCCATTGAAGAGAGTGTTTGACGACCATTCCAACGAGTTAAGAACGATTTTTATAGCTCCTAAAATTCTCGAGTTAATCCTCATGCCCAATTTGAGAAAATCCCCCAAATTTTACACAAACGTTGCGATAGCTCGAGAACCAATATAGCTATCCACCCCGCGATGGTCCCATTTGATCTAGCGCCCAAAAATCTATAGAAATTGATACCAAATACACCTTTTTCTGACAAACGTTGGAAAATACTAATTTTCTCCCCCTTAAAACCCCACAAAAATACCCTTAAAATTGAGGTAGCGATTTGGTTATATAATTGAGCCGTTCTCAGGCCGAGATTGATTTTTGGTGAAAATTTTAAGAATTTAGCTTTTATAGTTTCGTCAGAAATTTTTTTTGTTGGATATTTGGATTTTTTTATGCCTGCTTTGAAATGAAAAGCATCACATTTTGGGGAGGGTTAGAGCTTTTTTTCTTTTTCTTTTTTTTTTTGGGCGATTAAAATGGTTTATTAATAATAAAACCAAAATATTAGAAGAATCCTTAGTCTAAACTGATCCTGATATTTATAAAGTTGTCTATATGAAAGGTAGAGAGAAGTGGACTCAGCGTTTTATCGTATGGAATTTGGCTATAAATTGATTTGTATGATTTCAGTGCAAATCTGCCGAAAGACCTATCATCCTTAGGCGTCATTGGACTGATGAATCCTCAAGCCCATCCTCCAAGAACGTCCGAGTATCCTAAGCCAGTTTGCGAAGTAAGTCTTTTTTTTACCAGATAGTAAAAAAATACTATTGCTCAATCCAGGAAACTACGATTGCTAAAACTAATTGTTTGAAAATAATCTAATAAATTCGTTGCAGTTATACACTGGAAAAATCTGCAGTTCTATTCTGGAAAATAAGACGGTGTTTATTCCAGTAAACACAACCCAAGCGGGGATTGAAATGAAGCTCGCATCTGCATTCTCAGTTGTGAGCCGCTCAGAGTAGGTGCAATTTTTATTGTTAACTCTCCCTATATTAATATTGGGCTTGGACTAGGTAACATTGTGATATTGTTGCTTTTGAATTCCCACTTCTATTTATGTTTTCATCATTTTCAGGGACCTTTCGAAAATTTGTGAGCCCTACGCTGCTCCTACTTTATGTTATTCTGCATTTCCCATCTGTAGGGATGATGAAACTCAACCTCCCAAACAAATATGTCGACAAGTAAGTTGAATAATTTATATTGTCCAACTTTATTTGCCTGGAAAAATTATATTATGTTTTGAAGAAGCATAAAGTAACTTAAAAACTCTCAGATGAAATTGTTGTTATTGAAAGAACCTTTCTTTACTCGTGAAACAAAGTTCCAGCGTTAGGTAAGTAATCTTTATGTACACCATTATTTTCATACTCTTCTCCCACTCTATTTTGCAGGATTGCCAGTTTCTTGAAGATGAACTCTGTCGTAAGGAGTATGCCATTGCTAAACGTCATCCTCTTATTGGACGAACTCTTGATTTGCCAGTTTGTGATGACTTGCCTCCAAGAAGTGCTCAACACAATGAAGACTGCCTTGCTCTGGGTGTGCCTGAACCTGAACTCCCTAACTCAGGTTATTTAAGTCTATGTTGGGTTTTCTTTCTGACAATGATACTAGAAAATGATGTCAACAGTTTTACATTATTACCTTCCTACTTGTTACGTTTTCGTTTCCAACTTCCCAATTTTACATTGTTTCCAGCTGATTACTGCTATTGGGGGAATGGACAAGATTATCGCGGAGCAGTTGGTGTTAGTAGCTCTGGAAGTCATTGTGTTGCTTGGGCTGAGCAATTGCAATTTTCTATTGCTGAACACCGTGAACTTCTTGGGCGGCACAACTACTGCCGAAACCCCGGTGGCATACATCCTCAGCCATGGTGCCTAGTTGATGTTAAAGGATTATTAGTTGTGGAAATGTGCAACATTCATCAATGCAGTGAGTACATTTATTTTTCTCTAGTCAAGTTCACTGTGGAATACTAATCACTACAAGTCACTTTCAATTCTAATTTTTTCTTGAAATAGTAGTTTTTGGTGTAGACATTTCAGACAGAAATTGAACATTCCTCAAAAAATGTACTTTGATTTTCCTCTTGTTTAGTTGACACTGTATGGCAGTGGCTGTACTTGACGGCAGGGATAGTCTGTTTCACAGCGCTTGTCTTCGCCTTGCTTCTCTACTGCTGCCAACGTAAAAAAGATGTTAGGCCAAGCCTACAACATGAGTCTTCATTAAAGGTGAATTACAAGTTCGTTTCTTCTATTTAATTCAAATTAGACGTGGTTGTAAAAAGATTAAATTTGCTGAGAAGTGAATTGGTGAATAATGAGCTGAAATTGTTCCTATTTCTAGATTTTTATGCTTATACTGAAATGTGACGAGGTTATTGTATTTAAGGTGTGAATGTATTATTGCCCACCACGCCTTAAAAATTACGTACTTACATTCTGCACCCACTAGTATCTCTGATATATAAACATTTAATGCTTTATTGCTCGTCCTCTTAATTAAACTATTAGCAAGGCATCAACAGGATAATTTTTTCTGCAATTACGTTTCAGGGCTCGGTGAGGTCACCCTGCAGAAAGGGGAAAGGTAGTGGTCTTGAAATGTCTGCATTGATTCCTGGTTCAGCCTCATCCAGTGTAAAGAGCGATGCGAGAGCTCGTGTTCGGGAATTCCATCCGGCAAATATTCGTTTCATTCAAGAACTCGGCGAAGGAGCATTTGGTTAGCATACGATCTTTTTATTTGTGTGTTTGTAAAACAATATTGTTTATTATTAGGATTTTCAAGAACTTAGAACCTTTTCGGTGTTTTTATTTCAGGTAAAGTTTACAAAGGTGAAATTGTTGGTACTGGTGACGAACCAATGTTGGTCGCAATTAAAACTCTAAAAGAAAATGCATCAGCCAAAACAACAGCGGATTTCAAAAGAGAGGTTCGTAATTAGGTTATTGTAATATGTTACAGAATAATATTGTACTCTTGGTAATACAACCTTTATATCATTACCTTCTGTATTTGAGGGTTTTCGCTTAACCAAAATTATCAAGTTGATGCTCATCAATATGAGTTTTATATGTCATGATATAGGTGGATTTGATGTGTGAACTGAGGCATGAAAACATTGTTTGCCTCTTGGGAGTATGTCTCACACGGGAACCTCTGTCGATGCTATTTGAATTCATGCCAAAGGGTGATTTACACGAGTTCCTGATCTCGCATTCCCCCCATACGACGGAGCACCCACTCAATCAATCTGACCTATTAAAAATGGCTGTTCACATTGCTTCAGGTAAATTATTTTCCAGGCATTGTGTGTTGCGTTTTTTATGTATAATAAAGTATCAATAATATGATATGGAGCCTAGGAATAAATAAAAACGTATTTTAATCACTGTTCTGTTAATTGTTTAGGAATGGAGTACCTGTGTAGTCATCATTACGTACATAGAGATCTTGCTGCAAGAAATTGTCTTGTCGCTGATGATATGACCGTGAAAATTTCCGACTTTGGACTCTCCCGAGATGTTTACTCGTCTGATTACTACAGGTTGGTGATTTCGGTGGCTTCATTAAATGTTTCTCTATTTAAGCAACTCTGCTTGTAACAATTTCTGCTTGTGCTGAACATTCTGATAGTAACTCTTGTTAATTCTCTACCTAAGTCACCAGAAATAGTGTTTTAATTTATTCCTAGTTCTCTCTTCAAGAATGGAGTAAAAATAGTTCCTGTTGATTTTCCTATTTGTAACTGTTTCGTCACGTCAACGAAAAAAAAATTTTTTCAGAGTTCAAAGCAAGTCGTTATTACCTGTCAGATGGATGCCCCCTGAGTCAATTTTATATGGGAAATTCACTACCGAATCCGACGTGTGGAGTTACGGTGTTGTTCTCTGGGAAATTTATAGTTACGGTCTACAGGTAACTGAATAAATTCTGAAATTAGTTTTCAATCAATTTAATTGATTTCATGAAGTTACACCATACTCATCGTGTATGTTTATGTATATTGCAGCCCTATTATGGCTACTCAAACCAAGAGGTGATCGAAATGATTCGTTCTCGTCAGTTACTGCCATGTCCTGAAGACTGTCCTTCACGTATGTACTCTGTAATGATGGAATGCTGGCATGAAGTGCCAGTTCGCCGTCCACACTTCCCTGAGATAGCAGCTCGCCTACGTGCCTTCCAGAATAGCCAGCCACCCGTACGAATGCCCGTAATGTATGTACCCAGCCCAGCGCATATATAGCCCTCTTTGCACCATGCGAGTCCTTCGAGACACGCTGGTCCCTCCTCCGTCAGATCATACGGTGAAGAAACTTTTAAAACGTTCAGGTGTCCAACGCCTAAAGACGGTGCCCCCTTGCCTCCTATCCCTCGATAAATGTGAGTAGTGTGAGTGGGTTGAAGAACATTATAAGTGTTGCCTACGTTGTGAATTCTGAAAGTTTGAGCCAAAGTCTTAAGACTGGTACTACGACACGATAACTGTATTTTTTTCTCTTATGTTTGAGGTAAGTATTCCCTCGCCAGTTGCATTTCTAGCAACCTGCTCGTCTGTCCATCGAATGGTTTTCTGGACATTATACGCTTCCGATTTTTTAGGGTTACCGAGGTATGAATTTCAGAAATTGAGTTTATCGTGACAGTTAATGTTTTGTAACTGCATTTCTGACGCCCGTGAATTGAATATTAGTGACGTGTTCTTTGCCGCTAAAAAATCGCAAGTACTGACCAACTGACACTATCAAAGTGCAATAATTGAATGGTACTATTTATGAATGGTGCGCATGTTTCAATACAAAACCAATAATGGTTATTGTTGTGCTGTCTGTAAATTCAGTGTCTTTTACTTATTGTATCCATAGAAAAGACTTAGCACTTTTAAGAATATTTGTTTTAAGAAATTTTACTTGTTGTTTCAAGTATAAAATATTTTAGTTTTTTGTTCTTCAAAATTTTTATCCTAGGAGTTAGTAAAGATTTTTCTTGGGCTGTTATAATATTCAAGGCCACATTCAAGTCATGGAGCGCGGTCAAATTGATTGGAAACATGCTCTACAAAGTATTGCTATCAGCTAGAATATCAATCCTTGGAGTCACTGTTGCCCCTTTGATGGGTGTGGTGTTTCTGGGTTGATCCAGTCAGCAAGATGTTTATTGGATTAATTTTAGATCTCTATTAGAGCTAATCCATCTCTAATAGAGCTGATTTAAATGATGGAGCTGGCGTTCAGTTTGTCTCCTGTGGGTTCTAGTTGGATTTGAATAGGAACATGCAGTTTCCTGGTCACTCTCGAATGTAGAGTAACAAGAAATATTTTTTCTCTTTGATCTTTTGAAGGACCTTGGTTACTGAGTAAATGGCTCCATCTTACTACACTGGAGATACTGTTGTTCATGGTGTTCTCATCATGCTGTGATAGCAGCTAATCGTCAACACTACAAATATTTTTCATTGCCCCTTTCTGACCAAGAAAGCTTGGACTGGTCCTCTAGGATAGGAGGATTCCAGAGCACCCGCGAAGACCTGTGAATACCGTTAAAGTATTTTGCAAAGGTCCCAACATTGATTATCCTCATAGAAGACTAGGAATTTTGTTTTTTCAAACCCAACATAGTTTTTCAGTTGAAGGAATATGCTGCTTGCCAGTAAGGGCACACAAGTGCAGCAATTTCACTTCGGGTTGCTTGTAGTACTAAGTCTGTTAGTTTACCATAGTGTTAACTCACCTTTGTGTTAAACGATTCCAACTTGACCATTTCAGTCTTTCTACATTGAAATAGTCTTGGTCCTTAAATGCCCTTCCCCATCACATCTGTGTGACAGCCATTGCTACTAAGTACTTTTCCATCCTTAAAGTGCACCTCTTTATCATTATTTTTTATGAACATCATGAGCTTGTGGGCCACGAACAGCAACTTATTGTTTAGTATGCTTGCAGCATCACCATTGCCTTTGTCTTGCATTCTGAACTACTCAGCTACGGTTAACTAATGATACCGCAAACTTAGACGATTTCTCCTTTTTCTTCAATATTTAACATAATTGTGCGAGCTGAGCTAGTAACAGTATGATAGCGGAAACTGATATCCATTTTCAAAATCACAATTTAATAGTTCTTATTTTTATGTACAATTGTCAAAACTGATGGACGTATATTGTCTTAACTATCTTACTAAGGCCTTAATTGATGGACTTATTTTATTACTGCTGACCTTGATTTGCTTGAGATGATTTGTTGACCTCAGCCAAAGGGCGTCCAATTTTTGTCACATCACACATCAACGTTCATTTTACCAAGATGATTTTTTTTTTAAGTTCACGCCCATGAAACTTTTTTTTTCCATTTTTATTCCTGTAAATTGTAGGTGACAAATAAGCGTAAACAATTTTTTTCTCAAAATAATAATGCAAATGCATTCTTGTGGAACACGGGTATAAAGCCCATCACAAATAATGATGATAGTGGGCGAACTAGTTAATGGGGATTCGACTGTGTGTTGCAACGACTCATACATGATCTCAACTGCAGCTGAGATTGGGGCTGGGCAAGCCAAGCCCCGCGGGGCCTCGGTACTAAGTTTTAAATTTAAAGGCTCTCTCACTTTCCCTGAAAATTGTCGACTATGAGATATGATTGCTGCAGATAGAGGTAAAGACTCACTAACTCCTAATAGACTTCAGATCACCCTCAAAAGTTTACTTTCCAAAGTCGTTAAGACCGCCTGAATTATGCTAAGTGTTATAATGCAGTATCGATTCTTATCTACTGAAATTTACTTCAAATGCCATCCTTTCAAGTCGCTTGAGAGATGATGTAATTATTGTAAATTAATGACGATATATTAGATTATTTGGTCCGTGTTCAATTTTTTCCGATCAGTCGATGTTTTTAGGTGGTAAAATTTGCGATAACCTTTATTCACTAAGTAGTTCTTGATTGACTCACTTATTCTTATTAAATCGTAGTTAATAAGGATCAAGAGTTGAGTAAGAACTTCGAAGCTGATAAGGTCCAATAATAATCGTGTATAAATATCCCGTTTATAGTTTTTGTACGTGTTAAAAATTTTCTATGCATTTAAAAAACGAGAATGTATTCACATATATATCAAAAAAGTAAATTTTGTAAGTGTAAATAGAAACGTGTGAGATGTTCGGTCAACCTTTTTACGTTTATTATACGTTGATTTCGTACATCATTAGTATTTACTGCTTTTTATTCCCTCCTCTTTCGTACTCTACATTTTTACACTTCAAGTGACATAAATGTTATTCTATAGAAGGAATCAAATAGTGAGTTTTTCCCATTGGCCTCTAGATTCGGGGTAGTTCTGATTCGGAGAGCTCAATAGATCTTCTTAAACACTTTGATTCAGCAAAGGAGTTTGGGATAGTCGAACAAGAACAACAACCATATATTATTCTTGTTAAAGCGTTTTAATGAATGAAATGTGTAACGCCAAGCTTTCTCAAATAGTGATGTCCACAAAAAAGTGAAAAAGGGTAAAAGGAAAATTCGCACAAAAAGGTTAACGTGACACAGCTTAACTGGAAAGTTAAATACGCATAGGTTACAAAATAATGCACGAGGAAGGTACCGCCAAATTAAGTAATCAGGCACTGTTTTCTAATTCTAAATAAAAATAATTGCCACCACCTTTTATAAATTTTTGTCACAGTGTACAATGAATCATAGAGATATGTCGATCGTGCTCGTTTTCAGAACATTTATCGTATTTCCACATCGAATTCTCTATTTTACAAATCAAGGGAACCTTTATGTAAAGAATTTGATAACTATGCGACTTGACTGATTACAGAAATACATCGTACATAGAAATATAATCTCTAAGCGATAATTACTCTAAGCGAGGGAAGGAAAGAAACCTGTATCACTTCAAGTTTAGAACAAAAGGTTGATTTGATTTGTAAATTTATTCAATCGTGAAAAATATTATACATTGCGGAAAACACACAAAACCAAGAATACAGCATCAACCGGCATAGATTATGACCATAAAGAAATCGATTAATTTAATGATTCTAACAAGATTATTTGATCGATTGAAATCAGAGAACAAATTATTAGGCATTTTGGCGAGCTGCTTACTGTGGACTACAAAAGAAATCACCTTCCACTAAGGTGTAGAATATAATGTAACAATTTTTTGAAGGCTTAATGATTTTCCCAAAGAGATATTCGGGCACAATATCAAACGATGTTCTATCAGAAGAATCCAAATAGAAAGAATAAATCTAATGAGCTATTTACGAGGTGAACTGCAAAATCAATACAGGAAAATGCTGTTTCCAGATTTCTTGAAGTAATAAGAATTGTTCTAAGTCAACTATATCAAGAAATTAATTAAACACGTATTGTCAAAACGCAATTAAAAAATTGGACCACAAAGCTATTTCCTGGTGAGAAATATCTGACATTTTCAATGGCTGGGAAAGACGATATTAAATCAATTTTCAAGTTGGAAAAATTGAATTTAACAAATACAATTTCCCCTCCTCGAACAGGTTCAATCACAATTTTCGAAAAACAATACACTCTAAGACTCGAACGAAAGTAGAAACAGCGTGTGTAACAAGTGCATACAGTTTGCATTATTTACACAAGTGCATAATTTCGTTTGTCTAACCTGTGCGAAAAACTGTCGTAGGTATAAATTGGAAATTACAAAAATAAATACTTTCGGTTAGATTCATTTGCAAGTAATGAGACGATATGAAATAGCTAATATGAAGTGGAACGAGGAGGACCCACGCAATTACCGTTAAGTAACCAGTAGATGACGTCATGAATTTATACGTGACTGTCAAGTTGGCACCGTATCAGAATCAATGTCCTCCATTTTGGCCAAGGGTGCTTTACGCGTCTGAAAAATAACAGGAAAACTTGAAATTAAATCTCACTGAAACGAATAGAGAACTAGGTAAGGGAAGGTTCTAGTTCAGGTAGTAATTTCATTTGAGTAATCATTTTACAAATAAATGTACAAGAATGACAGAATTCATAATTCAGAGCTTGTCCAATGCTTACACCTTACTTGCGCAAATAAAACTGAGTAGATCAAGGGCTTATACATATCTACCTTCAAATAATGATAATGTTAGGGGTCTTACCCCAGAAACCGTAATAGGAAAGTTCTATTAATAAGCAAAATAATATTTACTTATCCTTTATATTACACTATTTCATGGGTCTACAGCATGCGCCCCATATTCTATCAGCAGTGTCAAGGTTCGAGGAGACCAACATGTTAACTGGATAGCAGGGAAGAAAAAGTTTGAAGAGGCAGTATTCTTCTTCTTGACAGCAACCGATGACTTTGGAGATCTCCAACCCACAGTTGGATGGCATGCATTATTCTCGTCCGGCTAACGTTGGCATCAAGCACTAGTAAGGAACTTGATTTTGGATGTTATGCTGCTTAGGAGGAGGGGAAATAATATTTCAAAGAGGAGATTGAGCTACAACGATAAACCAGTAGATAGAATTTCAATAGGGAACTCATCAAATTTTAGCCCAAGGACCAGCAGAAATGTTGAGCATAGGAAACACCATGAAAATATAAGCATTTCACGACCTTTCGACGCAACAGGAATTGTACTCAAAGAAAAATAATATACTGGCGTGTTGAGACAGAGATGTCAGAGTCCTCTGTTTAATTTAATAAATTGTAATAGTTTGAACATATTTTAGTTAAATTTAAAGATGAAACAGTTCAAGTCCAACAGAGCCTACAAATCTTCATTTCAAACCAAAACCTTTCAGGGTTGATATAAAAAGCAATATAGAAAAAGAAGAAAAGGATTGATTGAAGCGATTAGCAGTAAGCAGTTGAACCCTGTACAGTAACAAAAGTAAGTTTATCAAATGCTGCCAAACAAGCCGACAAACCAAGACTTCAACAAAATCGTGAAAAATGCCTAATGGTAGCCCAAACCAGTTGGAAAACAGAAATTATGAAGTCCACAGAGCCCAAGGGTTTGGGAGGATTAAGTTGTCAGGGTGGGGTCATACAGGAAACAAAATTAGTGGCAGCTAAGAGGAGGATAGGGCGTATGTCTTCATAGAACGACTGACAGTTAAGACAGACCGATTGGCACTGTCATAGTTGTGCGAAATACCTGAGGCAAGGGCGTTTGTTCATTCTCCTCTCCCCCAGACTCAGCTGAAGAAAATACAAACGAATCACTCGCTAGGCGACAAACAACAATGCATTAAAATAAATTTAGCATACTAATGGTACTTCAAAGAAAAAGCATGCTGATGCTGATGGTTTTCAAGAAGGAATCAACTCTGACTAAGGGCGCTACAAATTTCTTGACAATACTGCAAAATATACACTACACACTAAACAAACATTCAAAACGAAATGAGAGTGCTCAGTGTTGAAACAAAAGAAGAAGTAAAGAAACTGGAAGCCTTTTTTTCAACGACAAGGGAAAGAAAAATATTATTCTTTTCCTTCTCGTCGCATTTTTTGATGTCCACAGCTGTGGACCCTATGGCTCCACGTCGCCCTGAGGATGCCCGAATGGGCGAAAGTGCTCGGCCAGCTAATAAAGAATTGGAGAATGAGTCGCCTGTTTTTTCTCCACCTCACAACCCCCGGACATCAAAAATATTATTATTATTTGGCACGAATTTTGAATAAATAATTCAGGCATGTGACACTGGATATTTCAACAGAGTTGAAAATAACGCTGTCAGTGGAATGGGGAGGGTAATAAGCTTACCTAAACACTTGCTGCATGCAATTTTATAGGCTACACATCATTATCAAGAAAAAACAAGTAGGATACAACACTCTTAATTAGAGACTTTTTTCTTCTTTTTTTTCAGTCAATTAATTAGGTAAGTGGTTTCGTCTCATGAAAATTAACTGAAGAGGCAAAAACGTTAGAAACAAAATTTTCACAATATAAACTACCTATAAGTTCAGAATCATCCTATTCTTTAGGACACATCCTCATCTTTAAAACATTGCAACCGATACAAGCAAAAATTGAGAGGAACTGATCAGTCGGCTACTCGACGGTAACGGTCCTACCACCAATAAGAGAAAAAAATCTGCCTCATTACATCAACATCAAACATTTAACGCAAAACTTCATCCCAATTCAACGGAATACATGGCCCCTTTTGCCCAACAATTTATTTTTATTTTTTTAAACCTAAAAGGGTGGAACTTTGTTCCTAGTTATGAATGTTTGAAAAGCTAGGAGCCTAATTGAACAGTTTCCATCAAGAGTAAAATGGCCATGAGTGAGAGCATTAAAAAAAATGTAATAGAGTAACCTAGGAATACCAGAATTCAGTTATTTAGCAAGATCTTCAAAAGCTCCAGATGAAATACCACGAGCTCTACGTCTCTTCATGTGAATAGTCCAAGCTAGTTGCATTTACAACTGATATCTCAAATCAGAACTGAAATGTTACTTGACAATGATTCGGGGAACATTAACCTCTTTAAATAACACTCGCTGACAAAAGTACACCTCGATTCATCATTTTATAATTATCCTCAACCTAAATACTTATGTTCAATTTACTTATTCAAAATGCAAGTGTTGGAAGAGTACTCTTACTATGATAATTTACAGTGAAGTGAAAGAGGTAATAAATTACTATGACGTATATTATACCTTCAATGTATTTACTAGTTCATTATGATGTATTAAAGTCCATTGTGTCTAGCTTAGGACAACTGCAACCAACACTATAGTATTTCTAGTTGGTCATACCAAAAACAGGGAAAATAAGAACCGAAATGATTTGACCTTTCGCAGTGTCGATTGAACCTTTATAAAACAAGTAAAAAATTAGAATAGTAAAAAATACTCACTCTCGTTAGGAGCGATGGAGTTGTTGATATGTTGAGACATCGATTCACTAGTGGTGATAATGGTGGTCGATGTTTTAGTCGTGAGGGATGATTCGACTTTGATCGTCTCGTTCTTGATAACTTCAGTCCTTTCCTCGAGGCTGAGGTTATTGATGTTACTGAAACAGAATCGATTTCTTAAATGATGAACGTAACTATGCTCTGAAACTAATCACTAGCAAGAGCGAACCCCAAACATAGTACAGAAAAAAAATGTACAGAAATTTAAAATGTCATCGACCAAGAAGGTGTCAGAAAAGGACGGAAAATAGCTGAAAGAATATAAACAGGTAGTGAACGTAATAATAAGCAATCACTCACTTGGCGAGGTGGTCTTTGACAGAATCGACAGTTATGTCATTGACACAAGAGACGTCATGAGAGCTGGTCGTATCACACACCCCATTTTCTTTGATCTCCAGTTTCTCGTCACTCTTCTTATCCTCATCTTTTCTTTCCCTTGATTCTAAAACAGCAACACAATAGATATTATCAAACGATACTCCAAATTATTCTATGAAAACTTCATTCTTCCACCATCCGTTCAAATGACAAATGTACACCTACAGTTTTTCAGTTATGAAGAAAAAAACAATTATCAGCAAATGAATTTGATTTGTAAAAATACATTTTCGTTTGAACGATTTGTTCTTCTTTCTGTGGATAAAGTCAAGCTACATATCCGAAAATCTCAACACTCACATTAAAATGAGTAACCTTGGGACTAGGAGAACCAAGTTCAAGGGGAAATCGTCTTTATTCCAAAAGAAGCGATCATGAGTGAGAGAAAGAAGTATAATGAGGAATATATTACTTGTTTACATCCTTAACAAAAACATGCTTACCATTTTGGCTATCATCAGATGATGAAGATGAAGAGGACGACGATGAGGATGATGCAGAAGAAGCAGAGGAAGCGGTACTGGCCGCATCAGCCGAGTTAGGTCGACATCCAGGAGGCAAATCTAGTTTGCAACGAGCTACTGTCATACGTGAGGCTGATACTGATACCCTTTGAAGTTCACTGCTCGAGTGCAAGTAGAGAGCTTCACCCCTTTCGGTGAAGCACAAGCTGGAAATTCCACTGCGAGAAGAAATTTAGGTAAAGGAGGTAATCAAATATCTATACACGTAAAAGATTAATTTAATTAATTATAATAATTTATTAATTAATACAACCAATTTACTTTATGTCTTCCTTTCTGATAACAGCAGCATTCAACTGTCTCTTGAGGTCAGGAATCGACAAAACGATAATGTCTCCAATGTTGGTGAGGCAAAGGAGGCATGTCTCGGAGTGAGTAGAACCAGCGACAAAGAGGGCCAACATTGTACGCCTTACACGCGCACCTTCGACAGCTGTCAATTTCAACTTGTTGCAAGGCTTCAACTGGGGCACGGTAAACACCTGTAACAATTTATTAAATATGATTGAGTCGTTCTTCCCATGCACCATAGTAGGTGAGGGCAAGAGAATGATTTTGGCGACTGGTAGAATTATTTATTCTGTAAGTCTGAGCACTTCCGTCAATAGCAGTCAAAACTGGGAAACAATTCTAGACCTGACTATATCTAATTTCGGAGTAAGCAAGGTAGGAGTAGACTAGCCAAGCAGAGAGCTAGTGCTCTTCACTGTCTTGAACCATGCACAAAATGAGCTCCAAGAGAGTTGACACAGAAAAGAAGCCTAAACTGCCTTCATTCCAAGTACATTCATGAATAATTTACCCTCAGTGCCCAACTAAAAAATAAAGCGCTCCTTTGGTCTCTAACCTTTAGCTGTTCTTCGCTGCAGATGAGAACTTTGTGCGGCGGTGGATGATCGTTGGACCGACTCAAGTCAATAGAATTGCAATATCCATCAATTAAAGAAATCGCAACAACGGGCGCTCGGTGCTTCAGTTGAATCTCTTTCCCCAATAGACAATTCACCGATTCGTCTTTCCTTTTGGCACCAGCAGGTACTGCTATTGAAAACACGTAGACAGTCCCATTGTTCGTGCCGACCCAAAGTGTTGGACTCTGGCTTTGCACTGAAAAAGGTTATAATTTATAATTCGACCAATTAGCACACAAATAAGAAAATGAATGATTGATCAGCCCAGATTAAAGATGGCATAAGCTCCGCACTTTGCAGTAACAATACGACCAATTGACCAATTTTTCGATCAAACGTTAAATAACTTACTGCTGATGAGATATGTTCGAGCAAAAGTAAGACATCTAACCATCGATCCCAGGCCATCATCAACAGGTCGAGCTTCGATAGCCCGCTCAACTGGTTTTGCCTCTGCATCACTAGAGAAAAAAAAATTAGAATAAAGTACCGAAACAAATGAGAGAAATCCATTGACATGCGTTCAATATTTAAGGCAGGTAAACAAACCCAGGCGTAGTAGCAGAGGCGGGAGTCGGAGAGGCGGCAGTTGTGGTTGCTCCACGTTTATCTCCGCCACGCTGAGATCGTCCTTTGCGCAACCTTCGGAAAGATTCCCTGAGTGATTTTTTAAAAGACTTTCTCCGTGATATAGGACCTTCACCGGCTCCTGACATATCTGCCAATGTGGAAAAGTGAATGACTTACTAGGTAAGAAGGAATTTATCGCAAGCGAAAACACTTTTCAAAATTTGTCACAGTAGCTGGCTTGATTTTCATAGATTGGAAAGTAAATACCATTTTTTCATACCTAGAGGATTAAGAGTGCATTTTACTGTCACGGCGATACTTTTGATGAAATCAAAAACTGCAACTCCATGGGCTGTGCCTACGGCAATGAGGCCCCAGCCTGAGTGAACTGCCAAAGCAGTTACAGCGGCTGGTGGATGAAGTTGAAGAACTCCTGTGCACGCAAATCCTCCGCCTTCTAAAAGCGGAGGCGTTGGGCCCGATCGCACTTTCAACGCTTTGTGTCCTTTCCAAACAAATTCATCACGAGAACTGACGATGTTCATCGTCGACACCTGAAAAATTGTTCAGAAAAAGAAGACCCTTAGTACAAATTAATACCCAATGAATGTTAATCGGAGAGTACATAGCTCCAGGAGAGAAAATTCAGACAGCATCCACTGTATTATGAGGACATTTTCTGCTTTACAGAGGAAGTAATGTATAGTTTAGTTTTCAAATTTTCCCACATAATAAATAGTTCATTTCATTTTAACTTGCTTGGTTTTACTGGCATATTAAATACAGCGCAAATCTACTACAAAAAGTCAACCTTCAAAAAATATTGAAAAACATGCTGATAGATGCTTACTTTAATCTCATCAGGTTCAGGTTCACTGGTGAGCTTGGCAATGATGATGTGGCCAGCAGTCCCAGCAACAACTAAATTTCCAGTTTCTGGGCAGAGAAATACCTTTTTTACAGCAAGCCGAGGGTCGTCTGAGTAAGGATCAAAACTGCCAACCTGAAATTAATTTTAGTCAAATGAGATGACAAGAGTCCAAGAGCTTTTTCAGAGATGATTTCAATCATGATTCTCACTATGAGATAACTACTTATGCAAAATTCTGCACCTCCATGTGATTAAGTCAACTACTTCTTGTGAAGTGAATAATCACTTAATTCTGATTCCAATAATATGAATAATGCTACTTTGCTAGCTAACAACAAATAACAGACTCGAATTTTGAGATGAAAATAAAGCAATACGCTGACACATGAACTTATCATTACATTTTAGAGACAATTTTATCATTATAATTACTTTCTTAAATGGAGGCCATTCGTCTCCATCTTGTTCATCAGCGTCTATATCTCGCGGGATATCGTCGTCCTCGTCCTCACCGCACAGAATCCGGGCCGAAGAAAATTTGTACAGAGGTAGCATTGCAACAGAAGCTGCATCCCAAAGACGAACAGAACCATCTTCGTGCCCTGTGAGAAGTAGATCGCGTCTTCTGGGAACTTCCTCTTTTTCGGCTTCGATCAAATGTCCTCCATCAATTGGCCATGCCTGAAATACATCCCAGGTTTTTTTTAAGACTAGGAACCTACTTTGAAAACTCAGCAACAAGTTGATTTTAAATTATGTCAAAAAAATGTACAAGGGTCGTTTCAGAGGCTATGAGTAAAATTGAGGGGAAATGTCCCCACCAAATCTTGCCATGTCTCACATCATAAATATAGAGGCTTGCAATTGAACTGTAATCATTCAGTAGGTAATTTCCAGAATTGAAATTTTTCTGTGAGTAATATTAGATAATAGAACATACTACAAAATCGAGCTTGTTAGACAAGTGAAACCAACTTGAAACAAGCGCGACAACCGGAAAAAATCTTACTTCAGCTTGCTAAAAAACCAACGTTGTCGCAAGATATAAATTTAAATATCCATGTAAAAAATTTCCCTCGTGAAAATTTTCTGGCTGGTTTAAGAAATAGAACCGACTTTTGAAACCACCCTCCTACTGTAATCCATTTCTACACAGGTATCATATTGTATGGAGGTCGTACTAAAACCAACTCACCGCATCAGAGAAATGGCCATCCGTTTGTTTGCGACCAGCTTGCACGATGTCATCCCACAAGGGTTGAGGAAGATCGGAAACGTAAGTCGAGCATGTGACAACGGAAGCATGAAGGGAAACCAGATATGGCAATGGCAGCATGGGCGTGTTTTCAGCATTAAGCTGCAAGGCAACCAGCTCTTCCTCGGCCAGAACGATCAATACAGCTGAAAATAATTTAGAAGGATTCGATTTGAGGAATAGGCTGATTTTAGTATTGATATCCTTCAAAGCACTTGTTCTGTTCAAGCCATTGTTCTCGGTTTCAATGATACTTGATTTGGGGATTGACACGGGAAAATAATACGTGTCAGATTCAAACAGAAAGTGAGGAATTCATGTTTGTTGGTTTGTGTGTTTGATAAGTTTAAAATAGATATTCGGAGGTTCTTCACAGTGGAAGGATACAATAACTTGAGAGTCTCCATTACATCACATCACTCAGCACAAATAGGGTTGTAAAATCAATCATTAATTAAATAACTAAAATAATAACGCTTACTGTCATCACCAGACGGAGCGACGAAGAAATCAACCACTTTAGAAGTGAAATCAAATACAACATGAATCCCATTGTTTTCTGAAATAACTGATATTGTATGACGGTCGGAATACGAGGCTCGCTGCATTCCACCGCTGAACACTATCACATCATCACTGAAATAAAAGAAATAACCGAAGGTAGCAATCACGCAGTGCATAAATTTAGTAACAACATTTAAAATGAACAATAAAACCTTGCCACTAAATGCACCAAAGGAAAACCCAACAGCGTTGGTTAAACTGGACTCTTATGAAATATATAAGTAATTTTTAGTAAAACAATATAAGAGTAATTTTTATAAAACTCACTCAACGCAGAGTATTTTGGTGATAGCTTTGCAAGGGAAAGGACCATACACAGTGTTCGGGTCTTTAGCCATTTTGCTGCCTTCCTTCCATTCGGCATAACTTCCGTCATTATGGGAAGAAAGAAACGAGTGGCTGTCTTTCCAGCTCAGACTTTCTACACCTTGGGTGCTGATGTACGTCTGCAAAGAAAACAATACTTACCCACATGAAGTAAATACCAAGGAAATTCCTGTGTTAAGAATAATCAAGCAAATTAACAACAAATAACAAACTACACTTAAAATGGTGGTTTAAAAAAAACTTCTATTGAAGTGGGTATATAGTAATAAGTATTTATACCTTGACAGGTATATTATCAACTCACTTCAACAGCTGTGGGGGTCTTTAGATCCCACAGAACCATAAGACCACGATTGTATCCAATCAGAACGTGATTTGGTTTATCCGGCTGCAAAACCATTGCTTCCACTGCCCCTGGGTTCAATTTGTAGTCCTCGGGAACACTTCAAACAACAATAAAAATATAAGATTCTGTGCACAAAGGGTTACTAATAACTATAATTAACGATAGTCAAACACCCTCCTAAAACTCTTTCATTTAATAGTCCATAAAAATGTTCTCAAAATTAACGATAATAAAATAAATAACTATAGTAAAAATGTTTGCAAATTAACGATTCAATACTAAAACTGGCGATAATAACTATAATAAATCATTGTATTGGGTAGGTGAGGGGGAGAAGAACCAGGCGACATATTCTCCGATTTTTTATTTTCCGGCCGAGTACTTTCGCCCCTTCGGGCATCCTCAGGGCGATGTGGAACCATAGGTTACCACAGCCCCGGCCGGAAAATAAAAAATCGGAGAATATGTCGCCTGGTTCTTCTCCCCCTCACCTACCCAATACAATGAGAGATGCGACGACTCAACCAAGAATAATAAATCATAGTCAAATACCCATCTGAAACTCTATTATTCAATAGTTAATTTATAAGTTCTCTTCCATTTTCAGCTATAACTCTTGCAAAGCAAATTCTCCAACAGCCCATTCACTGATGAGTCATTAACCGGTAAACTTACTTTTGCATGACAACATCCTGATATATCACATTATCTGAAATTTTGAAGGAAGATAGGTTCAACAAGAAAATGTTGCCTCCTTCTGTTCCCAAGAGCAAATGTTCTAACGTTCCTTCCAAACACAGGGATGACACCTTCTTCAACCTGAAAGATGAAAAAAAAAAAATTAAAACGAACGTGAAAATATTTAGAAAAACCAGTGGGAGTGAACTTTTCACTTGAGAGACTTACTTTCCTTCCAACGTGACGCTTTCAACTATTTCCAACGCCGAATCGTTGATTTCCCACATGTGGAGCGAATTGTCTTCACACAAGGATACCAATCGGCCCTGCAATTTAGGTCCAATAAGGTCAAAACCAACATTGAAGAGTGGAGTCAAAAGACTTTGCGTAAGCACTACCAGCTATCTCCACATTACAAGCATTAATAGTGGTGTCATGCTACAGCTCTTCTCACCTGGTTAGGTATGAATATCAGCTTAGACACAGCGACGTCTAAACTTGAATGATGGCCATAAAATTCAACTCCAGGCTGACCGAGACTGATCACGATATTAAGGAATAACACAAAGGTGGGAAGTATAAGCATACGAAACTATTACTACACTCTTCAAACGAATTGAAGCGATGGAAAAGGTCATTTGAACTACTCAGGCCTTTGTACTGAATATAATGTCGGGTTTTTAACATTACTTAAAAAATGTAGAAAAAATAATGTAAGTAATACGAAGTTAGTCATTGGAAACAAAAAATTTGCGACCGTTTCTCCATAATTTTCTTTTTAATGCACCTTGCACTGGAGAATAAAGAAAATGATTACTGTAGAATCTATAGCGGTACTCGATTTGTTTGCAGATGAGTCTCACATCAACATCTTATCTACAAAGGTGTGTCCGTGTCGTCTCAGTACCTTCAAATCATACATCATTAAACATACGACAAGTGGAATCACCAGCCCACGTTCTATCACTAACACGATATTATGTCAATAAAATTGCATTTCGTTTCATACCTATCGCTAACAATTTTAATGTAGAATTAAACACTCATAAAGCGAACGCTAATGAAGAAATCTTGAAAAAGGCCACATCGATTGTGAACTCTGCAATCGCTTCGATAATTGAAAAAGGATACATTTTGACAGCTCCGGTGGCAGTTCCAATTGCCATGATCCTCAAGTCAGGGTCCCAAGCAAGGCACGTAGGTTTGTTCGGAAAGCCATGTTGAACCGTCTGTAACAGGAGATTGTTTTAACTAAAATTATACCTACTCAATCAACCAGAACTAATAGGAATATAAGTATAACACAGTTCAATTTACTATAAAACCGATGACAAACGAGGTGTGCGGTATTGCTGTCACAATGAAACGTTATTTGGGGTATTCGTTGTCGGGAAATATACGTATTGTGAGTATTATCAGTTGTATTTCTATGAGTGCTCTCTTTTGACATATCTCTGTTAAAGGGATGCTGGTCGTAGAGCCTTCGAACCATAGGTGAGTCTGAAGTATGCTGAACATAATTCATAATGGCGAATTACTTTTCAACAATACTGTTAGAAACCGCAGAAAACTGGAAGCGTCTTCAGAAAAAAAGATTTAAGATACCTCATTTGAAACACCTCAATCGCTCAGAAATTATGAAGACGAGGTTAAACATCGATAAAAATCTATTCCTTTTTCGATACAAAACCGTACAACCAACTGGTTTTCGTTAACAGACTTCTCGTTGTACAAAACCAGGCCAATAATATCATCGAGCAGGGGAACGCAACTTCGTCATCCAAATAAGGAGCGGTTGGCTCCAGGGGGTCCAGCCCTAGCAAAAAACGTTTGCACTACGGTCCTCGCCCGCTATAATAGCCCACCTAACAGTCCCTAAAACTATTGAAATCGGAATTAAAACGCAGCAAATTATTGTACAAAGGTTTATTATTCCTTTGCTTCAATAATGATTTAGGAAGACCATCTATCTGTGCAAATAACTTGTCCAAACATTTGAGAACGTTTCATCAGATTGAAAACTTGGAAAACTTCACTTTTGTAAATTTTTATTTTTTATTTTTAAATTTTCTAATTAAAAGCTAAATTTTTCACCAAACGGTAAAGTTGAAGAGTGTTGGACTTGCATTCCAAGTATAGAACGATTTTTATAGCGCCAAGAACTCTCGAGTTATACCCGTATGCCGAATTTGTAAAAATATCACAAACAAACATTACACAAAAGCTGCGATAACTCAAGAACCAATAAAGCGATCGACCCCGCGATGGTCTCATTCGATTCAGCGTCCAAAAAAAACTTTAAAAAAAAATAATAAAACCGACTTCAAAAATTTTGTTTATAAAATACACCCTGAAAAGGAAAAAATAACAAAAATGTCACAACTTCGCAGCAACTCATTCGCCAACTACACTTTTTAAAAGGACTACTTTACTACTCGTATTGACCTGACCACTTCCTGATTGATTGGATCAACTTCCCTAATAATATAAAAATTACTATTTCTCATTTCCCAAATGATTAAAAGATTTTCCTTTCACCTCTGAATTGCCTCCAGATTGATCATCTTTTGGAGTCGGCGCCTCTCTTATATTGTATTGGAGAAGCCTATAGATTCAGAATAGGTAAGAATATAAATATCATGAGTTTTCACGATTCTTAAACAGAGCAAATCAGCATTCATGACAACTGATTATTAACAATATCGATTTGAAGGTGACTATTCACGCCTTTCCTAAAAACCATTTCAGATTTCTCTAAGAATTAAGACTTATTACCTGGCACCTACTAATTTATCGTAAATTCATATTTATTTGTAACCATCGAGTAGTCATTTTGCCAGAGAGGCGCCGACTGCAAAAGTTGATCAATCTGGAGGCAATTCAGAGGTGAAAGGAAAATCTTTAAATCATTTGGGAAATGAGAAATAGTAATTTATATATTATTAGGGAAGGTGATCCAATCAATCAGGAAGTGGTCAGGTCAATACGAGTAGTAAAGTAGTCCTTTTAAAAAGTGTAGTTGGCGAATGAATTGCTGCGAAGTTGGGACATTTTTGTTATTTTTTCCTTTTCAGAGTGTATTTTATAAACAAAATTTTTGAAGTCGGTTTTATTTTTTTTAAAGTTTTTTTTTTTTTTTTTTCTCTTTTTAGTGACTTACAATTATGGACAGCTCTCTTTACAGAATTTTCCCAAGCTTTCATTATTGTGTTCTTGTCACTTACTACTAACCGTCCAAACTCAATTCATAAGTCCGTTGAACGTTGAAGTTCTAAAGTATAATGATTACCTAACTATTTCCAATGTTATTATGTTGATTGAGAGTGAGTTTGAACGTTTGGAATAATCCATCCACTGATTTGGGTCTCTTGGTCAACATACCGGATACTTTGATCCCATTGATACACCTTACAAAACTCAAATAATTGTCTACACCATTGCTGGTTACTAAATTGCACCAATTCACTCGTTCTTTATTTCTCTAACGATAATAGAGTGATGATTTTCTCAAGCGTACCCGCAATCGCACTGAATGAGAGAATCCGAACAAAATTTCAGAAATTCGCCGAACGTTTGTGCATTAAAATGGAGTTATTTGGCTTTAAAACCATGATATTTATTGAAAATTTAACGCTTAATTCAAATCATATAACGAGAATGCTATGACTAACGTAGTTTTTTTTCTACAATCATAAATAGTCCAAAAAACGTGATTTTGAAACAATTTTTTTAGTAATACGGCCTAAAAAGTGTCTCATTTTAGTCCAATCAAAACCAAATTTGGATCACGTAAACTAGACTCAAATTTGAACAATTTACGTTTAAAAACTATGGAAAAACAGTTTTAGTTTGGAAGTTATGAGGTCTCAAACACAGGTTCATTAAAACATCGATTGCTCCCTTATTATGCCACCTAAACTTGATTTTTTACCATCGTTAGAAAGCTCTAGCTAAGTGCTTTCAAGTGCAATAGTGTTCCTATTTTTTTTCTCGACGTGGATGGGAACGGTGCTCGAAAAACCTCGAAAAAGTGAAAATCGGCATCACGTTTTTTGTTTCACTTTCTTCTCTACACGCTATATTAGAATGCTGAACGAAAAATTGAAGCTAGGACCTTGTAGGCAGATAAATTATAAACAAAATGACACCAGAAACAAAACAACCGAGCAAGTATTCTAGAAGTTATAAGCTTGCAAAGTCAAAACTTCCTTTTTTCGCGAAAATCACGTTTTCCGGCGTTTCTCCGCGTCTGGAGACGTAACTACTGGATGGACTCAATTGAAAAAATTATGGGACCTACCTGGATAGTAACCCTTTCAAACAAAAAAAAAAAGTAACCCGATCGGACGGACAGGAGCTGAACGCCGGTGGACAACACACACCGAAAAAAAAAAATCCCGCACGACAACCATAGTAACCTCCTCCTTGTTTGAAGTCGGTTAAAAATCCATAGCACTTGATTCCAAATAGGTACACCTTTTCTGAAAAGTGTTGGATAATATGAATATTCTTCCCTCAAAACCCTCCAAAAATACCCTTAAAATTGAGGTACCGATTTTGTTAAGCTATTGAGCCCTTGTCAGGCCAAGATTGATACTTGGTAAACATTCCAAGAGTTTAGCTTTTATAGTTTTAGTACGGCGGACGGACAGTTTTTTTTTTTTTTAACCGACTTCAAACAAGGAGGAGGTTACTATGGTCGTCTAGCGGGATTTTTTTTTTTTTTTTTTTTTTTTTTTTTTTTTTTTTTTTTTTTTTTTTTTTTTTTTTTTTTTGGTATGTGTTGTCCACCGGCGTTCAGCTCCTGTACGTCCGATCGGGTTACTTTTTTTTTTTTTTGAAAGGGTTACTATCCAGGTAGGTCCCATAATTTTTTCAATTGAGTCCGTCCAGTAGTTACGTCTCCAGACGCGGAGAAACGCCGGAAAACGTGATTTTCGCGAAAAAAGGAAGTTTTGACTTTGCAAGCTTATAACATCTAGAATACTTGCTCGATTGTTTTGTTTCTGGTGTCATTTTGTTCATAATTTATCTGCCTACAAGAGCCTAGCTCCAATTTTTCGTTCGGCATTCTAATATAGCGTGTAGAGAAGAAAGTGTAACAAAAAATGTGATGCCGATTTTCACTTTTTTGAGGTTTTTCGAGCACCGTTCCCAACCACGTCGAGAAAAAAAATATGAACACTATTGCACTTGAAAGCACTTAGCTAGAGCTTTCTAACGATGGTAAAAAATCAAGTTTAGGTGGCATAATAAGGGAGCAATCAATGTTTTAATGGACCTGTGTTTGAGACCTCATAACTTCCAAACCAAAACTATTTTTCCATAGTTTTTAAACTTAAATTGTTCAAAGTTGAGTCTAGTTTACGTGATTTAAATTTGGTATTGATTGGACTAAAAGTAGATACTTTTTAGGCCGTATTTCTAAAAAATTTGTTTCAAAATCACGTTTTTTGGACTATTTATGCTTGTAGAAAAAAAAGTACGTTAGTCATAGCATTCTCGTTAGAAGATTTGAATTCAGCGTTAAATTTTCAATAAATAACATGGTTTTGAAGGCCAAATAACTCCATTTTAATGCACAAACGTTTGGCGAATTTCTGAAATTTGGTTCGGATTCTCTCATTCAGTGTGAATGCGGATACGCTTCAGGAAATCATCACTCTATTATCGTTGAAAAATAAAGAACGAGTGAATTGGTGCAATTTAGTAACCAGCAATGGTGTAGACAATTATTTGAGTTTTGTAAGGTGTATCAATGGGATCAAAGTATCCGGTATGTTGACCAAGAGACCCAAATCAGTGGATGGATTATTCCAAACGTTCAAACTCACTCTCAATCAACATAATAACATTGGAAATAGTTAGGTAATCATTATACTTTAGAACTTCAACGTTCAACGGACTTATGAATTGAGTTTGGACGGTTAGTAGTAAGTGACAAGAACACAATAATGAAAGCTTGGGAAAATTCTGTAAAGAGAGCTGTCCATAATTGTAAGTCACTAAAAAGAGAAAAAAAAAAAAAAAAAACTTTAAAAAAAATAAAACCGACTTCAAAAATTTTGTTTATAAAATACACTCTGAAAAGGAAAAAATAACAAAAATGTCCCAACTTCGCAGCAATTCATTCGCCAACTACACTTTTTAAAAGGACTACTTTACTACTCGTATTGACCTGACCACTTCCTGATTGATTGGATCACCTTCCCTAATAATATATAAATTACTATTTCTCATTTCCCAAATGATTTAAAGATTTTCCTTTCACCTCTGAATTGCCTCCAGATTGATCAACTTTTGCAGTCGGCGCCTCTCTGGCAAAATGACTACTCGATGGTTACAAATAAATATGAATTTACGATAAATTAGTAGGTGCCAGGTAATAAGTCTGGGTCTGGACGTAAAGATTCTTAGAGAAATCTGAAATGGTTTTTAGGAAAAGGCGTGAATAGTCACCTTCAAATAGATATTGTTAATAATCAGTTCTCATAAATGCTGATGTGCTCTGTTCAAGAATCGTGAAAACTCATGATATTTATATTCTTACTAATTCGGAATCTATAGGCTTCACCAATACAATATAAGAGAGGCGCCGACTCCAAAAGATGATAAATCTGGAGGCAATTGAGAGGTGAAAGGAAAATCTTTTAATCATTCGGGAGATGAGAAATAGTAATTTTTATATTATTAGGGAAGGTGATCCAATCAATCAGGAAGTGGTCAGGTCAATACGAGTAGTAAAGTAGTCCTTAAAATGTGTAGTTGGCGAATGAGTTGCTGCGAAGTTGGGACATTTTTGTTATTTTTTACTTTTCAGAGTGTATTTTATAGACAAACTTTTTGAAGTCGGTTTTATTTTTTTTAAAAAGTTTTTTTTTTTTGACATTCGGATTTTACATGCCTTGAAACGTATAACATCAAATTTTGGAAAGTTTGATGGGATTAGAACATTTTTCTCTTGGGCGATTACAATGGTTTATTAAAGAATAATAAACCAAAAATTCAACTTTAGGATTATCGGACTTGAACGGACAAGACGAGAAAGAGATATGATAATAAACACAGGCTTCGCGTAAGTGCATTATAAGAGCCTAATAATTATAAGTTGTACTCAAGGCTCGATCCCACGGATCCAGTCTGATCTACTCATATTGTACCCACAAGGTGGAAGGTTTGAAAAATATCATTTCATGGGTAAATGAGGATAAAGAAGTGTTGTTTCAAAGTTGATTGTATATTCACCAAACAGTATTGATCAAACCTGAGATAACTCATTTTTCGCCAATAAGAAAAGTAGGAAAACACGCGACTAAAATCACGAAAAACGCTGCTAACGAAGACGTACGGTGTGATACCAAAATGACAAAAATCGCGAGTCATCTCCAATACCAGGCATAGCACCATATTCAATAAAGAGCAGCCACTGAAGATGACCAAAAAATGGAAGCTCTTCACTCAAGAATACCTTCAACAGTCTTAGATTAATGACAATGGTTTCGGGACTACTGGTTTAATATCAACGAATAGCAGATTAGGTTTTAGACTAGAAAAAACGAAGAAGATTGGTCTGCTGCTTGTTCTTGAAGATGACATCAAGAGAGAGGTCCATGACCTGCCTGTTGGGCCTCCGAGGCGAGCCCACCTTTCCACTGTTTTGTTTCCCCTATCACACGCCGGACAACGAGTTCTAGCATATAATTCATAGACAACGACTACTGCAGTCAGCGTTTTGCGTGTCGCATATTCGATTAAATGCCAAACCTGGCCAGGAAAAAAACACAATTTTCAACTGCATTAACAAAAGGTATATATTAATAAAGAAAGGATATTATTTTTTCCTTACCCGCAATATAAGTACCTCATTTCGCTGGAATGAGACAGCATTGCCAAATCAAAAAAATTTCAGGGGCCGACCCAAGCCAAAGCGTACTAGGAACACGGGTGGCTGAAATTCATCTGAACGTACAGTTTTCGCTACCAGGAACTTTAGTTCACGGATCTTTATAAAGTTGGATGATGCTATCACAAAAAATTTTTGCGTTAAATCCAGTCAGGAAGTTTATTGGGGCTAAAAAATTCTCTAGCAGGGACTGAGTTACACCGATAACAAATTAGTTACCTCACCGAAGATTCAGCTCCATAAGCTCCATAGTTTTTCTCCTTAATAATATCTCAAATCGTTTTGATAGTCATTAATAATATAATATTTATCACTACCTAATTACTAGTGATGACGATAAGTAACCTTCAGCAAGACAGTGTCGCTTGCGTCGTTTACAGAGACCACCTCTCATCGGACAAAAAATATCAACATCGTTCGTGTGATTTGAGATTATGAACCGCGAAGATTCATCATCCTCCGCTCGGCCGAACCTGGCCCGCCTCGAGTTTGAGACCAACATAGCCAGCAACGGTCACCGAGCACCTTTTTCATGACTAACTTTGCACATGGACGGTTGGAAACCAGAATTACTCGATTTACAGCTCATTTTATGGAAAGAATGCCAACCGTCTAAGAATCTCATGTTGCAATTCTTCCAGCACCAACTTCTCAAATTTGATGTCAGATTTGAGCTAATCTTGATGAACTCTATTCGAGGCAAATTGAGCACCCAAAAGACGTTGATTGGCTTACCACTTAAATATTTGATTGATTTGAGACAAAGCGAGTGAAAAATGAACCATTTTTAAAGAAGTGACTGATGAGGGACCATGACATTTTTTCATATTCATTTCCGTACCAGACCCGACCATATACGAGCACTTCCATTTATTACTCAAACGATGAAGTAAAAAACTTTACTCCTCCGCTTTCACTACAAAAACCATTTTATTACTCACATTTTTTTGCATCTTTATCTTCTTCGTTGATATTAAAACTTTTTTCAGATAAAATGCCATGATATCAAAATTGTATATTTACGCATATTGAAAAAGAATCCGCATATTAATAAAATTGTTTGGTTTTATTCGAGCCTTCTATCAATTTCCGAATGTAAATTTTGCATATCTATGTTCGCATAGTAGGCGTTACGTTGTTATAGCAATGAAAAAGATCAAGCTCTTAATGAGGGTTCTGAGCATCCATGAATAGTATAGTCCATGAATTCAGTCCTTGCACAATTTCAATCACGCTAAGATTAGTAATCTTTTCGATCCTGTTTTGCACATATTTGAATTATTCAAACCCATACGCACGAACGAGTGCTAAAAGTTCCCCAATGGATTTGTTTATCTGAGCCATAGAGTAAGTAATTTGTTTAATTTTTTTTTTTTTTTTTTGCCCAGAATTCTTATAAAATGGTCCTACCCTCCCAGAAAGATACAGGTTGTCAGGACTTGTTCGTCCATGAAGAAAAGTCATAGGAATGAGAAATTACCTTACAAAGCGCTAAAAACAGTTATTCGACGAACCAATCAAGATCGGTTTCCCTATAAAAATATAAAGATTAAACCAGCCTTACAAATTGCGAGCTGAGAAAGCAAACCCCGTCTAGGTATAAAATAACGGGACCTTTGGAGAGGAATAATTTACATGCGTGGGCGCTGGGACGGGCTTACAGACATCACACGCAGAACGGACCAAGTCAACTGAGATACTTCCTCTGTTGGTAGTACAGTTATAATGACCAAACTGCTCGTCTCTGATCTCAGCAACTCTTAGCTCATTGTCACTAGGGAAGTACCAACGGTTAACATACGTTTGGTTTTCTCCGACCAATCTGATGGATAGCTTCCCACCTACGACTAAAAAACTAACATTTTTCATTAGCTGCGGCATACATTTAGCCAGCAGTAAATCATTCATAGATTGAAGGAATGGAGAATTAAATCAAGGTTTGAAAGCCAAACCAGACCAGAAAAGGCTAGGCTTGCCTTTGGATTTGGTTTCCAATCAAAGATGTAAGCCAAAGCAAATGGTCAGACAGTTCAGTCAGTCAATAAACTTGATTTATGCACTAAACGCTTTTTTTTATCAAAGCTATTTAGAAATTATTTGCCACATAACTGTGAAGAAAGGGGCTAACTATAAATGGCGAATTATTTACGCTGGAAACAACCTAAATGAAAGATTTTACATTTTCACTTCCATGTTTACGTTGTAAATGAAAGTATTGTGATCGTCCGAAAAGTCGAATTCTGATCGGAGGTGAATTTGGAAGAACTTTTTATGGTACTATACTCAGAAACACTTTCTGAAAAAGTGTCTGTCCGTGTGTATGTGGTCAAAAAGTGACATAAATCTCCCTGAGAAATGAATGTAACTCGATGAATTTTTCAAGTAATGTTCTCCCAGTGGATGTGCGAAATTAGACGTTTCCAGAATCAGGATAACACACAGTACCTCCTAGATATAACTGATCGACGTTTTTTCTATTTTGATTTTTACAAACTATAAAAAACAATATTTTCAAACTATAAAGGTCTAAAAATGTTCGTTATGGCAATCAGATGACCCTTGGTTTTTTATGTATTGGCTCACACACAGTACTTCCCCGTTATGAACATTTTTTACTATTTCACGAGTGCGTATTTTGTATTTAGATTTTTACGGGCCGCAAAACTCAAATATTTGAAGGTTTTCAAATAAATAGAAGAGAGAGTGAAAGACGCTCAATTTTTATCGCGTGGGTCAGATACCGTAGTTCCGGGTTATTCTCATATAGACATCAACTTGATTTATACAGGCCGCCAATGTCAATATGTTTCAACAATGGAGGAGTTATAATTTGTCTTCATCTCAGCTGAACGTCGCTTGTTTTGGTTTATTATTATAATAAACCATTGTAATCGCCCAAGAAAAAAAAAATTCTAACCCCACCTCACAATTTGATGTTTTACGTTTCAAGGCATGTAGAATCCGAATATCCAATAAAAACGCTGCAAATGATTGTACAGTGGTTTATTATTCCTTCGCTTCAAATAAAATTTCAGAAGACTATCCATTTCAGATAGTCATTATTCAGAACATGTGTGAACATTTCAACCGAAAAACAGATTGGTAACTATCGGGGAAAATTCCGTAGCAACTATTGTAATTTTAATCATTTTTAATTTTCTTAATTTCCTAATTAAAAGCTAAACTTATTGCCTAACGATACAGCTGGAGAGAGTGTTTGACGACCATTCCAATGAGTATAGAACGATTTTTATAGCTCCAAGAACTCTCGAGTTATACCCTCATGTCAAATTTCTGAAAATCTCCCAAATTCGGCACAAAAGCTATGATAACTCGAGAACCAATGAAGCTATCGACCCCGCGATGGTCTCATTCGATTCAGCGTCCAAAAATCTATATAATTTGATACCACGTACACCTTTTTCTGAAAAACCTTGGAAAATATGAATTTTCTCCCCCTCAAAACCCCCCAAAAATACCCTTAGAATTGAGCTAGCAAGTTGGTTCAAGAATTGGGCCGTCGTTGGACCAAGATTGATTTTTGGTGAAAATTTCAAATTTTTGGCTCTCACAGTTCGGCCGGAAAACTGCTAACGGCGTACGGCGTACGGCGGACAGTCAGAATTTTTTGGTTTATTATTCAATAATAAACCATTGTAATCGCCCAAGAAAAAAAAATTTATAACCCCCCCTCAAAATTTGATGTTTTACGTTTCAAGGCATGTAGAATCCGAATATCCAATAAAAACGCTGCAAATGATTGTACAGTGGTTTATTATTATTTCGCTTCAATATTGATTTAAGAAGACTATCCATTTGTCATTTTAAATATTCCGAACATTTTTTAACGTTCCCACCGAAAAACAGATGGTAACTATAGGGGAAAACTCCGTAGCAACTATTGTAATTTTAATCATTTTTATTTTTCTTAATTTCCTAATTAAAAGCTAAACTTATTGCCTAACGATACAGCTGGAGAGAGTGTTTAACAACCTTTCCAATGAGTATAGAACGATTTTTATAGCTCCAAGAACTCTCGAGTTATACCCTCATGTCAAATTTCTGAAAACTCCCAAATTCGGCACAAAAGCTGCGATAACTCGCGAACCAATAAAGCTATCGACCCGGCGATGGTCTCATTCGATTCAGCGTCCAAGAATCTATATAATTTGATACCCTGTACACATTTTTCTGAAAAACCTTGGAAAATATGAATTTTCTCCCCCTCAAAACCCCCCAAAAATACCCTTAAAATTGAGCTAGCAAGTTGGTTCAAGAATTGGGCCGTCGTAGGACTGAGATTGATTTTTGGTAAAAATTTCAAATTTTTAGCTCCTACAGTTTGGCCGGAAAACTGCTAACGGCGTACGGCGGACGGCGTACGGCGTACGGCGGACGGCGTACGGCGGACGGACAGAATTTTTTTTATTGGATATTCGGATTCTACATGCCTTGAAACGTAAAACATCAAATTTTGAGGTGGGGTTATAAATTTTTTTTTCTTGGGCGATTACAATGGTTTATTATTGAATAATAAACCAAAAAATTCTGTCCGTCCGCCGTACGCCGTCCGCCGTACGCCGTTAGCAGTTTTCCGGCCAAACTGTAAGAGCTAAAAATTTGAAATTTTCACCAAAAATCAATCTCGGTCCTACGACGGCCCAATTCTTGAACCAACTTGCTAGCTCAATTTTAAGGGTATTTTTGGGGGGTTTTGAGGGGGAGAAAATTTATATTTTCCAAGGTTTTTCAGAAAAATGTGTACAGGGTATCAAATTATATAGATTTTTGGACGCTGAATCGAATGAGAATATCGCCGGGTCGATAGCTTTATTGGTTCGCGAGTTATCGCAGCTTTTGTGCCGAATTTGGGAGATTTTCATAAATTTGACATGAGGGTATAACTCGAGAGTTCTTGGAGCTATAAAAATCGTTCTATACTCATTGGAAAGGTCGTTAAACACTCTCTCCAGCTGTATCGTGAGGCAACAGGTTTAGTTTTTAATTAGGAAATTAAGAAAAATAAAAATTATTAAAATTACAATAGTTGCTACGGATTTTTCTTCCATAGTTACCATATGTTTTTCGGTGGGAACGTTAAAAAATGTTCGGAATATTTAAAATGACAAATGGATAGTCTTCTTTAATCAATATTGAAGCGAAATAATAATAAACCACTGTACAATCATTTGCAGCGTTTTTATTGAATATTCGGATTCTACATGCCTTGAAACGTAAAACATCAAATTTTGAGGGGAGGTTAGAAACTTTTTTTCTTGGGCGACTACAATGTAGCGAGTACAATGCTTTAATGGGCCCCCCTAGAAATTTTTTTCTAACCCCCCCTAGAAATTTTTTTTTCTTGGGCGATTACAATGGTTTATTATTGAATAATAAACCAAAAAATTCTGTCGTCCGCCGTACGCCGTTAGCAGTTTTCCGGCCAAACTGTAAGAGCTAGAAATTTGAAATGTTCACCAAAAATCAATCTCGGTCCTACGACGGCCCAATTTTTGAACCAACTTGCTAGCTCAATGTTCAGGGTATTTTTGGGGGGTTTTGAGGGGGAGAAAATTCATATTTTCCAAGGTTTTTCAGAAAAATGTGTACGTGGTATCAAATTATATAGATTTCTGGACGCTGAATCGAATGAGACCATCGCCGGGTCGATAGCTTTTTTGGTTCTCGAGTTATCGCAGCTTTTGTGCCGAATTTGGGAGATTTTCAGAAATTTGACACGAGGGTATAACTCGAGAGTTCTTGGAGCTATAAAAATCGTTCTATACTCATTGGAATGGTCGTCAAACACTCTCTCCAGCTGTATCGTTAGGCAATAAGTTTAGCTTTTAATTAGGAAATTAAGAAAAATAAAAATGATTAAAATTACAATAGCTGCTACGAAGTTTTCCCCTATAGTTACCATCTGTTTTTCGGTGGGAACGTTCACAAATGTTCGGAATATTTAAAATGACAAATGGATAGTCTTCTTAAATCAATATTTAAGCGAAATAATAATAAACCACTGTACAATCATTTGCAGCGTTTTTTTTATTATTCGTGTCGCACATACCTAGTACTTCCATAATTCCATTTTCAATTATTTTGTAGGAGCGTTTTCGAATTTTTGGGTCTCCTAGCTATAAAAATGAACTACTTTCACAAAACTTGTTTTTGTATCGTTTGGGTCACACACATTACCTCCGCCGTATGCGGGGTTTTTCACTTTTTTGATTTTTACGTAATTTTCGAACTAAGCTTGATTCCCCCTTCATGGCTGGTAATACATTTTTGGGTGTCGTTGCTATAAAATTGATCTCATTTCACAAAATTTGTCCCGTATTGTTAAGCTCACCCATTGCACTTCCGCATTATTAACATAATTCGAGCTAGGTTCTATTTTTTGTTCTCCTGGCTAGTTTTTCAATAACAGTTGCTTTCACTAAGTTGCGGCGTTTGTATGAGTTTCTTGTCTTGAGTATATATTTGGTTATACCTGTTACCGACTCAAACATGGAAGTACTGTGTGATCTATGCACACCACTGATTGAAGTAGATGATGGGTCTGACAATCCAGGAAAACACCCTAGGTATATTAAACAGCAGTTGAAGGATCGTTTAGTACCTTCAGTGTAAAATTATTTCTCCACTCGATATTTGTAATGAAACGTTAAATAATAAATGTTGAAAGGACTAGAAACTTTTTCCGCTATTGCTAAGGTTTATTATCGAGAGATAAACTCATGCCGCCATGCATTTTCAGTGCATAAATCAGCAGACGTCAATGCGTCCGCTGCTACACAGCTATAAAGAAATCAAGAGCGAACTCAACACGACAGAACAGATAATTCTAGGCTACACATCGTTACCTTGAGAACTAAATATTCCCAAGCTTGAAAGATAAACCAATGGCCAGCTACAAAAATTAACTGTGCATCTTGCTGGAAAGCTTGAGAATAGGGCGATATGGTACGTTTAGAATCCCTCGAACGCATACGCTTTTTCAACCCGTGTGAGTTTCACGCTCTCCGCGATACAACAAATTGGTACTTCCTCAATTCCGGTCCACTGCTCGCGGATTTCCGTCCTTGACTCGACTATCTCAACTTCAAAACTCGTACAGTATTCACTTATTCACAGTATGAAGGATCACCGCAATTGGAGTAGTTAATTGGAATAATGTTCAATACCTACCTACGAAAATCAATTTTGAACTTGCTACGTAGCAGTTGACTGTCGAGAGAATTTTGGTTAATAATTCAATAATTGACATAAAAAAATGTCTAACCCACCCTCAAAATGTGATGTTTAAATATGTTTCAAGGCATGTGGGATCCGAATATCCAAAAAAATTCTGTCCGTCCGCCGTACTAAAACTATAATTAAGCTAAATTTTGTAATTCTTACCAAAAACCTATCTTGCCCTGGCAAAGGCTCAATACTTCAACAAAATCGCTAACTCAATATCAAGGGTATTTTTGGGGGGTGTTGAGGGGGAGAAAAGCCGTATTTTCCAACTTTTTCAGAAAATAGGAGTGTTTGATGTAAATTTCTATAGATTTTTGGACGCTGAATCAAATGAGCCAATCACGGGGTCGATAGCTTTATTGGCTCTTGAGTTATCACAGCTTTTGTGTAATATTTGTGAGATTTTCACAAACTAGCATACGGGTATACTTCGAGAATTCTTGAAGCTATAAAAATCGTTCATAAAATGTCAAAAAATCGTTCCGCGTTAGCAATTTCCTTGAGACAGTTAAATATTCTGACATCTCAAAACAAAATGTTGCTATGTATAATACACCCTGGATGGGGACTAATAATTCATGACTATCAGACCATTGGTTGGTTGCCTTAGCAGTTTTAGAGAAGACAGTTTAAGCTTAGATACGAGTAGTAAAGATTTTTTCAAGAATTTTAGCATCTGCCGTGCACGTGTCGATCAACTATGATTTTCAGGATTGATGAAAAAACCCGCGACAATTTCTAAATAATGTGCACAAAACAACACTCCAAGTCTTTAGACTTCCCTCAACAGGGAGCACAAGATCCTGGCTGTTCGCTACCCAGCTGGAAAACCCACTCGTCTGAGTACCACCCATGAGGGGGTCGTCTACATGGCTTATTTTCGTCTACACAACCAGAACTTTAAGCTCACCAACGAGAGCGATAGCGATTGAGCTGGGGAAAATAGGTTAGACAATATTGCGCAATTACTGAGCAATTTTTGTCCTTAGTCTTCCACAGCGTAGCTATTTCTATTAGTTGATAATTTCAAAACTGCTAGTCTATTTAGCACAACGATTACTACGATTCAAAGAAAAATTGAAGGAAGATCATTCGAAACCGAACTTAAGCAAGCTAAAAACTTAAAAAATTACAAAGGTCCGCATAATTCTAAGAAATTATTTTTCAATGAAGGGTCTGGACGTGAAAGAAATGGTAGAAAAAATGTTTCGCAAGTATTAAAAATATTCATTCACAAACGCGCCGAATCCTTTTCAGTTCCATCTGCAATCAATTGGCAGGGCAATAGGAACGTGCCGTCACCATGACGGAATGTTAAATAAAAAAGAATTCTCTTCGGATGAGATTATATGCGGAGGCACGCGGAACGAGGTGCGGGTCTCCAAGATAGACGATCAGCCAGAATGGATTGCCAACTAGTAAAGGACAAAGACAGACCACATACGGCGAACGACAAGGCAGATGAGATGTGAATGCAGCGAATTTTTAACAACAGTTTCCTTTCATACACGGTAGAATTCACTTCAAAAATCGGATCAGTTCTTTTTGTTTCCAGTATTGGAAGAACATTGATTTTCATCATCATGTTCAATATGATTGTTAACAATGAGTAATTGAAAAAACTATTCCTCTCTATCTAACGTCCACTAAAAGTTTACGTTCAATCGTGATATTTTATGTTCAAATTCGAAAACAAAAATATAACACAGGCAACTTTTGTGAGAACCTATTTTATTGATTCATCAACTAAATATCTAAGTAAATAATCCTTCTCCCCCAAAATGAAAATTTGAAATACACTTATAATTCAATCTACCTCTTTCCAGGCCGAATCAGCTCGACAAATAAAGTTCAGCCAAGGTAATTTTTCAACTTACAACAGCGTTTACCATGTTTCATCGATAAAACACAGGAAGGATTACGCAAACTCGAACAATGGGCAATTGTTCAACGTATCGTAGTGATTAGACGAGAACGAAGGGTTGATTAAAAACTTGAATTCAGCAGAAAACAATACAAAGCGACGTTACAACAAAAGTGTGTACTTCAGAACTGAAGCAAAGCTCCGAAACGAACAGCTATTCAAACAATATGAGGTTCTAGATTTCGATGAGAAAAACCAATTTGAAATTTTTAGTGGAGGGCGCACTTAGTGATCTCAACTATACTTGGCTCAATTTTGATCAAGTGAAACTAATTTTTAACTAAGTTGATTTTAATATTATAAGCACTGGCCTAAAATAGCCACAGGCCGGCAATTTTATAAAAAATAAAATAAAAATTGGTAAACAAATATCACAACTGGGTCAACTAGATGAAAAAATAAAAGCACACCACGATCAACGCTGTTAATTTGAACAATGGTTCATTATCTTATTTGTAATGCTGTGGTTTGGAAACGTGATCAATCTAACCGGGAATTCGATAAAAACCCGCGAATTCTTGGAAAATTGCCAAATAAAACAAATTAACGCATGCATTTACGGGAATTTGAATAGAAATTATGGTGCCAAAAGATACCGACCAACTCTTAACCTAAAGATCAGCCAAAACAATAGAACACTCAACTCATTATCCACAGGTGCGGGAAACGGGGTCAAAATGTTCATTACTTACGAATTTGACCTAACCACAAAGATAACCCGATTTTGATGTCAATACCCCGGAAACCACTTGAGTGATCGCGAGGACATGGGTGGAATAGGGAAAAATTAAAATCCGACTCAGTATACCAATATTTTGCTCAAAAGACAAAAACGAACATTGAGAGTAGGTATCTAGGTAGCAGGAAAAAATTACTCCCACAGTAGAAAATTTAAAAAATAGTTGGATCTAAACAGATCCGGTTAGATCCTCCTCTGGTTATTGCACTCTTCAAAAATGTGATCATTTATTACATCATGTTGAAAACAAGGACAACGCTGCAGCCTCGCCAAAATATTTCAACAGCGTAGACTGATGTGCTAATTTATGAACAGTGAAATGCTGGCGGTTGCATTGAAAGCCTCGTAACACTTAGCAAGAATAGGATAGCGTATGCTACGCAGAATCAGCACAAATTCATCTTCCAACTCTGTAAAGAACAGGTTATGCTGAGAGGGAAGATGGCAGGATCGTGAGTACTATAATGAGGGCACGGGAAGAGCTCACTGATCTCAATTCGAACGAGGGAAAGAGAGATGTGAACTTCAGCACTATTTGCAAAAAGGCCGAGCGTGAAGCCACAGAGCATTTCCTCGCTAAATAACTGTTAATAAAAGCGTTTTAAGGTGCACCACTGTGGAAAAACGCTTTCAACTCGAGCCAAGGGAGGAGACTGAAATTCCTGCAAGAATAGGATTCGCCAATTAAACTGCTTTTTAACTGCATATTGAACTCTTGGAAAATCCGGACTCTTGGACTTATCCGGCTTAAACGATTACATCAATCCAATGGTATCTGCAATAGGTAAGCATCCAATTTTAGAAAAATGACGTATCAGTGTTATCAGTTTGGAGATTGGTGTTTTTGGAAAACATTTGATGGCCGTAATCCATTCCGGACCTAAAGCTGGTTCGAATTCCTTGAGGTGCCACACCACAGTTCAGTAAAGAGGTGATGCGTTGTAGTTGAAGATAGAAGTAGGAGGGCGATTACCCTCGTCGAATGGTTCTCTTTCCTTCCTCCTCTCCGACCAAGGACTAACCGGCGGATAGCGATGGCCCGCAATGATTGGCGGTCATCCAGACCTCGTTCATGCTGTTCCAGGGAAGTATCAGGCACGATATTCCACACCCAAGATGACGTACGAGAGAAAAAAAATCGGCGCCCATAGATCACACAGTACTTTTACGTTCGGACGGACTGGTAACCTCATAATTGAACAGGAATAACCACAGGATTCAAGCAAATAAAAAAGAAAAAAGTTTCAAGAAAAAAAAGTTTCAAGAAAAACCTTGTTGTCTCTGCTGTTGGTTTTTAAAAAAAAAGTTTCAAGAAAAACCTTGTTGTCCCTGCTGTTGGTTTTTAAATACTTCCTCACGCAGAAACAACCTCGATATTTGTCCTCGCGACTCAGAAAATTTCAACTCTTTGATTTCAAAAATGTAACTTCATCTTGAGTTTCAGAAATTTTAAACGTTCTGAGTCCGTCGGTCAGTAAGCCTTTCCTCGTATCAGCTTTAACTCGTTCAAGTTTGACCCGATGATGTTGGCACTTCCAATCCAAGATATTCCCTATTATTATTCCCTATTATTATTTATTAATAATATTATTATATTAATGTTATATTATATGTTAGCTATATATGTATATGTTAGATATATGTTATGTTATATTAATGTTACCTAAGTACTTATATATTGTTACGTAATTATTAAATTGACACAAAAAAATTGAACTAGCGAGCCTACTCATTCTGTATAAGATGGAAAATTTCAAATTTACCGTCAATTTTCAATGTAATCAAGCAGAGAAAATGAATAATAACTTAAGCATAAAACCTAATAATATTAGTGAGTAAATATGACAAGAAATCTCTTACTTATCCCGCAGCTGGTAATTGCTTGTGAATTATCATGAAATAAAATGATACATTTTCTGTACTCGGAAATCAATAGAAGCGAGGAAAGTATGGGAGAAAATTAGTGTTCCCCTTCAAGTTGGTAGTTCTCAACGAAACAATGATTATTACTTCTTGGCACGTCAAGATTGCATCTTAGGAAACCACATTATTTGTCTTTTTTTAACGATTCCTAACCCGGCATCAAAATAACCGATATTTTAAATCTATTACATCAAGTAAGTACCCTCCAAAAAAAAGAAAAAGAGTTACTTTAAGAGTTACTCAAGTTAGTTACTTTTAATCCAGGTTTTATAAGAAACTAGAGCAGATTGCAATTGGAGCTAAGTTAGCCTCTTGCATATAAGGTACAAGCTCATAGATGCCCTATGTAATTTTTTTACTAATAATAAACCTTCATACTGACATCCTAGGGTTGTGAAACAACAGTTTAAAAAAACAAGTAGTACGCGAAAAGTATAATTTTAATATTACAATATATTAGGAAACAGACTGCGGGGTAGGTACAGCAAAGTTCACTCACCTTCCGAAAGGCGAACAGCTCCTTCTGAAGTTTTTGCCTTTCAGCCGATGGCTGCTGCGTCTTTCCTCGAATAAACTTCAGCATTTTAATTGCACTAAGAGCACTCACGAATTAAACCGAAACTGAACCGCTCGCGATCATATTATAATCTTAGGCGGAAAAGTCGTAGACGAAATCGGAGAACAGAAGGAAAATCCAGAATAGAACTAAATCATTTGAGCACCGTCGGAGAGATTATCTGTACAGCGGACGGGAATTCTAGCTGTTATCAGAGGTACGAAAAAGAACACAAACACAAGCAATGAAAGTATGCGAGGTTGTGCTTACGTCAACCTAACAAAAATGAACTGTTTGCCTTTCGGAACGCCCAACTCTCCTTCTAGAGAGATAACTAAATCGCGTGTACTTAATACACCGACTCACTCAGAACCGGCACTCATACGCTAAAAGAAACACTCCAGATAACTCAAAAGTAACAAAAACCGTAAACAAATTAAAAATAATGCAACTCCTACGACGTGAATGTAGCTAACCAAACTTCAAATCGAGAACGAGAAGTAGAGAAGAGAAGAACAAAACAGATACACAGCAACATAGCGGAAAACAGAGGAGTGAAGAAGAATATGGACGCCAAGGCCAAGCTCGATACATCGATAGTTCAGTGGCAGTCGATAGTTGTTATTTTTCGATTTATTAGAATGAATTATAATTACTTAGCGCTAAAAAACGCTCCGAACCTGTTTTCGCAAGAAGTAACGCGAATACAAACAATTAAAGCAAGGTCTCAAGGTACTTTCTGTGAAGCATAGGAGAAGGTTCTTGCTTCTTGTACTTTCAACCGTCAGAGCAAGAATAAGGAAGCTTTTCTTCAGTTGTCTTCTAACTACCAATATTATTGCAATTTAACGAAAAAGAAACAACGGAGGGTTTCTTCAGCATGAACTGGGTTGTTTATAGTTAGATATTTGTCATCATGGAAGTACCTAAGTACTAGGTTTGAGTAGACTTCCCTGTTCCCTGTCTGTGAAGTTCTCAACATATGAGGAAGGATGCCTGAAGGCCCTTCAGGCGCAAGTACATGGCCTGTTGAAAATAAAAGCTTGGCGAGTTAGTCTTCTGCTTTGTCTTCCTCCTCAACAAAAGAAGTAATGCTACCATAGGAAGAAAAGAAATTATTTAGTTTAGCACTACCATGAAGTGCGAACTGAGCATGATCGGAAAATTCTATTGAGTCTGATATCTATACCTTCAGGCAAAATCCCCAACACTGATTTTGTATGCTTGAAAAAATAAAGAATTGTATAAAAACGTGTGTACTTTACACCCACGATTTCCCTGCTATCTAAATTAATGCCAGGATTTATGGCAAAATGAATGAATTAGCAGAAAAGGATGAAACACTAGGAAGGAGACACAGAGGAATCTTATTAACCACGTTTCGAAAACATTTATATTTATATTATTTTATATCAACACTGAAATTTATACATTCTTTCTTTGGGTATAACGATTGTTATAGCCATCGTCACAACCATCAGTCTATCTGCCAAACTTCAAAGTACCTCACCATCATATAAACATGATGCAGATTATTTATATGAACAAAAATCACAATTGGCTTTCATTCGAGAAGCTTAATTCGAGTTCATTCGATGAATGTGACGTCTGTTTCCAATGAAGCCATAGCCTGTTCAAAAGCCACCACTTGTGCTTCCGAAGATATTCGGTTCAAAATGTTTTGACACTTTTGAGCAAGCAAACTTCGCCGTTCTTCAACGTTGATGTCTGGATCTTCGTCAGTGTAAGCAAGTATCAATTCGGCGTTGTCTTCCATTTCTTCTGCTTCAAAAGTCAGTAGAACATTTCCATCTTCACCGTCGGCTGTCATATACTGGTAAGCAGATTCTGGAACGTTGATGATCATATTCGTTGTACTCTCACCATCAACAGATATCTCAGAATCACCCATTTCATAGGACGCTTCACAAGTATCATCAACTTCGTTTTTTATTGACTGACTGTGACTGGATGAACCACCGACGACTACAACATTTGTGCTGTTCATTTTCAGCCGACCGCACACAGCATGGATGTGTTCACATGGGAACCATTTCAACGACGATTCGACGCAAGAGCAGAGGAAACCATGAAGGCATGCAGGACATTCCTCACAACCACTGGAACAGTTACAATTTGGATTGAAAACTCTGACCTTATAATAAGCATCAGGTTTCTCACCATAAGCAACAGCCCAATGCTTCGGTTTCTTGCATAAACAATTCTTCGGAATCTCATCGCCAAAAGTGTGCCGACTTTTTTGTTCTGTTTTGATAAGAGCCATCAAATCTTCACTCAACGTCACAGGTGAAATGAGGAGATGTTCCTTCACGGTGGACATTAAAGAGAATATGAATTTTTCTAGATTAGTAACTTTCTTAAGTTTGCACTCATACACAACTTTCAGCGAATCTTGAATACAGGAAATTAGCACATTAACGTTGTTTCCAAGGTGAATACGAAAACAATGTGCCCAAGCTGACGCTTTGCTTTTGTACGTCTCAAAAAATTCGGCAAAATTCTCTGTTTCCTCATCTGCTTTCAATTCACGATGTGTACGGTCAAGTTCTTCTTCAAATGTTTGCACGTTTGTTTCCTCCATAATTGATACAAGTCTATTATAGTAAGTCACTTGTTTCTCAGGATCAACAATTTTATCCAAGTTACTCCGCCATTCTTCATCTACAATCCATGGGCTGTATATGCGAAACGATGGAGTAGCCATGATGGAATTCCAAGCTTTGTAAATTGAATCATCTAAACTTGAAATGAAAATTCTTGGTTTGAACGTCATAGAAGTGGCATCTTTGAGTGCTGCAAAGAATATTTCAATAGTGTCGCAATCGCAATTGTTAGTGATTGAAAATGCTACAGGAAAACCAGAGTTTCGGTCATCTAGAACGAGCAACGTCACAAGAGAAAACTCACAACCAATGTTTGTCGCATCCACACACACTATATTGTTTCCATTATTTTTCAATACATCCAATTGAATTTCATTCATGAGGACTAGAAGAAAATGCTCACTACTCAAGTTAGGGAAATCCTCCAGCAGTTTACCTTGTGGCTTGTAGAACTTAATAAACGAATCACAATGCTCGTTGATCATAGACTTGAGCCAATGATCGACGTTTATGCCCAGGCAGTTTCTATAGGTCAGTTTTGATAAACAATACGAGCTCTCAATATTATACAAATCTTTCCGTGTCAGCAAATTCATCCTGCGGATATTCTCTGCTCCGACAGCAGATTCTCGGCAAGCTTGAAGAATAGTGTCAAAAGGGACTTGCAGAGCAAGCTGTTGAGCGATATGATCTCTTTCTTGTTTTGTGAGAGTCAATCGGGTGATTTCCATGTCGTGTCCAACGTGGGTTTTGACAAACATCACCGATACCTCGTTTAACTGATTTATCCAAACTTGCATCTTGGCTGGGCAATGTCCGTTTATTTTGTTGCTGCCCATTTTTTTCAAATTTCTCAAATTTCGCCCTCGTGGTTTGTACATACCATCCCGGTGGCACCTGAAGAACGATTCCTTTGTCCCATCTTTGATCATGCGGTCTTTTCGTATTTTTGTGAATCTAGCAGTCGTTTCAATTTCTGTTTGGTGTTTCCACAGAAGAAACTCCTCTTCTGATGGAAATTTGATCAATTCTTTCATAATGACTATATTATGTTCTTTTTCATAGTGCTCGACCATTTCGGATTTGTCGCACATTGAAGGACAAAGAGCACAGTTGACCTTGAGACCAGTTTTCCGTTTGTTTGGACCTGTTCCAATTGTTGCCAAATGACGACGTAAGCTGACTTTAGTTTTATATCTTCGGTTACAATGCGCACATGTAAATGTTGGTGGATTGGGAGAATGAGATAGAAGTTTGTGCCTGGATAAAGTGGATTTGTGGTTGAACGATTTGTAACACAGTTTGCATTGATGTTTTTTTACGTTGGCAAACGAAGGCATTGCATGATCAACCACAATATGAACATCGTCAACATCTTCGTCTTCAACTTCAAATTTCTTTTCATCGCTACTATCATCACTTTTAGGGTTACCATTGTTCTGAGAACTAGAATCCGTTGCTTCAACGTCTACGGAGTTTCGCTCGCGACGTTCTGCGGCCGCTGATTTTTTCAGAAAAGCCACAATCCTCTGTTTCAAATCATCATCCAAAAGGGGATTTCTCAAATCTGTGCTTGTCAGCCCAACATCATCTTCCTCACCTCGTGATTCAGATACTTCAGGAATGATGAGGATTTTAACATCGCCTAGATCTTCTTCCAAGATAGCAGACATCTATAACAGAGAACAGTCAAACGAGTTATTTTCTCCGAAGCTGTCACAAATAATATTAATTAGAACAGACGATTTTTTACCAGATGGCAATAATAACAAGAATACCTATTTTAAAAAAAAATGTAATCAAAGAATAAGCTACAGAAACATGTAGGGTATGAAGTTGAGAAAAGGTTATAGGAAATTCAAGTTCATGTAAATTAAAATAAAATCATAACATACGAAGGATTAGCTTCATAAGAGTACTCCTATAACAGTATAAGCACAAGCAGATTGGGTGAAGGCGAGAATGATTTTCAACTATTCAGGCGATTCTTACTATTAGTAAATGTGTTTAAGTAGGAATAAGCATGTTACTCAGTCAATGATCAGGACTAATAACTATGATCTCTATTGCTGAAAGCGGTCTGCTTTCGCAACTCCCAAACACAGCAGCTGTTGGCTGAGGATGTTTTTAAAAGCTCGTTTCTGATGGCAGAGCAGACTCTACCAGTAAAATGTAAGGGCGGTAGTATCTGTCCCTGGAGACCTCTAATCGAGCTGGCGTAATCGTTTTCAGCGGAATCTTTAGTACAAGATGAAGACAGAAACGAGCTTCGGTAATTGGTAATTTGGTGGTGCTTTGGTAATTTATTGTGGATTCATGCTTGAACATTATATTTATGTAGATAATTCTTACAAACCAATCAGGTCGATACGTGACCCTGAGCATCACTACTAGGCGTCTACATGCTGAACTTCATTTTCCCAAATCCTGAATAAATATTTTATGAACCCATACCTAGATGGTTTAAATGACACTAAACAAGACAAATAGAGAGAATTGTCAGGGAACTAGCTCGTACGTAGTATAATGCGAGAGTACCACTCGGAAATTGAGGGTAAAAACCATACATCTGATTGAATAATCATTTGGAAGGGGTTTAGCAATTTTTTAAATCCTCTACCACGAATCCATTTCAGCAAAATATTTTTATGATCACCTTCGTCAGAATTTTTCGCTCGCATGAGCGGATGTAGCAGTCGATCTGCGTACCAATGTCAGATTGAATCCCGAGGAGCGAATTTCAAATAATTTCACGAAGACATGTACAGCTCGTATTTTCCGAAATGACAACCATAAACAAAAATAATAATACACGAATTAGCTTGGAATTATGTTGGCTACAGACTTCATGCGAACATTCGCTTTCTAACCTTCCGAACAACGAAACTCCACAGAAATCATCTGCAAAAATTGCAAATGGCTGCTAACTGTAGTTTGTTTTCAGAGGGCCAAGAGGGCGTCTTATTGAATAGATATTCGATAGAAGATCATTCGCTGATTATTCGCCCAAAGAATTTAGTTAAGGAAAGGTCAACTGTCCATATTGTCTCCCATGATGTAAGCGTAAATTTGCAAAAATTGCAAAAATTTGCGCTAGAATGTCATTTATTTTATATATTTTAATTTTGAAGCTACTTTGTTAGACTGCCGAAGTGTCATTTTCGGTGAGAACGCGATTTGACTAAATTAGCAAAATCTTCAACTGTAGGAAAAATAAGTTTGCTTAGCTATCTAGGTATAAATAAAAACGATTCAAAAAGAAAAAGTAACCCAACACTGGGAGTGCTAACAAAAAGACAAAATTGAAAGTGGAAGGTTGCAAAGTTTCCGTCCTTCCCGATTCCGACCCGTCAGCTTGTTGACTTGAATTTTACGTCGACGTGTGTTCACTTCGCGTCTTGATCTAGAATTCGCTTTCTTGGACCTCAGCAGTTTTCATGGTTCATAAATTATAACTTTTCACGTACACTATACAATTGTTAATTTATGGGTCTTTTACCGTTTGAAACCCTGAGGTGAAACTGAAATTAAACCATGAACAACCCTCAGGTACATATTTACTTACGGTTTATTTTTCCACCCAACGATAAGTTGATCCTAGGTTTCTCTGTAGAATCTGTGTACTTCATAATTTTCTGGATTTCAGACTCCAGCCCCTTCGATACAAGAGTTCTCCATCAGAGTACCTAAGTAAGGCTATACTTACTACTCCTGCATTCGATTGTGCCTTATACTTATAGTTTTAAAATTGTTGCTTTCTGGTGAATGTTAAGTGAACCCAGTAAAGCCGGAGGATTTGCTGGCTCACCCAATATCCGGATTTAGATAATCCCTGTTGATCACATCCGAATCTGGATAAATCTATGAAAAGTGCCCATTAAATACGTTCCATCGAAAAGAAAAACGAGTATAGGCCCCGGCAAACTAAGGATAGTGCTGTTATATTTATAATGAGAGTAAGACCTTATTGTGAGTGTTAAGGACTCTTAACGTCAGTAATGAGAATAAATACACCTCTTACAGCAGACATTCATGGTCCAGTTTGACCACGTTAAACGTGTGATATTGAAACTGCCATAAATTAGGTCATTATGACACTCGTCAGAGTTGATTCGAAACTAGTCCCAACATAGCACAGAAAATGTATCACAGTTAGCACAGTTAGCTGCCTTTTTGGCACGTTGCACGCTCCCCGATACCGCTATGAAAATAATAATAATCAAAACTTGGTTGAAATGAGCTCAGCATGCCCTCTGGCAGTTTATTAGCGTATAAATTGTAGAGGTGAGTACAGTCGAAAATTACTGCTATTTTTATATGTAGGCATATATTTTGTTATTAGGAATGTCCGTAAAAAGTATCATGTTATGAGATTCAACTCGGCTTCGAATACTGATTTCTCAAAATGGACTCAAGTGAAAATGGAAAGGGAGAATAATGCCAAGGAATTTTCAAGGCCTGATGAAGAACAACCCAAGTGAGTTTTTTTTATTTCCCAAGCGAGCTATAGTACAAGTTTCAGTAAATGAGTACCTATAAGAAATAATATAGATTATAATGGAGTATAAGAATTTCTGTATGCTGGATATCACATATCATTCCAACACAGCTTGTGACGACCATTTTTCAGATTTGGTGCCGGAAGTGAATACGGCCGTGAAGCAAGAGAAGAAGCGAGAAGGAAAAAGTTCGGAATCATCACGCGAAAGTATAAGCCTGAAGACCAACCTTGGATCCTCAAAGTGAATGGGAAAGCCGGTAGAAAGTTAGTTGAGTAAATTATTCAGATTTGGTTTATTATCTGATAATCCATATTACCTTGAATCAGAGTAGAAATTTAAAAAATTATCTGCCTGTCGATCACAGTTGGTCCATTAGTTAGTTGTGGAAGAATGTGGGGAATTAGTGTAGGGACTAATTTTATGTGAGTTAAAATAATAGCATGACAACAAACATTGAGCATTGACCATGAGGCATTCTCCTGTAATTGCTCACATGTTGAACTTATTTCTTTTGGAAAATCACTAGGTACTTATATTGTGATGTGTTGAAACATGCAATGCTCTCTTATCACTTCTAACATATCAGTCTCCTCTTTCCTTTTCCTTTATCCTGCTCGTAATAATGCTCTAAAGCTATTAAGTAAATCCCCCTAGGGATGCCTCTTGATGGAGGATGAAAATAACAGTCATTTTCATCATTGCCCAAATGACAACAATAACCAGGCGACTTCTTCTTCATCCTTTTACTTGTTCGAGATCATCCGCACTTTCGGGTATCTTCAATGCAGCACAGGCCCATTGGGTACTTATAAGTTTAGAAGTGGAACAACGAGGCTAAGAATAACCCGTTTAAATTGCCAACTTTTGAGTATGTATTGTGTCTTGGTTATGAGCCCCTTTTTTCATTACAAAATCCATTATTCAATTCAGATTTAAAGGCATAAGAGAAGGTGGAGTTGGCGACAATGCCTCGTATTATGTTTTCACACATGCAGCTGATGGAGGAATTGAAGCTTATCCGTTGTGTGAGTGGTACAACTTTCAACCGATCCAACGTTATAAAGCTCTTTCTGCTGAAGAGGCTGAACAAGAATTTGGCAGGTTAGTGAATCACAAGTTCTCTAGTACTCCACCAATTTTACCATAAATTTATTTCAATATTTTCTTCTTCGTTTTCAGGAGAAATAAAGTAATGAATTATTTCTCGCTTATGTTGAGGAAGCGATTGAAAAACGAGGATGATGGAGAGGGTGAGGAAGCTGAAGAAGGAAAGCTGAAAAAAGGCAAAAAGTCAAGTGGTAAGTTTTCATTTTTACTGAGCTATTTTACTATGTGGTGACGGTAATCGGTCTTTTTTTTATTGAAATGTTTGGAGGGAGACAAACAAAGCGACCAATTTGCGAGTTTCATTGATTATTGGCTGAGTAATGTTGGCCCCTGTGGGCTGCTAGAATTATTAAGTTTCTAGTTGAAGTTCAATCGGAGGAGTAAGTAATGTGGTTCTGTGTTTGGTTCAACCATGGTGATACCATGAATTACAACATCTTCATTAACCCATTTTACAGATTTCAAAATTTCTGAAATGGATGAGTGGATTGATTCGGATGACGACACATCCGATGAGGATGATGAAGACAAGGAAAAGACTGAGAAAAAACCAAAAAACAAAAGTTAGTCGTGTTGTAATTTCTTTATAAAATATCAAATTTAATATTTTCAAAATATTGATGATATTAATCGTCAATCTAGTTGATTATTGTAGAAATAATCAACATTGTATCAAGGGATTCTGGTTCTGGAGGATAAGCAGATATTTTTAGTAGAACCATTTATATATAATCCTCACTTGCAGAAAAGGCACCTGTCAAAAAACCAAAGAAAAATAAAGGATCTGACGAATCAGCAGTTGAGGAGAGTGACGACGGTGACGAGGAGGGACGTGAGCTTGATTACATATCTGACTCGTCTGAAAGGTGAGCGATAATATTTTACTTTTTGTGCTATTTAGTACCTAGTGGACTCGTATACTGAGTAACCTCTCTTAGTTAAGCTTTAACTGTCTAAATCTTGGTCATTAGTTGAGAATTTCTCAGCTGATATATTTTGCTATAAGAATTTGTGCTTCCTATTTTGGCTTGGTTTTAGGCTAAATAGTGAGCTGTTTTAGGCTAAGAAACATTTTATTGTTCTGAAGATTTTGATTCGTTTTTCAGTGACTCAGACAAAGATCAAAAGGCCGTGAAAGAAATGAAAGGTGTCGAAGAGGAGAGTGCACTTAGGAAACTATTGACTTCTGATGAAGATGATGAGGAGGAGGAAGAGAAAAAAGAAGAAACCAACAAAGAAGAAGGGAAAAAGGAGGGCAAGGAAGGTGCTGACAAGACGGATGCCAAGGATAGCAAGAGCAAAGAAGCTGATAGTAAGAAACGAAAAAGGAAAAAGAAGCCTGCCGATAAGAAAAAAACTGCTGACGGTAAACATGCTCCAATTTAATGACAACAATATTTGTTCAATCTATTGGATGCAGGGGAGGGGTCGAATGTTATTGCATGATGCAATCACGTCTATCAACTTTGAATGAATATTCCATCTCAGTATACCACTACAATTGAGCTGTGCCAAAATGGGGACCAAGTAATAAGAAAATACTAAGTAGCCCTACTGGACGTTTTTTCAGTTAATTTTTTTTCACTCATTCTTTATTACTGTAACTATTTTATTTGCATAACGTTTTTGGATTTTTCTGGCAGGTTCCACGTCTGGTTCGAGCAGCGCCAGTAGCGATTCAGAGGTTGAGAAGTCCAATAAGGAAGGAGGCAGGTTGGTGGCACAGAATGTTAAAACTGTAAATACAACGCAATTACCGTCCTCCCCTGATGCCAGCTTGATACAGTTTTATTAGAAATTTTTAGTCATATATGCGAATAGATTGCTGGATAGTAGTTTTCTATCTTTCAGCAACAGTGCTGCTGCATCTCGATCAGGTACTCCGGTGGAAAAATCGAAGAAGGCTGATGGGGCACCATCAGCAAAGAAGGCAAGACTGGACCATCAGCCACCAATGCTGTCTTATGGGTAACCCTTTTATAGTAGATTATAATACTTTCATTCCGTCTTTTGCGCCATTGAAATGTCAATGAATGCCTTCTATATTAAAACCTTGGCTGGTGTAAATTGGTGAATTGAGAGAATCATAAGATTTTTTAAAATTTAATAGAGTTTTTCATGCCTCTTCCTTTCATTTTGTTGTTTCTTCACTTCACCCCTAGTGTTAGTACATGAGAATATCTTTTGGCATCTATAAAAATGAGTGTTTCTATCTTTGTTAATTACAGTGGTGAAAACGGTATTACTGAAGAAGCAGTCCGTCGCTATTTGATGAGGAAACCGATGACAGCCACAGAGCTTCTGCAGAAGTTTAAAGGTCGTAAAACTGGATTGAGCTCCGATCAGTTGGTCAATGTGATGACTCAAATTCTGAAGAAAATTAACCCTGTTAAACAAACTATCAAGAACAAAATGTATTTATCGATAAAACCTCAATGATAATACCGGTTCTGTTTTGGCGTAGTTACAACTATTGATATGTTCAAGATTGTGCCTTTGATACCATTCTGTATGTGCTAATCTTCGTTTGAACAAACAATGCTATTAAATAATTTTTCATTTTCCATGATATTTGTGACTATTTTCACCCCTAAATGTACATATATTTGAGTGAATAAGTGAAATTTTATGGAAAATTCGCCAGACTGTGTTGATATCTCGATTGTGCTAAAGCCAGTCATGAGCATTTTTATCTTTTAGGTATTTTTATCCCTGCGGTAGAAAATTAAATGCTTTCTCAATGGAAGAATTTCAAGTGTTTGATCACCCTATGCTGCCACCACGTTGTTGTCCTAGGCATTGGGGCTTTACCACAATTGAGTGACTTATTAGTCAAAAACGAGATCCTTGAATTTATTATTGAAAGGTTTATCACCATATCAATGGATTTGGATTGAATTGCATATATCCGTATGTACTGGCCCGGCACAGGCAATGAATTTGAGAACAATGGCCAATGAGAAGCCCAGAAATTATTTCTCCCCAAAATGGGCCACCCTCCCGACGCTTTAGCGACCACTTGTGAACCCCCCCTACTGAAGGATTTTTCAGTCTGCCGGCCGCTCGCTCTCTTTGTCTTCCTCTTTTATTTTCGCCCACTTTCACTCAATTATTTCTCAACTGAATATTTTTGAGATTGTTACATGTTACGCTATTCGCACAACAAAAAAAAATATGTATACATTTTCAAAGGCTCCAATCGTCAAACTGAAGGGGAAAAAACTTTTTAAAAAAAAATAAAACCGACTTCAAAAAGTTTGTCTATAAAATACACTCTGAAAAGGAAAAAATAACAAAAATGTCCCAACTTCGCAGCAACTCATTCGCCAACTACACATTTTAAGGACTACTTTACTACTCGTATTGACCTGACCACTTCCTGATTGATTGGATCACCTTCCCTAATAATATAAAAATTACTATTTCTCATTTCCCAAATGATTAAAAGATTTTCCTTTCACCTCTGAATTGCCTACAGATTTATCATCTTTTGGAGTCGGCGCCTCTCTTATATATTGTATTGGAGAAGCCTATAGATTCCGAATTACCAGTAGTATGGATATAAATATCATGAGTTTTCACGATTCTTGAACAGAGCAAATCAGCATTTATGAGAACTGATTATTAACAATATCAATTTGAAGGTGACTATTCACGCCTTTTCCTAAAGACCATTTCAGATTTCACTAAGAATCTTTACGTCCAGACCCAGAGTTATTACCTGGCACCTACTAATTTATCGTAAATTCATATTTATTTGTAACCATCGGTTATTTTGCCAGAGAGGCGCCGACTCCAAAAGATGATAAATCTGTAGGCAATTCAGAGGTGAAAGGAAAATCTTTTAATCATTTGGGAAATGAGAAATAGTAATTTTTATATTATTAGGGAAGGTGATCCAATCAATCAGGAAGTGGTCAGGTCAATACGAGTAGTAAAGTAGTCCTTAAAATGTGTAGTTGGCGAATGAGTTGCTGCGAAGTTGGGACATTTTTGTTATTTTTTACTTTTCAGAGTGTATTTTATAGACAAACTTTTTGAAGTCGGTTTTATTTTTTTTAAAGTTTTTTTTTTTTTTTTTTCTCTTTTTAGTGACTTAAAATTATGGACAGCTCTCTTTACAGAATTTTCCCAAGCTTTCATTATTGTGTTCTTGTCACTTACTACTAACCGTCCAAACTCAATTCATAAGTCCGTTGAACGTTGAAGTTCTAAAGTATAATGATTACCTAACTATTTCCAATGTTATTATGTTGATTGAGAGTGAGTTTGAACGTTTGGAATAATCCATCCACTGATTTGGGTCTCTTGGTCAACATACCGGATACTTTGATCCCATTGATACACCTTACAAAACTCAAATAATTGTCTACACCATTGCTGGTTACTAAATTGCACCAATTCACTCTTTCTTTATTTCTCTAACGATAATAGAGTGATGATTTCCTGAAGCGAATCCGCATTCACACTGAATGAGAGAATCCGAACCAAATTTCAGAAATTCGCCAAACGTTTGTGCATTAAAATGGAGTTATTTGGCCTTCAAAACCATGTTATTTATTGAAAATTTAACGCTGAATTCAAATCTTTTAACGAGAATGCTATGACTAACGTAGTTTTTTTTCTACAAGCATAAATAGTCCAAAAAACGTGATTTTGAAACAAATTTTTTAGAAATACGGCCTAAAAAGTATCTACTTTTAGTCCAATCAACACCAAATTTGAATCACGTAAACTAGACTCAAATTTGAACAGTTTAAGTTTAAAAACAATGGAAAAACAGTTTTGGTTTGGAAGTTATGAGGTCTCAAACACAGGTCCATTAAAACATTGATTGCTCCCTTATTATGCCACCTAAACTTGATTTTTTACCATCGTTAGAAAGCTCTAGCTAAGTGCTTTCCAGTGCAATAGTGTTCCTATTTTTTTTCTCAACGTGGTTGGGAACGGTACTCGAAAAACCTCAAAAAAGTGAAAATCGGCATCACGTATTTTGTTACAGTTTCTTCTCTACACGCTATATTAGAATGCTGAACAAAAAATTGAAGCTGGGACTTTGTAGGCAGATAAATTATGAACAAAATGACACCAGAAACAAAACAATCGAGCAAGTATTCTAGAAGTTATAAGCTTGCAAAGTCAAAACTTCCTTTTTTCGCGAAAATCACGTTTTCCGGCGTTTCTCCGCGTCTGGGGACGTAACTACTGGACGGACTCAATTGAAAAAATTATGGGACCTACCTGGATAGTAACCCTTTCAAACAAAAAAAAAAAGTAACCCGATCGGACGTACAGGAGCTGAACGCCGGTGGACAACACATACCGAAAAAAAAAAAAAAAAAAAAAAAAAAAAAAAAAAAAAAAAAAAAAAAAAATCCCGCTAGACGACCATAGTAACCTCCTCCTTGTTTGAAGTCGGTTAAAGAGCCGCTGAGGTGACAGTTTCGCCCTCCTCGATATTGTTACTGCTGCGAAATATGTTGGAAGAGTGTGAAAATGAAAGATCACTTGAGTCTGAATGCGCCAGGATTCTATGCCTCATGTAGTTAACTTAAGAATCAGAAAATCCTGCGTACGCAATGTAATCTTCTTTATGTTTACTTCAGTGGGTTCATCTGGGTTGTAGTTAAAGGTAAACCTTGTAGATTGATTTTCAAAGTATTTTTATATTTATTTACATTAACTTTATTTATCCTCCAATTTTAGAGTCGTTGTCAATGTTGGAGTGCCTGAATTTTTTCACAGATGATACGCTACCTGACTCACTCAGCGTTGAAACAAATTTGGCTTGAAAATTAGTGTTGTATAGTAATTCGGTAAAGGTTCCTATTTTTCTTACCAATTTCACTTGAAGACATTTCAGAGTATGCCTGCATTAACTGGAGAAGTAATATTCAACGGTATTAGCTCACTGAAATTGACATTAAGTACCGTTGAGTCCGTTCATAATATTAATCCTTAGGTATATTGATAACATCACGCTGAAAGGAAAGTTGCAATGGCTGCAGCTGCCACCGACGACAGATGGTTGTAACATTCGATGCTCCTGAAATGGACCAAAATCTTCTCAGTCAAGCAGCAATAGAATCTTATTCCGCTAGTAGACATACCTAGTTGGTACTTGGTACACATTTACGAAATATGGAGCAAGTTGAAGAGGATAGTACTTTGAACTTATGTAGTTACGTAATTCAACATTTTTTCAAGATATTGATGTTTTTATTTGTGCGTAGTTTTACCGATTTTTCCTGTACGACTCATTACCACTAAGTACTTACAGTCTTTTTCCTTTTTCTATCATGGAAAAGCAGCCTCGGGATGTTTGTAGTGATTGTATCATACGGACCGTGCCATCTGTTAAGAACTCCGAAAACTTGTTGACTCCGCAGACGGCCACTGGAATCAAAATTGAATCACTTTCATGAGACCAAATCAAAGTGTTGTCAAGAGAATATTTTTCCTAGTTACTTGTCCTTCTTAATGCATCATTCATATTGGTTCGCAGGAGATTCACGAGGTAATTTTTCCTTCATATATAGGCGTTGTACTGATGATGGAAGGGCAATTCAGTCTACGACATTTTAACGAACTCGTAGATTGATACGGAAAACAGAAAGAAATCTCTAAAGGTAATCCCTGAGCACTTCTCTTAAAGATGATACGACACTTCGTTAAAAATTGAATAAATAAACAATAGCAGGAAATATTTAACTAAAATATTGAGGCGTAAGTAAGAAATCAGACTATCGTACAAAACATTTTTTAATTATCCTGACAACAAACACTTGGTTAGCGGCCTCTCTATCGTACACCTTGTGAAATCCCAAAATACATTTTATGCACAATGGTCCATGCTATTAAGGACGGCAATGGGATCCCGAAGCTGGACATAAATACGGCCGTCCCCAACTAAATTATAGGGTGGTGGGTATTCAGAGCCGCATTATTGAATTTATTCTCTCTCGACCTCCTTACCTTGTTCCACAAATAAGTCTTGAAGGGTCGATGGAAATCCCAAACGCCGTATAAGCCGATTTTCTGCTAACATCTGCGCGCATATTCTTCGAACTTCTTCTTGAGCTGTCGCCTCGTCTAACTTGAGCTGCCGAATAAAGTCACATAAAAATAATGATTTTTACAAACAATAAAACCAGTGTGCATAGATCACACAGTACTTCCATGTTTGAGTCAGTGACAGGAATTAACCAGTTATAAAATCAAGGAGCTAGGAGATCCCAAAAAATAGAAAAACGCGCAACTTGGGTTAATAATGCGGAAGTGCAGTATGTGACCCTATCATAACGATACAAACCGAGTTTTGTAAAATGGGTTAACTTTTATGAACCTCCAGCGTCAAAAATATTGATTTCACCAACTGTAAATATCGAAATAGTCAATAACCCGCATATGGCGGAAGTAAGGTGTGTGATCCAATTGATGCAAAACAAGGAAACCCAACTATACAAAAGTGCACAAATAAAATAACTGAAAATGCAATTACCAGGAAGTATGATTTATAGCGCTTTTGTATTTGGGTGTCCCCGCTTTTTAAAAAACGACTCCATTTCACAAAACTTGTTTTGTCTGCAAAAATCAAAACATAGTCAAAATGGGTATAAGCGGAAGTACTGTATGTGACCCACGTGATAAAAATCAAACTTCATCAATTTCCGTCCCAAACATTTAAAGACCTTGAACGCTCAAATACATTGAGTTTTCCGGCCTGTAAAAACCAAAATACAAAATACGCATGAGTGAAATCGTGAAAAAAGCTCATAACGCTGAAGTATGATATGTGACCCAATATACAAAAAATCAAGCGTAATCCTCTCGCCGTACCATACATCTTAAGACCTCAAACGTAGAAAAATATTTTTACCCATAAGTATACCCCGTAAAAATCAAAACAGAAAGTCCTTTGAACGGTTATATCTCAGAAGTACTGCGTGTTATCGAAAATCTGGAAAAGTCTGATTTTGCTCATTTACTGAGAGAACATAACCTGAAAATTTCATTGAGTTTCATTCAATTTTACGGAGATATGACGATTTTTGCCATTTTTGACCACAGACACACAGACACTTGTTCAGAAAGTGTTTCTGAGTATAGTAAGTACTGTGAAAAAATTTCCAAATACATCTCCGTTCCGAATTCGACTTCTCAGACGTTCATAATACTTCCATTTACTACGTAAACATGGAAATAAAATAGGGTATTTAATGCCGAGAGAAAAAAAGTTGATTGTTTCTGAAGAAAAATATGAGTGCGTCAACTACAATGAGTTGATACCTGGAAATTTTTGCGGAAAATGATTAATATTGTATTTATTGGAGCATGCGATAAATTATTTTGAAGTTTCGAAGTCTGAAAACGAGGAACCCTTCGCTAGTTTTGATGAGATCCCTTTTACTTCCTGGTACCTGTATAGAGCGAATTTTACAACCAGTATAGAACTATTGATCCCTGGAAATTCAAGCACGAAGCTCTTAACATTAAACTAGGATTTACCCCGAAGCTATGCTCCCTCGTTATTCTTCCTTTATCGCCCTTCAACTTCCGAGTTTCTGTAAAGAGTAGAAATTAAAATAACGTTCAACAGTTTAATGAGTGCCATTAGACGAACGGATTAAACAGCTTGGAACCGGTGGCAGTTTCCGAAGTTAATGCGTTCTGATTTTTCAAACCCTAGTTCCTACATTTAAGAGATTCCTCTCGCTCTACGGTTTTTTCATGGAGGCTTTTTTGAATGCTTGCCAAAAACATCTTCAGAGGACCTTGTCATCCACGCACGGAGCCAAAAATCTTTTCACGTGGATGGAGGATTGAAGAGTGCTGTCGACAAAATGGTAGTGATTTGGCTCGTGTTTTGATCTACTGAGTCCAATAGTATGACTAAATACATTCTTCCGCATGAAGAATGATGAATTCTTGTTAACATGATTAGAAGAGGGTATGCGTGACGAATGGAGAAAAAGTTAGGTTCTAGAACTGGGCTCCTTCAGATATCCTTCCATAAATCGTTCGCTAAAAAAAATTAAATAAGGTTACCTACTGATCACGATGAACGTACATGAGCTTTGATAGTGAAATAAATCCCCTGGTGGAGAAGTGTATAGCCCCTGGCGTTCGAGTCCCGCTCGAGCGTTTCACAGCCGTCGGCCACAATTCCGTCGATAAGAAGTCCCAGAAGACACGTGTCCGATTCCGCTCTTGTCGGTGATCCTGTTGCCCGTCATAAGAAGACATTATTATCTATATATATAAAACTACACAACCAGGAGGAGGAGAAGGTATACTATTGATTGAGGAACTGGCCGGAGGGATTTGGATGAATAAAATAAGATGTGCTTAGAATTTAAGGCCGCCGTCAGGAAAAATGTCAAAATTTTGATTTTTGGCCCCAGTTTCAGAATAATAATTCGGAATGTATCGAAAAACGTCGTTTTAGGGAAAAGTTGGTTTTCAGAAATTTCTGCTTCCGGCCTACCAGCGGTAGTTGCAAAGTTGTAGTCAGATAAAGTTCCAACATTTTTGTAATGTAAATCGTAAAGTTTGCTTTCACCTCCGCGGAGCTAGAGCCGTCCAAAGTCGAATCTTTGAAATTGCGTTTTGAAAAAACTCTCATGAGCAGAGAAAAATTGTGAAACGGTAAAAATTATTTAATGACGTTTTCGTCAATGGAATCAAAATTCTTGATGCGGTTAATTCTTACTTTTTAGATTTTCGACCTTGATTTCTCGTGAGTAAGGAATTTGTCAAAATTTGACCTTTTTTCGAAACCACGTTTTTTTCGCAGTTGATCGCGATTTTTTCGAAAAACTCCCACAACGCGATAAGATTTTATGTCCGAAAATCCTTGGGTATACGATTGATTGAGAAACTGGGACTAGGTAGCCAAATTTTGATCATAGAGAGAACTTCACCGGCTGGAAAAGTCTTATTTTTTTGAATCAGGCCTTTGTTCAAATTTGATTGCATTTTAAAACTTTATGGCCCGATTTTCGCCCCTTTTTCGCAAATAACTTTTGAACCGAACACTTTTACATAGGTATAATACGCAGAGACGAGGAAGTGCTATCAACATCCTACAGTTCGATGTATTTAATTATATTTGTATGTTACGTCCCCGTGGAGTTATACGCGTTCAAAGAAAAGTCAAAGCACGTTTTTTTTTTTACCTAAAGTGGAATACATCTCAGAAACAAAAAATAATTGCTGTCCTTTTTATTTTTAATAGATTTTAAATTAAATGTCCTCAATTCGCTTTCAGAGAAATAAGTTTTCCAAAATTCTTGAACGTGATGAAAGGAGGAGATTGAAACTTCAAAAGTATGAAAATCGAAAAAATTCAAAAAATATTATTAATCGTTCGAATTTGATTGTTTTCACTCTAATTCGAACTCTTCGTCTAATTTCCTATAGGAATCATTAAGTAATTAAAATTGAACAGTACTATAAGTATTTGCAACGAATTTTCAAAGTCGAAAAACGTAGTACTACGTAGTACTAAAACTGGGAAAAACTAATGGTGGTCGTCAAATTTCCACCGTTTTGATGTCAAATTCAAATTCAGCGTTAAATCTCCTATAAGAATAGCTTTCAAAGTCGCTTAATAACGAAAATTTAATTTTTCGCCAGCCAGCGGAGCTTGAAATTCCGGCCGGTGAAAAACTCGATTTACGGAAAATAATTTCTGTGGCGCTGTTTAAATTTTTTTCACCAAATTCTTTGCTATGTACATGTGTAAGGCGTTCAAATGAAGACTCCTGCATATTAAAACAATTGATTCACATTAATTTTGACCCCGAAAATTACCGTTAAAGTCCATTTTTTGAGCTTTCAAAAACTGATTTTTTCGGACCACTTGCAGATTTTTCCGAGAAATAAAAAAAATCACAAAAATACATCTTGGAAACACAACTTTTCTGAAAATTTCAGATTTTTATCTGTATTGAGAGAGGAGTAAAAAATCGTTAACTGTTCGGTTAAAAAAAATCGCAAAAGAACCCCTTGGATTTATCGCGAAAAATTTTTTGAAATAAATTTAGTTCAAATTCAGCATAATGATAGTTGATGATGTGTATATCAATAATATATGGTCCATTCTATGTTCTTTTTGCACTAAATAGATGAAAAGAACGGTTGAAGTTTAAAAATGTGATGTTTTCGTGTTTAGTCTACTAATATTGTTGAATAACGCAAAAACGGTTGAAAATGGATAGGTGCATTACATTAGGAAAACGTGGACGACTTTTTGTTTTAGTTATACACTGTGCAAGTTGCAAAGGTTGGAAAACTTGAAGCTGTTATGCCTAATTCTGCTACAACTTTGCTCCAGTTGAAAAACCCAATACTCACTTTATGATACAAAGTACATTCAAACACCACCACCTACATACAAATTATAGGAACAACTAATAATAATAACAACTATAGATTCCCACTCTACATACACAAATAATCAACTACTCTACCTATACCATATTATAATATAGTAGTGACAACACCCCAACAAATTATGTAAGGCATGGGAGGAGGGCCCGCGCCGTGAGATAGCTGAGGGGGGCGCAGCTCCTCAAGAAGGGGGTTGGGCGGCGAAGCCGCCAGGTGCGCTCAGCCCCTAGTCTCAATAAATGTCAATATTGAAAGAAGTTGTAGAAGGCTGCCCTATCCGACAGTTCAAGATTTCGATTTAAAAAACTAGAACCAGTGTTGATAAGCATTCGCAGAATCGGGGTTTTCATCCAGCTAGTTGCATCATGTTTTCTAAAAGGTTGAACTAACCAATATTATTTATGTTACATGATAAATTTCAACTTGTATTTTTTCCAAAAAGTGCTTTCAATTTTAGAGACATACAAGAGTGTAACCTTCGATAACTACAATAAAAATTCATCGATGGCTAAATAAGGACCAACACTTGACGAAAAAATAGATGGTCAAATTTTATTCCCCTTTCATTGATAACTCATCTGACATGAACTTAATGGCATTTATCACGTAAATATCAATGATTATCGGATATCGTTTTTGGAACTTTTAATACACATCTATCCAACTTTCCAGGATAATTCATCCGTTATAAACTGTGAAATAATTAGGTAGATCAAAAGTTAATTTGTTGCTTGGTAGGTAACTATTTATCTATATATGGAATTATTATTGTAATGAATTTTCAATCTAAGTTTTCGCGTTTTTGCTGACACATACCTTCTTCCAGACCGTTTTCCAACTCGTAAGAAGCCTGAACTGAAGGCAATGGTAACGATTTGATTTGAGGCTTCTTCATCAGACTTGAGACAAACTGGACAGCTGAAAATGAAATCAAACAATTTTATATTTCGAAAGAGTAGGTAACTAATAAAAATTAAAAATGTTTTAATGTTCAATATGATGAAACCTTAACTTTTTAATATCGATTTGATTATATTATTAAAATCCGATTACAGGTTTTTGGTGACCCTTGAAAACGTTATGGTTCAATAAATATGGGTAAACTAGTTATACGCCTTGCTCAATGGTAACATATCCAATCAACTAAGTTTTTTTTCGTTGTAGCGGAACAATCGGTTTTTTACTACGTACGACACAGCGAAGGGAACACAAGGCTACTCGTTCTCCATGTATTAATTTGTTTTCCAATAAATGAATACGCCGGGCCTGTTCGCCCGACGAAAAAGCGACAGCAGAAAGAAGTTTTATCGCATATTACATCTGAAACCAATTATGGCTACAGTTGCCAACTCCAGGCTCTCACTCGGAAAACCGGTACACGATTTTATTACGTTATTAATCGCCTTCAATTCATGTCAACTCTGTGAGCTCTGAATCTGACATTATGCTGCAATGATACTTACGGGCTTAAAAATCTTACACCGTTATATTCCGTAGTTGATTGATTAAAAAATCTGTACGGTTTAACGGTAATCTTATTTTTCCCTTCTTATTACCTAGCCGATAACCCACAAGTAATAGAACTATACTACCCTGAGGATGCCTGAAGGGGCAAAAGATCTCGGTCGAATACAGCGATGGAGAAACTCATATCTACCCCGTAAGCTTCCACTAACATACGCCTTGCAATCTTCCTGTCAATAATCAATATCCATGAGTTGGTTAACTTAAGTATTCAGTCGAGAGTAATTCAAATATTTGAGTTTTCGCACGGATACCTTCATGTTTACTTCATATGTTTACTGGGGTCAAAGGTAAGCTCCTTGTGACGCGTCTATTGACTTCAGTGTTACGAGGAATTGCCGCTATTCGTTACGCGATCGTTAGCGGCTAAATTAGTTTGTTATTAGCAGAGCATGAAATGTACAAATTTTCCATTCGTACACATCGTTAACTCAACTTTATTGAAGAAAGATATTGGCCGAAACGTATCGTTGGTAAAAGAATTTGACATACGGGCGGAGATGGCAGACGTCCAAATGAACCAGCTGCAAAACGTTTCAACAATGGTTCGTTGAAAAAAGAAATGAACCATCAAACTGGGTTCAGAACCATACTAAAATAACTGAGATGTTAGTTGTATCATTTATAGTCTTAAAAAAATTGGTAACTTGAGAAAAAGTAATGAAATGCACACAATGGTCGGTCATTCGCTGAAATAATGGTCGACTCAAAATTCCTTAGATAATTCTTGCACTAGGGGCCGGGATTAATATTGTCGGTTTCTTGTTTTGTGTATGATGTAATGCGCAAATGTTTTCCGCATGAGCTCATTTAATGGATTCATTATAACTCCGCTTAAACCTATCACTGTCGTATGTGGTTGGCGATTAGCGCGGGTGGGACGAAATGGCTGCCGTCCAAATGAATCGAAGTCAAATACTAAACAACGGCGACGTCCCTGCTCTCGGATGTCGATAACACATAGGAACGGGAAATTTACCGCATCCGTATCTCCGTCATACTCCATTTAAAATAGTCATAAGTTACTGCCAGATTGGAAAAAATAGGTAATTCCTAGACCGAGTGCACAATGCATCCGTAGACAGATTGCAACATGCATTCCTAGACGGATTGCACTATTCATTCTGAGACAGAGTGCACAATCGTCTTTTCCACTTTTGACGATAAGGTCGATGAACAAGAAATAGACACAATGAATTTGAATGGGCAGCAGTGTATTGAGCGTAGTTAACGTGGTTCAAAAAGCTATTCTAAAAATACTTCTTAAAAGACCCCGTGAGAATTTTACAGTCGATTCGTTTTCCGAAGCTAAAACTACTATTCAATCTGTATTGGCACAGATCATTGACCTATGAGGGAGGAGTTTCCATCTAATGGTTTTGGTAATTTTGCTTTTTCTTTTTCTTGAAAATTAATCGCATTCCATTCTATTTTCCCCGAAAAATCCTTTTGTAAAGAGCCATTTTTACAGACCGAAGTGATGCGACTAGGCTTTTCTAAGATTGCTACACACTACGATTTCTGAAGAACGTTCCTATTTACTGTTCAATAATAATCAACCATTTTCATTGTACTAGAAAATTATTATCTAGGTACGCGTGGTGCGCACTTTTCTGTAGAATCGGTAAAAGGTGAGCTTGCTCAAAATTTATACATAAAAAAGAAAAATAATACGGCATCTTGATTAAACTATAGAATTTTTATAGCTATAAAAATGATTCTAAACACTCTTCTGCTATATTAATTTGTTAAAAACGGAATATTCTACTCAAGATGAGTTAGTTTACGCAAAATATTGTTATTAGTTGGAAGCGATTCCGATAGTTCGACTAACTAACTATTTACAAGTTGAACCATCATCCTAAACCACAATTGAAGCAAAGGCTATAAAGAACAGCAAACCAAAAGCCATCTACCTTAAGCAAGTAGGTAACATATTTATATAAATTGATAGCGCATTTTCAACATTATTTTGTGAATGTAACAATCAAAACGAATGTAGGTACTAGTAGAATAATTATTTTCCACGTAGTATGAAAATTATCATCTCAAGCCCGGATATGAATTTTGTAGCAAGTAAAATGGGCAGCGTTTTTGCACTCAACGGATTCTCCGTATACATGTGCGCTGAGTGGCTCAGTTCGACCACCCCGCGGAGCTCTGTCTGGCCCGGCAGCCGTTTGATAATCGCATTCTTCACTGACACCGGTAATTAAATACGGAACCACTGAAGAACGAAGTACGAAAATAGAACAACGCAGAACACAATAATACGCGACGGCTATGGCGATCAAAGTTCCAAGAGATTCAAGTGTTTGGCCGTTACAGATAGATGAGGTGGTTTCGAGTCTTTTGAGTTGAAGTAAAAGTGTTATGACTTTTTTAATATTCAAATTGCATTCATAAGACGTTGAAAGGAGCTGATGAATGAACACAAGAGCTAGGCATCTATGATCCACTCAGTATTGGTGATTATTGAGGCATTCAAGGTGGAGGACAATAACGCCGAGGCAATTAACATGAATAGAATGGCTGTAGTACACATATATTAAAATTGATTCACTCGTTGAAATATCAGTAGTTAACAATTCTCATAGATTATATCTCTAGCATTAAATTTTGCAACATACAGAAAGTGTGATCAATCACTGTTATTTTCGTACATGCCATGTAAAAACCGTCATCGTGACATTATTTTGACGTTTTGCAACGCTCCAATTGGTTTTTTTATTTTATTTTGCCACCCCGCTATATTTGTCTTCGAAGTATGGATATGAAAGAGAGAGAGGGATGAAAGAGAGAGGGGGAGGATACTTTTGTTTTGCAATTCGAGTGGAACTTCAACAATATAATAAAACTCAAAAACCTGAATTATTTAGAAAATTGTAAGCGTCAATTGTTGATGGGTTCAAGGTGTACCAAATACCCCCAATTTTATCTAACCTCTAGATCTCACAGTTGGCTGGTATTATTACTTCAACGCATTTAGCTGGTTCCATAGACTTTCTGAATGAATCCAATTCCTATTGGTTCTATTCCATGAATCCTATTTTTGTGTTCGACGAACCATCGTAGTTCAAAGCGAGGATAAATATTTATCACAGCTTTTAGTTGATTGAGGAACTACCTATCTAGGTTTTCCCCTCCGAAGCCTAGCCTAAACTGACGACCTCTTTCTGAGCGAAATCGTCTGGATAAAGCATCAAGAAAAAGCATTCGCTTCAAAGAAATAAAGCTCGCCGACCACAATGAACTGGCATCTCTTCCAATCTTCTGATGGGCTCCTTTTCACGTGAAGTGAACATCCAAGATAATCCGAGTATTATGGGAATGATGGTACTTTACCCAATCGCCGCCGTAACTATCTGACCTTCAATTTATCGTGACACCACAATGTACCTCTTACCCTACTATTCACCGATTCAAACTTATTGAAGGGTTACCTTCGACTATGTACTGTAACTTCTAGACTTACTTTTTTAGTACCATGCTTTTATTCGGGACTTGATCAGGTAGCATGTACTTTTCACAATTGTTTCAACAACACAAAACTTATTAGTTGCGGTGACGGGGAAATAAACACGGCGAATCTTTCTTCATTGTACCTTTTATTTGCCGAGATATTTCACCCTATGACTTAGGTCATGGATGGACCTATGTAGCCCTGAATATGCCCCAATGAGTGGAAGGTCTTGGCAAATAAAAGGAACAATGGAGAAAGAGTCACCGTGTTTATCTCCTCCACACCCCAACAAACACGTGAAAAATGCGACAAACAGAAGAAAAACGAAACTTGATCACTAATTGTTCAACCTTTGCAATAAACAATAGTTTATTACTAAAAGCAACAAGGTGCAAAGGATTGTTACGGGTTGTTGAGCTCTATATGACAAAGCACATGTTAATGGTTCTGTATGATCAAACCGTGGACTGAGGGGACACGTTCTACCTCATTTAACCATTGAGGAGGAGGCGAATGTGTCTAATCAACCGGAATCAGTTAGTAAGTTGCCTCTAGTTAGAGGGCTAACTTAGGAAATCTGACCTAGCACAGTTGGGTATATATGTATATATGGATATGGATATATATACTGCAGAACGATAAAATAATGGCAGAATTAACAAGGATTCAATGGACCAAGGCATCTATAATAGCTCGTAACGATCACATGTTTCTACAAGAAAAGTCTAGGTATCTAATTACTAGAACAGTATTTTTTGATACCCTATATGCGCGAAAAGGTTGAACCACATTTTTGATATATTATAACACGTTGATAATTTCCAATCTTTGATAATGAAAATTTTCTTTACCTGTTATTTTCAATACCTGTTTAGTTGGGGGACCTGATTTCTTCGTGTTATAATACTTAGAAGAATGAATTTCCTCCATAACGATTGATCATTTTTGGGAATTGGCGCTAAGCCACTTCAAGTGTAGTTCAATACCAGCCAGCAAGTAGTGTTGCAAGGTAGACTCACTGGTGAGTAACTTGTTTCGACACAATATTGAAACCAGCTTCATCGTCGAACAAAAATGCCTGGAGATTATTTTATGAGTTATAATTTTATTTTACCCACTTGAAGTAAATTCTTACAAATCGAAGTTTTAGCAAATATTTAAAACCTTATTAGTGTGTGTGAATAGGATCCTACCCAGTCGCTAATGAAATTGAAAAGTGTTGGAGTGGAGTAAGTCATTGGTTTTTGGTTTATTATTCAATAATAAACCATTGTAATCGCCCAAGAAAAAAAATTTCTAACCCCGCCCCCTCAAAATTTGATGTTTTACGTTTCAAGGCATGTAGAATCTGAATATCCAATAAAAAACGCTGCAAATGATTGGACAGTGGTTTATTATTATTTCGCTTCAAAATTGATTTAAGAAGACTATCCATTTGTCATGTTAAATATTCCGAACATTTGTGAACATTCCCACCGAAAAACAGATGGTAACTATAGGGGAAAACTCATACCAAGGGGAAAAACCATACAATTGCCACACCAGCCTGGAGCTTGTGGCGAAGATGATAAACGGTTTTTAAAATGCCATAAATTCGAGAAAATGTGTTACTTGGGAGGCCATAATTATTCTTAAAGGCCTTCAAAAAGAGGTCGCAGAGCGCCGGCTAGGGTTGTGCGGGGACATACACCGTCGAGGGTTGAGTATTTACTGCGAGTGCCGTATATCATACTCATCTCGTCTCAAAAGCTGTGCTCCTAGGAAATTCTTGCCAAAAAGACAGGAAGCCTTGCTCCCACTTCCCCATTTTATTAATGATTCATGAACTCTGCGAGGAAATACATTCGCGCTGGATTGAAAAGTGCTGAAATGCATGTAGCGTCCTTGGAATGTTATTAAGTTAAGCTGTCCTGGTTGTTTAAGGTTAGTTACTGGGCGGAGTAAGGAATGTTGTTTGTTCCTTGTGACATACGATACTGGGAAACATCGCTAAGTATATAATTTGTATTTTATTTCATCGGGATAGAGTGACAGCTACGTCATCACGTTGAGTTGAAGATATAATTTACTCCGCAACGTGTACAAGCACGTCGATTAAATTGCGCAATATAATGGAAATTGTGTTTAATGAAAATGGAACGTGTATAACGCACTATAGCTTCTTTGCTCACGTTCATTAGTTAATTTTTTCGAATGTGTCATACATTATCTCGATCAAGTTGAGGGCCTAGGATCGATACAATTGAAGTAGAGCTTGTTCCCTTATTATGACATATTATATATAATATTTACATATTATTCTATATTTATTATTACATTGGAAAGTATGTAAGTAAATTTTTTGTTGATTATAACATCGAACCAAACGTCATCTCATCTAGGCCAATCCGTAACAACATGCCACCTAGTGGGACGTGTAAGAAAAAGAGCATTTAAAAAAACTTTAAAAAAAAACCGAGTTCAAAAACTTTGTCTATAAAATACACTCTGAAAAGGAAAAAATAACAAAAATGTCCCAACTTCGCAGCAACTCATTCGCCAACTACACATTTTAAGGACTACTTTACTACTCGTATTGACCTGACCACTTCCTGATTGATTGGATCACCTTCCCTAATAATATAAAAATTACTATTTCTCATTTCCCAAATGATTAAAAGATTTTCCTTTCACCTCTGAATTGCCTCCAGATTGATCATCTTTTGGAGTCGGCGCCTCTCTTATATTGTATTGGAGAAGCCTATAGATTCCGAATTAGTTAGAATATAAATGTCATGAGTTTTCACGATTCTTGAACAGAGCACATCAGCATTTATGAGAACTGATTATTAACAATATCGATTTGAAGGTGACTATTCACGCCTTTTCCTAAAAACCATTTCAGATTTCTCTAAGAATCTTTACGTCCAGACCCAGACTTATTACCTGGCACCTACTAATTTATCGTAAATTCATATTTATTTGTAACCATCGGTTATTTTGCCAGAGAGGCGCCGACTCCAAAAGATGATCAATCTGGAGGCAATTCAGAGGTGAAAGGAAAATCTTTAAATCATTTGGGAAATGAGAAATAGTAATTTTTATATTATTAGGGAAGGTGATCCAATCAATCAGGAAGTGGTCAGGTCAATACGAGTAGTAAAGTAGTCCTTAAAATGTGTAGTTGGCGAATGAGTTGCTGCGAAGTTGGGACATTTTTGTTATTTTTTCCTTTTCAGAGTGTATTTTATAAACAAAATTTTTGAAGTCGGTTTTATTTTTTACAGTAGGCTTTACAGAATTTTCCCAAGCTTTCATTATTGTGTTCTTGTCACTTACTACTAACCGGCCAAACTCAATTCATAAGTCCGTTGAACGTTGAAGTTCTAAAGTATAATGATTACCTAACTATTTTCAATGTTATTATGTTGACTGAGAGTGAGTTTGAACGTTTGGAATAATCCATCCACTGATTTGGGTCTCTTGGTCAACATACCGGATACTTTGATCCCATTGATACACCTTACAAAACTCAGATAATTGTCTACACCATTGCTGGTTACTAAATTGCACCAATTCACTCGTTCTTTATTTCTCTAACGATAACAGAGTGATGATTTCCTGAAGCGTATCCGCATTCACACTGAATGAGAGAATCCGAATCAAATTTCAGAAATTCGCCAAACGTTTGTGCATTAAAATGAAGTTATTTGGCCTTCAAAACCATGATATTTATTGAAAATTTAATGCCAAATTCAAATCTTTTAACGAGAATGCTATGACGAATGTAGTTTTCTTCTACAAGCATAAATAGTCCAAAAAACGTGATTTTGAAACAATTTTTTTAGAAATACGGCCTAAAAAGTATCTAATTTTAGTCGAATCAATACCAAATTTGGATCACGTAAACTAGACTTAAATTTGAACAATTTAAGTTTAAAAACGATGGACAACAGTTTTTGTTTGGAAGTTATGAGGTCTCAAACACAGGTCCATTAAAACATCGATTGCTCCCTTATTATGCCACCTAAACTTGATTTTTTACCATCGTTAGAAAGCTCCAGCTAAGTGCTTTCAAGTGCGATAGTGTTCCTATTTTTTTCTCGACGTGGTTGGGAACGGTGCCCGAAAAACCTCAAAAAAGTGAAAGTTGGCATCACGTTTTTTGTTACACTTTCTTCTCTACACGCTATATTAGAATGCCGAACGAAAGATTGAAGCTAGACCCTTGTAGGCAGATAAATTATGAACAAAATGACACCAGAAACAAAACAATCGAGCAAGTATTCTAGAAGTTATAAGCTTGCAAAGTCAAAACTTCCTTTTTTGCGAAAATCACGTTTTCCGGCGTTTCTCCGCGTCTGGAGACGTAACTACTGGATGGACTCAATTGAAAAAATTATGGGACCTACCTGGATAGTAACCCTTTCAAACAAAAAAAAAAGTAACCCGATCGGACGTACAGGAGCTGAACGCCGGTGGACAACACATACCGAAAAAAAAAATCCCGCAAGACAACCATAGTAACCTCCTCCTTGTTTGAAGTCGGTTAAAAAGAAATGCACTTTAGTGGCTACAGTACGTTTTTAATAGAATGATTCTATTTTTTGTAATTAGAGATTTTTTATTATCTACCCTATTTTCCAAAGTTATAGATGTGTTGCTTAATCTAAACGTTTTTATTTGTAAGACTCATCAAGCCCTTTGTAGCAAAACAGTTTCCACTTCATCCCATAAGAGGCCATTTGGTTTTCTAACTCGAACAATATTCACCGCAGAAGTCCTTTACTGTTCCATCCTTTCAACCCATCACGTTTCAAGGCAAACTGGAAGACTTTTCTCTTGGGCTTATGTCCTCCTCGTTTTCACCCTTTATATAGGGTTGAAACTTCATTAATGAAAACGAGGGAAACTAAGGGATGGGTCAGTTGTAGTCTTACGTGGTTCTCTTCAACTCCAAGGGCCGGAAGGCTTGAAACACTGTTACACGTACAGTTGAGATATTATTGAGATATTTGGTCGTACACGATATGCGACAGAAAACGGTTTTTATTCCTGTAGATTTTGTAATAAGTTGCAAAGAGTTAATCAATCTTTAATGTGCCGATCAGAATGTTCGGTTACTGAGCGCCACATGAAAATCCAGACCTTGTTACCTTTTTTACTTTACTTTACTGTACTTCTTCGTAATAGGAGAGTGTAGATCGCACAGTACTTCTATGTTTGAGTCAACGCACAGCTAAGCTCGCCGTAATTGTACTAGTAACCAACAATTCATGGCCTTCAGCGTTCAAAATAAAAAAAGAACGTGGAACGTTCATGACTAGGAAGATCTGCGGTTCAAACGTTAGGTGGCTTCTACCATTATTTTCCTATTTTACAACGTCTATTCATTTAGTTGAGCTGTTCGCGCTTAAAGAATAGTAGAAAACCGTTTAGAGCCATTTCCCTCGAAATGACTAAAAAAAGCCGTACAGTTTTTTTTTAATTAATTTATTTATTTTTTTTTTATTTTTTTTTTTTAAATAGGCATCATTGCGTAGGTACCTACCTAGTTAATAATTTTTCAAAGTGAAGAAATAAAAAAAATAATAATAACAACAATTGAACAATTTAATCGGAAGAATTAAGATTTTCCCCTTCGAATTCGAACTTTGCGTCCAATTTCTCGCGAGAATAACAATTAAATGAAACTAACCGAAAAACAATAGATCGAAAAAACTAATATATAAAGAAAATATCAAGATTTCAAATAATAATGATTGATGATGTTTTTACTGAAAAATAAAGTTAGCTCATATATATTCGTTCATTAATTCGACGTCACCGCAAATTCATTATTAGTTAGAAAGTAATAAACTGAGAAAAAGGAAATGGAAAGAGACGCAATGTCTGCGACCAAATATGCGAGGAAATTGCCTTGTGAGAACAAAGTCGGCAAGTTCGTAACACGGTACACAAGCAAGGTGTTGAAAACCAGGTAATTGAAAATTACCTCATTTCATAAGGCGTTCATCAGATAAATTTATCTACCTTTTCCGTTATGAAAACTAGGGTAGTTTGGGCATTGATAAGATACAAACCTTTCATCTTTCGTAGAAATTGATTTTTACTCATCAGCTCTGTTCCGGCCTTGGCCTACTTGTTAATGTATTCGCGTACGAACTTGCTAGAACTTGAAGCGCGTACATAATGTATCCTGTATCCGTTTGTAGCAGTTCGTTTCACTATCAGGACATGCGCAGTGCCGATACGGATTTATCAAAAGCGCGCTACAGCCGTGTGCTCGTCCCTCTCGTGCTGTATCCTCCGTAGTGAACACACGTGCTTTCTCGTTATATTCAATTTTCCCGAGCCTTTTGCTTTGTCTGTGGTTTTGCCCTCCTGTCCGACCCAAAGGAAGGAGCTATTTCGGAATTTCGCTATAATTCCGGAACCGAGCATAGCAATCGGGAAATTGTACGGCTTCCGACACGCCGTCCTTAGGCTGCGCCCATCCAGCCTTGCTTCGTATCCTGCGATCGAACGCCCTCAACCCGTTGTCGTCGTCGTTGACAAGTTCCCCGGCGCTGAATTTGGAACACCGAGGTGCCGCCGTCGATCCAGGAAAGTTGGACGAGGATCCGTTCGTCTCCTCCGTCCATTCTGTTCCCGCCTTGAACAGGTCAGAGATTTATATTACCTATTTTATATCTCCTCTCGATCGGTCAACGTCTCGCGTCGCGTACAGAACATTTCGCCGCTCGTCGTTTTCGCGAATATTTCTTTTCGTTCGCCTATTATAATTTCCGAAGCGTTGGAAATATATTTTACCTTTTTCAATATTTTTTATTTATCTTCCTTCAGCCCGTATAACTTCGTCACCTCTTTTTTTATTTTAATCCAAATCCCCGAGTTTAAACCGGTTGAATATTAATTCATCCGGCTCGGCCAGGTTTGCCGATTCATTCTTTTCATTGGTAGCATTGAGCGTGGTTGACGAGGTTACACGTGTTGAATAGATCGTTCGATATATTTTTGTATAATCGTACATTTCGAATCGATCGTTAATTTCAGCTGCAACACAACGTTGATTCTCTTTCAATTCATTTCATATCTATTTGTTCGAAGTAATCTAATCGATTCATTTCATACAGGCTCATCCCCCAAAGCCCTTGATTTGTTCTGTCCTGCAATTCATTTTCGCCTCAACGAACTCTAGGCTGTGTCTAGATAATAGTTGATGCACTCATTCCCCCGCCTACATTGTTCCTGCATTATCTCGAGTCCGCCAACAGCTGACTTCCTTATCGATCACTTTCGTTTTCACTGGTGCACTATCAGTGTCATTATCGTTCTACTTTCACTTGTTTTTGTTTTGATCGAATTCCTACGCAATGACTGAAGTAGAGGAACAAAAGCGTCTCTTAGCCCAGCTCAAAAAGAAATTGAAAGGGACTGGTTCTGAAATTCAAACAATTAATAATATTGGTAAAAAGGCTATTCAAGATAATTCTTATATTGATGAGTTTCGAGGACGGTTCAGGGTTTTGGAGAGATTTTATTCTCGATTTGAGGGTCTGATTGATCAAATTACCGATCTTCAAGAACAGGTTGAGGGTACCGATTCCTATCCTAACGCGGAAGAAAGGCAAATGATAGATACCGTTAAGCGATATTTTTACGAATCGAACGTAAATTTCGAGAAAATAAATTCCAATCCCCTTCCAGCAGCCTCAAGATCGATGCTTGAGACAACTGCTGTCGGTCAGTCTTCCGGAAATGTTACATTCGAATCGCGTTCATCCAATTTACCGAAGTTGACTTTGCCGCGGTTTGATGGGGCGCTTATTAATTGGCCCAAATTCCGTGACATGTTCACTTCACTAGTTCATAATGATCCCAATTTATCATCGATGGAGAAATTTCATTATCTAATAACTTCCTTAGGTGGAAATGCGCTGTCTCTGATTGCGCATGTCACACTTGAAGAAAAACATTATGAATTGGCGTGGACGACATTAAAACAATCGTTTGAGCATAAACGTATGCTTTCGACTGCGTATCTTAATCAGTTGCTCTCCTTCAAACCGATTCAAGGCAAAGCTACGGTTGATTCTTTAAAATCGTTCATTTCGCGTGTTTGCGATAACGTCGCAGCGTTCAAGCTTTTAAAACTTGAGAATGAAGCCGATTTTATTTTGTTTCACCTAGCTGTTAGAGGTCTTGATCCCCACACTCGGGAACAATTTGAACTCATTCTCGAACATCAAGAAATTCCCACCTTTGATAAATTAACTAAATTTGTTCGCGATCGTTCAATTGCATTGCAGCTCGCTGAAAGTAATTTAACATTTCGGCCTTCTCCCCCTCCCCCCATCGTTAAACATTTTTCTCAGCCTACGAGGAACCTAACTCGTAAAACTACATTATTGGCTAGCAAAGTTACTGATTCTAAATCTGCACCAAAGTCAGATAATCAAAATTCGGAGTCGACTTGCCCAATTTGTAGAAATACTCACCCAATTTTAAATTGTCCAGTTTTCCATACGTCCTCAGTCCAAGAAAGGATTCAACAATTGAAAAATTGGCACGGTTGTAGAAATTGTTTATCGAATTCCCATTTAACCCCCCGTTGTCCTTCAAAGTGGCATTGTCGTTTTTGTAGACAACGACATAATTCATTCTTATGTTTAAAGGTCTCTGATCTTGCATCCAACCCTAGCGATTATCCAGCACCAAGTACTAGTGGTAACAATTCTAGCCCTACTACACTCAAATCCACATTGACTGAACCTATCGAAAATCGAGTCATTTTGGGTACCGCACTAGCCGAAATCCAAGACTCACGAGGTCAATTCCAACAAATTCGACTCGTAATTGATAGTGGCAGTCAATGTTCGTACATCACCCAACGATGTTTGAACCGACTTGGTTTGCCTGTAATTAAAGTAAATAAAACTATCTCCTGTGTAGGTGGTACTCCTTTTGAAGGAGCTAAAGGATTAGTTTCATGCATAATTCGTTCAAAATTAAATCGCACTCCTAATCTGACTACAGATGCGTTAGTGGTTAAATCGATCACCTCAAATCTTCCCAACGCTCCCATTTCTCCAAAAATTTGGCAGAAATATTTATCATATAATTTAGCTGATGTGAAATTTTTTGAACCAGCACCTATAGATTTTCTTATAGGCGCTGATTTGTTCGGACTTGTCATGACTGGCTGCAAAGAGTCAGTTGGTGAAAATTTGCCCCAACTATTTTCGACAATTTTTGGTTTTGTTATTATTGGTACTATTCATGACAATTCTCCTATTAAAAATAACGAAACATTTTCTTTGTTTAATTTGACGTCATGCCATGAAAATCTGAATTTCCAATTGGAAAAATTTTGGGAAATAGAGGATATCGATTCCAAACCGAGTAAAAATCCAGATGATATTGCTGCTGAGGAATTTTTCGTCTCGACTCACTACCGGCTCTCTGACGGTCGATACGGCGTACGTCTTCCTTTTAGAGATGACGTGCCCGATCTTTCGCCTTCACAGAATCGCGCTAAAAGGAGATTCCTCAACCTAGAGTCAAAACTTCGACGTAATCTTGATTTTCTGGCCACTTATCATGATTTTATGGACGAGTACATAAATTTAGGTCATATGGAGTCAACGACCGCAATTTCTCGCTATGTCATACCGCATCACGGTGTAACAAAGGATGATCAATTTTTGAAAATTTTGGGTCTGCAATGGGATCCTAAAAAGGATGTTTTTTCTTATAAAATCAAACCTCCCAATTTTCTTTCATTCACGAAGCGCTCCATTTTATCCACGGTGGCCAGAATATATGACCCTTTGGGTTTTCTCTCCCCTTCGGTTTTCCGCATGAAAGAATTCGTTCAAGAATTGTGGAAATTAAATCTCGGTTGGGATCAGAATATTCCTCAGAACCTCGTTACGTCATGGTCCGAAATAATTAACCAGTTACCACTTCTTTCGCAAATAGAAATTCCTAGATATATTTTCATTGACAACAATTTTCAGTGCCAATTCGTAGGATTTTCTGACGCCTCTAATAGAGGCTATTGCGCATCAATTTATTTACGGATTATTACTGATAGTAATATTTCTGTTAATTTATTGACAGCCAAAACAAAATTAGCACCAGTTAAGCAGTTAACTTGTCCACGTTTAGAGCTGTGTGGTGCTTATTTACTAGCCAAACTCTATAATTCCCTATCCGAATTTAAAACCAATTTGAAATGTCACATTGAACCCCCCTTGCTGTTCACTGATTCATCAATAGTATTGAGTTGGATCAACACCCCCCCTCACAAGTTGAAATTATTTGTTGGAAATAGAGTTGCCAAAATCGCCGAACTCGTTCCAATTGCGTCATGGTTCCATGTAGATGGTTTACAAAACCCTAGTGATGCTGGATCGCGCGGATTATTGCCGAGTCAGTTAATTAACCATGAGTTGTGGTGGCACGGACCCAAATGGCTTTCCAAACCAAAGGAGATGTGGCCAGAATCCCGGTTCGATCAAATTGTTGACTTGCCGGAGCTTAAAAGGGATTCCATTGCCACTACAACTCTCGTTTCCACAACTACCCCCACTATCATTGATTTTATTTCCCGATGTTCAAATTATAATCAGGTGTTACGAGTGGTGGCTTTGATTTTGCGAGCGTTTCACAATTTTAAATTCAAAAATAACACTCGTCAAGGTGCTCTCACCGCTAGAGACTTGCACGAGGCTTTTCTTGCTTGTGTTCGAGCTATTCAGCGCAACGCATTTTTTGAGGACGGAAAACGGACATTGTCCCAGGTAACCAATGCCTACCCTTCCCTTAATTTATACATGGATTCCCAAAATATTATCCGTGTTGGTGGTCGACTCCGAAACTCCTCTCTTCGTTCCGAACACAAGAATCAAATTCTCCTACCCCATCAGAGTCATTTTTCCAAAGTATTAGTGGACCATTACCACAAATCATATCTACATCCAGGGCCCAGCATGCTCCAGGCGCTTCTCCAAACGCGTTTCTGGATTCCAAATATGAGACGGCTTGTACGCAATCGCACATTCTTCTGTTTGAGGTGCTACAAATCTAAGGCTAAATCGGTATTTCCATTTATGGGTGATCTTCCGTCTTTCCGCTTCACGGAGGGACGGGCCTTTCTCCACGTTGGCATTGACTTCGCTGGTCCTTTTGCTATGAAAGAGTCCAATCGAAGGAAGGCCTCCGTGAGCAAGGTTTATTTATGCTTGTTCATTTGTATGGTGACTAAGGCTGTACACCTCGAAGCCGTAACGAGTCTGTCTACCGAAGCGTTTTTAGCTGCTTTGAATCGCTTCATTTCGCGTCGAGGACTCCCCAATGCTGTTTATACAGATTGCGGGACAAATTTTGCTGGAGCTGCCCGTGAGCTCAAGCAACTCGAAAAGTGGTATCAAGACGAGCAAACAAAAGATTCAATCCTTCGCCATGCCTCCGCTTTAAAATTTGCTTGGCATTTCAATCCCCCATATTCGCCCCATTTTGGTGGGCTTTGGGAGGCTGGTGTAAAGTCAGCCAAACGCCACCTTCGACTGGTTGCTGGGGAAACACCGTTGACGTATGAAGAGATCAGTACGCTCTTCGCTCGAATCGAAGCGGTGCTGAACTCGCGTCCTCTGTGTCCTCTGTCAACCGACCCAAATGAAGCTGACTTTCTATCTCCCGGTCATTTTCTGATCGGAGCCCCTCTCCTTTCCAACCCTGAACCTACTCTTCTTGACTCCAAATTAAATTCACTCTCTCGTTGGCAATTAGTTAAAAGATTTTCAGAAGAAGTTTGGAACCGATGGCGTCTGGAATATTTGACGACGCTTCAGGCTCGTGCCAAATGGCACAAGAGGTCTTCCAATGCAAAGGTTGGAGATCTGGTGTTGCTGAAATCTGAAAGCGCTTCTCCCCTTCAGTGGCCTGTAGGCCGCATCACTGAAACGTTTCCTGGCAGGGACGGTGTCGTGAGAGTTGTAACTGTTGCGACATCCACCTCTGACTTGAAACGATCAGTTGCCAACTTGGTCCCTCTCCTCCCTCTTGACGAAGAGCCTTATAACAATTAACTTTTTTTGTAACTTCACTGTCACGTTGCGTTGTTTTGGAATTAATTTATTTCAACTCTTTTTTTTTTTGTATTTCCTATGAAAATTTGTATCCAAATTTTGGTGGCCAGGATGTTCCGGCCTTGGCCTACTTGTTAATGTATTCGCGTACGAACTTGCTAGAACTTGAAGCGCGTACATAATGTATCCTGTATCCGTTTGTAGCAGTTCGTTTCACTATCAGGACATGCGCAGTGCCGATACGGATTTATCAAAAGCGCGCTACAGCCGTGTGCTCGTCCCTCTCGTGCTGTATCCTCCGTAGTGAACACACGTGCTTTCTCGTTATATTCAATTTTCCCGAGCCTTTTGCTTTGTCTGTGGTTTTGCCCTCCTGTCCGACCCAAAGGAAGGAGCTATTTCGGAATTTCGCTATAATTCCGGAACCGAGCATAGCAATCGGGAAATTGTACGGCTTCCGACACGCCGTCCTTAGGCTGCGCCCATCCAGCCTTGCTTCGTATCCTGCGATCGAACGCCCTCAACCCGTTGTCGTCGTCGTTGACAAGTTCCCCGGCGCTGAATTTGGAACACCGAGGTGCCGCCGTCGATCCAGGAAAGTTGGACGAGGATCCGTTCGTCTCCTCCGTCCATTCTGTTCCCGCCTTGAACAGGTCAGAGATTTATATTACCTATTTTATATCTCCTCTCGATCGGTCAACGTCTCGCGTCGCGTACAGAACATTTCGCCGCTCGTCGTTTTCGCGAATATTTCTTTTCGTTCGCCTATTATAATTTCCGAAGCGTTGGAAATATATTTTACCTTTTTCAATATTTTTTATTTATCTTCCTTCAGCCCGTATAACTTCGTCACCTCTTTTTTTATTTTAATCCAAATCCCCGAGTTTAAACCGGTTGAATATTAATTCATCCGGCTCGGCCAGGTTTGCCGATTCATTCTTTTCAAGCTCTCTAAACAAGGCTTTTTTGTATGAGCAGTAGAATCATAATTATGGTAAGGTACTAATTGGTATCGAAAGTGAGGCGGAGATGATCAAAGAAGGTCAATGACTATGATTGAATAGTAAACAATGAGGCAACTGCCGTTATTTGCTTATCACACACAGTAATATTATTATCGCTTTCGTAATTTATTTCCATGCCGGTAACACGAATATGCATTGATGTAAACATTTAAAACAAATAATAGGGTTATTAGAGCAACGTACTTGTAAATGTTTTTTTGGCAATACTACATGTTGCTGCTGCCAAAACTTGCGAACGAATCTCATCGATTAGGCTATGAAAATAACTTTGTGCCGTGACAAATGGTGGCCAATGGGATGAGATACATTTCAAGGTGACGACCACATATCGCCTATAGATACGTATTGCATTTCCTCATAATATAATATGTTATCGCTTTTGTTTCTCATGCCGTTTACATTGCCATAGAAGAGAGGTTGTCGAAAGGAACACTGCTCAAGGAAACTTCAAAGGAATATTTCAGCCTGGCGGGAATGATGTGTGAAGAAAAAAAAGTTAGCAAAAAGTGGCATAAGGACAGAAAATGCGTTACGCACGCACGTCCTTGTCTTTCCGACATTGGACTCGCCAAAACGAACGGCTTTCTTTCTGAAGCGTATAAAAGATAAAAGGAAAGAAGAACGAATTTCTCCTTTTCAGGAACAGAAAGCTTTTTTCTTATTGATTGTGACCTCATTTCGTTTATACGTGGTGATACGGAGCCCACGCTCGCCCTAAAGACGGTTACGAGAAGTTTGGAGGAATGTCCAAACATTTTACAAAAGGCTGATTTAGACTAAGTCGAATAAAATCTTTTGGAAACTCAAATTGAAAGAAAGAACGTTTCCGTTTTGTTTAAAAAATTAGGGAACCGATGTTAATTCTTCGAAACGCCTGCAAACAGGGACAATTTTGGCATAAACCTGCCCAAATGATCTATTGTTTTCGCGATAAATTACACCGTATTTCATGAGTGCGAGACGATAGCAGGGGAATAAAGTAGGAAAGTGACTTTATTTTTAAAAAATTGCGGGGGTCGAAGCAAAGAGCAATGCCGATACCGTGGATTCCGAATGCACTACTGTTCTCAACGCGTGTTTGCGTGCAGCAGCAGAAGCCAAATAAAACCAGCCAATGATAGCTCGGTGGTTTAATGTTTAAAATATCCTTGACGATTTTGGTCGATCATGTACCACCATACGAACCGTGATAGCACAGCGACCAGTGACCGCGGAAGTCGGTAGTTAACGGCTAGGTTTGGCTTGCAACCACTGATATTATGATAGAAACTCCAAAACAAAAAACTTTGTTTATTGAATACACCGCAAAAGAAATATAATTAGATATTGGGTGAAAGTGGTGATAATACTGTTCACGGCTTCCGTTCAGCAGTATGGAACGGTTCTGTTCGCATTTGAAAGTTATATACATGCATAGATCGAGAAGAACTTTCGCGGCAGGAAAAGTTTTATGTAAGCAATCGGGTAAAAGGTCTTCGGCGTCTTGTGAATAATTGAATCTACGCGGCGCAGTCACGCCTTAAAGAGCTCGTATTTTAGTCATCATCGTTAACCGTAATGCTACCAGGACAGGAACTTCTTTTTTGCAGTTCCTTATCTTAGGGCTCCGAGCATTAAACCATACTCAGCCGACTGACTGATTTTGTTGTTACATAATTGTATTGTAGAGAAGCTGCTAAAAAACAATGGCGTTGAAATAATACAGAACTGTTCAATTATTACATAATTATCATCTTTTAATGCACAATGTCGGATCGCACGATTTTTAAAATTTATTTTGAATTAGGGAACAACTGAAATATAATATTCCCTAAGTATGAAGTAAATGCATTCCACTATAAATTGTGGAATTAAAATGTTTCATGTTTCAGCCCTATCTATGCGCGTTTGTGGAAAGAAAGTGGATCGACGGATTGAACAAATGGGTAACTGAAATGCATCGCTATTTTTTTTAGAACTATTGCGAATATTGTTGGCCGCTGTGGAAATGTATGCAATGACAATCATTACTAACTAAGTAGGCGGTATAACTTTTTTATTTACCGCATCTCCGTGAGCATACCGATTTTCCATAGCTTTATATTATAAAATGTATTATTTTTTTTTTTTAGACAAATTTTGAGTGATGTGAAAATGAAAAAAAATCAATACTTCCATTTACTACGTAAAAATGGAAGTAAAAAAATCAAATGCTTCGAAAAAAAATTAAATAGCTATCTGCTACGTCATTACACATTTGAGGTGCTTTGCTCTTAGACTCATAGTGGATCACAATTTATATTCCCTTGAAAAAATACTCACAATTTTGTAGGTCAATGATATTACATTTGGCTAGAGAGGTAAACCCCTGTAGGAATTCTTTATTGAATTTTGTTCATACATCTTAAGGCTTTTTCGGGCTGGATAGCCCGATCCAATTCAATCCGTGTAATGTGAAGGCCACATTAGGAAGAAGAACGGACCTTTCATCTGAACTTCGAGTGACATATTAAAGGTTTCTACCAAACTGAAGCCTAGCCCAGACGTATTATTCTCAATTACAAGGCTGGGCTAGCAAATGATATCAAGACTTGGCAGCAGCTTTAGACGGGAAATGAGAGCGAGAAACCGACGGTTGAGATTGCGTTCAATGTCTTTCAAGGATTCCTGCAATTTCGAATCTGACCGTAAGTCATTCTGTCTCCGCTGAATCACAACATATAGTCCTGAATTCAATTGGAGTTTGGAGTAGGTGTGATTTTTGTTTACCCTTACAGTGCGAAATCAACTAAATATGCCTCCCACATGCAACCTCTAAGTGATATGATCGATATCGGCGGTTTAGAAACACAAACCAATACACAAATAGAAACGAGTAACGACTTTACAGACAGTGTTTTTATTGACAGACAACACAAACGACATAGTCCACAAAACGACGGACGGTAGAGAATGGATACAAGAACAATGTTGCCAACTCAAATCAAAATCACTTCTTAACACTAAGTTGGTGAGCATGTTCGTACAAATGTTTGCAATTTCGAAATACTCTATTGGTCGGTGAATACATTATCATAACTTCACGAAAGAAAAAAGTAAAACTGATGAAAGTTATTACTTTAAAAAAATACATCCTTCTAGAGCACCCTCATGTTCTGACTCATTCTATGAATGTAAAATGTCGTGGTACGGTTCTTGAAGCTGACCACACGTGGATTGCTTGTCAGTTGCTCCCACCCACCCATAAATTAGTATTTTGCATTTTTTTTTTTTTTTTTTTTTTTGAGATGAGCTAGTTGAAGATATTTTTAGATATTTCTATAGCGGGTCGAGGAAGAAACGCGTCACTAAAAGGTGTCAGTCAGACACAACAGACCTCGTTATGAATAACGTTCGTCTATTTCCATTTCACGTTCGTTTCGCCACGTCAGTGTGACACCTAACTCGCTGTAAAGGGAAGAACGATTTTTTTGCCCATTCTTTAGTCCAAAAACTTTGCTCTACGAATAGATCAAATAAATCACTTCGGCAGGTGGAGAGTTTTTCTGTTCTAGAAATTAAAAAATAATTAAAGAACTGAAGGAATATCATTTATACAGTCTTTTACAATCCTACTGAAATCTGAAGTGGATATAGGTATGATAATAGTTGACATTTGATCTATTACACATTCACATAATACCACACATAATACCGCACGAAAAATCCGAATGAATATCTCCCTTCCGTTTGAAATTTTACAGCTTCTTAATTAAATTAATTGTTGAATTCGAAATTCCAAAAGTGGTTGAATTCACTTTCAAAAATAGTACCTACATCGTTAGTAAAAGGAATAAAAGACATTTTCAGAAATCTTCAAGACTAGTTCTGTAGTGCAGCTGTTTCGAGTGCAGTTAATTAACTGTACCGTTGGTTAAAGTGGTATCAAAATCATACCCACCGTATGGTGACACCGACCAGTCGTAAGGATGCTTGGCGAGGATAGCGTCGCATAATCGCAAAACTTGCGTCACTTCTTCTAATTCTTTCTGGTTGTCTGTCTTCGATAGTCTTCCGACTTCCCCTGCAACGGCAGATTAGATTGCTTAGCATACGGAGAATTTGTTGTTAACGAATGAAGAAATTAAAGAATTTTCAGAACCCGAGATATACCTACGATGATTATTATTTATGGGTAGCACCAAGTACAAATTTGGCGCAGGAACATTCGGTAGCAAGTACAGGTATTCAGCCTTTACTTCAAAACGCTGCAAATAATTTTACAGTGGTTTATAATTCGTTTGCTTCAGTAATGATGAGAAGACCATCCATTCGTGATAGTAATTATTCCGAACATTTGTAAATGTTCCCAACAAACAACAGATTGGTAACTAGAAGGGACAATTCTGTAGCAACTATTGTAATTTTAATCATTTTTCATTTTTCTTAACTTTCAAATTGAAAGCAAATTTTTTCGCCTAATGGTACAGCTAAAGAGAGTGTTTGACGAGCTTTCCAACGAGTATAAAACGATTTTCATAGCTCCAAGAACTCTCGAGTCATGCCAAATTTCTGAATATCTCCAAGTTCAACACTAAAGCTGCGATAACTCGAGAAGCTGCGAAATCCGTAAAAATTGATTCAAACACAACTTTGTCCGAAAAACATTCGAAATTACGAAATTTCTCCCCCTCAAAACCCCCCAAGAATACCCTTAAAATTGAGCTAGCAATGTGGTTAAAGAATTGGGCCGTTGCGAGATTGACTTTGGGTGAAAATTTCAAGAATTCAGCTATTATAGTTTTGTCGGAAAAGTGGTTATGGCGTACGGCGGACGGACAAAATATTTTTTATTAGATATTCGGATTCTACGTGCCTTGAAACGTAAAACATCAAATTTCGATGGGGGTTAGAAAAAATGTTCTTGGACGATTAGAATGGTTTATTATTGAATAATAAACCAATATTGAATATTATTAAATAATAAACCAATATTGAATAATGAACGAATATTGAATAATAAACCAAAGTCTTTATCTCAAAATTTATATCTTAGAGATAACATTTAACTAATTGCTTAGTTACATCAAGTCGATCCTCAACCGTCTCCAATGATGTACCGAAAAACCTAAATCAAGAGCGAGTCGAGATTCGATTTTGGGAATAGGTTTTGAGTCAATAGCTGGGAGTTGAATCACGAGGTACATTCACGTTTTGTACAAATCGTTTGCTTCCAATACTATTGAAATATCTTTCGGTTTTTGTTCAGAATTTCAAAAATTAAACCTTACTTTACTTAAACAAACAGTTCTAAATAAGTAATAATCTGTACGTTTAATTTTCAATATTTTCGATAATACTAATACTACACATACAAAAATAATGCTAACAAACTAATACTACACATGATGTAATTACCTCGTTGCTTCAGATTATATTGGAACGTATATTATGAAAGAAATATTAAAAAATAAATATTAAGCTGATATAATTCAATGGAAAAAAGTAACGATATGAATATCTGGCTGTTAACATTAGTAATCTTTTTATTTTTAAATTTAAGATAGTGTCTTTTGTGCACAAGGCCAGTTGCACAGCTTCGTATTCAATATCCAATACTATTCATAATGTAAGATTGTTGGCAATATTGCGGATAGCAAACATGATGTTCAGCTTGTAGTTATTCCGAGATTGAAGTTGAGCTACTTAATTGCGCCAAACAGTTATAGTTGTTTGTTGACAGCTGAACCCGGTTGAGCATGTCAACGCGATCCTGTAGTAATCGCCTCTACGGTAAAATGATGTCCATTATAAATTACTGCCATGCATTTCCCTCAACGGCGGATGCTCTGCTCATGTATTCAAAGGGACTGTTCATCCTAACCGCGATCATTCTAAACTGTCTACTATGTATAAAATGATAATTCATTTACACAATTACTTGAAAAATTTGTATTGTAGATTATGGCTAAAAATGGAAGTAATAAAGAAAAATTTGTCGTTCATTTGAATTATCAGGCCCCAGGAATCAAGAGCGGTTTGAATGACTCACTCCTTGACGATATTCAATTTAATGCCTATTTCAATTTTCAATTGCTTGTGCAGTGAAAAGCCCTGAACAGAATGAAACGCACAGTGCGTGTGCTTTGTAAGGGACGATCGGTTGAAATATACTGACGGAAATTTGCTGATCGCGTTTTCATGGCCGCACCAGGAACTTGAGCTTTGCTTTTCGTAGTACCTGCATTAATTTGAATTTATTAATTTTGTTTTGAGAAGTCCTATCTCGAACTTGTCCCTTCCATGTTAGGTGTAAAGGACGGCCACAGTTCTAGCCTCGATTAAGTATAAAACAGAACAATATTTATGTTTATTAAATGTCTCGGTTTATGAAGCAAACGACTGATCTGCAGGATTTTCGAAGATCTCTGCTGAATTCAATATTTCTGTTCAATCTGTTCAATATTTCAACTCGACATTTTCTACATCTCAAGAAAATTGTAAGATTGGAGCCGAGCTCGAATAAATTTGATCGGGCACGAATTCGAACGCAACTCGAATACATATTGCTGAAGGTAACGAAAAAATTGTTAGAATTGAATGGGATGAATGCGAACGGATTGGATGTGAATGTTATGCATAACTCGAAAAGCCACTTGAGGGCGGGGATGGAAGCTGAAAGCTGATTTTTCTGTTATACTTTTCTCGTACATTATTAATTTTTTTTTTTCTATGGGCCTCATTAATAAGTATCTGTCAATAAGTATGACGTACTATACATTGTAAGATATTAATGGGTGTGAGGGGGAGAAAACGAGGCGACTAATTTTCTGATTCTTCATTCGCTGGCCGAAAGTGCTCGGCCAGCGAATAAAGAATCATAGAATGTGTCACCTGCTTTTCCCCCCTTCACACCGCATTAACATCAGGAAATGCGATGACAAGGAAAGGAAGAATTATAAGATATTGTTATACCTTATCAATGCTTGGAGCAACACCGTTAGGGTGATGCGAGCCTTTTGTTTTAAAGTCATTTTATTATAATTTCTACATAAATATATACTATTTGAGAAACAAGTTACGTCCAGCTCAAAAAGTGGTCTTCAAAAGTGTTAAGTGAAAATTAATCCTGCAATCTTATTCAAATTGATTGCTGTTTGAATGAACACCAAAACAGGGAATATGAGGGCATCCAGATGATTTGTAGATGAGAAGCAGAGTAGCTTCCGAATACCCGACCAACTTGTAAACGTAGTTATGTAAATTTCAGGTTGAAGAAAGTTTTAAATGAGTTCGTAGTGGAATGTACTCTTTCTTTTCTAAAAATAGCGAGATAAGTACTGGAGGGGAGAATTGAGCCGAAAAATGGTATTACAGATGGGATGAGTTTTTCGTCCGAATCAGCCTTTAGCGCCCGAAAATCCTGATTGCCACTTCAAACTTTTTCTCTAGGTCTTTCTAAGTTCGTGTGTTCCAGGATAGTATGCAGTCGACTAAATAATTTTTTTACTTAAATGGATCAAATAATTTTTCAAAAATTTCATATTACGAGCATGCAAGAAAATGATACTTGAAGCAGTTAGAATTGCAAGTAGAAAGTTCGTGTTTTCACACATTCCAGCATTTCAATCGTCGTTAACAATGGGTCAAACCATTGGGTCAAGGTTACATGTTTCTTCTTTCTACGTACTTGGATGTATGATTTTTTAGCTCTTATCTGAGAGCGGACCAGACCGTAATAATCGGTATTGTCGGGAGTACAAAAGATGTGCGTTATGACCAACTGGAAAACCTACAGTCCTATCTATGTATGTAGTCGCGAATACATTCTGCTGCGGGGTCCACCCCGTAGCTTTATACACTTCTTATTTGAGTTTTTGGAGAGGCTTTATTAATGTCCGTCGCATGGTAAATTTTCATTGTCACAGTTGAAGAGCCAGAGCATATAGTGTTTTCGTAAGGCTCTTAAGGCATCGGAGGGTGTTTTACATTATTCATAAAAGCCAAAAGGGTTGACATGTTTACCTTTTAGCACAAACTGTTATTAACCACTAAGGCTCGACTGAATATCCTATAAGCTGGCGATTCGGAGAAACTGAAATGCCGGGGGTCGAAAGAGGGAAACCCGATAGGACCCAGTAAATCACATTCGACTCTGTATAATCACGAATGAATCGGAAAAATATGAGCATTTATTGATACTAGATAGACGGGGAGTGTTGACAAGGCGACTTTTTTCTCCATATTTGTCCATTTCTTCAACCGACATCTCTCTCACAGCATAGGTAGCCAAAGTCTCCTATTGACTCCCCCTCGACCAAGAATAACGATAGAAGAAATGTGGCAACTGAGGAATATAAACTACCTACTTCGAACTTCCTATATTTGTATCATATATAGTGTAGAAGCACTCAGCTTTTGTATATGGCGAACTGTTTATTGAGAGGTACCTAGGTCAGAACTTCAGTTGTTGAATTTTACTCATCCCCATAATCGCTGAACTACAACAGCTTTCAATGCTTTTTAACTATCGAGAAACGTGAGGTATGGTGTCAGCAGTCACGGAACCCCTGATCTATTTTCTAACGGGGGAGAGAAAATACATATTTACTTGCTGATAATCAATAAAGATGTGTCTATGTTAGAAGCGTTTCAACCCAATGGCAATTTTATACAAGCACGATATCTATTATACTGACGAGTCCCCCAAAACCATGCCGCAACACTAGCACGTAATGCGTATGGTACTGAAGCTGGATTCATCATTATAATATTATATCGAGTATTACGTTGCAACTGTGAGATATCAACTTGTTCAACTGAGAGGCCACCGAAAGTTAACAAGCTATAATGTACTCGAGACTCCTAAGGCATTCAGGTAGCTTTTATTTCATCAAGGTTACGTTGACTCACAATTCGGTTTGGGCACTGTTGCAGAAGGGTAACTTGATCAGTTGCATCATCATTGAGTTCTAATAACCAATGGTTTTACACAGCCTCAGGGAACCCAAATGGGCTGTGTTCGGGCTGCGTTACTTGTGAATTACAAAATAAATGCTCAATAAAAAATTTCCATATTTGATTGAAACGCTGCACTGATGTTATCCCAGTCACAAACTCCGAAGCTAGAAAAATTACTACAAAATTAGATTCGGCAGAGGGTGCAAATCAATGCATGGATAGGTTTAAAATATCAAACTCTGTCCCTGAGCTTGTTCTACAGAGGAAACGCCGCCTCTCTGTAACTATTATAATACACGTGCTCTCTATCTGCCCTTTTTCACATTTGATGGAGCAGCGCGCTCTATTTTTCGTTCTTTGTTCGGAACGTTTGCAACCGTCGAACGCTAATTAAGAGAAATTAGCTTTGCGGTGGGACGAGAAAAAAGTTGTGGTAAACCTCTTTGACAACATGGCCTGTTGAATTGAAACGGCTGGCTATTAATCTGAATCGCGTTACAACGCCATAGCGTCGGTCGAGTCGCAAGACACAGAGAGGACTTAATTGAATGTTGGAAGCCCGCCAAATAATTGATTCCTACCAAGTGCTGAGAATCGACTTTTACCCGGACACATTTACCAAGCGCTCTGATCCATTTATGTACTTTATTCAATCAAGTGAACACACGCAGACTCGGGGACCCTTTGATAGAACGCTCCACTGCTATGTCGCCGAATCGACTATATCGCTGCTACCACTACATATAGATGGACCATGCTCAGGATACCACGATGGTCCAGTATCCAGCCAATAATACAGAACTGATGGTTTTGCTAAGTTTATTGAAATGAAAAAATTCATGAGAGATGAATTCAGATAAAATGAGAAACATGAATTCAGAGTTGATGAATAATGACTCGTGATACGTTTCTGAACTTAGCAGTCAGTTGATCACGAAGTTTATTATACCCACCTTACAGTTTATGTCATTATAAATAAATTGTCAACAAAAATTCAAATCGACTGTCAAGTCATTTTGAACTGAGGTTATTGAAATTCTAAGGTTTTGTTTCAAAAGAAATAAATAACTCATCGTCAATTAAGACCAAATAGCGCTTCGTTTTCCCAAAAATTAAAGTAAATAAAGTTGAGTGATGATTTTCCTCTTTTGTCTCAAGCAAAATTGTCGACGCTTTTACTTAATTGAGTTCAAATTGTCGTCGTTGTTGATGCTGCCAAATGTAAACAAGAAGAACTGACTAGCCACATTATAAAAGCCTTTCGCATTCTGTACTTTTGGCATGCTGCCAAAAATTCACTGAAGGATTCCACCTCGGCCGCTCCCGGGCAATTGGCTAGTAACGTATAATTTTGTCTGTCATAACTTTTCAGATTTTTAGAACGGAGATAATTTCCATATATTCCGAACAAAACTGAAGTATCCGCTGCCAAAACACTCGACATGGTTACACGGCCTTCCCATTTAACGGGAGTTTAACTTTTTGTTTGGCAACTACCTAGCCAACGATTACTTTCATTCAGGACGATGGTTTTCAGATTATAAGCGGAGATTGCTTACTCCACACGTTATTGGGGGAACCTCTCAATGGACACTAACCGCGAGAAGGTTGATCGAAAACATTTAGGAGAGGCCCGACAATCTTAAGGTGAATGGTTTCACGAATCTTTCTTATTCAATGTGCCCAATAACTCGTGATATTTGGGGATGAAGCCCAGGAGATGAACAGCTTCTCGACTCCCTTGATAGGACAAAGCCCCTGAGGTTGTTATGCGGTATATGGAATTCAGGCAGGTTTCAAGAGTAACAATAAGACTCTTCTTGGTTGAGTCGTCGCATCTCTCATCGTACTGGGTTGGTGAGAGGGAGAAGAACCAGGCGACATGTTCTCCGATTTTTTATTTACTGGCCGAGTACTTTCGCCCCTTCGGGCATCCTCAGGGCGATGTGGAACCATAGGTTACCAGGGCTGTGGTAACCTACAATAAGACTCGTTCATCATTCTGGACTCGTAGATCAACAAAAAAGATAAACCATTGGTGTGCATAGATCACAGAGCACTTCCACGTTTGAGTCAGCAGACAGATATAATCAATTATAAAATCGGGAAACTCATTCGAAGGTTGCAACGTTCGTACAATACCATATTGTTTCTGAAAAACTAGCCAGGAGACGCAACAACCGAAAATGCACGAACTATGTTAAAAACGCGGAGTTACGGTCTGTGACCCGAAAAAAGAAAGAAGAACCTGCAAATAATTGTACAATGGTTTATTATTCTTCAACTTCAATCTTAAAAAAAAAACATAATTGTAAATATTCTGACCATTAGAAAAATTTCCTACATAATAACAGATTGGTAACTACATGGGCATACTCCTTAGGGAAAAATGTAATTTAAAATAGTTTTCTTCTTCTTAGGGTAACTTTATTATTCGCAGATAAATACGAGATAATTATACTAGAGATGGCGTCACTGCAATTACTGCTTGGTTCATCTACCGGCGTTTATCGTCTATCGGTAATTGGACCTTAATTAACTGTCGAATTTATCGCCTGATGATACAGCTTGAAGGAGTGATTGACGAGCATTCTAAGGAGTAAAGAACGATTTTCATAATTCCACAATTAATGAAGATATCAATCACATAATTATCTAGGCAGATATCTCAATACTTCCGAAATTTCACACAACATTTTCGGAAGTAAGGTGTGTGACACTAACAATAAAAATCAAGTGTCATGCCGTAACCAACATTTCAAGACATAACATGAATACATTGGTTTTTGCGGCCAGTCAAAATCAAAATAAGCACAAGCGAAATAGCGAAAAAAGCTCATATTGTGGAAGTACGAGTACGTTATGTAAGCCAATAGATAAAAAATCATGAGTCATCTTCTCACTAAAACAAACATTTGAAGATCTCAAACGTTAATAAGTAATGACTCTTATGGCATGTATAAAATCAAAATAGAAAAAACTTTGGAAAAGTATATATCTCGGAAAGTGCTGTGTGTTATCCAAAATCTGGAAACGTTCTCTAAAAAAATGTTCTCTGCATGAATGTGCAAAATAAGGCCCATTCATTTAGAGAACATTTTCAGAAAATATCATCAAATTTCATCTTTTTTTCACAGAGACACGGCAACATTCGTTACTTTTTGATCACACACAGATGGATACACAGAGCCATGTCCAGACAGTGTTTTGTGTTGTGTTTGATACCTACTATAGAAATTTCGAAGACAATATCGTTCCAAATTTGGCTTTTCGGACGATCACAATACATCCACTTACTACGTAAACATGAATGTAAAAACGTTGCAAATGATTGATAATGAGGGAAAACTCCTTAGCAACTATGGTAGTTTTAATAATTTTCAATTTTCTTAATATTAGAGCTACCTTACCTTTAAAGCTATCGAACCCTCTGTGGTCTCATTCGATTCAGCGTCTAAAAATGTATTGAAATTTATAACAAATACACCTCTGTTTGGAAAACGTTGGAAAATACGAATTCGCTCCCCTCAAAATCCAAATTCCAAATTCTTGATAGATAACGTTCTCTCTTCGATTAGTTTATGGAAAAACATCTCATACCCGCAATCACGCTGTATACATAAAATTACACTGTATAAGGCTGTAGAGGGCTTTGAATTTCGCCGTAATACAGATTTCCCCAGGCACGGATGCCCGCGAATAAGAGGAAGTAATAAAAAATAACTTATAAAAAGAGGAAAATGGAAATTAGTGTCATACCGATGCCACCATCTTTACGACTGTAGGAACTGATATTTTATTCAACTTGATATTATTCAAAATGCAGATGGTACATAAATATATTCTCTTACTGTTGGGAGGTGAATCCAAGCTTAAATACTGTCGGAGTCCATTCGCCTAGGCTCATGATAATTCCGTACAGTCGCCAAAGAACAATTAAACCTCTTTGATAATTTGGTTTATAAAAGGAAAACAAAATGAAAATTAACATAGGTCCGTACATTCGCTTAGAGTTCATTTTATGAGCGAGGCAAAGTTAATTTAATTGGGGAAAAGGAATAACGAAGTAGTCACGAGGGAACTAATGTGGGCCAGGAAAGGGTGTGTACTGAGTCTAGTTGGTTGGTTTCTCGTATTCTAAGTTAAAAGCACCAGCGAGAGGCGAAGAGACCAAATCCGAATTACAGAGTAGTGCTTGGCTCGAAGCTGATAGCACTTTCAGCGGCTTGGTACTATATGGAGCAGGCCATTTCCATTTTCGAAGCCAATGCACTTAAAAGGCCGGTTTGTAACCTGTTGGCCAGTCCTTCGAAACAGTGAAAACAACCGACTGATTATTTTCAGTTACAAAACCAAACAGCTTGAAGCGGAGTTAGTATCGTGAATTCTTGGTTGGTGTTAGAAATGTACAAGTCCTCTGGAGATGAATGTATTCACTAAATGAACACATCTCAGTGACAACGATTTGTTGCAAATATAATTGTCAAGTTGGTGGATTGAAAGGAAACTAGCACCGCGACGCTCTGCCTACGTTTTTGCCAATTTCTAATGCTAGAAGCCTTAAACTATAGAAGCCATAACTACTTCAATTTATTCCAACAAGGAAGGAGTAGCTACTCCATTTTTCTCCGTTTCTCGCTCCCTGCTTTTTCTGGGCAGACTAGAGCGGTTGAACAGTACTGAGAAACGAAATAGGGTTGCCATAACGCACGCCGGCTTTTACCGGAATGAATTATTATTTTTCCTTTTTCCGTTAAAGGGGTACCTTTCCATCATTTAGCGTAAAGCATCATAAATTTGGTCTTACTGTGTTTAGGTAGTCGTATAAACTGTTCCATCGGAACATTATGATCCAATTTTGATAAGAGAATTTTCCCAAAACTCGTTTCCCACTTCAATAATTTTGAAAACTAAATCCATATCTTATATTGCGAAATAGTTTTTCCCTTTTAAACCTACGTACCAACATCTTCACAACCTTGCTTTGCTTACTGTGGTGCAAGCTTGAGCCATATATTTGTTGAAATCATTAATGTCCAGAAATATTGGAGAAATACTACAAAAATAGGACCTGCTGGAACCATTCGCAAAAACAGAAGATTCAAGTGCATTTCATTACAAACAAATACGCCAATGATTTAGGCTGCTTTAGCTGTAGAATGGGTTTGAATAATCACCTGAGTGGGAAAAAGTATTGTTTGTTTCATGGGCAGAGAGAATATATACAGAAAAATTTTGGTAAGCTTCAATTTATGAAAAACATAAAAAGAGAAAACCGGTATAAAACTTTATTTTAAACCCATTTATTGCGCTCTCATTACTAGGCCAAAGCAAGTTAAAAAAAAAAGAAGTGAATAACCAGAAAATTGTCACTCCTGAAAAAACTCCAACAAGCTCCTGAAAAAATTACGAAAATAATAGGTCAGTTATTTCAGAGTTGTATGAACAAACTTCTAGAGTTGGACACTTTTTTTCGGCAAAGCAAATTTGCATTATTAGAACGATTAGCTCTACTCATTTGCCCGAGGATGCCGAAGTTTCATAATGATAAAACCCTTCTTGTTACGTGTTCACAACTAAGGGTAGCGAAAATAAAAATGAAAATAATAGAGAAGAAATTTATGTTTTTTAATTTAATCGGGTGGCTCGCCACTTCCCACTTTAGTTCAACCCGAATCTTTTTCAGGATTACGTTTATACCGAAGCACCACCTTGACCCTAGTTACTAAGGATCTTCTTCCACATTTTCTCCCGCCTTGCTGCGTGCTCCTTAATTTGGACTTCACTTCTACCATCCAATCCCGGTGGTACAGTCATACATCTAAAAAAAACCCTTTGAAAGAGGATATAGAAACGAGAAATTAAACGAAGTTATTTTTTTAAGGTTCGTAGTAGGCGAATGAAAAACGAATCCCCCGAAGGAAAGGTGGATGAATATTTTTCATCAGACGAGACGAGAAACGTGCTCTGGAAAAATTAATTTATTCAGTATTGATTTTATCCTACGCATTTTTATAGCCAGTTCGTCGCCGCTAGATTAAGATTGATTTGACACGTTGCGTATTTTTTCCTATTTTATTCTCACATAAAGCAGCTTATCTCCGCTGTTGCAGATGAATAATGCCGACGGAAATTTTTAAAGATCTGTGAAAATAAAGCTTAATTGCGTGTAAATAACGCGATACTACTCTCGTGAAAAGCATCCGTTGAACCAACTATGGTGCAGTCAAGTACCGATAAAAACATGTGGTACCGGTGTTGCCATGTTGGTTGCGAAATTCTGATCACAATTCGTAAAGCTAAGCTGAAGCCAACTTGCCATACGTCGCCTGAGGGAACTGTTCCACGCTGAAGTATACGTCGAGACTTTCAACCTCAGGACGCAAGATGAGTTGAAACGTGTGGCTAGAGAATACCGCAGGCAAAGTTACATTTTGTATTATGCTCAGTTAATTAATAGTTAGATTAGATCATAATCAAACTAAATCGTGAAGGTTCACGATCTCTCCAAAAATCTCTTCATTCGGAATCCTAGTTTCTTTTGCTCCGGATTCCTCCAATTAGGACTGACTTTTAGTTTTTCATCAACTTACCACTATCGACTAAACATAGATTAGTCGACTGTCAGAAACAAATGAACAATGCTTTGTTCTCTTGAGTTCTGTGAATTGATTTGTATCAGTGGTTGATCTTGATGCCAACTCAGTAAAAAAAATTTCTCTCTCGTACTCCAGAGATGAAAGTCGACTAATAGAACATGCAGCTTTTGGCCCAAACATGCTACATTGTTAAAAATGGTCTTCTGAAAATATTTTAACCCTCTCGTGTAGCTGTGGATAAGATCCTCGAATTAGATCTACTTGAGTGGTAACGTACCGTTTTATTTTATAAAAATATATAACAAAGAACGGATACATTTTTCAATTTTATTCCATCGTTTTTTAATGATGGTCTACATTTTATCCTTCATCTACTCAGCGCTGCGTCTAACTTTAAGATACTTCAGGCGAGTAAGTTTTCTCTCCTTTCAAATCTTACTAGGGTCTCGATGCGTTTGCTCTCGTAATGCTCCCATTTGCACCTACACTACGCGATAACTTCTGAAAAATACCGCTCAACTCGGAAAATGTCTCACTTGGCTTCCAGAATACGATAATGTTCGGTCATTGAACCAACTTCAAGTCTCACTAAGTATCTGAGCGTAGGTCGTACGGTGTTTTGGACGATTCGTGAAGATGGTAATTTTCTCAATCGGATTTCTACTGGCAACAGTTCTTGAATACCAGACAAACTATCTGTAAATATGCTACAGCCAATAATGTTATTTAGGAGTATAGTAAATACATTATGATTTTTCGAGTTCATCTAAAAATGCATAAGCACTTCCTTATAACTATAACGATTGATAATTATTTTTATTTTCCTTGTCGCCGCATTTTGTGATGTCGTAGGGGTGTGAGGGTGAGAATAACCAGGCGACTCATTCTCCGATTCTTTATTTGCTGGCCGAGCACTTTTGCCCGTTTGAGCATCCTCAGGGCAACGAGGAGCCATATGGTCCACAGCCTGTATAATAATTTTAGCTGGTTTAGTCTGCTTATCGTCCTAAAGAAGCTCAAGCCTTTTAATTTTAGACCTTCATCAGTTTTCATTTTTCACTCAGCTAAATCATCAACTCCCTTCGTAAAATAACTTACGGCTTGAGTATATTTCAAATATTATAACAAACTTCAAACAAAAACTGTATTTCTGACGCTCTTATCGAGAATCAACGGAAACCGCTAAAAAAATCTTAAGCGAGAGCGCGATTTTCAACTGTAGCTGAAACGAGAGGGATTACGGACGGTTGGAAATTTGAAAGCCGGGAGTTGTAAGACGAAGTACACATTGCACGGGATTCGGTAACAGATGCTTGGACGCGAACACGTACTTATCTATATATCCCAGAAGACAACACTGTCGTACAACATCAATTATACTATAGGGAAAATATATTTATCCTTTCTTCTCTTATCGTTCGGTTTATAATATTTGTAAAAATTCTAATAAAAAATGTTGGTATTGAGTGAATTGAAAAAAAAAAAAAAAAAAAAAAAAACTGCAGAAATAATAATAGTTAAATTTATTTCGATTTTCATGGACCGAAGTGGGTTTCATTAGTAGGCCTTAGAAGGACGATTTATTCAATAAAGAAATCTGAAATATCCAGTACAATCAAAAGGCAGTATACTGCCCGACTACGACAGGCAGGAAAATATTCACGTAATATTTTTGGGGAGATACAATTTGCCAGGAAGCAGAGAGCCAAGAGAACCCTGGGACATAGGAGCAGGATCAATTTATTAAAACCACAAATTTTTAGAAAAAGATAGCGATAGATATTTTTAAATGCTGTAGGAATTAGGCGAATGTCCTATGCCTGATCAGTTAATAGAATAAAATAAACCCATGTTACAGATGGTTGAGTTGTATGAACCGGTAGCTAAATTCTATCAAAATGCTTACTCTAAAATTATGTTTTAGGTCGCCGACCTGGTTGTACCTATAAACTTTTCAAGGAAGTAGGAATAGAATTGATGTTGTAATATTGTGACCGTGGTCATAAATATTGTCATTTCGAAAAAATACCAAAAATTTAGACTTGTATAAAAACATACGAGCTAGATGTATTTTGAAAGTGTTGAAACTCCATTTTTCAACAATGCTTGAAAGTAAAGTTCGGTTTTGCGGGTTCTACTATCCGCATCCAAGTGAACCAATCTTAAACCGTTGGACTTCACTACCAATGTACGAAACCCACAACTCTTGCCTTGACGTCTACCTTAACTCCAAGCTCGCAACCAAACAGACATTGCTGCTTTTCTTCCTCTAGTAGTGGAGGGTACTTCACTTAAAGAGGCTTTATTTGTCAGAGCGAATCGTTCTTGAATAGTAATGAGCTAAGACGAACAGAGGTTCCCCTACCAGCATCCACCCCAATTTTCCAAGGCCCGTACTCCAGTTATACAGAGACTAGACTCCCACGCCTCCTACTTCCAATCCCATTCATTTTCTTCCGTTTTTCATGGTAGCTGTGATGTTTCGATCAAGCGCTGCCGCACAAATCCCATCTCGATCCTAAAGCCGCAAGATCGCATTCGGGGCATGTTTGCAATAAACGATATTAGCCCACGCACTTTTTCCCGCGGTTCGCCGTTTCGCCTATATTACTATTCACGCTTCTACTCCTGCTTGGGAGCCATTACATAATATTATCATAATTTACCTGTACAGACAAATGAGTTTTTATTTATTATTTTCGCATCAGCTAGGTCTCAATTGAACTCGATTATTTGGTTCGTTCCGAAAATAGAATTTCAACACAAAACGCATAGAAAATCCGTTCGTGCATCAAATAGCCTAATCTCAAAGTTTCTCAAGTTAGTTGTGATTTTCAAACTTAGATATTTTCCCAAATCGGATCATGTACAATATGTACCAATGTTTTCACGATGAATCGAAGGAAACCTATACGCGGTCAATATTATTATCGCTTCTAGAATTATCGCAGTTTTCATGCAGTTGGCACAATAATCACCGTAATTAGCCGATAAAAATGGCGGTTTTGAGAAGAAAACTCTTTGCCAGCTTGTTCAGGGTGGGTTACATTTAGAATTTCAAAAATATATCAATAAAGACGTTTTCTTGTTAGAGCGTCGATATCATTTTAAATGAAACATCATCATACCTACTTAATGATTCTCGGTTTACCTATCTTTTGATGTGGATTCCAGATTTTTTTCTATAAGTAGGTATTTTATTTTTGTTTCGTACTTATTTTATTTCATTTTTGGCTTTAGGAAACATTTCACGATAGTAGTGTGTTTTTGAAACAATGTCAAGTTGGCCCTAATATCTTTCATGAGCTGTCCACGTAAATTTACAGTCAGTGGGTAGGTTACAAACGTGACATCAGTGGATTAGCTTCCATTGTTCTATCTTTGATTAAACTCGGGCTAAGCAGTGCCGCAAAGAGAGGACTTCACTAGACGTTACTGAACCGACTGCTGAAGTGAGTACGAGCTCCGAGTCAAGTCCGGGATTTGCATTCATCAAGCTCGCACTGGCACTGCTTCGAACTGTTTCCAACGAAGTTCACCGTCGGTAGCCTGCCCCAACTTCTTCCTCTACCTCATCATCATCCTGTATGTGCAATCATACGTACGAAGTTTCTTTATCCCATGGAATGACCGAGAATTGATGTATAATTAAATTAGAGTGAATAGGTGCCGACCACCTCGGGGGATAGATGTGATAAGTAGTATTTAACTGAAATTCACATGATGTACGAGATAAGTCCTCATCACAGAGCACCATCACATCTCAAAAATATGCGACCTGACCTGGTATCTTTCCACTATATGCGGAATTTTGTATGACCAATCAAAAGGTAGTATGATGGTACTACCTTTTGATTATATATATATAAGTCTTATATAGAAGGCTAACGTACTGCATTCCCGATTGAATTTTTGGAAATGGGATACAAATTTGCTTCAAATTATTGTGCAGTCCTTGGTAGTATTTTATGATTTAAGAAGAACATCAATTGGTGAATAGTTCCTATTCCGAACGTATGTGAACGTTTCCCCTGAACGACACATTGGTAACTACAGGACAGAGTTCCTTTACAACTATGGCTGTGATAAATATTTCTGTTTTTCTTAATTAGAGAGTTTATTGCATTTCATCTTCTTTCAAAACTTAAACGTAGGGGTTTTGGTTACTTTATAGAATCATTTTTTGTCCCCTATGGTAACCACAATCTACCGTTCTCTAGGTGGTAACATAAGAAACGTATGCTTTAAAAAGTAACCAAAACTCCTATGTTCAAGTTTTTAAAACATGCAATGCACTCCATATTAAATAGCTCCATAAATTCTTGAGTTATGCTACTTTTCTCAAAATATCGAATATGACATACACAAGCTGTGATATCCTGAGAATTATGTCGACTCGGCAATGGTCTCATTCGATACAGCGTCCGAAGATCTATGACAATTTATATTACACACACATATATATGTTTTTTAAAAAAACTGGAAAATACTAATTTTCCACCCTTAAAAGACCCCTAAATTGAGGTATTGATTTGACTATAGAATTTAGCCATCGTCAGATTGAAAACGATTCTCTTTTAACCTGTGTTTTATTTTCCGACTGGTAGTGATAGGCTGTGATTTTTATTTTTATTGGACTATAGTTATATTTAAATATTTCTTAAACTTTGTTAGGGATGAGTACGATCAACATTTTAGTGTTAGTTGCCTTCCTCTAGAAAACTATTTTTTAAATTTCCAGCAACATCGGGAGTTTAAAATAATGGACAATTCTATAAACTCCGACACTGACCGTTGGACTGATATGTAAACCACTTTCTAAGCCCTGACGAAGGAAATATAATATCCGAAAGCTCGGCGAAGGAGACGTTTAATTTCATTAGACCCTATCCATGATTAACGACTACAAAATATATAGGTAACAAGGGAGATCATTCATCTTTATTCTGAAATGAAAATTATTATTTATTATGAAAATCTTTATTATGAATGAATGATTTTCGGTGACAATTTCAAGAATTTGGCTGTTACGTAGACTATTCAGAGAAATGTTGACGTGGTATGGCATGTGTGACAGACTTTTTCAATAGGATATTCTGATGCCATAAATAAACTAAAATAATAAACTATATGTAAAAAATATGAAATTGTAAAATATTAAATTCTATATGTAAAATATCAAATTATTGAATGAGCTACTTCTCAACTAGAATTCGGAGGCAGCGACAGTGAATCGCTGATATAACGCCTCGTGCAATGTCTTCTAACGTGGAAAGTGTTTTATGGTAGGGAAATAAATGAGCAAACCGGATGATGCAGAACAGCCGGATGGTGAAGAGGAGAGCACGGTAGGTATGCTCGTCCATCTTCTAAGCTTACGAAGGTGAGGAAATGCGGATTTTTTTATAGCAGTAAACAAGGTTTCAACGCTTTTTACAGAAAACACTGGACGTGCAGCCTATTCGGGTAAAAAACTGTAACAACGGGAGAGGCGTAAGGTTGAAAAGAACAGCTAGGGCAAGTAATGGTGGTTGATAGAAGGAAGAAAAGAAGAGCAAAGCTATTTCCAGCTGGACCCAAATAATGCGGAAAGAAGCCCGCAGTGACCGAAAAGTCGTTCGAAGGATTTACATTTCACTAGTTAAACTAATCGCTCAGCCGATTTCCTTCTAGGCTAATATCTGTTTTAATTCGTGACGTCTCATCATTATAATTCGTGACGGCTGATCGTTATCGATTCCCTGATACGATTTCGTGGTGTTCTAAAATACCGCAATCTACTGTATTTAATGAGCTAAACGTCGCTGATGAAAAGATTGCTAACGATGCTTTCCCTATTTATCAACAGGGTTGGAAAATGGTGGAGAGGAAGAACTCAATTCAATTTATCATCAGTTGTTTTAGAAAGGTTCCCATGAAAATTTCCACTGACTGAATTAAAAATTACTCCGGGTCCCAGGAAAGTTCATAAGGACCTTTAGTTAGAATGCTGTTCATTCATCCTGCCATCATTTTGATTAATCTTTCAGAAACATACGCTTTGTTTGTATGGTCTCGTCGAAATCAATTTTAGCTCGCGCGTTTTCTCACAACCGAGCGCGGTACATAATTTCATTATGATATGAAACGGCTCGACGTTTGACCGAGTAATATTTATGTTTGTTAGCTTTGGATTTAATAGAGGTTTACTGAACGCAAGAGTTATTCGATACTACTAGGAAGTAATTATTTCTCTTTCATTCGTACACACCGCAAACCCATGCCCATTGTTCGAGAGGCACCAAATTAATTTCGGCTTCATTAAAACTTCGAAAAGTTATGCCGAGATAAATCAATAAATTACAAAGAGATAGTTTTCATCACATTTCCTCTTTATACCACTATTCATGCCAACTTTCACAAGTAAAACGTTATGAGCTATAACTTACTGCAGACAAAGTAAAGTTGAATGATAATTCATAAACCCTAAGTGCCTAATGGCGTGCGTCTGATGAACTTTCATCGGTCGCCATATCACACCTAACAATGAAGAACTACTCTAAAAGCTTCCCAAACAATGCTAATTCTCGATTCAGCCATGTGTCTGAAAGCCCTATGAGGAACAATATTGTGTCAGTCAAGCGCGTGAATATTTTCATCAGATATAGGCGTAAAGAAGCGTAATTTCATCACTATCAGTATTAGTTAGTAGCGTTAGTTTGTAGTGGTGAACCTTTTGAAAGGATCTGCGGAAAACTCATGTTCTCCCCTCATTAATAATGTAGAGAGCATATCAACTGTCTCGAAAACATCTTGTCTTCTCTCCGATGCTCTGAAATGCTTCGTTCTAAGGAAAGTATTTTATCAGAAGTGAGCTCACGTTCTTTAGTCATTGTAGAACAACTTCTGCTAACTTCGCAAGCAGTTTTGCTAAACTGAGTTGAAGTTAAAGCTGGAATGAGGACTGGGGGAGTGTTGACTGGTATGGGACCACACAGCGTGCCTTTTGAATGGCAATCAAAGCGCAATCAGCGATGTTTGAAGGGTTTTGTATTTGACGAAGAGAAGAACGAGAAGGAGGAAGAGGTTGCAGGGCATGGCGTTGTTAGGTCGAGAGCTGGGGAGATCCAGAATATTGGAATGTAGTATGTAAATGCAGCGGCATAGAGAAACGTTAGAAAATGCGAACAATCCATCGAAAAATCGGTTGACTGTTGTAGGTGAACAAAACAGTCACCGAAAAGGTACCAACGAAAAGGCAACATGTCTACAATTCAGAAATCGTTTAACCCCAGGTAACGTTAGAATACCTTTGAAATGACTTTATGATTCGATCAGTGGTTTCCTCCATTTTCCAGTTCACAAATGAAACGTGGTAGCACTTCAAGTGAGATAGCTGAACAGCTCGCTTCGAAGTGCTTCCAGGGTTTAAGAGTGGTGTAAGGAGCCAGATTTATATCTGGCTTACTCTACTTATCTAGTTTTTAAAGTTACAAAATACCAGCGTGTAGAGTTTATTTTTAAGACACTGTCGAAAAAAAGAGTAAAGTACGTATTATATGTATGTAGTTGATCGCTGTTTTGCAAACGCTCTAGAATTTTAATTTCATCGTATTTTGAAGATCAAACTGGTTTCCAAGGAATATCTTTTGAAATTATGGAGGAAATTCAGTACGGGCCGCACTTAGTTAAATGAAAAATAAAATATTAGGTACTTAGGTATACGTACTTCAAGTTTCTGCTCTGATTCAATATCACTAAGATTGCATTAGAGGTAATCTTTGCTTACACGCAAATGTAAAATCCGGTACAGTTAAATATCTAGCAACCTAAGTATTTAATTTTGATCAAATCTTCCGAGCAATTTTTTTCCGAATTGCAACAGATTTGGGATTCTAACAACTACAAACGACGATTTCACTCACAAGGAGTACGACCATCAACTACCAGCAAGCTGTCTATTATCTCATCACTAAGGGCAACGTTTCGTGCAACGGTTTTCTGATCCATTCTTGAAAACGGTTGCGTGTGGTCTCCACTTTGCAACTCAAATGTCCGCCAGGGTTTTTGAAAGAAAATTAATTTGCTTGGAATAACAAGGGTTCTCAAATGCTAGTGCCACAGATATCTATCATAAGCCCGACAGGTAACTATCTCAGAGTGGACCCAAGATAAACTTATCTAGCCCTTTGAAATAACTGCAATGCGAGAGAAACTGGATAGCCGGATTAAACTAATGGTAAAACGACTACCGCTCCGACGAGCGCACTGCAATTGTTTCTTACGTAGTACACATAGGTTGGTATAGGCGCTGGATTACTAGAACGTCATTAGTACTGTTCCTAAGCCAATGCCGTTGGCTTAGCGATTTAGTTCGAGGTCTCAACAATATTAATTACCTTCGCTTACCCTTTCGGGATGGCGTTTCGAGCCAAGTTTGTTCAAATTTTATTCATCGTTGTACAAGAGTATATTTTTTCAGTGAACATCGTACAGAATCAGCCCACGATTCAGAAAAGCGATACTTCTTGTTATTGAGCATTGGCAAAGTGACGAGCTGTATCTCTATCAAAATATTCGTTTTCTATCGTGGAGCAGCGTGAAAGTTGCAAGTTTAATTTTCGTCATTAAACTTAGGTACTTGTTTTGCGCTTATTACTTAGTTTGGGGAATCACTGAGACTATGGTTGCCAACACGAAATTAAATTTATTCTCATATAACTATATAGGGTAAATCTAAACTACAATAATAGGTATAGCGAAAAGTAACCTAGCAACTAGCAATTTTTTCGTGAGTGATTATACGGAAAACTGCTTGGTACCGCTAATTCTAGTATAGCTCGACTTCATCAACGATTGTGTTAGAAACAAAATTTGGAATCATAAATTAGGGAGGAAAGGTTTTTCATCAAAAATTCACTTTTTTACACAAATACAATTATGTTGCAAATTAGTAACATTTTTTTGTAAATAAAGCTAAGTAAATTTGCGACGCTCAGACCTTGGTAGATTGAGACTATAACTTCCCCTAGGTTCGAGCCAACTCTTGTGCTGTGGTTGAGAGTTGGCCGCGTAATTGTGGCTACCATTCACCTGAATAGTTTGACCTAAAACGCCAGTTCCTCTAGTTGTAAAGACTACTTGACTTTTATTGGTAGTGTTGGTGCTCGGTTGAGTCTGTAGTACAGCTCGCATAGTTTGTCGTTTAACTGGCGGGTTCGGACTAAGTTTGATTTTACCGCGAGATTATTCCACTCGCCCAACGTCTACGACTCATATCGCGTGGCAGGTTAAGTACGAAGAGGGATATTACGAGGACTCAAAGTTTAAATTGCCTACCGACCTTGCAATGCCATCCCTCTTCAACCTCCCCCAAAGGCATTCATCTTCCAAGTCAACATCCTACTCTTGAAATCAGTTCTCCCCTAATTCAAATTTCAAGCGGATCATGTAAACGTAAAGTTAGGTTGCCGAGGCATATAATGAAGGCAAAATTCTTCAACTGAAGCTTCCAAAATCGGATGTCGAGAGGAGCTGTATGTTCATTTCTGCTCATGAGTGATGGACAGCCAAAACTTTGTTACGGTGTGAACTGAAGTTGAACATAAACTCGTTAACCTTTCAAGCAAATAGCTACATCCATGATTGGTTGTCACTATTCTGAGAGACTCTAGAGAACCTACCACACTGTTGCTACTTCACGTCAAGTTACATCACAACAGTAGTTTAACTGTATTTAGTTTATTTACCACGCGATTTGCTCTCTTGAACCCCACTCTGCTATGAGTTCTCGATGTTTAAATAAAAATAAAAATTATTTTGTTCGTCGCAAATTTTCACGTAGGTAGTCATTGGGGTGAAGGGAGATGAACTTGGCGACTCATTCATAGGTCATAGGCAACTGATGTAAATATGTAGCCCTGAAGATGCACGGACGCTAGGCAATTAAAAGGAGATGGCGACAAATTTGCCAGGTTTATTCCCCTCTCACTTCTATAAGAAAGTGAAAAATAAAAATTATCCAAGTTGAACGATTGAGAAAAATTTATCATTTGAAGAATACGATCAGCTGAAAAAAAGTAGCAAAGGTATGAAGAACTCATAGCTATGTAATATGCGCTTCAGACAAACACATTCTGAAAACTTCGTTACACTTATTGGTTTTTCACGAATATAATTCCGAGGCTTTTATTGTAGTTTGGCCACAACAGGTTGATGTATGAATCATCATACTGTATGGTACGACTTGAAGAGTGTCGTATAGCATGTGTAACAAAGTAAGTTCCTTTCTCGACTCGGTTTTTCTTAGGTCCAGAAACATATTATCTAGACTCTAGTGTTTTCTATTGATAATGATCAAAAGGAAAGGTAGCCATTGTACTTAACTGTCTCAATAAATCACTACACGCATGAACTATTCTCATGAGCTCTTCGAGTATCAGATGCAATATTCACTATTGCATCATCAACTAAACCCAATTAAACGGATAAGCAGGGCGTTACAGAAATTTGTATTACACATCGCATGTTTCAGAGCACGTAGCTTAGCTAATTATCTTCGAACTAATTGCAATAGAACCGGAAGGTTATGTGATTAATTGTCTACCCGATTAACTCGAAAGAGGTGGAAGTAGAATCAGCTCAGACTAGGGTTTTTCCTTTAGGCTCAGTTCAAGATTCGTCTATGCCTGCAAATTTGTTCTGTACTACGCTCCATTTCAGTTGGTTAGCATTTCTCTGTTGACAACACTGGAGCATTCATCCCACCTTCCCAATTGGTGGGAAGTGGTGGATTAATATTCCGCCCGCCCGGGACAATTTGCACGAGTTCGGGTTGTGTCGTTCGACGCATTTCAGCGTCTCGGCAAAACGTTCCCTCAGGATCGGCCATGCGAGAGAATGGGACGAAAATGAATTATTGGCTTCCCCAACATTACGGAGAACGAGAGACCGAACTGAAGGTAGTATAGAAGTCGGAGAGGCTAGGAGTAGTCGTATTGCATTTTCGGAGTATATACGGCGGTGAACGGTTCGAGGTGGTTTGCTGCCATAGCAGCGCATTCGCTTTCCGTACGGCAGGAAGTAGATTAACGACTAGAACTGAATTGAGCGTGGAATAATCACGATTGGCTAGCTTTTACCATTTCGATTCGGAATCAACATAACTGTCTACCAACAGGATAAACCAGATCAAGATCTCTGAGCTAATTGAGAGGATGAATCCGGCAGCTTTCTGGTGCCCAACTGCCGCCAGGCGACACGATCATTTTGCGGAGGTTATTCAGGAAGAATCCGATTTCCATTCACGTGAACCCTGAATGTGGAACAGAATAATACTCTATACATAAATTAAACTAGTACCGGAAATTTGACTTATTGAAGAATACCTTAATAGCAACCTTTCTTTACTAAATACATGAAAATATCACATAGAATTATTTGAGTACTGGATCCATACCTTACATAAATTTTCAACGTAAAAAAATTTTTATAAGGCCTTGTATTGAACTATCTCAAACCTACAAAATGTAAGAATTTACTTTCTTCTTTACAGATCTCTTTGAACGCTATTCATAAAGGTAGGTACTGAACAAGTTATAAGGACCTGCAGATTGTGCTTTTTACAAAATTAGTATACACAGAAAAAATCCGTTACTTTCTTAAGGAATAGAAGTGTGCGCAGCTGGAGTATTAGGGGTTTGGCCTGAGCTGAATTGTGGACCATTTGTGCTTTGGGACACGTCTATCCTTCAAAAGGTATGGTCGATATTCTTCACTATTCATGACCACAGAGCCGCTGATCCCGCCCGACAAACATAACGTCAGTATCTTGGCTCTCCAAAAGCAGGAAATGTACAATTTTGAGTCTCTAGCTACATACTTCCAAGGTGATCTTCAAAAAGAGTGAATGTGGTTCGTGAAGTGGTAGCCAATTTTTGAAAAACCCATACGTTTAACTAATTTCCTCATTTTCTTCATGAATATTTTCACAATGATTATACGCAACTTGTATAAAAATGTCACATTTTCTCATAACAACGTCAAAAATCGAAACGACCTTCCAAACAAAATATTTAGTCTGCGGCGTTTTTCCAATTATGCATTTTGTTTTTATTTACAAAAAAATTAAATATGAATAGAATATCCGTTTCGATATTAATGTATGCATCAAGTTATACCTATTGCTATATTAACAATGAAAATCAGAATTCTGCGACAAATTTCATGAATGCAATCTAACTCGGAAAAACAAAGATCAAGGGCGAAGTTATTTTATCAAACGGTTTCACAAACCTATCTTATTTGAACAATCTCCATATGAAGCGTAAAAAAGGGAGCATTAAATATCGCGATTAAAATCCTCGATACAGGGACAAAAAATATTTCCGTTGTCCCATATTTACTTCACTCAAGGGGTCTGTAGAGAAAGAAGCAGCAAAATAATCACCAACCGACCGCTGGCCTTCAGAGAATTCGCAACGCTATGAAACCACAGGAAAGAGAATTGCCAGCTTTCCTGTCCTTTTGGTAAGAAAAACAAGTGTTTCTCACGTGACACGCCTCTTTCCCTTGCGAGCCATCCGCTCCCAATCTTCATCATTTTCTCGGCTGTTTTCGCTTTGCCCTTCTCCTTGCCGCACCCTCCGTCCGAGGCAGCAACTTCTTTCTTTAGCAATCCCATCAAGCCACGCGGAAACATAATGGTACTTCTGTGTCGATGGGAGCCGTTTTACAGTGTGCAACTTGGCAAAAGCAACGGGACGCTCCAATTTCCTTCTGAGTATCGGAGGCAAGGATGCGGTCTGGATAGTTCATCTCGCTAACTCGTGGAGTAGTATCATCTACTGTATTAACAGCCCTCCAGGACGACGAATTTTCGTTCGAAATCCTTCCGCTTTTGATTCGTACATGTCTCACTAATGCGGTTAGTTTCAAAAGTAGCGTAAATAAATTGTCTTCACTGTAATGAAATAACACACTTCAAAGTACATTCCTTCGAATTATTTGTATAGTACGAGCATTTCATTTATAACCTAATAACAATAAAAATACTCTGCAATGAGCATAGCACATAAGCTGCCTCATCGTCATTCGCAGTGACAATATCTGATCAATATGGAATTCATATAACACCACTCAGAACACGTACCGATAAACCGATAAAAACCGAACCGATAAAAATGAACCGTATAAAACCGAATCCAGATAACAATCGTGGAAGTTTTGCATGTCATAAGGTTACTCTAAATATGTGCATTCGGATACGGTCGATTTAATCATGGTTTACTGATTTAAGGTTTTATCCCAAGGAATCGAACTTCCCACAAACCCAAATCCCGGCTACGGCCCTGGATTTATCAAATTTCGTTTCCAATTAATATTTCCATTCTGAGCGTCGCCGACTTTGAAAAAAAAAACTCAATATATAACTTCTATTCTAGTCTGAACTTGAAGCGCGATTTTCCCTTGCTTCCGATTCCTTCCGATTTGCATTTTCATTGAATCAATCAGAATATTGACGGCTTTCCCGAGTAACTCTTTTATTTCAAATCGCTTCATCTTTTTTCCTTCAATCTATTCTGAACTCTCACCATTTCACCAACGCTCTGAAGGCTTTCAACAGTGAATTTTTCCCCCAACTCTGGCCGAACTTCTGGAAACAACAAAACAAACCCCTTGCTAATATGTGCTGGCCTCCGGCAGTCACTACTCAACAACTTCCAACTCAATCCTTTTTGAAACTGAAAACCAATTCAAAAATGGTTTTCACGCCTGCGTCTGCAGTTAGCTCAAAAATTAAATTCCGTTCCAAGCTGAAAATAGACTTACAAAGGGTTCAGCGGAGCGAAAAATTAACCCGCCGCTTCAAACAAACATTCGTTACAAAAATTTCACGAAAAAAAGGATGCGAGTATTAGCTGCGTAGGCGGCAGCATATGAAACCATAACATTATTTACAATATTGTCTTCACTGTTTCTATTTTTGAACTTAACAAATTTCACGATGCAAATAGGAATCCCGAGGCTGGAAATCTTGGGTGGCTCTTGAATGTCAGGAGTTCCTAGGTAGGGAGTTGTTAACCTGACAACCACAAGTCAAGGATTCATTCTTGCTTTCTAACTCTTGTAACTCCGATCAGCTCTGCAAGTTCTCAAGTTTAAATACCTCACCGGTTGATAGACTGTCTACTGTGAAAGAACGCTAAATTTACCACCTTTACTTGTGCTCTCCCTAACATCTACCCCAAAATTTGTACCCGGGCAAAACGTTCACACGAGCTTATAAATTTATGCTTAACACATTATAAAATGCATCGATCTTCTTCAAACATATACGCTTTCAAAGTTTGTTAGTTCAAAGAATGTACGATCAGCTCGAATGTTTGAAAATGTATTCGAATGTTTCACGCTCATACACCGAACAAGTATAAATAATCATAAAATTAAGAAACTTATTCAGAAGCCGAAACGTTGGTACACTAAAACTGCTATTGAAAAACTGGCCACGAGACCTACAAACATGAAAATGCACGAATAAGGTTAATAAAGTTTTTGTGAAATGGGATAGTTTTTATAGCAACGACTCCCACGAATAAATAATTAGCCCTGCAGGGGAATTGATCTATTTTTGGTCCGTTAACTGTGAATTTTCGTGACTTATCCGTCGACAATTTTCAGGTCGAACAATGAGACTAAGCAGATTTAGCAGGAATCTAAATAAAATTCTGAGAAAAGGAGATTTAAAAATTGTATTCGGATATGCGTGCGAAATTAATTTTCTAATTGAAACCTTGGTCAAAGATCTAACGTGGCTAATGAGTTTGAGCAAGAGCGAGAATCCGCCGGGAGTTTGCTTTCTGGATGCTTGAGTGGCATTGATTATTTCAAATAATGTGCATCGAGTTTGACTTCTCAAGATGCTGATCAAGTAATTGATCGTCGTCCAACAACGTAAAATTATTATATTATAAGTATACAAAATAAATATTCCAATTACCAAAGAATAAGAGGCCTGAGAAAGTTTTGGTTTCATTGTTGGAATATCGGAACACGGTTATGATGTCTCTTGGAGAATACTGGTAAAATAAAGTCACCAGTGTTGTTGGGACATACTGCTCGCATGTTTGCACATGTTTTCATCGAGACTCAATGGATTTTCATTAGGACTGTGTGAAGAAAAATGTGCCAAAAAATGCGAATTACCAACGATAAAACATTCAATATAATTCTTGCCGGTAAGATGCAAACTAGTTGCATTGTAGTAGAAAAGTCATGTTTTTCTATTTTATGTTGTGTCACGTCACGTTCATTATTTCTTGATGATAATCATAAGAAATGCATTACTCATGCCTAGATCGCAACCGTTTAAATAATTGCACAGTGGATAACTGTAACAAAAACTCTTCAATTCAGATGTCGGAATACACCAAAAGATAGGTAGTTTAACGGTCCACATTTTCTCCATGTAATGTACCTATCCATTTTTCAACCGTTTCTGAGGTATTCCACAATATCAGTGGAATATATACGAAAATATCCCATTATTCATCTTTAAACGTTCTTTTCATCAATTTAGTGCGAAAGAAACAAAGAATGGCGCGTATATTATTGATATACACTTCATCAACTATCATTATGCTCAACTTGAGCAAAATCAAAATCAAAAACTTTTTCACGAAAAATTCAAGGGGTACCCCTGCAAATTTTTTGAAACGATCAGTTAATGCTTTTTTACTCGTCTTTCAATACAGATAAAAATCTGAAACTTTTTAGGCAAGTTGTATCCCACCATCATGTATTTTTGCGATTTTTTTCAACCCTCGGAAATAATCGCAGGTGGTCCAAAAAATAGGTTTTTGAACTATCAAAAACCGAGCTTTAACCGAACGTTACGCGGTCGAAATTCTCGTAAACCAATTGTTTTAACAAGCAGGAGTCTTCATTCAGATGCCATACACACGTTAATAGCAAAAAGTTTGGCGGAAAAATTTAAAACCTGCCACAGAAAATAATATTTTAGGTAAACCGGCCGAACAATGGAGCTCGGCAACGGCAAGGGTGAAAGATGAAACTGCTGTTTCCAGCGATTTATAGAGCTAATCCTTTAGGAAATTTAACGCTGAATCCGAATTTGAAGTCAAAACAACCGAAATTTGATGAGTTTCCACCATTTTTGGAGTATACACCGCTTTACGATTTTTTGAATTTGAAAATTCATTGCAAATACTTACAGGTCTGTCCAAATTTATTTTGATACCTGCTCATTCCCAAAGGAATCCAGACCTAGAATTTGAATCCAAGTGAAAAGTGGCAAATCACAAAGATTTCGAATGATTGTTTTTTGGATTTTCATACTTTTGATGTTTTAACGTTGGATTTTTTTGCCACGTTCGCTAATTTAATTATTATTAATGTTTCGGTAATTTAATTTAAAACCGACTAAAAAAAAGCAACCTTACGAAGAATTTTGATATGATTGACGAAACCGTCATAAAATAATTGTTATCGTTTCATAAATTTTCTCTGCCCGTAAGAGTTTTTTAAAAACGCAATTTCAACGTTTTTTCCTTTCCTCCTCCCCGCGACCGAGGAGGCCCGTTAATACTCTAAATTCGAACATTATTCGGATAACGCAGCAGTAATGCATGTGACGCAAGTAAAAAACAATACACCAATCACAACGGAAACAGGGGTGTCGCTACAAAAATGTAGTTATTTGAACGCTCAAGGTCTAGCAGATGACGTTTTATCTATATCTTTGTTTACACACCGTACCTACAACCATGTGATGAGCATTTTTCATCGGTATGTTCCATTGGCTTCAAAAATCAATATGCTCAAGCTTGAACAAGCCTTGAGCTTGCTTGAATGCTCAAGTTTTCGTATGTTTGTAGGACGAGGATCATATTCGTATTCTACTATTTTTGAATAAGTAAATTCAAATGAATTCCTTATATTGAGATTATTCAATTAATCATAATTGATCTTCATTAAATTGTATCATTACCTAATTATAGTGTAAGTACAACTATGTATATACAATATATACAAATATACAAGTAGAATGATTCTCGAATATTTTATGCTGGAGTAACTTCTCCGATAATGACGGAAAAATTGAAACCGAAAACCGATAGTATCCTGACTTCAGTAATGGTTACTTCCATTCATGGTTTAAAAGTCTGTTGAAACTGACACCATTGACGTCTGCGATAGAATAAATGGTAAAAGAAGAATGAGAGTAGCTTTTGAGCACTTTCAACATAACCTTATAAAAATATACTGTAAAATAACAGTTTCACGTCAAAATGCTTTCCGTTGAAAGAAAATACGGTCAAATGATTTTCTCTGAAAGAATGCTGATGGCGAAGGCGCGCGTACGATCGAATTTTCGGCATTTGATTTTCAACTATACCATCAATTTTTATTTGACGTGGCCTCATGGTATGTTAGTAATAAACCAAAAAATAACCAGATCTAACTCGTAAGCTTTCGCTTTCAAAATTTTGCATCTTTCTTACCTTTAACGATGAGAGTACCGAAAATGAGATTTGGGTCTACAAGTTCGGGACTGTTTTTGTAATACGATAGAAAAGAAGAAATCGAGTCGAGCAAATGACCCCGATCTGGTGCCGCGTTCGTACCGGCAATAAATATTACGGCAAGTGTGACGACTACGACTAGCGGCGGCCGATAGGAAGCTGCATCCTTCACTGATAGAATACGCATTGTCGTCGGCGCGGCGACGAGGCGGCAACTGGCACAGCGAGCGGTTCTCTCTCCCGACTGAATCCAACTCCACTCGCAGCGTGGCGATCGCCACGTCCCAACATGCGTAGACGTGCATAAAGAATTACGATGATTTATTTATTATGGCTTCATTGTTCAAATTTTGAGCTCTGAATTCAATTTTCTTCCCGAAATACACTTTCCAAGTGCTTGCGACTTCTCATCGAATTAGATTGAGAAAAATAGCAGCGCGAAGTATGAAGATCGCATTTTTATTTCCAGCACAAAGAAATTTCTAAACTAACTTTCATGGAGCAGAAATGATGGACGTTGAGTTAATCGAATTAACGTTCCAAAGTTAGTTACAAATACAGATAAAAATAATTATTAACAGGAAAAAGAACTCAGTTTGAAACCATAATTATTTTTATTGGATATTACAAGCGGTCAGTCGGAGAAAATAATAGTTGAATCTCTGCTTGCACAGTTTTAGCGTGCGAAGAGGCAGTCCGAATGGAACGGGTGAATATACGAACCAGCTACGCAGCCCTCCACGCCAGGACCCAGTTTCGTACACTTTCCTAATACCTGTTTTGTCTGAAAGATAAAGCAAAATCAGATCATGGAAACGCGCATAAATTATCAAAGAGTTAAGTATATTTTTTTATGACAGGAAAAAGCGCCTCAATATCATTCAAAGACATTTCATAATCTACGCACATTCTCAGCCCAACAATTACGTGAAAAATGCGACAATATGAAGAAAAACACCAATGTTTAAAATTTCAAAAACTCAAAATTCACTTAAACTCTCTACTATCTGAGCTTGTAGTACGTGTACACGAATTTCACCCATAATCATTTTTGATGTCCAGGGGTTGTCAGGGGGAGAAAAACCAGGTGATTCATTCTCCGATTCTTTATTGGCTGGCCGAGCGCTTTCGCCCGTTCGGGCATCTTCAGGGCGAAGTAGGGTCATAGGGTCCACAGCCATAGTCCACGTCACCCTGAAGCTGCCGGAACGGGCGAAAGTGCTTGGCAGCCAATAAAGAATGAAAAGAATAAAGAAAGATACCTTTGGCTAAAGAATTGAGGAATAGAAATATCGCATTTCGGGAGTTTATCTATTTTTCTTGGGGGTCTCACAATGATTTATATTGAACAATGAACCCTAAAATATTGGAAACGCTTGAAAACCAGTCATGTAATTACGTTGAACCTATTTGGGAAAGCGCGACCTTGTCTGCCTTGTAACATTTTCTATCCGAATCAGCCCCCGGCAATCGACTCCGTTAGAAGATACAGCACACTATCCACGTCTTCTCATTGAGTCGATTGCGAACAGCACTAACTGCCGCGGGGAATATCCCGTCTTCGAGACTCCAACGTCGTAAATCAATGGGAACTACCTGACTCAGCCTTCGCGGCGATAAATAAAACGGTCTTGTGTAGTGAAACCTTATCTGGTATTTGGTTTCAAATTGCATGAAATCAATCAAATCGAATGAATTTGATAAAACTGACTCATGCAAATGGCAATTAAATCCTAGAACACGGGAGGTTTGGTTACCGATTTGACTAGGTACGAACACACTTTTTTTTTATTGCGGTGAAGAGCAGCGAAGTTTCTAGTCCTTTCCTCGAATAATGAAAAACAGTACGATATAACTTACGTATCGAATTTCCATCTGGCAAGCTCCGCCTCTTAGCTGCTCTCCAATTAGCATATTAGGTATAGCATTAGATTGGACCTGAAAAGGAAAATAACGTTATTTATGAGGTGTACATAACTTTATGTTGATTTTCTCGAAGTTCACAATCATTTGTGTACTATATACTAAAGAATTTTCGCCTTTCCCTTTACCTCCAAAAAAAATCATGCAAATTTGGATTTCCGGTAAAAAAAGAAATTTTTTATAAGTTGAAAAGCCAAAAGGAGTGTAGTTTATAGTAAACCTCACTAGGAATTTTACATAATTCACAACAGTGTGTCATTATTTCGAGCTTTTCACAATTGTCTCGACATTACTGGTCCGCAGCTCGACAGAGGGAAACTATTTCTACCGATTTCATATTCTTCAACATGTATTACCTTATCATCTTACCTCGTAATTATTAATATTCTTTAAATTTATTATCTTTCTATTACATTCAAAACCATTTGTTACATACGATGGCCATTTTTTTTAAACAGTTGTAGAGACTAAAAAAAACTAAAATAGCAAAAAGTGAAATTTCTCAGAAATTACACCGGTTTCATCGCGCTGAGCCCAATTTAATTTTTCCACCTATCACTTCTCTCACCGGGTTCTCCAATCAAATCTTTGCTACTCCTCGTTATAAAGTTTTATAAAGAGAGAGACATACTATGATATAAATCTTACCTCGTTATCCGCCTCTTCCTTTTCTACCATCAGATCTGGCAGAGAGGGCCTCATAGCCACAATACCAGTCAACATCACTGTAACTACTGCAAGAACTTCACGGTTGATCCTAGGACAATTACAATGCGGTAACAAAACTTTGTAAGTAAACAACAAAAACATTAGCAGTGCTATAGTTGTTTAGAATGGAGAGATTATGACCGATCCCGGGATGAATAAATATTTCTCGAGCTGAATTCATAGCCTAAAATGGGATGAGTTAGTATACCTTTGATTAATGTGTGACGTAGCCCGTGAAAAAGAGAGATTGAAGAAAACCAATTTTAATTTTCAGGGATTATGAGGTCATCAGAATCTTCTATTCAACAATGTGAATAATTCGTGATTCAAAAAGGAAGATTTCCGTTCGGGGAGTTCCCATATTGCTAGAATCACTATACCTAACCTTCAGGACAGTGGTGTCATGTAGATCTCAGGAGCTGGAGTCTTCTCGGAGTTACTACAAGAGAGTTAGTACGGCCTTCGGAAGACTTGAGTCCAAAAATGTACCTAATGTAAGTATTTCTAGCGATGTTAACACTGTGACAGCCCCCGGCACTAAGTTCGGTCGGACGACTGAGTGATTACCTCTAAAAAATCCATTTATATAGTTTTCGACTTTCAAAAATCAGTTTGATGAGCAAAATATTTACACTACATTATGTAGTTATTATGCTGAGGGGGATGCTGACAAGGACCAGCATACGCTGTATTTTTAATTCCTTTTGATAAGCCAAGTGCTGTCGCCCTTTTGGGCTTCTTTCGGTTATCTCCAATGTGATGGCGCCAACAAGCTCATAATTCCATGAACTCTTAAGATCCATCGAAGAGGATATTGAGGAAAGATGAAAGATAGATTTTCACAACGACACCGTCTGTAGGAGCTTTCCTTTTAAATAGGATCCGCCAATAAATACCTCCATAGTAAGTTCTGTGTTACTTTGTCGACTTTCATTAGTCTTTTCTTTTTTTTTATTTTGTTTTTTCGTGTGAGTGAAAATTTTATTTTATCGGACGACTCGCACCATCTGAGAGCAGTTTTTTTTTTAGTTTGTTATCACATCACCCTCGTTAATAAACAGATGTTAACTTCGGTCCTCAAGCCAAATGCCACACTCAACGGGAAACAAATGGACGTTGCGATGGGTAAAATAAACCTAATTATAAATAAGATCGTGATAAATAAGATTGACGGAAATAAACCAATCATAGACTAGATATTGAATCAAAGACGATGATAAATGCAGTTATGCTAACGATTTCACGCAGAAATCAATTAACTTACCCCATTCTCTTCACTTCGGATCGGTCCTAGATTCAAGTTACGGGTCCTGGAGCTGTGTGATGTTTCCTCGGACAACTTCTCACTGCACTAGAATTGAGCCGAACGTCCGATCGTGATATATACGTACCCTTGAGGCTTCCAACTTCCGAGTGATTCAGAGGTTGAAATTAAAGGAAACTACATCGGTTCCAATTAAAGCCCATAGAATTACTATTTGCCGGCTTTCAAATAGTTGATTGAATCGGATCATTTGTACGGCTGCAAGTGTGAGTCACACTTTCGAGGGGAAATTGAACGTAACGTTTCAATATCATGTTCGCTTACAATATTTATTTTCCACCAATAGATGGTTACAGGTTCAATTCGATTTCCACACAACAGTTATCACAAACGCGAGCGGGATTGCAATAGATTAATAAAAAAGAAAAAGACACAAGCTGGGCTTAACTGCGTGAAATTGGAATCCAACGCCTGAAGCTATTTCGTGTATTTGCAGGGCTTCATTAATTTCCTGCCCTCGGTTCGAGTTGAGCTCAGCTCTACTCCTCGCGTCGCATTAGCTGTTCGTTGACCAAATTAAATTTCCTTCTACTAAAGAAGAATTCTTAAAACTGACTGTTCCACATTAAATACCTATTTATAAGGCATTTAAATAATTTTATAACATTGCAGCAATTACTTTTCAATAAATTGATAAAATCGTCGTACACTGGATTTTCTTACGTTTTGATAATTTGAAAAAATTAATACCCCAAGTTCATTGATAACTTCTGGAAGGCTTCTTCTTTTTCATTTTTTTCTCAACACCACGGAAAACATTGTGAATTAATTTTTGAGAGTGAACTAAGCTAGCAGCAGTGAACTAAAGTAGCACGAAGGTGAGTTTCATATAGTGACGCGTTCTCCGTATATTCTGAGTTTTAGATTACTCTCATCTCTTGCGCAGTACACGTCCACGCAATTACAAGAATGAATAAAAATACAGACAAACAAGTAGTCGCTGCATAAGCGTCGCCTACAATATAAAATGGCTACAGTTCAGTTACGCAATTCCTTGCACATTCTAATATAATTTATCCATTCACAGAACAACTATTAAGGAGAGTTATTCCCTCTAGCAGCGAAGCAAGATAGTATTTTTCTTCTCCAGGTGGTCGCATTACTTCTTTTTGTAGGTTGAGGGGGAGAAAAACGAGGCGACCTCTTCTCCATTCTTTTTATTATCCAGCCGAGTACTTTCGCCCGTTCGGGCTTCTTCAGGGCATTATAGGACCAAGGGTACCTATGGCCCTGAAGTACCTATGGCCATAGGTACCCTTGGTCCTATAATGCCCTGAAGAAGCCCGAACGGGCGAAAGTACTCGGCTGGATAATAAAAAGAATGGAGAAGAGGTCGCCTCGTTTTTCTCCCCCTCAACGTACAACAAGATAGTATTGTTTTCAATTTATGTACTAACAGTAAACAAATTTTTGTATTGTTAGTAACGAAGTACATTATTAACATTATTACTCTTAATTCGACAAGAACAATATTTTATTATAATACCTAGGCTTATTCTTACATTAGTAAAATAGGAGTTTCCGTTTTTTTTCAATCTTATGAAAAATAGATTTCAATCTCTCATTAAACTTTCGGGTATCCATAGAAAACTCCAGTAGAACAGATTAAAAGCAAAAAAAGCAATGGGGAAGACTATTCGAGACTGATAGTCAATCCAACTAGCAATCTCTTGAGGTGTCATAGTGAAAAAATTGTGGGAAGGTTCCACCGTACTCTCCCTTGTCGTTATCTCCATCTACGGAAAAAAATTCTTCTTTCAAATTTACTGAATTTCGAGCTGAAAATCTTCAAAGATCACTTCCGAATCAAATACACTTGTCGCAATAAAAATGAGAATTCAACTTAATTAATGGATTTAGAAAGAAAAAGTTAAAAATAAAATATCGAAATAGAGTCGTGATAAGTTAAGAATAAAAAGTAATGTAGAATTTAATAACCAAAATTTAAATGTAATCTGTAATTAGCCTGAAAATAACGGGTGTACCTGATCTTCTTCTTCGGATTCTTCTTCAATAATAATGCGGGGTTTTGAAGGATGCGTCTTGATCATAGGAGCTGATTGTTCTTCGACTAGAAGTTTTTCCATTCGACGGGCCAAATTTGAAGAGAACTCAGTTTCAGTTAGTTCCTGCAGACAGAGTTAATTGTGAATTGCACGGTTGAAACGTAGGCAATCAACAAGTTTTTAAATCGAACCTTTTATGAGATTTGTTTTGCATGAAATTCTCGCGACAATAGTATGAAATCTAGAACTGCTACTTCCATTTATTCTGTACGATCAATTAGAATAATTATATATTACGGTGTGCCCACAATATAAGATCCACAAACCCAATAAGAGGTGATAGAAAATTTGTTGATTAACTGGAGTTCAAGACGCGAGGATGATTTTTTGACGGGAATCCGACTATAATATAATGACTCATTCCCTCTGTCAATGACAAATTATATTACAAGATCATCGACTCACCATCGTCTTACTGTGTATTATGCTACAATTATAGCTCCTCAAATTGGTATTCTACCCTAATATTCAATAACTTTTACCTTAATCGTCCTCATTTTCGGTTTGTTATAAGTGTTCAAGAATTTTCTCCTAATTTCGGGGGAAGACGGTAAGGATGAATGACGTCTTGCAGTCAACCTCTTTCGTTGCTCTTTGTTCGGTGATACCGAATATTTCAAAATATATTTGCTGCTTTTTTTCTTCAACTGCACATGCTTCGATCTGTCAATAGAAATAGCAAACTGTGAATCAACTGCTTCGAACCATTGTTTAAAATGTGAAATAAGGGCTCATTTACTCTCTTCGATCAATCGTATTGACCATAGCGAATTCCGACAGTGACGCCAGAATGAACCCTGTGCAACTGATTTCCCAAATGTCGTTAACTTTGAACGGGGTCGACTTAGGAATAGGCGAACCGCTCCAGCTCAAGAGTAAAAACGCCATTATCGAGCCAGTGCCTAAAATGACGCATAATAATATATTAATCGAGAAGTTATCGATCTTCGATAATATTCAGCTCAAAATTTAGGTTTGTTCGGATAGTCAGTTCGTGGATTACAAAATATAGTAAATTGCGAGAGTAGATAAAAATTACTATAGGAATGCCATAATTAAATCAGATATTCTTTGTAATATCACATGGAATTGTAGGGGCGTTCCGAACTGAAAAAAAGTTGTGAACTTGTCTTACCAAGGATGGCTCTTCCGGGTGCTGAGTCGGGGGCCATCCAAAAAGTGACCCACGATATCATGACGAGAATGATGGACGGGAAATAGTAGTCCAACAAGTAGAACCCAGAGCGTCGAGCGAATTTGAACGTCAGAGCCAATGAACTATGGTTATATTTTTTGCAAGAACTGACGCAATCTGCGATAAAGGATAGAGTTGGAATTTTTCACTATAGTAACATCAGATTATTGTGCTGCTGAGTCGCTCACTTACTCATTTTTCTAAAAAAAAAGTAAAATATTTCCACCTAATCCTAACCCAGACTTCATATCATTCCCAATCTTTCCGAAATCTTGAGATATCTACATCGTTAGAGGATATTCCTCCGCGAGATTGTCAATATTTAACGCACCGCGCTGAAATTCGGGGTTCGCTAACCCGCGTTATCATCAAATAAACACACAAACCCCGCGGGTTTGCTTGCTGCGCGCTATTATTGTTTACCCAGATAAAAGCGGATTATACTTACCTTTGCTTTGATGCAAAGTTAGTTAAACAGTTAACCTAAAAAAACCCCATTGTTTCCGGTGACAGTAGATAGTCGGTTAGCATTGCATGCAACTTCATTCATGGTTCACGCAAAACAAAAATACAAATCTCTGCTTCGAAGGGAATAAGTTGAGCAATATTTTATTTTGGAAATAGGCTATTTGAAAATATCACACAAGATACCAACTATTTGAGAAATAATATTGTTTGAGTAATTTACAGCCACGACTGATGTCGCCTGTGTAGGGAACTTCCTATTAAATGCTATTATCATATTTATATTACGGGGTACTGGGCTCACAAGGGTCTCCTGGTTGTGGCTTTAAGCTCTCCCTCATTCATACTAGGATGGCTTGAGGCTTAACTAGATATTATATTTGCGGCGAGAGAAGTGTGATAGTTGTCAGGTCATTCAAGCTAAGCATCATCAGTACCCCAGGCGACTCCGGTAACTTAACCTGAGGCTACTGCTCGAAGACTATCATTCAGCCTTCTGCAATATAATAGCCAGTTATTATTGCCATTTTTTGATGGGTGTGTATATAGGTGTTGTCAATATTATCCGTGTCCAATGAGATTTTTCTAACTAGTAATATACTTATGTCCTGGAATATAATAGCGATCTTATGACCCCCTTCAATTCATTTATGACGAACACTCCCGTGTGAAACTTAATGTTAAAGTCCAAAGCTATCACAGCTTAAGTTATAGAACTATTCAATTTTTGTATTTAGAACGTTCTACTTACCTTCGTTATTGGGGTTAATATAAGTTTCAAGACCGGAAGTTGCTTCGGCGCCGGTTAAATAGAAATCAACCGGACTCAAGCCGTCCTTATACTCGACAGGGCTTCTATCCCTCCATTCGATGCGGACCTCACTCGAATCGTACCTCCCTGTGAAAGAAAAATCGCACTGCATTCAGACGTGAACGTTATGTACAGTGTACAAGATAAGTTTGAAGTCATTCAACCACTTATTCTAGTAATATATTGCAACAAAAAGTGTCCTGTTAAGTTTTTTCCTACCCCCCTCCCGAGTTCCTCGGCTGAAAAAAGGTTAGGCGTGTGTAAAATCAGGGAAGATAGAGAACCGATTTTTATTAATCCCTCCAGAAGTGAAACATTTATTTTCAAAAGCGGTCAAATAAATAGCCCAGCACAATCACCACGGTCATCTTGCGGCCATTTAAGCTATCGAATACAGTCAGGAAGTGATAAGATGGAGGTCATTTCTGATTTTAAGGACGGGACGGGTGTACAAATAGGTTCATTTTATATTCGAAGCTCCCCAAAAGGGCGCTGATGGGGGTAATTTTTTATCTGCAAGGCTTCGTGTATACACATATTATGTAGATGGAAATACCCCTTTTTTTATTGGGCATCCCTCGCGAACGCCTTGCCAGTGTTGAAACCATTGAAATTGGGTTAGGCGAGTCGTGGCGAGGCATGGGGAGGAAGTCAACAGCGAGACGACGCTAGGCGTGACAAGGCGAGGAGAGACGGGACGAGTTGAGACGAGCCAGGACGAGGCGAGGCGACGTTATATAAGCTAACGGTTGTATAACAATTAAAATATAACAAACTAAATTAATTTACCTTTTCTTGGGTAGTGATCATGATTATACCCATCTTTTTTAGGAGCACGGACACCAACCCAAATCCAAGCATTATTTTTCCCCCTCAGAAAACACTTTGTTGATGCTACATTGAAGTTGGGTCACTTAACACGGAAAAATACCACGCTGCATTAGTCTGGAAAGCAGAGCTTCAAAAGCGGAACGGCGTGAAGAAATGCTGAAGGAATCAAGACGTAGGGACAGTTTTCTATGGAAATTAACAAGCCCATTGACATAGGCATCTTCTTTTTTCTATAATTCGGTCTCTATCGGTTTCTATAGTGTTTCTACACTGTAGTTTTATCACTGAACCCGATTGATGAAACGAATAACGTGATTTACGTTCTTCAAAAGGCGCCATCCAACCAATAACCAAAGTTGGCTAGTTGATAGCGTTATCAGCTAGACCAACCGAAAAATGGTTTATCATTACTTTGCTTCATATATATGACTTAAAAGAAGACCATCCATTTGTAATAGTTACAAGCAATGTTCCTAACGAAAACATCGGTTGTTGGCGTTTCCTGTACAGCTAACTCCAACTCAATTTTTTGGGTGAAACCCACCATTAATTATTTAATTAAAAGTTAAATGATTCTCCTCAAGGTACAAGTGGAAAGTGTTTGAAGGACATTCCAACAAGTACGGAACGATTTATAGCTCTAGAAACTCTAGAGATATACCGCCATGACAAATTTTTGTAAATCTCGGAAATTTCGCACGGAAGCTGCGATAAGTGTTGAGAACCGTTTTTATAAATTGATACTAAGTACACCTTCATCTGAAAAGCAATAGAACATACGAATTTACGAACTATTTCAGAAAAAAATGTATTTATTATCAATTTCGAAATCGGTTTTCGGAAGCTGAATCGAATGAGACCATTGCGGGGTCAATAGTATTATTGATTCTTGAGTTATCGCAAAATTTGTACGATTTTCACAAATAGAAAATAACTCAAGGATTCTTGGAGTTCTTTCTATCTTTCTATACTCGTTGGAATCCTTGTCAAACACTATTTTCAACTGTACCGTTAGGCGAAAAATGTAGCTTTTAATTTGAAAAGAAGAAAAACAAAAATAATTAAAATTACAATAGTTGCTACGGAGTTTTCCCTTATAGTTACCAATCTATCATTAGTGAAGCGAAGGAATAATAAACCACAGTACAATCATTGCAGCGTTTTTTTTTATTGGATATTCGGATTCTACATGCCTTGAAACGTAAAACATCAAGATTTGAGGAGTGGTTAGACAATTTTTTCTTGCCCGATTACGATGGCTTATTATTGAATAATAAACCCAAATTAAACGTTCTTACCGAAGGCTTTATTAAGATTTAATTTGCAGTGGAATGAAGGATGTTATGGCGGTTTAGCGAGGTAAGCTCAAAACTACGTAAAATCGTAAAAGCGAAGAAAAAAACAGCGGAAATCGGGCGTAGGAAAAAACTTTATAGGACAAATTACTTTTTGACTACTTACGTACTTTCATTACTTTTTGTTGCAAATTACTGAGTACTGTGAAGTACTGAGCACCTTTTATCATGTATACCCGTATAAGTAGACACCTATTGTATCTCAATCGAACTGAAGGACTGTCTACACTGTGAACACATAATACCTAAATAAACTGAAAATAAAGACAGCAAACCTGGATCTTTTGGATCCTCCAAACCAACATGACTGTGCTCTCGACTGATTTGTAATAAAAATTGCACGGAAGCCCTAATACGGTTCGGTATAAATTCATTTCCAGTCAACTGAATTATTTTACTCTACAAAAATATTACGCAAGCTTATTGAACGAATCGCGTTCTTAAGTGCTTACTCCATTATTTCCTCTCGATTATTTACTATTCCTCTCTCTTGTAACTAAAATGCTTTTGATGAGAATAATACAATCGTGACAAATGAAATTGACTTACAATTGTTGACGTTCAGTTCACACCGTTGATGATCGAATGGAAACCATTCACTTTTGATAGGTTCACATCTTAAAACGCTTTTAATCCTGCAAAAATATTGAGAAAACATTTTATCATATTTCTAGAAGAACCATGGTACGCAAACCAATACTTTGAATGTGCAATCTCAGCACTTCCAAACCGAATTTTGCTAAATGAGCTTTTTTTTAAATCGAATAAATTAAACTTCTATTAACCTGACTGTGAACAGGACAACACCTGATGGAAGAATATTGATAGAATTGTCCTTCCTGAATAGACCCATGACAGCGGTGAGCTTTTCATTAGTTAAGTACGTATGCGGTATCCACATACGTTGAGCGAACTGTTTTTTCTCACCGATTATTTGACTCACGTTCGGATTGATGTGTGAGTATTTCAACCGCGTGTCTTGCCATTGGAGTTCAAGTAAAGCGAGCATATTCAGTTGCTGTAAAATCAAACACGTTTCAATTATTGAACGCTGCAATTGATTGCGAAGTGGTTAATTACTCCATTGATTCAATTAAGATTTTTTTAAGAAGACCATACACCAGATCATTCCAGATTCACCAGAAGATCCAAAACATTAGAGAACGTATCCACTTAACAACAGATTGATAACAATAAAGGAAAACTCCTATCGTAATATTAGTTATTTATATTTTTCCTGATTTCCTAATTAAAAGTTAAATTATTTGCCTAACGCCAAGGCTTAAGAGAGTATTTCAAGAGCATTCCTTTAAGTATAGAACAAGTTTTGCAGCTCACGGCATATTTTTCAATATCTCGAAAATTTCACAAAATAGCTGAGATAATTTGAAAAACATTAAAGTTATCGATTCTGTTATGGTCTCATTCGATTCCGATTCCAGAAAATCTACATAAATGTATATCAGACACACCTTGTTTTGAAAATATATTTTTACCTATGTTTTAAAAATTTTGAAAATACGAATTTTCCACCTTCAAAAACCCCCAAAAATACCCTTAAAATTGAGGTATCGATTTGGCTAAATAAATTAAGCTATTGTCAGGTATGGAGAAAATGACAACACAGTTTGTAGGTTTTCTCAAAAAGTGTTAATGGTGTACGGTGGACGGACAGAATTTTTTTAATTGGGTATTTAAATTCTAAATGCTTGCAACGTAAAACATCAAAATTTGAGAGGGCGTTAGGAATTTTTTTCTCGGGCAATTACAATGTTTTATTATTGAATAATATACTGGAATAATATGTTTGTACAGAAATCCGGTAGTGACTTGAAAGCCCCCTTGAAACAATTGAGCTCTCAGCATTCGGAAAATTAGAGTTCTTTTTTCTTCTTCTCAAAATACGTAGCCTTCTTCTCAAAACCATTATTTCATGACGAAAAAAACAAAGATTTCTTTCTGAAGCTACCTCTTTTTGATTCCTCTTAATGACCAGTTTATTGCTCTAGCAATCAAATTCATAGCTGAGCAGCATTCATTTTGATTTTTCTCGTCGACATAATTATTGTGACATTTTTGACTCCTGACCAAAAAAGTGTTTATTTTACAAAATGAATCAGAGCTCGAATTGTGCCAATGCATAATTATTTCATTTCGATTCAAAAGAGAAGTAGGGTTTCAGTTGTCGTCATAAATTGAAGGCACATGAATGTAAACACATACCTAGTACGCGCATGGTACTCACAGTTTTAATCGAATGAGCTCTCAAGTGATAGATAAATGCTCTGAGCGTAACCTTCAAAGGTGTTGCTGCTTCCGATGGTGGTCGAACGGTTGGTCTGTAGCGGCATGGATCGGTTAAAAATTTAAATGTTTCCATTTCGTTTCCTCCCGCGTCCAGCGTTTCTTGGTCGCAAATTTCTCTGTTTTTTAATGCAGTACAAATCATATCACGAACGTTTGCAATTAGAATTCAAGCAAACTTACGCGCTTCAATTAGTTTTAAAAATCTCCTTTTGGAAAGATGGTTTAAAAGGCGTTATTGAAAGTGTAAGTGCATGAAAATATTATCATTGTTGAAACTTGAAGAAAAAATTGCATCATGTTATAAAAACATTATTAGAGCGAGTGTTTTGAGTACCCTCTTAGGAGAAAGATTATGAAATTTGTTGCCGTTAGCTTTAAAAGAGAGAACCAATGGATGAAAGAATAAAAAACACATTAAATTATTGAAACATCGCCAAGGATAAAGACGTTTTAGACAGTGTTCTAATAAAGAGAAAGGAGTTTTCTCAAATTCATAAAATTTTACTCGTGTCGTGGTTTACTGAGCTTAATGTTAAAATGTTTTTGTTTTCTTTTGTCCGAGAAGTACATAGGAAAATTAGTTACATGAGGTTTATCATGCGTGATTTCTGCGTGATTTATTGATGCGCGATCATTTGGCCTCCGTAGTTTCACGGCTTTTTCTAGGAGTTTCATTATTAGGTGATTGAGAGTTGTAATTATTTTCGTATCTTTGAACCCATTAAGTAATATTTTTAAAAACTTACTGCCCGAGGCATGATATTGGATATTGGCCCAGTAAAGCGATGAGAGGAACCCACGTGATTGCTCGGAGCATGAGGATGAACTAATTTCGAGTTTCCCTCTTTGGTGAGCACAGCTTCAAACAAATGTCTTATCAGTCCGAGGTAACATGTGAGACGGGTGACAAATAGAATATACCATTTTTTACGCTTCACCTCATTTATTCCTGTCACGTACGCTGCTCACATTTGCGAGATTTGCAGGACGCGTAAAATAATTAACCCTTGAAAACGATGAACAACATTTTCGACTTTTGCGAAACGGCTAAAACGTCGGAAGGTTTTCCAAATGGGTAAAAATTTCGAATTCTTCAACCATGCAATTGCATTTCAGGCAAGAGCATTTTTCTATAGTCAGATCAATGACTTTCAGATAAATAAAAGCTCTTGATTTATTCGGTTTTTATATCGCTTCCTATTCCTATCAACCAAGTAGACAGTGGTTTTTAGGATAACGACTGAACCAACTGTACTGGACTGTGGCCAAGTTATTCAAGGTTGTTAACCTTCTTCTTATTCTAGTATAGACTCTTCATTAGTTTTCCCCGGGTTTTAGCACATAATAATTATGTGCAAAGTATATCATAATGTGTGTAAGCAGATAGAAATAATAATTTAGACAACTGAGACAGGAAGTTGTGAATATCTCGAAAAACCTTTGAAATTGCGCCAAAGTGGCAATGACGATGTCCAATGATTTGTAACGTGTGCGACGATGCTAACAATACCAGTCCGGAATAATTTACAGACGTACAATCTCAAGGTGAATCATTCTATTCCTTGAGCTACCTCTCAACTAGCTGTAACCTTTGTCTCAGAAGTGAAAATCAAGAGTTAGAAAAAGATCACGTGCTCATCAAAAACTGATATTGATACTGTTCCAATTTCACACTTTGGCCTCACCTTTATTTGACCAACTTGAATCAATTTTTCATTGGAGTTTCTCGGATTTTCTGAGCTTCCTTACATCATAAGCAATTTTTATCAAGACTGCAGTGATCCCTGAGTCTTTTATTACCCACCCTTCTTTGGCTTGACCAAATGTGGATACACGTAGATGGCAAGATATAAAAAGAGACGATTACTACAGTGCGCCACTATCATTCGAGTGCTTTGCCAGTAAAAGTCATACCTAATCCTGGTAAATAGCTTTTGACATGGACTCAGCACTTGCACCCTATGCCTTTAGAAATCCAACGTTAGAGGCACTAAAAACAACTGATGCGGTCCCTAAGCACCAGTGACAATAAGTGGAATAACGACAAACTTTTACCCCACAAGAGAGTCGATTCCCTTAAATTTCTGAAAGACGAAAGCATTGCTAGGCTCGCAACAATTACGAAAACAGAAGTTTTTATTGGGGAACATAATCCTTATTTTATTTTCACATCTGTTCTTTCATTATCAAGTCCTCTTCATGATGTCGCCTCAAGGGATTTATAATGAAATTCATTGCTTACTCCATTTAAGATATACACAGCACAAATTATGAGTCAGTCATCAGTGGAAATAAAGGAAGGTAGAATTCAGAGCGCAACTCTCAGTTTTTTATTACCCATTGTAATATATTTCCAGTTGTTTTTTGTTTGGGCATACTTATTGGCTATGCAGATGATATTAACAAGACAGGAGAATGATAAATAACTTATCATTCTTTTACTCATTGGTCAGCAATTTTTCACAGCTTATAAGGAAGACCAAAAACAAATACAGAAAAAGTACAATTTTCCAAGTTCACAAAAACTGAAGGGCTTTGATTTGAAGCTATTCAATACTTTGCACATAAGAGTGAGTTGTGATCACAATATTTTTTCTAAGACAAGGAAAGTTTGCTCAAGAATTCACTTCACAATTAATGGTTAGGACCGGTATAAATTACGTACATAAGTTATCCCACAGTTTTTGAGCCACTCGTTAGTTATTTAAAGTTCCACAACCGAAACACCACCTCAACAGAAACACTACAAAACGAACGTGTCACTTGGCATTTTCTTGTTTTGATTATAGAAAGCAGATTGACCGAGGAACTTGTAAGAAAGAGAAACGCAACATGAAATGTCGCAGATGCATCTCATGATGGCGACTAGCCCCAAATATCAGTGCGATGATGAGAACGGATTGTGCCGGTAGCATCCTTCCATCAGCTCCTCGTCATATGAATCATATTGCTCAGTATCACTATTCGAATCAGACAGCCAAGAGGTAGTTTCATCCTAAAAACAGAAAAACAAATCATGTTCTGTAAGAAATAATATGATAACTTTTGGACAGCTTAGCAAAAGCAGAACTAGGTACCTATACCGTTGAATCAAAAGACTGACTAACTATGAGACTAATTGCTCTCCATGATAACAAGATTATAATTGACCAGGCTCCAGCTAAATGCCGCTCTAATCACTATTCATTATCATAGAGAGTGAAGCCATGAGTATACAATAAATATTGCACCTAATAATAGGGGGAAACACACTACTAAAAACTACTAACATCATGGGCGTCTCTGTTATCATCTGTTTCATCGTCTTCTTCTCCTTCGTCATCGTCAGATCCCATTTCATCATCACTGCTGATAATGATTTCATCGTCGTCCAAACGTAGGCGCGGAAGAAATCGAGTAGTTCGATCGATGTTGATTTCCATTTGTATGCGAAGACCAAGAGCCATGAAACCAGACATGATAAGCAGCGGCAGGCGAACCCGGGAATCCCAGGCCAATCTCAACAGGAATATAAGGCCTGGTTTCATTTTCAGCTTAGAAGAACTACCGACCAATTGTTCCAACATCCTATGCAAGTATTAGAAACACGTTCAAATCCCAAGTGAGACAATGAGACCTGTGGCGAATAAAAAATATTGTCATAAAATGTATGTTGAATTATGAAACTAAAAATTATCAGTGAACCAAAAACTCATAACACCACAGAGTGATCCTTTTTTGTCACAAACCCACTGTGTCTACAAGGCTCGCATTATAATTTGGACTTGAAGTTGAGCAATTTCAACCAGCTATACTATTGCAAGAAAATTTATTTTTCAACATGTAGTAGCGGAAGTGAAAAAAAATTGAGCAGCCATTTGAAGGTGCTTTAGCAAATTGCAGGATGACGAGGACACAAAATGTGTCCTTGAAATATGAATGACCCATGTCACTCATACGCCTAACCGGGAGGAGGGGGGAGGTAGATATTGGAACAGTGCAAGGCCAGGTAAGAGAGCTGGTGCAACCGGCATGCTCCCACTCGCCAATATATCATTGGGATGAAGAACTAACAGGTGGCTGTGGACCCTATGGCTCCACGTCGCCCTGAGGATGCCCGAATGGGCGAAAGTGCTCGGCCAGCTAATAAAGAATTGGAGAATGAGTCGCCTGGTTTTTCTCCACCTCACAACCCCCGGGCAAACAGGTGGGAAGTTATTCATAACCAAAGGCACAAGTTTATTTGGCTAAGACCATAATGGTTCCAAATAGCCATTGAATCCTGGGCAGCATATTTTTTGCAGTATGTAGATTTGGTAAGAAATTATGCGTTTGGTTGGCTGAGTGAAGTACGTTTTGGCCTGGTGTATATTCGGGTGTGATTGCACCAAAAACAATTCTACCTCTTATTAAGAAAGGCGCCTTCTGTATGTATACCATTCTGTGGGCATAACCATTAAATCTTTCAGCAAATGTTTTGAAATGAGAGGGTTGACAGTTGAATGTCAAGAAAAGCTTCTGACCCAAGACCGAATTTGTCTTAATAATATTCAGCCACAAGTTGCCATTCAAATCCTGATCACGCTAACCATATTACTAACTTAAACAAGTAAAATTATAGTAATCTTTCCATCAACAGCCATGGCCTACGAAAAAGAGCCTAAAAAAGCAATCACACAGTATATAAGGATTAAATCCGCAATTTGATTTGCATTCTAATACTTACGAGATTTCAGCAATCATAAATATACGTCTTGAATCAAATTAGTTCGCCAACGCAGAGAGATTTCTGTTTACCCAAAGATATACTCAAGTAGCGTTACATCCTGCAATCCTAATGAATAAATGATACGTAAACTCAATCCACACCGTAAAATATTGCCAGTAATGCACTGCACCGTTAAATCGGCTATTTCATAATCACAGTTCACGTAGTTAGCGATGTTATTTTTCTGGCCAAAGGATGCTCTCCATTTTCTAATGGAAAAAATTAATCTCGGCGAGCACATCAACGGGGACGTAGAATAGTAACCTTCGATAATATTGTCACAATCTTATCACCAGTGGCATTTCGGTCGCCGTAGTTGCAAGGAAGAACATATACATTGACGTAGGCCGGTTCTAGTAGGTAGTCAGATAGGAAAGTGGTAATGAAGCAAGTCACTACAGAACATAGAGGAGCAAAAAATGGGCATAATCTTTGTCTTTATTGTAGTCGCTTGTAACAAGCTGCTAACGACAAATGGATGCAATTACAAGTCCACGATAGAGATAGACAGTAGTTCGACTTCAGTTTCGAAACATGGTCCTTGAGACGAGAAACACTCGATCTGAACGGGAGACGAGAATCGCGCAACGTTTACGGGTGTATGGACCTGCTAGATAGGGTATAGCACTTCCGACTTGGCGCTAACGACTAGATATTACCCGTGAGGGTACTAATGAAGGAACTATAATGGAATACGTAGAATACTATAATAGAATCGCTCAGTAAATAAAGCTTAGTCAGCTAAGTAAATAAAGTAAAAAAAAGGAACCCTAGAGATCAGACAAAACATTGACACTTTTGTGAAAGCGCAGGAATTTTAACATTTGCATCATACCATAAATTATGAAATAATATCTTTCAATTCTTGGAAAATTGGCAACTTTAAAATAAGAATCCGTTTTTTTTACTTTTTTGGAATTTGAAAAACTTAACTTTAATTACGTTTAAGAAGGTCAACACTTGCGAACATGAATGGGAGCCATAAAGGAGCCATAAACGCACCAAATAAAGAAGTGAAATAATGTTGTTTTAAACCAATTGACGAAACTAAACGCAGGAATCGATTTTAAAATCAGAATGACAACATTTTGTCGACAACATTAATTATAGGTTCCTACCAAAAATTTTTATCGTTATTGTTGGGTATTTTCAGGAATAAGTGTCTGCGATAAAATTTTTAGAAAATGTAATTGGAAATCGATTTAAGAAACCATACCTACTGGTTTTCGTTGTCAATAGGTACTATTCTCAGAGAATGATGAACAATGGTTATTCCATTTTGCGTATTAATATCTCTGAGGTGAGGCAAAAAGTATCAGAGATAATAAACCACTGTATCGGAAAATCAGAATCGGAAACTTTACATAGTTCGTTTGGTACTAAATATAGTGATATCCTTGCACACACAGTTTGTTTGCATCATATTAGCAGTCAGGGGCTAGGTTGGGTGGTCCTGAAGGTGAAAATACTTAGTATCGCTTGAATTGATGGCCAATCAATGACGTTTGGAGGGTAGTAATTTTCGACGGCGCCTGTAACAATCCTCCCTAAAAAAATCGCATTTACATTCGAAGCAGTGTCTTGGCATTATTAACCCGACAATTTTCGATTCGATCCTTTGTTTCCATTCATTACGTCATGTCTACGAGGGCCGACTATGGTCTTTGAGTATGACAACTGGTAGTTCTCATTTTTCGTTGTACGAGTGGGTCGACAAGTCGTTCTATTGCGATTTGTGATGATCGTACATTATAGTTTTGTTTCTCTCTAAGCTGAGTGTATGCTCAATAAAATGAAACGCCTAATTATCATTACTACTTTTGTTACTTTGAGCTGCATCTTGGCTAATGCAGGAGCAACCGTTAAACGAAGCGACAACCTCTACGGACCTAAATACCGGCCCTTGTGGGAAAAAGGAGCTAAAACTAGGTACACGAAGCATTTCGGCCCAACGTCACTCGTAAGTAACTCATGATAAACCTGCGAAATAAATATACTTAACTCATGAAGCAGCTTTCTGATGAGAATAAATGTTACTCCCGAAAAATAATTTGCGATTTGGAAACATGAGAGCGATGTATGTTGAATTCAAGAGGTATGTCACCCAAGTTGTTCGGTTTCCATATGGTAAACCGAAAGGTAGAAATTTGTTTAATTGCCTATTATCAGCCCTATTACTATTGGCCTATTATTTTGGTTGTATATGAATTTTGCTGGCTGTATTTTGTGTGGTCATATGTGAGGGAAGAGAGGTGCTGAGTTACAATATGAATTGTAACTCAAAAGACATTGACTTCCTAAGTAAACCAATTCCACGTTTTTTTTCGACATGAGAAATATTTTTGCTGCTTTCCACCTCCAATTATAGTAATCACTCCAAAATGTTGATCAAACCCACTTCCTTCCACATTTTGTTTCAAAATAAGTAAATCCGATTATCGGGGGAAAATTCCCTCTGTCCTTTGTCCGACATTCTCACTTTTCTAATAGAATAAACTATATTAGAGCTATATTGACAAGCAATTATGATAGCTATCATGTAGGGAAAATTGATATTCAAATCGTCAAATTCGGTTATAACTCGTGGGCAAATTATTTGTAGAGTTTAAAAAAAAAACTTTCGTTTTAGTTTCCTATGGGACGAATTAAATAGTGATGAGATTTGAGTTAATACAGCATTCCATTACCTGCTTATAAATCATTTGAATCTCATTTCTGCACCCTAAATAATGGTCTTCGTTTATCGCAGAAACACATGACGGAAAATGCTGGGTTCATCTATGAGAATTACACCGTGACCACTGAAGACGGCTACTTGATAAATTTGAACCGCATCGTTCATCCAGACAGTGTAAAGAAAAAAGACAAAGGCTTTCCACTGTTCTTAATGAACGGATTCATGATGCACTCAGATGGTTGGGTAGTACAGAGTGAAATGGACTCAAATATAGGTACGGGTTCCAATTTTTACTTTTAAAATTAACTTCGCATATTATTATTCTAAGGAATTGACGTTGATGCTTCAGGGCGAGATAACGGAAAAAATAAAATAAAATGAAAAGTCCAATCATGGTAAACGTAAAACAGCATTTCTCCTGTTAGAATGTCTGTTATGTTCCTAAGTGATAGTTGGTTTCTGTTCAACACTAGTTATTTTGGTGTGTACCCTCCATAGAATGCAATCTGTGTTACAAAACTCTTGAATTGTGAGTGCTCGGACTCGCTTTAAATTTACATAAAATTCACGAACAGTATTGAGAAATATCATTTTTTTTGTGCAATCCTTTTACAGCTTATAATTATTTTTAAGTAACTGTAACAGACCTAGTTGCTTAATTTTTATCTCCTCCTCCATCTTATACACGTATTTACGGTCTTTTTTCGTGAAATACCAATCTGGCTAGAGTACGTCCGTCTCATTAAATAAGTTTTTTGTTTGAACGTTTTTCCAATAGCTTTTGTATGGGCTGCACTGGGCTATGATGTTTGGCTAGGAGACCAAAGAGGAACTGTCAGGTCGAGAGGTCATGTCAATATGTCATCCGACAGCACTAACAAGAAATACTGGGACCATGCGTGAGTGATCTGCATGCACTTGGTTCCTGAATAATAATAATGATTATTATTATTTGGAACTAATCTTCAATCGAATGAAGATTATAATGTAAATTTGAACGAAAATGTTTTCAGGTTTGAAGAAATTGGCGTCTACGATACTTCGGCATTTATTGATTTTGTTCTCAACTATACTGGCTACAAACAGTTGAATTTTATGTGCATCTCGATGGGATGCTCATTTCACGCAGTGCTCGTTTCAGCCAAGCCCGAATACAACGACAGAATTCTAGCTGCTTTCTACTTTGTACCTCTCGTCAACAATATAATCAAAACTCTGGACATGCCAGCCCCTATACAGATGAATTTCCTGCTCGGAGAAATTAATACTGTAAGTGTAGTTGAAGATGTGATAATCTGTGATGAACAAAAGCGAGGACGAATTCAGAATACAATAACGAATCAAAAATCCTTCGAAGACATACATGCAGGAATATTATCATCAATCGCTAATTTATTCTCATTTTGAAATGAGGCACCTGGAACAAAAACGTTTGCCGCGCCATGATCATCATAAGGATTATTTTTTCAACTATTTAAAATCGAGGATCTTGCATCATTTTTTGCCATACAAGAGTAATTTAATGCTTCAATAAATGTAACAGTTTCTGTCCCAAGTACACAATATAATACAAGTACGAAACACGTAGGCAATAAAATATTTAAATAATAAATTAACATAGTTAAGTATGAGGAATTCTACTGCAGGTGTCATACGAAGACCACGGAATTTACGAAATTGCTCCCCGCCTACCTGGAATCAAAAAGGAAATTTACTACAGTTGTACTCCCTTTGTCGGACCAATCGTTCGCCTCCTGAAATCGTCATTGAATGGTGCTCTTCATTTCCCTAATGTGAGACTCTTTGAAGCTTTGTTCGATGTTTGATTATCTGGTTTCTGATCTTGATTTAATAATAGAAATCTATTTATTTCTGCCAAAATTGACAACTTTTCTATTATTTCTATTAAGCGAATTGCTGTTATTCTTCTTTTTCCAGACCGCCTGTTACATAGCTGGTTTATCGATTGGTGGAGGAAGTACAAAAACAGCTAGACAAATTGTTCAAGTTTACAAGGATGGTGAGAAATAAATTTGGTTCCCCATTAGTGCTCGGAACCAATCATAATTTCGGTCTATGAAATAAGTCATAAATGAAAAAAATTATTATTGTCATAAAAAAAATCGAATGTGCTAAAACTGCCAATGAGCCGTAATGACTATTGTTTCAGCCACATTTGCTAAATACGATTACGGAAGAAAGAAAAACCAAGAACTTTACGGTCAGGAAGCCCCTCCGTTGTACAACATTAGCAAAATTACTTCATTTGTTGCAATTTACTACAGCGACGCCGATGGATTCTCAAGTGTAGAAGTAAGAGCTGGTTTTTATACCTCTCTTGGAATATTATTATTCTTTCCAGAGCTGAATAAAAAATAAATTAAAAAAAAGCAAGCATACTGTTTTCTTTTCGTTGCTGTCACACTAATCATTGTGATGGGATTTTGAACGGGAGACACACATGGCTACTACTTACAGTTTTCATTTTATACTGGCCTCCGATTCGAATAAATATTTTGTCGATGTCCTACCCCACTTTCCGAGTTGTACATTGGTAATGTAAAAGGTGCGCATGCTTTAGATATTAGTCAGTACAGAGCATGGAAAAATTCTTCAGTAAATGCAATTCAGAATAAACTTACTTAAAAATGAATTGAAGATTGAAGGTACTTATTCGAAATGAAAAGCACCCGAAAAGCTTGTGTGAATGGTATGTTAAATTACAGGTGAAATATTTACTTTGCTTAAACCCAGGTATTATCCTTGATTCTATTGTTCAGGGTGCGAAGAAGACGCTGAAATCATTGAGGGGGCCAACATACGAATGCGTGCTCCCACACTTCAGTCATTTCGACGTCGCAGCTGGGACTGTGTTCAAATACGTTTTACCGGATGTCAACGAAGTTCTCAATTCAGTGACTGGTTACTCCGATGACAAGAAAAAATATTTATCGGGCAAATGCCCATCAATGGAGTGGGTTCGAAATTTGAACTGAGCCTTTCTGAACCTATTGAAAAATGTACAAGTTCGTGCGAATAGGTTGAGTGTACGGTTTTTGTAAACTGCTCCAAAATAAACCCCAATAAAATTGCTATCAAAATTAAAGATGAACAAGAACATGATCATGTTTGGAGTTATTGTGTCGAAGGAGTGTAGGGTTTCCATTAACTTCACGATTGTAAGTATATTAAACGTAAATGATTTAAATTTCGTCAAAATAGGCACCCATACTTATGCATGGGCATGAAACGAATCAATTTCGTTGATATGAAGCGTCGCCGTGTGGAACATCAACTGGCTTATTTTTTACACTTTAACCAAGCAATCATCTTCTGATACGTTTCACTCTACCGTTGATCATGTTCTGTATTTGGGTGGTATTGTTGCTCCAAGGATTATAAAAGCAATCATTGCACTATAATTCTTTATGTTCAATTTATTTCTCCTTATTTTTGTACAAAATTTATAATTATGTGACTCGATTTCGTCCAGATAGATATTCTTATACAAAACCTGATAAGCGAAACGTGAGGGAGAGTCGCTTCTCTCAAACTTTCGCCAATTCGGAATATTCTTACATGTAAAACGAATAGATAAAAACGAACTCTAAACCTCACACGCCATTAGGGTGAAAAGTTTAGCTACCTATAGTCTTTATCAGTCTTGATGTAAACTAAACTGATAGGCACATGTCGATATTCCTATTGAACTTCAAGAACAATTGGTTCTTAATAGTTTTTTAATATAATATCGCACTTGAAGTTCGAAATATTTACAGGTCAATTTCCGTCGCTGTGTAAAGCCTGGCACTTAGTACCGATTTGGCTGTTACACCTAAATATACATAAATTTACATGGCTACAAGTTTTGAAAACTTTGATTTAACAGAAGTTTACTTTTATTACTTCTTTTTACAAAATATTGTTGATTGCACATCGTCAGCGATCACAGTTTTCACAACACCGATCATTCGGTGGCAAATCATCAAATCGAAATCAATCAAAATCTGACGCTCAGCACTAATTTCACCATCTTTCTGAATAAATAAGTCAGTTTTCAAGGTAATTGAGAAGACTATAACGGGATTGATATTATCCCATGTCATGATAATGCTCTGCAGTGACTATTAAAAGAAGTGAAATTGACGCTTTAACAGATCGTCCATGATACAGTAAGTTACCTAGATATGAAGTAAATGATCAGCAACAGCCTTGCCTAAAACGAAGAAAATAAGAGGTTTGAGTAGTTGATGGAATAATCTATTTTAGTGGGACTTATTCTCGCTGATTTGCACCCTTATGCAAGAACGACGCCTTTTTACTGGTTTAGTCATAAAGGAGTATCTAAATTGAACAATGGGATTGTTCTAAATACCTAAACTATGCATACATCATAAAGCGTCGTGTCTATTGGAGTTCCAAAGAAGAAGAAGAAGAAGAAGAGCCTAATTGTACAGTGATACTTCTTCAGCAAAATTAAATGGAACAAACCATCTCATACTCTCTATTTGTAAATGATCTGTTGAACAGAATATCCCGACCAGAATCTCGCACGTTCCCTTGATCGGTGTCGTTGGAGGAAAGTTAGATAGATGTTGGACATCAGTTACTTATTGTCAATCGCGTAAAATTACAAGTGAAACTAAGACACTAAAAGACTGATTATGCTCACTTTGAGGCGGGGATATGTAACGCAAACGTTAACGCTTAATATTTTGTTCATGACCTGGATTGCTTCATGTCAGTTAGTTTTAATTATTCTGATCTCAAATTGAGTGCAAACCCTTCGTATATCAATAGAACTGAATAATGAAGGAAAGTAAGTTACAGTATAAAAAGAGAATGTCACCAAGCAGAAGATGAGTAACTTAGTGTCTATGTGAAGATGTCAAATTCTGCAACACTGATAACTACAACGAAAAATCTAGGATAGTACCAAGAGTAAACAACTCTAACCCCTAGTCTAATAGCGAGCATTACAGGCAATCAAAGTGCCCTGGTGACACATTCTAAATAATGGCGTTCTAGTGCTTCTAATCCATCCGTCATACGTAATCCGAGTGAACATGAGCTGTTTCAGCAATGGCTGCCAGTCGATGGCGGCTCAACGGATGTTGCATCATCTCCCATTGCTGTCCAACTGTTTCGTACGTCCTCTCTGACAAGTCAGAGTAGTAGGCTGAACTTGGTGGCGAAGCAGTTTCGGCATCTAAGACATAACCTGTGTCAAAAAACAAGGCAAAAACGCGAATATGATAAATTAAATCTATCTATGCTGCATCGAGAGGATTCCTTCACCAATCCCATTAGGGTTACTTAACATCCTAGTCTCATCTTCGAGTTTTAGTACTTAACAAGCCCGTTCGAATGTATGTATTCAGAAATCACAAGCATTCTCTCTTCCTCATGGTTGTACTTCGATCGATATAATTTGCCTTAATTTATTATTGGTGCAATTGCTCTAGCTTTGTCTAGTACCTGTATTTTGATAGACAGGCTTGTCCAATTCGGCGTACAAAGCTTCAACTCCTGTGTAAGCGTCGTCAACAGTATAGTGGTTGGACGCTGGACGGTCCGAGGGGCTGTCAAGAGCTGGCGATCTTCTGACCCAGCACCACAAACCCCGCGTGGGCTCTTGATTCACTCGGTTTTTGCCCACTTCAACTCTTCGGTCAGAACCAGGACCAGTTTCTCTGTATCCTGAAAAAAAAAAAACTTTAAATAATTTCAGAAAAATTTAACATTCGCTCCTTTTGTACAATCAATAGGTATGCAGCACATTTCAGGCTTAGAGGTTTGCAAGCATCAAGAGATCCTAAGAGCAGGTGAGATCACTTTCTTGTTTGCAACTCAGCAAAAACGAAAAAAAAATTGCTCTTTCATGATTTTCTCGAAACCAGACTCAACAAGAATTTAGATGTCCAAGGGGCGTGAGGGGGAGAAAAACGAGGCGACTCATTCTCCGATTCTTTATTCGCTGGCCGAGCACTTTCGTCCGTTAGGCCTCCACAGGGCAACGTGGAGCTATAGGGCCCGCAGGTAGGTCACTCAGTCGCTAGTTTTTAATTAAATCACATCTTGTCTGCCTAGTCTCGCTGTTTCATAAGTTAAATGGTCAATAGTTTAAGGAAAAGTTGAGTCATCACAGTTCAGTCATCATTTGAGGGTTTTTTTTTACGAAAATGTATAAAAAGATTTTGAGAGCGTATAAGAACATGGGTTCAGTACTTAGGCCAGCAAATAAAGATGCAGAGAATGAGTCACCTGATTTTTCTCCCTCTCACCCCCCTTGGAGATCAAAAAATGCGACGACAAAGAAAAGAAGAATTTAGATGTTTACTTATGGGTAAAGCGATTATTCATAAAATAAAATTTTTGTTCCACAGAAAAAAACTTTTACGGTTCAAGTTGGCTTTCCCATTTGGGATTTAATGAAACGTTTTGCTGCAACGTGGCTAGCTATTAGTATTGTTCAAAACCTATCATTGTCGAGAATAAAAAATCATTGAGATAATTCTTTCTTTTTCAGTAATAAAAAACGTATAAGTATACTGAGTTGTGTTCACTTACTAGGCTCCTGATTGGTGTTAATTCTTCTGGAACATAACGAAAATAGTTTTAGTGTAATGTAATAAGATTCGACAACAAGCAGTTATTATACCTATGGAAATTAAATTATGCTCAAAGAACTGATCAAAGAACTTCTTTTGGGTGTCGCTTTTTTTCTGATATTTTCAGGATGAGGGGGAGATTGAGAGTGCGACTTTTTCTCCATATTTTTTATTATTTGTCGGCCGAGATCTTTCGCCCATTCTGGCATCTTCAGGGCTGCATAGGTACCCGATAGACCTATGCAGCCCTGAAGATGCCAGAATGGGCGAAAGATCTCGGCCGACAAATAATAAAAAATATGGAGAAAAAGTCGCACTCTCAATTTCCCCCTCATCTTGAAAATATCAAATGAAAGTTCCACAAGTTTATGGAATAAAGTACGATTAACGGGAACTTACTTGAAACAGTGTCTAAGGGTAACCATAAGCGTTGCGCCGACGATGGCTGATAACAAGGAGACTATGATCAGCGTCACTGACCAGGGTAGAGCGTCAGCATCTCCTAAATTATGGATAAGAGAGCAACAGTTAGTAAGTTTGCAATTTAATGCCATTTGTAGGACAATACTGCAACAATAGGATAATGCCACATTCACAAAATACGTCTTGAACTTATTATGTAACTATGATAAATATTACCTGCTGTGTTATTAGACGAATGGTAGGAAGTGGTTGCCCAGGAGCAGAGATCACAGGTTGTGAGACCATCAGGGTGGATATCCCGTTCCAGAAACGCTGGGCGCGGTGGTGGCGGTAGAAACCCTTTAGCCCATGAGGCTTCGTCGCTGTCGAGTTCCAATCCTTTGGTTGAATCTTCTTCTAGGGCTCCAGCCCACCAGGAAGCGTCGTCCCAGCTGCCTTCCATTACTAGGACAGCCACAATCTGAAATCAGAACGACAAAGAAAATAATGACAATTTGGACAAATCAGCGAAAAATTACAATAGCATAATTATTTTACTTAGATAATTTAGACCACATGGGAACCAGTTTCCCCATATTTAATGAAGAGAGACGATATGAGCTCAAATGTCTGGGACTCGATTGTAGCTCATGAACTTCATATCAAGTCTACTGTAATGGAGATGTCCTCAAATCTTTCCTTCGATAGAGAAAGTCCAGATATATCCCGAAAATCGACATGTAAGTCGGCGCTCTGTTATTATTATTATTATTTTTTTTTTTTTTTAATTAGCAACTGTATTATTGTGGAAGACTAATTTTGACTCGTTCTCAATAGGTACCTGTTTCTTGTACCACTTCGCCTAGGACTTTCTCCCCTTCAGGTTTTTCGAATTTCTGAACACAGTATGTTGAATGAATGATTCAATGAATGAATCGCTTCGCGAGTCTTCTCTTTAACAACAAATAAGAAAACATTTTCACGAACAAAATATTATTAGTTCCATTTCATCCATTTGAATATTTATTTTTCTTTTGGTTCGGGAGAATCTGTCGGAATTTTTCGAATATATTTAGACTAATTTTCAATGTGGGTCAGCAGCTCTGACAATACCACAAGCGGTTCGCCGTCTCGAGGATGCGGTATTACGAATGGCTACCCTATGAAGAGGAAACAAGACCACCTGTTCTCTCACCTGCCACTCCATTCGTCGGGGCAGCTCCAAAAATGAGTTGAAATAACCGTTTCCGTTTAACAATGCCTCATTTTATTTCTCTTGATGACCCAATTTACTTGGCCACTGTGTGAACACAATAATAATTATCATTGCAATTGAGAGCACGATACTACAAGTCTTCCAAAGTGCAATCCTATGTAAATAGGCTTAGAAAACAATGAGACTTCCGCCCTGCACGATACAAGTGGCTATTACCAACGACCTGTCAATTGTCTCTACATCATGTGAAGCATTGAATTAGAATTATTTTTCTTCCGAATCGCCAAAAAAAACTGCTGAATCTACTTTCGTGCCAAATGCAAACTGGGATTCCACTGTGGCCCTCACGAAAATTGCCTTTCCTAAAAACCGGCCACGAAAATAACATACATTACTATAAGCGATAGAAGCGTCTGATGTTCTCGCCAGTATGATCATGGTCATGAATAAGTATTGAGGATTCTCGTAAAGCACTCTCGACCAGTGGTATGCATTGTTCACACAGTACTTCCATGTTTGAGTCGGAAGAGGAATAGCAGAGTTTATTGGTTTTTGTGCATACCCTATCTGAAATAAGCATTCTGCCAATCTTTGGATAGCTAAGTAAGAAAATTAATATATTGTAATAGGAACCAATCCCTTGGCTTTCATTTTTTGGAAGTTGGAAATTGTGCTGGTGGAGTTGAGAAAACTTGGATTCTGGATCAGGAAATCTTGAATTCAGCGCCAACGATTCAGCGTCCAGAAATCAATAGAAATTGATACCAAATACATCGTTGACTGAAAAAAATTAATTTACTACGTAAACAAGGAAGTAAAAATGAATTGATAAAATTGCTCATTGTGGGTTGATGAACAACCAAAGTTGCTATTCGTTAGAAATAATGACCGTAATCGTGATTGCGGTTTCTGAAGCTTGTTGGCCGAGAACTTTGAAGGACGTCGCCCTACTTTCATTCCAACCAAGAACGATTCATGTTCTCGCCCGAGCCTCGAGTCACCCACTCGCCTGCAGTGTAACCATTCGACATTCCGACTCACGGTTTTGAGGACTTGACGCAATAGGTTGCTCACATTTTTCATGGTATACCGCACACATCCAATCACGAAAGAGCTTCAAATTTTTTACATTTGTTTCACGACTCGTAATCCAATCATCCTTGAGAGATAATTCATTCCCGAATCACTGAAGGTGAACTTCTCGTTCATAGTGATCTCAATAGACCTTAATTGCCATAATTATTTCCAGATATGTCTCGGTGAGCAACTTTCTCATACGGTAGGCATTTTTTTCTTTGCTGTAGAAGTTGGAATTTTTCTGAGTGGTTGGAAGAGAAGCACGAATTATGAACAGGATTTCATTTTCTTTCAATGAATAGATCATTCTCGTATACTTAAGATGATGAAGACTGCCTCTACTTGACTTTTGGCCTAAACTTGGTTGCCGACAAAAAAGCAATCTTTTTGACTGGGTTGGTACTGAAACGGTCAGCGAGTCCTCTTGGCCATCACCAAGAGATCATGAGCGTTTTTACAAATAATATCATAGGTAGCATAGTTTAAATAGGTAAATGGGATTTCGGAGAAAAAATTCAACATCATCATGACTCATGTAACTGCGGTTTTTTTGTTTTTATCTCTATATTTTTTTCTGACTCACTCATTAACTTGAAAAGAAAAGACTTCGGCATAATCAAATTTTCCCACTTTTTGGACCATTGGTGTCTGCCAATAATGGATACTCAAAGTGGCATAAGTAATTTGTGAGCACCCTCCCTCCAGTTCGTAATTTATTCCTCTCCAACCTACAGACTTTAAAATTACACGTCTCACTTCAGGGTAAATTATGAGCGTCAGGACACATCTAATGACAGCTAGGTTCCATCAGTCCGAGTTGAGGCTCCCTGCCATAAATTTTCGACTCACAGCCTCTGCACGCAGTCATACAGAATATCCTATGTCGGTGGTGTGAGTAGAATCTTCCCCGAGGGAGTTACCAAAGCGATTAGTATGAAGAATTCTTTTGATTGCCGTCCGATCTTCCAGTATACTCTTACCTCGACCTGGAAGCCCATTTGAACGCAATCGTTCTACAGTTCGTGCTGGATTTTTTCAAACGTGCTCTTCCTGGGGATTTCAATACAAGTTGAGTAAACATTTACGCCACAGGATAAAGCCATTTGTGCTAGGTATTCGAATCGCGCAAGAGTCGGTCTCAAAAGGACTCATCTGCTTTCGTGCGGGTATAGAGTATTGACGCAGTAGATAGAAAATTCTATGTTTTGGTCACATAACTGTCAAAATGTAGACATAAAAATTTTTAATATCTGTGTTGCTTGAAGCCCCTGATTGCAGTTTAATTTTTCAAAGCTTTGATCAACCTCCTCCTAGGTTCACATTATTCCTCGATGTCCTTCAACTTATCAAGATGAGTTGAACGGTATCAAGATGAAGTAGAAGGATTCTCTCTCGAAGTTATATTGAAGCTACTATATTATGCTTTGTAAATAGGAGCAAGTTGGTAGCAACTAGAGACAATCGGTAGCGTTTCCTCTTCGTATAGACCATCGAATCGCCCATGCCCTTAAGGAAGGCCTATTTCGTTTGTTCAGGTAGCCAGAGACCGTTCGAACCATTTAGGACGACCCAGGTCACCTATAGCCCATGTTTTGACCCTGAAAAGAACCTGTCTCGACTGATCTGACGACTATTTTTACGGTTTTCGTTATTTATTCATAGTGCCCACAACGTACCAATTAATCATTGTCCAAAAGCTTACTTTGAAATATTTGTGTAAGTCAAAATGATCATGTGCTCTTGACTAATGGAGACTGCTTAATTGAAACGAAAATCAATTATTTTTTTCCATTTTGTCCACTTCCAGACCGTTTTTCCCATGAAAGAAAAAGAAATAATAAATTATGATGAAATAATAATAAATGTTCCTCACACTCAACTTAAATGTTTCGCCATAAATTGCAAAAACATTACTAACTTCGTCAGTTAACTGATCAACTTCAAAAATGGAATCTAATGTTCCAGATTACCGACCTGTTCAAAACAGTCAGAAATCACAAAAAAAAAATTATTTTCAAGACACAACTGTCCCAAATCTTCCCACGTTGAGAGGTTGAAGGGGAATAAATCCAAATTGACTTGTCTAATTCATTACCTCTACCAAACACAGGTACACTCCAACCGCAACCTCACAACGTTGAAATATATGTGTTGAGTTGGGAAAGGGAAACTTATTTGCAAAAGTATTCTCCCCACCTAACAGAGTCTGACTAGTTCTGCTATACATAATGTCACTGTACTATGATAAAACCTATGAAACCAGCAGTACAGAAATTTCATACTGAATGAAGAAAAGAAGGCTAGGTAAAATAGTTTATACCTGAATAATATTTTGAATTCGTTCGAGATTTTTGATGGATGGCAATTAGGCATTGATTTGCGTTTTGGCAGACACTATCAAATGTGTTGAAAGGCTGCTTAGCCGTTCTAATTATTGAACTTCGACTATAATTGAACACCGGTGGCCGAAGTTGCCACCTCGAAATTATTGGTCAGGCTACCCAACACCTCATAGTTAACCTTTAAAAAAGCGTACTACACGATGATAGCGTCTGGTGAGCTCATAGGAACAGTCATTTCACGCTGTGAAGCCGAAGAGCGTGCGAAGAAGCGAGTCTGTTTCACACAGACTATTAAGACGGACATGAATAAAGCACAGACACTACCAACTAACAATACAGTCAGAGGACGCCGTCTGAATACTAAATAACATTGATTGCCCTTCCAAGCCGAGCAGGCCAGAGCATAAGGATTTTTCCATTTTCCGCCACTATTGCCTACCATATTTTACGACTCAACACCTTCCAACGTTTAGTTTAGAGCGGTATAAACAGACGCTGAAGAGACTTCAGTGTTAAACGAGCGAGGAGCTCAGAGAATACGAATCATCGCGATACCTCCTGAGAAATATTTTAGATGTATTGAACAAGGTGCACTGTTCGAAAAAATATTTTTTTCATAGATCGTTTTTCGAAGAACGACAGTTAAATTTTTGACGAGTAGTGCACTTTCACAACTTGACAGGCTAGACGTTTTAAATGCGGTTATGAGACGCCGGAACTTGATTCATCCTGTTCCACCTGTTTTTCTCGTCAGCTTCGCCTCATTCTTTAACCACGATGGCATCCCCTGCCTTATCTGTCATTATAATGACATCATCGGATTGTCTCTGGTCCGGCCCTCGTTCACACATTATCGTTATGGTTTAATCGTGTATCGAAAGAGCAATAACGAACGCGTAGCAAGACTTTTCCATTCCTTATCCCATTCGATAGATAGCCACAGACGAAATCAAACATTTATACGTTTAGGCCGTGAGTAAACGTACAGTCCGACCGTGGGAAATGCCAGTTCTTATCTCTCGGTCCAGACGAAGGCAATCCAGCCTTTGGAAAAGAGACGATGAGGAGGAACGTAGGTATTGTAGTTGAACGGGTCCGGTTTCCGACCTTTTATCGGCGGTCGGAACAACAATGAGAATCATCCAGAGTTCTCAGCTTTAAGCTTCGATAATTCAAGAATGGCCGGTCAGTCAACCATTTCGATTCACATAGGGCGAAGGGGGATTATTTGATGAGAAGGCTAATAATCAGCCTGAGCTCAACTAGACTAACAAGCTAAAACTTGTATGATAATAATATATCAATGAAGTTGATGACAGAAGCAACAACCCAATCATAAAAGTCTCCGATCACTAACTAAACGCCCTTTAATATTCCTTCAAAGGCTTCTGATTGATGTACAATGAATTCCAAGGCTACCGTGGGAATACACTGCTAAAAGCAATAACTCCCTATTGATACAGAGTAGAATTGTTCTATTTCCAAATCATACACCGTACAAAAAACCGTTCCTGCGATAGTTTCAGCGTCAAATATAGGTGAGAGCTGAAATGAATAAAGGGTAATGTCTTGAAAAAACTTTTTGCTACGCACGGACATTAAAAGTTGAGTCGGAAAAAATGGCAAATTCGACGTTTCTTTCCCTCTCTATACGCCGTATCCTCTTTCTCCTCCTAGTTGTGCAAATTTATATTATAGTGTTTTGTTATAGAGATTCCGATTTTTGTTTTGTTTGGCTCACAACATTCAATGAGTCAACAGCTTTTCAAAATGTTATTAAATTCTATTTGTTTTTCATAGAGGTACGTAAACTTGGTCTCTTTTTTGCCACCGACACCTGTTTCATAGATAGGTAGGAAAGTTTTACAGAGTATGATACTATGACATTCCGAATCCATTGTTAATAATTTTACGACTGGAGATGTCATTACTGGAGATGTCATGTCTGTCATTATTCCGATTCTCTATTTGTGTAAAATGGGAAAAAACGAACCGCTCAATTATTCAATACAGTTTATTATATCTCCCCCATCGATCCAATGCCTCACAGTGCCAATTTAAGTTCATTGATCGTGAGAATGGCGTGTAATAAGGATGGTTATTTCTAACAAGCCTTTCAGATGAGCATCTTGCGATTTACCTCCTACCATTGGCTGAACCCTACGCGTTTCGACTCACGAATTCGCTCCCATGCTATTCGTGTTCTGTCAATTGAATGCTCCACGGCCCATTAGCTATTGTAATTAAGTCAGAAAAGGAATTATGAGGCTTTCGAGTCGTGGGCACAGCCGACTTAGAAATATGTTTAGAAGATAGGAGCACAGCAACAGGTGGTCGCGATTGGTCTTTCCTTAGCACGCATCGGCCGTAAATCATTGAGAAGTTGGAATTTCTTTAGCCGGCGTTTCTTCTATATCGATTTGTGAGCGGTTCCCGCTTTGGAAAATTGAAACAATTCAATGAGATGGAAGTTCGTTTTTAATCAACATATTGAGTGAGGAGTTCGATTGTATTCTGTTTGCTATTTTGAAACCTGTTGCCTGTCTCCCTCCCTCCGCTTTCCGCTCTCGGTTCATTTCGAATCGACCTTCATAAAAGGATTCAACGGACCCAATATAATTGGAAATTGAACATTTTGTCCGTTCAAACTATTTCTTGTATGTACTTGATAAGGTCCCAATCGCTCAATTTTTGTCTCATTGCTTCAACTTCGGCTGTAAAATTTTTTAGAATAAAACAATATCACATTTTCAGCTAACCAGATTCAAGCATAAAAGGGAGATGCTGTAGAACTTAAAAATTTTTATATAAGGCAGAAAAGCGTGGAACGTATGAAGTTTTTATGCCAAATGAGAATTATTTTTATTATTTAATGACCAGAAGTAGTACTACCTCGAACGACCGACATTAAGAATTGGCAGATATCAAGGAAAAATAATAATCAAGCGTAACTTTAGTTACTACCGCAAAAAAATATATGAGCACATCTACCAGCGAGCTTCTATTTTTTGCTTCAACGGGTATCTACTTCTTCTTTCTACTTGCAGCTTCTGTGAGTATTTTTCAAGAATTAGAAAAATTCGGCATGATGAAGTAACCCATTTATAACGGTGGTCTAAACGAAGAATATAATTTGCTTTTAACAACGCCAATGTCATTCTTGAGTCTGAAATTGAAAACTAGAAAGGAGCTGAAGGCGATGAGTACTTATAAAATTATTCTGCTTTTCGAAACAGTCGGTTTATTGTTGGAACTGGTCGCAATTTTGAGAAGACCCGCAAAGGCAGTTGATGAGAATTAGAGAATCGGTCAACTGAATTTTGATCGCCAAGCACTGCGACAGCTGAAGAGGAATAAATTTTGTACAACGGTACTCCATGCTCTCCGACAGTTCATCCGTGTCGCATAGCGAATTGCATTTGCTTCGATTTCCCCAACATTGGATAGCGGTTATTTGACCTTGATTCTGCCAACTCATTAAAAACCACTGAATATCAATTCAAAGATCGTGCTCATGGTTTCCAGAGAAAACACGTATCTTCTTTGCACTTTGGATGAGTAAAGAACCGCAGGACTGTTCGATCCCATTGGTTTGATAAGTGGCCCAGGGCCTGAACATTCGCTTTATAAGGCAAGAGAAAGAGACTCATCCGCTACTCCAGCCAGGGCCATTGGATCCCGTAGGTACCCAGGTCGGCCGTATCAGCGGTAAACTTCTCAAGATAACTGGAAAGGGTGGAGGATAACTTGTCCTTTTCTACCTCTACTTTGGTTCTTTTTCGATTTGCCGCGAGGAGGCCATGCGTTCAGTCTGCTATGCGATGCGAATGGCGGCCTCCGTATTATAAATTGGTCGTTCGAAGACCGTCGTCCTTCTGATACCCGAGCCAGAGAAACAGCATCGGTGCAGCAAGGGAGCACTTTGTAAAACGAAAACCAGATTCTTCAGTTCAACGCCGGCTCATGTATTTTCGAATCCTTTGAACAATCCTTTGCTGGAGCATAAGCTGAACGAAGTACAAAAGTCGATTCGAGAGCAGACTCCCGTAAATCTTTTCAATTTTTTAGTTCGTTTATGAAGATGGTTTCATGTAACCAAATCATAGAAACATTATAGATGTTAACAATAATGAGAAAATATGTGAAATAAACTCGCTCTTTTGGTAAACGATACAAAGCAGGCGTTTCAAGATGCAACTGTCCGCATCAACGCAGCACAATAGGAGAAAGCCCTATACCCTTTTCCTTTGTGACCAGATTCTTGAAAATCGATTTATCAGGTTCTAGTGGTTCATATATACGTATGGATATTTTATCCCTCTTGAAGGTACCGCCACATTATTCGTGCATGATGGGAAGTAAATGCGAAGAAAAACCTGGGGACTTGTTATTTGAGTTATAATTCACTGATATACTATTCCGACGGACCAAGGTCCGAATGTAGTGTGGTAAAAGGCTTGAACTTAATGTGCACTAAAGACGGCTGACGGGGGAATTTTATAGCATGAGGAATAAGTCGAATGGTTGACATCCCCGCAACTTCCATCATGGATATTATAGTATATTATTCAGATTCAAATTATTTAGTGATAGAAGTGTTAAAATTATAAAGCCGAAACAATCCCGCTAATACAGACGTTATAATAAAATACCATAACTACAAAATATGGAATCTATCATCTGTATTATTAATTGTAGATTGTAAACGAAATTGTAAATGCTAAACCCTACATAAATATATTACTTTATTGAAGAATTATGTTATAATTTTTATCCCCTGACAACTGTCCTTGTAAAATGTAAATTGGTAACGCCTAACAGCATAAACAATAAAACTATTTCATTCTAATGCTACAACAAAGCGAACGAGTCAAAATAGCTTACACACGAGTTTGTGTAATCTTGAAGGAGGAACGATGACCCACTGTTTTCTCTGAAACCTGTTTCTCCGTCGTTTCTCCTTTGCCGGATTCCTTAACCAAGCTGTGGAAACTCGAACTGTTTGTTGGAACTTTTCAAATGAGCGAAAAGGATGAAAACGGTCGCCTGTCAAGTTTCATTTCATAGTCGGTGTCAATAAGAACTTATTTCCTTTGCATGTTGCAACACATAATTAGATCCATTCATATTTTTCTATAGATAATGCCGTAGTTGGCTCTTCTCTCGGGAGCCATACATTTAATTGGCAACTATCACTGAACTTCCAGACCCCCGAGATGGGAGAAATTGCCTTATTATAGACTTGAGTTACGGTTCGTTAATAAGTTTGCGTGACAGAAGTAATAGAAGTAATGATAGCTGTTTAAAAGGTTCGCTAATTTAAATCACGCCATAAATGTAATTAGCGATGTTGAGGAGAATTAAGAACGAGGAATAATGGAAATCTCTAACTTTCAACTTTTTACCACATTTTAGCTTCGATGCCTGTAGGTACTGTTAATTTGTTTTTAAGTTAATAAGTTTGATTAACCATGCGTCGTATGCCGTGGTTCAAATTCGTAGCAATCCGAAAAAAATCGAAAGTCTATTTTGAATGGCTTTTAATGGTACTCGAAGTCTATTTTTAATGGCTCTCGTTAAGGTACTGGTTTATTGTTCTTAATTGCCTTGCCACACCTCTCTCATGACGTTACTTTCATCGTGTGAATATTGGGAATCACAAATGATTATTTTTACATCCATGTTTACGTAGTGAATGGAAGTATTGTGATCGTCGGAAAAGTCGAATTCGGAACGGAGATGAATTTGGAAGACATTTTCATAGTACTAAACCCAAAAACACTTTCTGAACCATTGTCCGTGAGTCTGTCGGTATCTTTTCTGAGGTCAAAAATGACAAAAATTGTAATCTATCCATGAGAAATCAATTAAACTCACTGAAATTTTCAGAAATTGTTCTCACAGGGTGCATGACGATTGATTTTTATCGTTAGGGTCTCAAACCATACTTCGCGTTAACCAAATATTGTTTGTATTTAGAATATTTACGTGCTGATTAATGCGTAATCTGGTTTTGGGTCCCCTAGGTTGGTTTTGAATAGTAGTTGCAGTGTACTCACGTTGCGGGCCTTCGGATGAGCTTCTCGATTTTATAATTGTTTTTACCTGTAACCGGCTCACACATGGGAGTTCTGAATAATACGCACATCACTGGTTTCCTGGAGACGTTTTTCCGTTTAAATAATTTCCGGTTTTTATTCATTTCATTTCAATCTGATCGGTTTCTAAATCGCAATTTTCAATAATTGATAATTAACCCATGGAACTTTGTGTCCTCCAATTACCTAATTATTCGAAATTTAAGAGTAATGAATGGAATTATGGTTTAAGAGAATTCATAGCTGAACTCAAAAAAACTTCAACGTTAAGGTACTGGTTTACTGTTCTTAATTGCCTTGCCACACCTCTCTCATGATAGCTCTCCTCTTTTAGAGCCGAGACTCGCCGTTCCCCGTACGGAAAGTACTACCAACCGTATTATTCTTGAATAGGTAGCCCATCTATTGCACGAGGTACCTACAGTTCAGTGTACACTCGAGTAAACCGGTCCTTTCAATGATGACATGAAATTCCTCCAACAAAATCTCATCTCAAGGTTCCTGAACTGGAAGGTAAGAGGCCGTGAGAGATAATTCAGCTTGAAAGCTCGTTGAATATCACGACGGTGCACTCGCTTTCAAAGTCGACAAGAGAACCGCTGAATCATCACTTGCTTAACGCGATTTCCAATGACGAAATACTGCACATAGGACGCATTAGACAGTAAATTCTGTTTCCTCCATATAATATCTATCTATCTATATAATTATATAAAACTACAAAACGAGGAGGAGAAGGTATACGATCGATTGAAAAATTGGGTAAATAAAATCGTGTTTAAAAAAATTAGAGGTACTTGAAATTAAAAGCCATCGGCTGACAAAATTTTCGAATTTTCAATTTTTGCTCGGATTGTTTAACATAAAAATCTAAGTGTATCAAAAACAACGTTTTAGAAAAAAAATTTGTTCGCGGAATTGTGTTTTTTTGGGACTCTGACTGTTTGACTAATGGATTTCACATATATACTATACCTCAGAACTTGAAAATCCTATTCGAAAAACGCTCTCGACCCGACGAAAGGTAAGGAAAGGTAAGATTAATTTTGTACCGTATTCGTCAATGTGTTTGAAAACGATCCTTCACCCTTCATATTTAAATTTTTTAAATTAAATTACCGAAACATTAATAACAATTAAATTAGCGAACGTGGCAAAAAATCCAACGTTAAAACATCAAAAGTATGAAAATCCAAAAAACAATCATCCGAAATCTTTGTGATTTGCCACTTTTCACTTGGATTCAAATTCTAGGTCTGGATTCCTTTGGGAATGAGCAGGTATTGAAATAAATTTGAACAGACCTGTTAGTATTTGCAATGAATTTTCAAATTCAAAAAATCGAAAAGCGGTGTATACTCCAAAAATGGTGGAAACTAATAGCTGTCATCAAATTTTGGTTGTTTTGACTTCAAATTCGGATTCAGCGTTAAATTTCCTAAAGGAGTAGCTCTATAAATCGCTGGAAAACAGAAGTTTAATTTTTCACCCTTGCCGAGCTTCGAAGTTCGGCGGGTCAGGAGCTCGGTTTACCTAAAACATTTTCTGTGGCAGGTTTTAAATTTTTCCGCCAAACTTTTTGCTATTTACGTGTGTATGGCATCTGAATGAGACTCCTGCGTATTAAAACAATTGTTTTACGAAAATTTTGAACTCGTGAAGTTCGGTTAAAGCTCGGTTTTTGTGAGTTCAAAAGCCTATTTTTTTGGACCACTTGCGATTATTTCCGAGGGTTGAAAAAATCGCAAAAATAGAGGATGGTGAGATACAACTTTCCTAAAAATTTCAGATTTTTATCTGTATTGAAAGACGAGTAAAAATCATCAACTGGTCGTATCAAAAAATTTGCAGGGGTAGGTAGGTACACCTTGACTTTTTTGTGAAAAATGTTTCAATATTGATTTCGCTCAAATTTGGCATAATGATAGTTGGTGATGTATATATCAATAATATATACTACATTCTTAGTTAAATGGATAAGAAGAATGTTTAAAGTTGAAAATTTCGATGTTTTGGGTACATTTCACCATAATTTTTGAATATCGCATAAGCTGCTGAGAAATGGATCAGTACATTACAGGACAGTTAAACCATTAATCATTCGGTCATTATTGGTCCTGTTGACATAGGACATTGTTGACAGCATTCTGTCGCTAGATAATCAATAATATAATCAATCAATCAGGTAGATAATCAATCGATTGAGTATTGGCCAACGGTGATATTTTTTGATTTTCGACTCGGGCACAAATCTCAGACGCTTCCGGTTTGAGAAACAATAATAATTTATTGTATTCAGCTCAAATCCTCGTCCGATTTGACTCAGCCCAGGGTATTTTGGTTTCCGATAGGTTATTTCTTGGCGGAAGCCGTAAAACTAATCTGAGTAAACGTCATTCGGTGTCATTTTACAAGGTCAATCATTTCGTTTTCTGCTCAACAGCTTCTCCAATGTTATATCACATGGTGTTCAAATATGACGGTGATTCGTTTCCACCCGCCACTTACAGGATTAATAAATAACGATCTATCGGAAAGTACTCACGATGCGTCTATAACTCTCATTCGGCTGCATTAAATTAAATAAGTAAACCGTCGTGCCGATTTACTGAAAAATATCGAACTGTATTTGGTCAGAATGACTATTTTTGTATAGGTATTCTTTTCAAACATATTTCTGAATTGATTTGCAAAAATTAAATTACTTATTTATCTTAGGCGATTGTTGAAGAATTATCTTCAAGACGCCTATGTAAAAAAAGTTAAAATGCATTCACGAGATCTACCACTCATTTCAACACGATGGTGCGTTTGTGAAAACTGATGATAGGTTCTCTGTACACTTTTACTTCATTTTTTAAATAAATTAAGTCGTTCCTTTATACGTAATTGAGCCGTTGTGCAAGTTTCAGAGCCGGATCAGTGAACGGCGACTGAACACGGCCGGTTAGCGATCTCGATCTCAAGGCCGAAATGAACCAAGGTATCGTTAAAATCGCCGTTTCCTTTTGTTGAAAAAATGTGATAAAGGCAACTAGTCGGTGGTTACCGTATCTTGTTTTGGCGATGCACTATCAATGAGGTATTACTGACTATACTAGCTAATATAGTTACTTATTTTACTATACTAAGTACTGTAAAGTTAATCATGATAAAGTCCAGACAGAGCAGCATTCTATGATTTTCGCATTACAATTTAGGATAGTTCACTAAGTACACGCTATTCGTGCCACGCGAATTCGTCAATACTACAAACCATTGGTATTGACAGCGCTAAATGGCAAATCAAGCACCGGTCATCGCAATGAGCAATAATAATACCCTGATTGAAAATACGGGCTCAATGTCTATAATATGAGTAATATTGTTATGATTATATACATTGTACACTGACAAAAATATATGTCTAGCCCGACCCATCGAATAATTTTGAAAGTGAGTTGGAAAAAATAATAACTCCTTCAACGTATAATTCAGTAGCTTCGCTCAATTAGGTATCATCAGAGAAACTACCATCATTAGGGAAAAGCATTTGAAGAATTTCGTATAAAAGAATTTTTATGCAGCTCTAAAACTCACTAATATCTCCTGCGCAAGTAACAATTATTTGATAGTTGGGAGCAGTAAAAATTGAATCTCATATTCTTTATTATTTTTTCAAGGCTCCCTCTGAAGTTGGAAATGAAGTTGGCAATTATTAGAAGGAAATAATGCTAATAATAGCGGTGAAGGCTGAAGCGAAAATGAAAAAAATGTTGATTGTTACTCTTTTATCCCTATAGCTTTAAACTAAGGGAACTTAAAGTTTGCACAAGTACATTGTAGTTTAGTGTTACAAGTTTGCAAGATGAGTATTCAAGATGTAAATTTGAAAGTGTTGGTGCAAATTACTGACAGCAGAGAAAATGAAAGTCAAGCGTTTAAAGTAGGTCTTAGTTATAACCATCGTTAGGTCACATTGCTTCTATTTGGAGGGCAAAAGCATCACAAGGGTTAAAGATACTATCATCCTCCCCTATCAAATTTCCCAATTCAATTTTTTTTTCTTGTCTCGTGCCGTTGATAAATTGATTTTTGTCTTTTCAGTAGGTATTAATAAATTTATCGTGTAAATTATGAGTACATAATCTACCATCGTTTTACAATATTTCAACCGATCAAATTTCGATCATAAAACGGCACCAAACGAACACCAGCACAAATAATAAAAACAATATGAGATGGTCCGAAACTGGATTAATAATGCAGAGACTCACCTTAATCGAAAGCTATCCAAAAATTGGGGAAAATCGTTGGAAACCACATAGTTTAAAACACTTTGTATTATTTTTTTTAAATCACGGAACACTCGAAAATCACTCAAAAAACAGGAACTTCGATCGAACACTTGGGGACCACGGTAACGAAGGTGAACTGGTTGAAAAGGTCGTAAGTCCGCGCATGGAAATGTTTGAGCTTTCAAAGGCTCTCGACGAGTGAGCGAGTGAAGCAAGAGTCGAGACGAACGAAACTCGCAAGTCTACAGTGGTAGCTGCAGAAGGTGGCTTTTGTGACGTCAGTAGGGCCTCGGCGACAACGTCTAAAACTCGCAAGGTTCTGTAGAAGTGAATTCCAGTTCAAGGAAAACCAAAACAATGGGATCAAATCCATTTGCCGTTATTAATTTTCCTTCTAGTGATGGAAATGAGATGAATTTAATTACTATATTGATACAATTGGACGTACAATAACCCTTCATAATAGAGAGTTTCAGTGCATTTTCTGTTTTTTGAAAACTTAAACGTAGGAGTTTTCCAGGGGATGTGAAAGGGGGAAAAACCAGGCGGCTCATTTCCGATTCTTTATTTTTTTGCTGTCCGATAACAAAGTTGTAGCCAGGGGAATTCCGAACGTTTTTCGTCTTCAGGGTCGGGAGGATCGGACTTACCTCTGCGAAGCTGTAAGTCAAAACTTGGAAATTCTTTTTTGAAAAAACTCTCACTGGCAGAGAAAAAATTTTGAAACGATAAAAAAATGTTTATACAAAAAAAAACTTTTAAAAAAAAAAATAAAACCGACTTCAAAAAGTTTGTCTATAAAATACACTCTGAAAAGGAAAAAATAACAAAAATGTCCCAACTTCGCAGCAACTCATTCGCCAACTACACATTTTAAGGACTACTTTACTACTCGTATTGACCTGACCACTTCCTGATTGATTGGATCACCTTCCCTAATAATATAAAAATTACTATTTCTCATTTCCCAAATGATTAAAAGATTTTCCTTTCACCTCTGAATTGCCTCCAGATTGATCATCTTTTGGAGTCGGCGCCTCTCTTATATTGTATTGGAGAAGCCTATAGATTCCGAATTACCAGTAGTATGAATATAAATATCATGAGTTTTCACGATTCTTGAACAGAGCAAATCAGCATTTATGAGAACTGATTATTAACAATATCGATTTGAAGGTGACTATTCACGCCTTTTCCTAAAAACCATTTCAAATTTCTCTAAGAATCTTTACGTCCAGACCCAGACTTATTACCTGGCACCTACTAATTTATCGTAAATTCATATTTATATGTAACCATCAGGTAGTCATTTTGCCAGAGAGGCGCCGACTCCAAAAGATGATCAATCTGGAGGCAATTCAGAGGTGAAAGGAAAATCTTTTAATCATTTGGGAAATGAGAAATAGTAATTTTTATATTATTAGGGAAGGTGATCCAATCAATCAGGAAGTGGTCAGGTCAATACGAGTAGTAAAGTAGTCCTTAAAATGTGTAGTTGGCGAATGAGTTGCTGCGAAGTTGGGACATTTTTGTTATTTTTTCCTTTTCAGAGTGTATTTTATAGACAAACTTTTTGAAGTCGGTTTTATTTTTTTTTTAAAAAGTTTTTTTTTATTTTTCTCTTTTTAGTGACTTACAATTATGGACAGCTCTCTTTACAGAATTTTCCCAAGATTTCATTATTGTGTTCTTGTTACTTAATACTACCCGTCCAAACTCAATTCATAAGTCCGTTGAACGTTGAAGTTCTAAAGTATAATGGTTACCTAACTATTTTCAATGTTATTATGTTGATTGAGAGTGAGTTTGAACGTTTGGAATAATCCATCCACTGATTTGGGTCTCTTGGTCAACATACCGGATACTTTGATCCCATTGATGCACCTTACAAAACTCAAATAATTGTCTACACCATTGCTGGTTACTGAATTGCACCAATTCACTCGTTCTTTATTTCTCTAACGATAATAGAGTGATGATTTCCTGAAGCGTATCCGCATTCACACTGAATGAGAGAATCCGAACCAAATTTCAGAAATTCGCCAATCGTTTGTGCATCAAAATGAAGTTATTTGGCCTTCAAAACCATGTTATTTATTGAAAATTTAACGCTGAATTCAAATCTTTTAACGAGAATGCTATGACTAACGTAGTTTTTTTTCTACAAGCATAAATAGTCCAAAAAACGTGATTTTGAAACAATTTTTTTAGAAATACGGCCTAAAAAGTATCTACTTTTAGTCCAATCAATACCAAATTTAGATCACGTAAACTAGACTCAAATTTGAACAATTCAAGTTTAAAAACGATGGAAAAACAGTTTTGGTTTGGAAGTTATGAGGTCTCAAACACAGGTTCATCAAAACATCGATTGCTCCCTTGTTATGACACCTAAACTTGATTTTTTACTATCGTTAGAAAGCTCTAGCTAAGTGCTTTCAAGTGCAATAGTGTTCATATTTTTTTTCTCGACGTGGTTGGGAACGGTGCTCGGAAAACCTCAAAAAAGTGAAAATCGGCATCACGTTTTTTCTTACACTTTCTTCTCTACACGCTATATTAGAATGCTGAACGAAAATTTGAAGCTAGGCCCTCGTAGGCAGATAAATTATGAACAAAATGACACCAGAAACAAAACAATCGAGCAAGTATTCTAGATGTTATACGCTTTCAAAGTCAAAACTTCCTTTTTTCGCGAAAATCACGTTTTCCGGCGTTTCTCCGCGTCTGGAGACGCAACTACTGGGTGGACTCAATTGAAAAAATTATGGGACCTACCTGGATAGTAACCCTTTCAAACAAAAAAAAAATTAACCCGATTGGACGTACAGGAGCTGAACGCCGGTGGACAACACATACCGAAAAAAAAAAAAAAAAAAAAAAAAAAAAATCCCGCTAGACGACCATAGTAACCTCCTCCTTGTTTGAAGTCGGTTAAAAATTTATCAATTCCGGAATCGGTTAAATCGTACTTTTTGATTTTCGACTTTGATTTTTCATGGGGGAGGTTTATGTAAGTTTTTGAACTTATTTGAAACCTCATTTTTTCCGCAGTTGATCGCGATTTTCTCGAAAAATTCTCACAACGCAATAAGATTTTATGAGCACATTTTGTTCATGGGTAAATTCTCTAAACGTAAAAGTACAAGACTTTGTTCATAGATTGATTTTAGTTAGAGCTAGAGTGGCTCGAAGCGAAGGTCAAAAAACTCTTCGTCTGAAAAAATCTTCTTTTTTATTAAACCTTCATTCAAGTTTTATTGCGCTTTAAAATGTTACAAACCCGTTTTTTTTTTTTTTTTTTTTTTTTTTTTTTGGGGGGAATTTCGGCCAGTTTTTTTCAAATAACTTTGAACTAATTATTTTTGCATAGGTATATCACTCAGAAGAGCTATCAAATCCTACAATTTGGTTATATATTTATGTTATGTCCCTGCGGATCTATCAGCGCTCGAAGAAAACTTAAAACACGTTTTTTACCAAAAATCCGTGTATTTTTTAAAATATATTCTAAATTAAATCTTCTCAATTTGCTTACACAGAACCTATTTTTCAAAATTCGCGAACGTGACGAAAAAAATCTGAAGTCAAAACTCCTAAAGGACGAACATTGAGATTCATCGAAAAAATTGATTAATCGTTAGAATTTGAAACTTTTCACTTCGAATTCGATCTGTACGTCGAATTTTCTGTAGGAATCATTCATTAATTAAAATTGAACAGTACAGTAAGTATTAGCAACGAAAAGTTGAAAAATATTACAACAATGTAGTACTAAAACTGGGGAAAAATAATGGTTTTCGTCAAAATTCCGTCGTTTTGACATCAAATTTGGATTCAGCGTTCAATTTCCTTGAAGAATAGCTTTCAAATTCGCTTAACAACAAGAATTTAATTTTTCACCTTTACCAATGCCAGCGGAGCAGATTTACGGAAAATCGTTTCTGTGGCGCTGTTTAGAATTGTTTCACCAAATTTTTTGCTATATACGTGTGTAAGGCATTCAAACGGAGACTCCTGCGTAATAAAACAATTGATTTTAATAAAATTTGATCCCGAAAATCACGGTTTGAAGTCGTTTTTTTACCTTTCAAAAACCGATTTTTTTGGAACACTTGCGGATTTTCTTGAGAATTGAAAAAAATCACAAAAATACATCTTATTAAGATACAACGTTCCTGAAAATTTCAGGTTTTTATCTTCATTGAGAGAGGAGTAAAAAATCGTTAACTGATCGGTTCAACATAATCGCAGGGGTACCCCTGGAATTTTTCGTAAAAATTTTTTTAATTTCGATTTTGCTCAAATTCAGCATAATGATATTTGATGATGTGTATATCAATAATATATGGTTCATTCTTTGTTTCTTTCGCACTAAATAGATGGAAAGAATGTTTAAAGTTGAAAAATGTAATGTTTTCGTGTATATTCCACCAATATTGTTGAATACCTCACAAACGGTTAAAAATGGATAGGTACGTTACTTGGGGAAAATGTGGACAGTTATTTACCTTTCTTTTGGTATATGTTTCAAGCATTTAAAAATCTTCACCGTTCAAATATACTGATTTTTGAAGTCAGTAGAAGACCACCAAAAATGCTCATAAATAAATACTACACGGTGTGCGGTGTCCGAGCCAAAGATAAAGATCAATTCATCATCAGAACAGTGTAAGAAAATGTTTCATCGAATTTCAAGAATTATTCCGGGAGATATGGCGATATTTGTCTCTGAGACTATTGACTGACAAACAAAACAGACTCTTGTTCAGACCTATTTTGAGAAGAGGTTGCAAACAAATCAAGAATCAGTAGTATGTTCAAATTGGGTGTTCCATGACATGTAAGTATCTGGAGCTCATAGAGAAGTATATATATGTAAGTATATAAAAAACCGGTACATTCCCGCTCTTTGAATTCAGGAACCAAAATACCACCCTTCTGCATTTCATTAATAGTGTAAGCTTCCAGTGGTTCAAAACTAAAGAACAGTTGCATACAGCTCCCATATCAAGGCCATAATTATTTTGAAGTACGGTTTATTCTTTCACAAATATAGAATTTTTTAAAACTATCATCATGGTCTATTATCTGGATGTTCCTTCATTAAATGAAAATAACAATTTTTTTGTTACAAACGCGCAACTTCAGCGTTTGCTAGACTTTTATTGGGCCCTCACAAGGTGGCCCTGGGACTCCCCACTCCACGGAATTCACAGATGGGACGAACTAGAGGGAGATCAGAGCTCTCTGTCTTGGTGTTCTTTCTCCATGGGAGGTACACCAGAACCTGAGGGCCCAGAGCCTCTCGAGCCGCTGCGACCGTGTGCGTGAGTAAGAAACGTAACACTCAGAAGGGTTCTAGTCTCTCGGTCGCCGTAATGAACTCCGTAGGCAGAAGTTTTAGCTTGAATTTTGACGAATTATATGAATAATTTGGAAATTCGGATAATCTTTGCGCCTTCAACTAACCAAAAAAATTTTTCTGACATAATATCTCGCTCGTGCACTTACCAAAAACCTAAAAATTCACTAAAATGAGAAAGGTATCCGTACCATGGAGCGCAGAGCGTACACAGTGAACGGTTCAATGAGGCAAAGTCTCTGCTTCCCAATAAGAGCAGCTGTTTCTTATTCACTAGCGTGTATTATCGCCCAAGTTATTTGCATTAGTGAGCTCAAAGACGACTTTTAGTTCCACTCCGTTACAAGCAGAAGAAGCCAACTTCTAAGAATGAAGTCTTAGAACTCCGAAGACTATGAGGTCGTTAAGTTGTGTTTATGAATCACCTCGACACAACATACCATCGTTGGGGGACGTAGACCCAATACGGGTAGATGGCATGGTGTACAATCAAAGGCGGGCTTTCTTAAAGCCCTTGCAAAACGGATTACTTCAGGATCTCCAACTGAACACTTTCGTTCACGTAGCTAAGAGAACAAAACGGGAGCAACATTTGATTCGGCAGTAACCCTTGTCCCGATTCCGATTCCTTGATTTCGATTATGAAATTGATTGCACTTGACTGATTGCATTGCTGGAGAATGGAAATACTGATTAATACTGGAATAGTACCGATTGACTGTGGGGTGGTATACGAACGAACGAAAATTTTAGCGGACGATGGCCGTTTTTACCGTTTCTCAAAGCCTATTGTTTTCGCTCTTGCCGAAATTCCATCAAAACGTCGAATTGGCGCCTATAGTCCTAGAAGAATCGTGCCAACCGAACGGTTCTTTCACAGGTACGACAACGTTTCCAAGAATGTCATCGGTCCTCGGGCCATCTAGCACCCTCAGCAGAGAATTATTTCTCTTTTTTGACCAACTGATAGAGTCGTTCAACTCCAGCTGCGACGTCTAAAACCTTCCTTCTCCTAAATGACAAATGTTCTTTCGTCGGTTTTGAAATACTCATGTTCATTGCTTGCAGACAACCCATTCTCTGGAAATTCAAACCTAATTGAACATCAATAAGTACCTACGGTTTACGTAAGTTTTCTGTATTTGAATTTTTAACACGGTGGTCGAGTATGGGGAGACGGTTGCATTGATTGGGGAAAACTGAATAAATAAATACATACCATAAGTACCTACGGTTGAAAATATGAAATTGCATCTTTCGAGATTAATGTTAAGATGTCTCGGCCGCGGTCTTTTGATTCGCCCTATAGATGAACTGATTTTGACATTTTCAATTGTATGCTGCCAGAATGTAAATGTTAATTCGTCGATTTTGATCCTGATTTCCTGGAAAAAGTGGTGCATTGTTCCATCAAAATCTCTCAACTACCATTTGTCCTTTGTTGTATTTTTCCACGGAAATACCAGTGGCACCTGTTATAATAACTCATATTTTCATAACGGCTATTCCTGCATTTTTCACTCTGTGGAGTACATAAATTGAAGAATGTTTTGTATCTTACCATGATGAATTCGGACAATTTTTATCAATCTCTTGAAAAAATGCGATAAGGACAAAAATTCGGTTTTCGAATATGGAAAACTAACGCTGCAAATGATTGTACTACAGCGGTGTATTGTTCCTTCACATTAATAATGGTATAGAAAGACCATCCGTTTGCGATAATAAAATTTGTCCGAACACATATGAACGATTCTATCTAACAACAGATAGGTTACTACTAATAAGGGAAAACTCCGTAGCAACTATTGTCATTTTTAACCGACTTCAAAAGGAGGAGGTTACTATGGTTGAGTTGCTTTTTTTTTTAATCATTTTTATTTTTCTTAATTTTCAAATTATTTTCAGAAGTTTCAAATTTTTCGCCTAACTACTAAGTTGAAGAGAGTGTTTTCATAGCTCCGCAAATTCTCCAGTTTTGAAAATTGTACAAATTTTACACAAAAGCTGCGATATCCCGAGAATTAATAAAACTATCGACGCCGCGAGGGTCTCATTCGGTTCAGCGTTCAAAAAGTGAAAGAAATTGATTACACCTTTTACTGAAAAAACGTTGGAAAATACTAATCCCCCTCACAACCCTCCAAAAATGCAAAACGCCCTGCAAAATGAAAGGTAACGCAGATGGTTTCACTTGGAACGAGCTAGCAAGTCCAATGAATTGACTGAAAAGCAGGCGTGATCCAGAGCTTGGCTGTTATTACCCGACTGTGAATCTCATTCCTCGCTAATCGTCGGAAGGAACAAATTATCAAAAAACTCTTTCCCCGAAGCGAAGTTCAAAAACCCGATTTAGATGTTACATTAAGATCGCACAGGTGGCACATCTTATCACTAGTTCATATACGTCCTACTTGTAACAGGATATTGAATGCGAAATTTTCTGTTGCAGTTCGTTATTTGTAATTTAATGGAGAAGCTCCATCCTTTACGATCTGGTTTGGCACACCAACTTGAAAGACCGAAAAATTCAAGTTTATTTTTATAATCTTCGCGCCAAGACCTAACATTATTTTCTCTTTTTCTAATTCTTCGAGGAAAGTCATATTAATGTTTTGGAAATCGGCCAGCATCAGGTGGAATTTCGTAACTTAACGGTACGTGAAAAGTTCTGGATACTTACAAGTAGAGACATGCGTTCATGCAGTAAACGCTCTAATTATCTAACTATACTGAATCGACGTGAGGTATTTGGTTGGAGATTTTGTATAGAAAGAAATGCCATTTTTTTGTTTATTTTATTATTATTATTTGTTATTAAGCTATAGCTTTAACGTAACTAACTTAGATTCTACGGCTTCCTTTCGCCTGCGTCATCATGAAGATCGATATCTGCGGGGGATCTTGGAGGCAAGTCAATGGCCAATGTCGAGTAACCGGTAACCGCACGCTTGAAAACGCGATCGAACGGAAGCTCTCACAACCACAAGCCTGAGATCTTGTGTAAGAACGTTGCCATGCGATCAGAAAAACCTTGAAGTTGATGCTGACTCAACGCGGTCGTTCCCAGTTCCAACGGACTGGCATTTCAGCTACATCTTCAAGTTCTTCTGACGCTTAACCGCTGACAATGACATACTTGTCTAACATTTCTTACGTATTTTACGTCCCCGTTTACCCCCATCTGCGAAGATAACGACGGAGGAAAGATAAAGAGCTGAAAAGCAAGGAAGGGCTGAGAACCAGTTCGTTTCACGAGCATTCCCATTCGGAAAGATGCGAGCGTCGGCGTTTCCGAGCTAATTTCTTATTTATTTTATTCTTCGCAAGAGAACGACTGTCAGAGACATCGAGTATTGAAGTCACGTCTCCACAACCTTCGCTGAGCTAGCAACTCTGTTTATACCTGCGAACACCTTCCGTTTCTTGAGAGGGAGACCCGCTCTAACAAGGTACCAATTATTGATACCGCAAAATAAAAGCTGCGTAATTCAATTTAATCTATTTCAAAAAGTTCACACAGTTCGGAGTGCATGCAACACGTACGCACAACAACGTGACAGACAGGCATATGAAGGATTTCACACGATAGAAGAACCATGATGACGACAGAATGTATAGTATAAGAAACAAAAACGTCTGCAAGGTGTGGATATGATTCCTAAACATGATGTAACGCAAAAATATTGTCTTCTTTCTGTTGCCAGATTATAAGCGACTGCTTTTTCCGTTAAAACCAGGGTTTTATTATATGCCGTTCTTATCAGGGTGTTTGAGGCAAGTCCATTAGTTGCCATCTCACCAACATGGATAGTTACACCAACGTAGTGTGCCACGATCCCCGTCAAGAATCAGACGAGGGTGTTCGAATCAACAGCCAAAATTTATTTAGTAGCACAATTAATGAGCATCTTTTGTATCACAGAAATATCCTATACGTTCTTTACAGAGCGATGAGCTGCCTCCTCGAAAGCTTAATCTTGTTGTTCTCTCGGGCTTACCGCTGAGATATTCAGCGTCTCAACAATTCAACATTTTCATCTGTTCAGAGTGACAACGAATTAAGATGGAATTTTGAAACAAGTTGATGAACTTTCTGGCGGCAGGCGGAGATCGGCATCTGAAAGCGAGGGCAGTAGTAGCGTCTTCAGCAGTAGACAGGCTCAAACCAGGTTTTTCTGGAAGAAAAAATTGAGCTGCTCCTCCGAATGGGAGATGTTCAAAATTGATTGTCGGCTAAAAATTAAGGGGATCACACTACTTTCGGCAGTATTGATTTGAACGATTTAGTAAGTTAGAAACAAAAATAATTCGGCTTTTGAAATACGAGGGAAGACGGTTTTGGAAAACGAGAAATAAGAAATAGCCACTTTAAACAGAACGAAGTAGGTAACCATACAACTAATTTGATTATCGTCGTATATCATTATCCTTATCGTAATATGCTATTGTAACGTAAAATTTTGTAGATATGGAATGCATTATTTTATTATCTTAATCAGTTAGTATTCTATAATTTATTGGATTTGACTTGCTATTGTTAACCCAATAAAATTTGAATAGTAGCTATAAGAGAATAAATAAATCAAAGCACGGTATCCCATTGTAATAAAGCTCCCCCCGACGATTTACGGTATCTGCAGACGTGAAAAAGAAAACTTGGGAAATTGCTACCTCGAAACAGAAAATTGTAAATCTTTTGCAACATGTGCGAATTTATACAGAACAAACACTGTGTGCGTTGTATTTGATCGGTTGGAAACATGTTGAGCACATTTATCTGAGACTAATTGCTCATTCTGAATTCGTTCAGGGATGTCAGCTTTAAATGTGGTGACGGTGACAGATCTTCGACGGAAGGATTTTCAGGACAAGGTACAAAGAACTACCGCAGCGTAAAACAACTACCAACTCAGCCAGTCTAGGCACGGTCAAATGAGAAGCAACAGCGGGTGCGATATTCTGAACGAGGGAACAGATCTGTTACAAATCGGCCGCCTGCCTTGCACACCTTTCTATAGTCAAGGTGACTGGAAGTCGACACAAAGAATTGGTCCTAACCTTCCAATACTAACGTTTGACAAGTGTGGAGAACCCACTTATGATGAAAGACTCCCGCGTGAATTTATTGCCGTCTAAAAGTGATTTTGGGGTGGACGAGGTCTTCGACAGAATTCAGTCTTTCCCCCTGTCCCTTCGGAACAAAAAGGCGTAAATCCTTTTCTTTTGATAGGAAGGAAACTACCCGGCGAAGGAGAAGAGCAGGGTGAAAAAAGACTAACGATGCACTCATCTGAGACTAATTTCGTGCGATGCAGCTGTCGGTAGCAAGAGCGAGAGCCTTCTTTTCGAGAATCCTGCACCCCAGAAGCTTCATCAGGTTTTCAAGGGGTATTCAACTGACTAGAACAAGAAAGATGTCGTGCGAAATAACATTCACCAAGCAGCACTGGTTTGAAGCGACATTATTCACGTTGTCGTCACTAAACCTTCCTCGCTATTCTGATTACATCTCGCAATCGCAAAGAATGCCTCTAACAAAATATTACTCCAGCATTCGGACATTAAACAACAAAATTTAAAACAGAACGACAAACGAAACTGAATTGTATTAAATTGTACCTCATTTTTTGCACCAAAAAGTTTTTACTCCTGTTGAACTTCATGAAAAGCTTATCAAAATATCCTATGATTACTATCTCCTCTGGTCGAAATGACCTCACGGATAAACGTCTTCAGAAATTTTACAGTCGTAGATACGCTGATAGTCAACTCATCAAAGCCACATCCACACTCCAGGCATCTAGAACCCTAGACGGTTAATGTTTGTAGTTGGTTACTGAAGATAGAGATCGGCATCATTACAAAAGGATTACTCGCCTTAGGAGCCGAAGGGAAGTTACTGAAGCGTTTACAGACAAAGAAGAACCTCTTTCAAGGGTGCAAGGGCTTCTGGTTTAACTGAACGACCCAGCCGCACTCGACCACAAACTCATTATGAACACACCCTTCACACTTTTGGGTTTTTATTTATTAAAAACCACAGAGTGTCTTTGTTTTTAATGTTTTACTCTTATTTTACTAGACAGCAGACAGACAACACCGTTACAGGAAGAAAACGCGCTTAGTGTGATATGATAATTGTTGTTGTTGTTGTCGCGAAACAGTATGGCGGTCTATAGAACACAATTCAAATTTACATTCCAACATTCCCCCTTAAATTTGAATAAATTGTACAGTTTTGAATTTTACAGTTTTAACATACTTAACATTGGCATACATCAAATTTTAGTCTTAAATTCTCAAAATACAAATCTTAGTTCAGACAATGAAAAGTGTAATACAAGAGAACAAGAAAGGCAAAGTTTAAAAAATAATTTTTTTTTTTTTTACACAGTGTGGTATTAAATTTTAGCGAACAAAGTACAAATTTTTATCAAATGACAATTGTGAAGATTTCAACAACTTAAAAATAACATTCAAATTTTGCTGGACATGAATTCTTTTCTCAAATTTTCAAATACAACAGGAGTCAATGATTTTGTAAAGGCATCTGCCAATTGAGACTCAGTAGGACAATATTTCAAGTTAAATTTGTATTGATTGACTTTTTCATTTATAAATTTGAACTTGATGTCAATATGCTTCGACCTTTTTCCATCACAACCATTCTTAATCATTTTGATTGTGCTTTGATTATCAATGTGCAAATTTACAAACAACTCTTCATTGGTTAATTCTTCAAAAAAATATTTAAGAAATAGCACTTCTTTTACACACTCACTAGCACTCACAAATTCAGCTTCAGCTGTGTTTGTCGCGATAACTGGTTGACGCCTGGTTGACCATGAAATTGCTCCACCACAGTAGAGTATGATGAATCCACTTGTACTGCGTCGGGATTTTTCTTCATTTGCGTAGTCAGAATCACAATACGCATCGATTTGAGAAGAGTTCAGTCCTTTTGAATATTTTATGAACAAGTCTTTAGTGCCTTGAAGGTATCTGAAGATGCGCTTGACCTTCAATACATCTTCTTCAGTTGGATTTTCAACTTTTCTGGAGACTGAGTTGACTGAGAAAGTTAAGTCCGGTCTGGTACGATTTGATAAATACAAAAGACTTCCTACAGCTTCACGGTATGGATAAGTTATGTTTGGTGTAGGATTATCCATGGAATTAGGAGTTGATGGTGTTCTAACACTTTTTGAATTTTCCATGTTGAATTCGCGAAGAATTTTCTTGATGTATGTTGGTTGTTGTAAGAACAAAGCATTATTCTCATTTTTCAACTCCATTCCAAGGTAGATTTTAGGGTTCGTCTCAATCGTTATATCAAAGTTTTTCTTTAATTCCGAAAGAAATTTCATTATGGCATCAGGATTCTTGCCGATGACGAGTCCGTCGTCCACGTGTAATGCCATAATCAATGAATTATCATTATTCCTGAAAACTGATCTGTCGGTAATGAGCTGATTAAGCCCCTTTTTTTTTAAGAATTCGACGAAAGTTTGATTCCAGTTCTTCGGTGCTTGTTTTAGCCCATATAGCGATTTTTGTAAAAGACATATTTTTCCGTTTTCCTCTTCGAAACCTTCAGGGAGTTTCAGGTACAGTTCCTCGGACAAATTTCCGTATAGAAATGCGCTAGACACGTCAAATGTCATAATGCTTTTTTCAGTAGTTTCAGCAAAGGCAAGAAGGAAACGTAATATACTGGTATTCACTACGGGGCTGAACGTTTCCTGGTAGTCACCTTCTCGTTGCTCGCAACCGCGCGCAACTAGTCGTGCTTTGAATTGTCCATTTTCTTTTTTCCTGAAAACCCATCTACTGCTTATAAGTTTCTTGTCTTTCACGTTTTTGGCTGGCAGAAATTTGAAGACTTGATTTTTATTTAGAGAAAGCTTCTCACAATCGATTGCCTTCTTCCATTTATTTGCTTCAGGACCAGTGACAGCTTCTTGGTATGTAAGCAGCGCATAATCTTCAAGGTATTTCGGAAGTTGTTTTGTTCGTTCTCCTCTGCCAAGCAGTTCTTCTTTTTCCTCCGCGTCAGATTTAGCGTCCTTGTAGAATGCGGTTTTGGGGTCATTTTCTTCATCTTGATCAAATTCGTTGTCGTTTGATGTTTCTGTCAAGAAACTCGTGTCATCTATTGTTTGTACTGATTGTTCTACTTCAGTTGGCGAAGTATAGTGTTCATCGTTTTCCACATCCAGTACAATAGTGACGTCATTTTTGAAATTCTCCTCCGTAGTTTCCGGAATACAGTCCTCAAAGATGACATCTCGAGAATAGATAATTTTTCGATCATTTGAGTCCCACAAGCGAAATCCATTTGAAGAAAAACCAACAAGTTGGTATTTTCTGCTTCTACTTTCAAGTTTCTTAAGTCTTGTAAGGATTTTGGCATGGGCAATACATCCAAAAAGATGCATTCTGGTGTAATCGGGTTTCTTTCCAAACCACATTTCGTAAGGTGTTTTCGAATCAGGTAGACTTTTCGACGTGCAGCGATTGAGTATGTAGCAACTGAATCTTGCGGCTTCTCCCCACATCTGTGCTGGTAATTTTGAATCAAAAAGTAATGCTCTGGTCTTGTCTAAAATCGATCTATTGAGTCTTTCTGATTTTCCATTTAACTGTGGAGTGTGAGGAATCGTGAAATCCATGATAATTCCTTTGGATTTAGCCCAGTTCAACACGTTTTCACTGCTGTTTTCGCCAGCGTTATCACATCTGATTTTATGAACAGGCATGTTCCATTTAGATTCAACTTCGGCGACGTATTCCTTTAGTATTTCTGCAGCATCAGATTTCTTTTTGTGTATGTAAACATGTTTGAAGCATGTGAAATCATCAAGAAACGTTAACATATACGAACATCCATCCCACGTTGGTTTATCGATTTGACAAATATCTGTGTGGATGATTTCGAGGGGTCTGGTAGCACGTGTTCTTTCAGTCAAAAATGGAAATCGAGTCTGTTTGGATTTTATACAAATTTCGCAGGTTTCTTTTTGCACGTTTTCAAAATCAATGAGAGGAATTCCAAGGTTGTGTTCTTTATTTAATTTTTTTAAATTTTTATAGCTTGAGTGTCCAAGAAGTCTGTGCCAATAGGTAGCATTTTTTGTTTTGTCTGTAACTTTATAACATGATAGCTCATTATTTTCATCCATGGTGAGTTTTAAGGCAAACAATCCATTCGGCTGTTTTTCCCCTTCAAGAACATGATTATTTTTTGAAATCACAACTTTTTCTTTGGTGAAAAGAACTTGCCCACCATTTTCTGTTATAGCACCAACAGATATCAAATTGCTGTCGAGACTAGGAGCTAAAACGACGTCTTTCAAAATGCACTCCTTAGCATCCAAATTTCCGATTCCTGTAGTAAACAGCGACTGATTTTTCTTGGCCAATTTCACCTCATCTTGCTCGTTTTTAAAATTCACGAGTATTGAGCGATCGTTCGTCATGTGAAAAGATGAACCACTGTCGACGTAAAAATTCTGTTTATTGGCGAACGAATTTTCTGATTTATGCACCATGTACGCGACTTTATGCTTGCTTTTTTCGCGGCTTTCATGTGCTTCACGAAAATAACAGTTTTCAGCTTTGTGATTCGTCTTTTTGCAGTACCGACATTTTTCATTCATTGAGGTTTCTTTTGTCGGACAAGTGTTAGACCAATGGCCCGGTTGATCACATGAGAAACAATTTTTGGATTTTCCCCGAAATGTTTTGAAATTTTTTGGTTTTTCTTTGGAGGTTTTGAAAGCGACATTTTCGGCGGTTTTAGTTTTTGCTCCAATTTTCGATTCTTCTGCAAAAAGTCGTGTCATGAGGTTGTCTATCGATCTTTCGTCTTTGGCGGTTGACATCCATGCCGTCCCGAAATGGTTATATTCAGAGGGTAAAATAGCGAGAATTTTGGAAATCACCATTTCATCCGTTATTTTCTGTTTGAGCACATTTAAACGAAAAGCGATATTTTGCAGCGAACTGATGTTATGCGCCATGCTATTAGAACGATCGTATTGATAACCAAAAAACGTTTGTAAAAGTTGGTTTACTTGGTCGTCATTCACACGCTCGTAAACTGCTCTTATTTTATCCATCATTTGCTTGGATGTCGTGCAATGCAAAATATGGTTCAGAACCGTTTTATTTATCGAAGACAAAATCACTTTTTTAGCAAGTGCATCTTGACGAATGAATTTCTTCTTTTCGGTTTCTTCTGTTAGGTTTTCCTGTTTTATAACCCCTGTGACGAAGTCGTCTAGACCGGCCGATTGAAAAATTACATCTATTTGCAATTTCCATTCGTGAAAATTATCAACTCCAATTAATTTTTCGATGTGTGAAACATCGACGGCGTTATGTGAAGACATGATGATCGGAAAAAGGTTTTACTCACAGTTTTTGATGCCGCGGAAATATGGCTTCACGCACAACACTTTATTTTACGATGTATCAATTCACTTTTTCCGACACGAGAACTTCACTTTTTGTTTTTGGCGAAATCTGGGCACATAACCTGTTGGGTTTTTATTTATTAAAAACCACAGAGTGTCTTTGTTTTTAATGTTTTACTCTTATTTTACTAGACAGCAGACAGACAACACCGTTACAGGAAGAAAACGCGCTTAGTGTGATATGATAATTGTTGTTGTTGTTGTCGCGAAACAGTATGGCGGTCTATAGAACACAATTCAAATTTACATTCCAACACACACGACTTGAGAAAAGGCGAGACAAACGACCTTAGCTGCTGCGCAACGATAAGCGACGGATGTGAAAAAAGGGAGACTTCGCGAAAAGTTTGAAAGGACACCGCTAAGTTCAAAATGAGAATATTATGTTACGTGGAGAAAGCCAGCGTTCATGCAAAAAGTTTTAATTTCTTTTCCCGTTCATTCTGGCAAAAGCAAGTCTACAGAACTACGACCGCTCATAAAAATTAGCTGCAGTAAAATTAGTATCGTGTGAGGTTAGATCGAGGAGAATGGACGTGAAGACCAGACAGCACTTTTCACTTTCATTTAGCTATTAAGGCGAGTTCGATAAAATACATAAGCATAACCGACTATATCTACCTGAATAACGATTTTTTTTGTTGCAGCGACTCCAGATGGATTGAAATGTAAAACACGCCAGATACCAGATGAACTAGCGTTAAAAAACGCTGCAAATGATTGTACAGTGGTTTATTATTCCTTCGCTTCAATATTGATTTAGAAAGACTATCCATTTGTGATAGTAATTATTTCGAACATTTCGGAACAATCCCACCGAAAAACAGATTGTAACTATAGGGGAAAACTCCGTAGCAACTATTGTAATTTTATTCAATTTTATTTTTCTTAATTTCCTAATTGAAAAATATATTTTTTGCCTAACGGTACAGCTGGAGAGAGCGTTTGACGACCATTCCAATGAGTATAGAACGATTTTTATAGCTCCAAGCACTCTCGAGTTATACCCTCATGTCAAATTTCTGAAAATCTCCCAAATTCGGCACAAAAGCTGCGATAACTCGAGAACCAATAAAGCTACCGATCCGGCGATGGTCTCATTCGATTCAGCGTCCAAAAATCTATAGAATTTGATACCACGTACACATTTTTCTGAAAAACCTTGGAAAATATTAATTTTCTCCCCCTCAAAACCCCCCCAAAACACCCTTAAAATTGAGCTAGCAAGTTGGTTCGAAAATTGGGCCGTCGTAGGACCGAGATTGATTTTTGGTGAAAATTTCAAGAATTTAGCTATTATGGTTTGGCCGGAAAAGTGTTGACGGCGTACGGCGTACGGCGTACGGCGTACGGCGTACGGCGGACAGACAGAATTTTTTTTATTGGATATTCGGATTCTACATGCCTTGAAACGTAAAACATCAAATTTTGAGGGGGGGTTATAAAATTTTTTTTCTTGGGCGATTACAATGGTTTATTATTGAATAATAAACCAAAATACAGGGGTGCCTTGTGCTGCACTAAAATTTAGAAGGTCAATTTATCATAAATGTTTCAATGGATATAAATATACATGGTCAATTTGGTAAACTACTAGCTATAATAATCATTATTATTCTAATAATAATGGTCAACTCGATCAACATCGTGAGCTATGGACTCCATTTTTATTTTTACTTATTTTTATTTTTTCACTAACTTCAAGCTCACAAAGTTCAAGCTTACAGTTGTCACTACATGATTAGATCGCTTCGGTAGAATGATGATCAGAGTTAAAGCCTCTGAATATTCTTTCAGTTGGGTCTATTCTGAAAATAACAGTGGGCGTTCAGTTTTTCGTTGGAAGGAAGATGATTCTCACACCCTCCAAGCTAACGCCACAATAATTTCATTGGATGTTTTCATCGGCTCCGTCCCAAGTTATTTATAACTCTTCACACGGTCGTGGCTGCAAGGGATCCCTCCAACGATAGGAGATTCTTCAAGCATTACCGTCGGTCCCCTATTTCAGACAGTACCCTAATCCGTGAAGGATCTTCGGTTGTTAGCGATTTTTCCCTCCGTCGACTAAGAAAATAGAGAAAGAAAAAATAACTCTTCTCTCGACGGGACGTAAACTAGCGTTAGGAACCAACAAACATTCTAATGAGGCGCTCCTTTTCATTCACGATTAGTTACGATTTTTCCTTTTTTGGTTTTATGAGCGTTGACAAGATTCATTTAAATAACCATACATAATAGCACATTACGAGGAGATTTATTCTTCGAAAATCCCATATGCTTGTGTGAAAAATTATACTACCGGCCTATCCCTTGTGTTGAAGAATAACTTTTGTCAGTTATATTTTTTCAGTTCGAAAAAGGAAGATTTGACAAGGATAGACCCACGCACTCATCTCAATAATACAACTGACCGTCCAATACGGCTAATCCATGGGGGGGGGGGGGTTCAGTTTTAATGACCGGTCATGAATGTGAGCTTTTCCCGTAATTGACGAAAATGGTTGAACTATGGGCAAAATATGCACGAGGAATGAGGTTTCAAGCAATTTATGGATATGGGCAGTATGAGATAGGTACTATTTCCCAGCTAACTCGTTCATTTTATGTGAGTTCAATATTCGTTAATGTTTTCAAGGCTATAGAAATTAAGTGCTTAAAAAGTGACATCTCATGTAGTAATGGGAGTTTGCGAGGACATGCTCAAAATTTAGCTCGATAGTAGCACGATTAATTTGGTTTCTTTCAAAACCATGACACCCTCATACACTAATGTGCAACAGGTGAGGTTTTTCCAAGAGATCTCCGGACCTTGCGTTTCATTTTTGAGGCACTAGTTGTAAAATAATGCTCAAGCGCCATTTTTTCTATAAGAAGCATACAGCAGACGAACTGACAACTTCCTACATTGTTCCGGATTCCATGACATATATTTATACTGATATAAGGAGAGTTAATTTCTCAAACAGGGCTAACAGCCCTCTGTAGTCCTTCATCCGTTCCTCACTTGACGGGCTAATGCATCAAGTCCTTCAACTCGTAGCCCGCTGAGGCGTCTCTGAGATCCGTAGATAATAAATATACCTTACCATCTACAATCTCACTATTGCAGTGTGTACCTACAGCAGGGCAATGTTTTGCGGGATGAACTTTCTCGTGTAACAGACGATGCAGATCTCTGGACTCTGCTTTGGTGTTGCAATAACCATTCATGGAAACTATGTATAATAAATATTAAATTAGAGCTGCAGAGTTATTCTTTATCTAATAGTTCTGGTAGTTAGCTGTTCGGCGTGAGGCATTGACTAATGCATACCTTGTGGTACCATTTACAATGATGAGCCGCTAGCAGTCAGGAGTAGCACTTCCGGACCACCCAGACAGTACGAAGCGTAATACCCACACCTGGCAACCGAGATGTTTCCCTTTTTCGTCTTCTTCCTGCCTGAGAATGCGATAGCCAGTGCCAGATAAAAGCCGTAAAAACTTAGAGAGTCGACTCTCGTGGGTCGTGCTCTCATCTACTCGTAAACACCGAAGACGAGCTGCAAGGTCGGTAGACCATGCTCCAGTTGGTCTGGCCAGTAGAATAGCTGTGTTTTCACAGTTGTTGCTGACGATAACATCACTCCGTGGGTACTCTCGATGAGAGATGGTCTCTTAGTCACACTATTCACCGGTTCAAACATACACCGTCCAGAGTCGTCGTTACACAGTTCGTTTCGCTCTTCAAAACCATAGTTTTCTAAGGTATCGAACATTTATTCAGAATACAATGGAAAACTATAATCCCAGTGCATTTATCACTTCTTCTAGTTTAATATTATTGAAGATTGCAATATTTCACTAAGGGAACATGGAAGAAAACAAGAAATAATTTGATAATAATGACTCGTCAATTCAATGATTTTGAATTATTTTTTAGCATTTTGAAAATACAACGTGAGAGTCACATCAATTTTTCCAAACCAAGGACAGACTATAACTGCCAGCATTTGGGTGTCTCAATGAAGACCCGGTTGAAAAATTTCACATTTATGAAAATGAAGACCTTCTCTTATAACTCATCTCGGCATTTATATTTCAATTGCAAATATTTTGTTCATTGCGTCAAAGCTTCTCATGGATGCGCTGTTTTAATGATAGCGATTCATCCTGAAAATTACCGGAAACAGAAGAACTTTCTGAGAATGGAGTTGTTGTGAATGTCACTAAAAAAATGGTACGTATGTTCGTCCGCTTCCTGATGGAGCAATTATTTTTCTATCAACGATGCAAAGAATTGTAGTGGAAGATTGATCAAACCGGCTGCTCTGGAAGTTATTGCTCTTTCATCATGAGAACAAAGTTGGATTGTAGCAGTTCTCTCCTTTCTCTCAGGAAATAACGTTGCTCCCCGAACCAGCCACGCAATAATCATGATAACAGTTCTACAATCACAGTTACAGTTTGAAAAGACAACTGATCTAAATGGAGGGCTACTTCAACTTTGTTCTTGATTGACGTGTTTATGAGTTATTCAACAGACGTCTTCACCGGTGGTGGGTTGCAATCGCCACAAACCGAGTTCATGATCTCATCTCATGAGTTCATGATTCTTCTCTCTGTGTTGAGAAGAAGAAAAACTTGGTAATTTATTCTCTGGGTTTTCATTGTGGCACGGCCAAGCACTATCGCCATTTCGGTCATATTCAACATTTTCTTCACTCAACGCCACTACAATAGATGATAGAATGCGACGGCCATTAAATGGCTAATTTTGGCTGTCTATTTTTTCATGCGAATACATGAGCGAATACGAATATTATAAGAAATGGGATTGAAAAATATTATTTACCAGGTACAGACCAACTTCAACCAACTTCATTTTCTGATTATATAGGCTTTGGTATGCTAAGTAATCAATTCACCTTGCTCTTGAGTTTGAACTCTGTTTTTGGATGGCGCAACCATATAATACCCTGGGCTTGGAATCTTGTCGTCTATCACAATATCCGACGGCACATTCACATTTACCGATCTCGGACCGAATATCGCGCGAATTCTCTCCTATATTTCGGAAGAGGTAAATGACCGTCTGAATGGCCCCTGGAGGCATTATTCGACCTGCAAGCAAGCTGAACCTGTGTTGGCCGGTGCACCTATCCTTTCACATGGGTGATGTTGAGTTCTCGCAGTGGCTCATAAGAGTTTTATACGTTCAGCCATCAGTATACGAAGATACTGAACCTCGGCCGTGGCCTGGACCACCGTTAGGAAGTTAATCGAGAGTTCACGATACACCAGAGTACGATGCTCTCTATCTCGCCAGCCCATTCCGAGTCTGGGCTGGTTGATGACAGATAGCTCAGTTGACACGGATTTAAACACATCTTTCCTGTTGATTTTTATACATTTAATTTCCATCAAACGGAAATACCGCATCGTTCGATTTATACTGATATTCGAGGGTTTCAATGAATTTCGTGTTTTTTTTTTTTGTTTTTTTTTTTTTTAACTTAACACTTAGGCGTTTTGGTTATTTTGTTAAATGGTACGTTCCTTATAGTTAGTGAATGGCGAATTGTGGTGACCATCGGAGATATATGATTTTACAAAATAACCAATAACTCCTACGTTTAAGTTTCCAAAAAACTAGAAAGGCACCAAAACTCATTATTTTTTATTCATTATTAAATAATAAACCATGGTAATAACCCAAGAAAAAACTATTTTCAACCCCCTCATAAGTTGATGTTTTACGTTTCAATAAGGCATGTAGAATGTGAATATCCAATTAAAAAAATTCTGTCCGTCCGCCGTACGCTGTCAACACTTTTCTGACGAAACTATAAAAGCTTAACTCTTGAAATTGTCACCAAAAATAAATTTTTTGGTGGAAATGGCTCAATTCTGTGAACAAATCGCAACCTCAATTGTAAGGGTATTTTTGGGAGGTTTCGAGCGGAAGAAAATTTGTATTTTCCAGAAGAAGCTGTGTTTGGTATCAATTTCTATAGATTTTTGAACGCTGAATCGAATAACAACACTGCAGGGTCGATAGCTTTATCGGTTCTCGAGTTATCGCAACTTTTGTGTTGAATTTTGGAGATTTCCAGAATTTTGGCATGAGGTTATAACTCGAGAGTTCTTGGAGCTATAAAAATCGTTAAATACTCGTTGTAATGTCCGTCAAACACTCTCTCCAGGTGTACCATTAGGCAAAACATTTAGCTTTTAATTTGAAAATTAATAAAAATAAAAATTATTAAAATGACAGCTGCTACGGTGTTTTCCCCTATAGTTACCAATCTGTTTTTCGGTGGGAACGTTTGGAATAAATTGATCACAAATGGATAGTCTTCTTAAATATTGAAGCGAAGGAAAATAAACCACTGTGCAATCATTTGCAGCGTTTTTAGATTGGGAATGAATGAAAACTACTAAGACCCTTGACCACGATTGTGTCCTTTAGACACCTGCAAGACGAGATTGCCAATGTATTTGACGAATGTATGCCCGTCTAAATAAATTACATCTGTCTGCTATAATATTAATTATCATCCGGGAGCAAAGAGAAAACCTTGCTTTTGTCCCAACAAAATGCTTATCTTCCTAATTTGTAAGTCCAATAAATTGCTCTGAACATCCGGCACGTATTTGGTTCAGACAAGCATATTTCGCTCAATATTAAACCTATTAAAGTTTGATGAAATCTTCATGATTAATGCGGATGATGATATACGTAAATGCCATCACGATCTGACGAGTGGTATCCTCTCAGCTGTGTCTGACGACAAGGTGTTATGACTTTGGAAGAATATTTTTGCCACCTGGTACCTACCTCCCATACGAACAAAGAGCATGAGTAGCAGTTCTAGTTAACTTCGGAACTTGTAGGTGTTGGTTCACTGTCACAGAAATTACCAGTTAATTAATACATTAACAGCTAATTAATTATTAATAATAATTAATAGCTAAATGAAGACGGTTGTCGATTATTATCAGGTTAATATGCTTTCATTTATCGTTAACGGTTAATTTTTGTTTTAAAAGGCCTTCTTAACCCATTTTTCGATGGACTGATACTGCACGATTTTCCTGAAGTTAGCTAATTTATTTATTCTGCGCTTTACTGGGTAAATGCAGTACGGAGGACTAACAGCAGACCGCAAGTCGAGGCACCAAAATCGTTCTTCGGCTCCGTTTCCCCCTTTTGCCTTCATCACGAGCTGTTCAAGTCTCTCAGGATTGCGGTCTCGAGGCGCTGCTCCCTATTATAAAGCTATTAATCTCGCATGGTTACAAATTATGTTCGGCGGTTGCACGTTTTACCTTCCCAGTGCCTCCAACTCGCCGCTCTGATAAATTCAGAAGACTATACGAAAGCTGTATAACCAGATACTCGGTCTATTATTTTTTAATTCGGCCGAATCTGTTGAAATAAAATTTTAGGATGACCGGTGTTGAAGGCAAGTTGAAAATGAATGGAATTTTAGATGTTGATAGTATTTTTTCACATTTCTTTTTTTTTTTAAATTAATATTGGAATGATGTTGAAAAGAATGAGAAAAATTAATCTTTATTGTATTTTGATTGATTTTTATTTTCCATTATTACATCCACCAGCATGTCGAAGTTAATTTTAAAATATAGAAATTCATTTGTAAAAGGGAACTAGAACCAGTTGTGTGAGCATCTGTAAATGATACATAAGATCTGCTGTAGAGATAGCGAAATTGCAGCAGGTAATCTGAAATCTGCGGAGGTTGTAAAACGACGATTGGCTCGTAAAGTCAGGCAATTACAGAACGTTCTTTGTAATTATATGTTTAGAAAAACGTTACGTATGGATTGTATTATAAGAAACCCTAGCACACTCTTCGGCAAATGACAAAAGAAGTCAGAAAATGTTTTTATAACTGTATATTATATTGGACTATCTGCAGTTAGTTTCTTCATCTTAATAAAAACAATCATTGCCGTTACGTGGAGGGAAATCGGTGAGCTACAAACCACATTGTTCGTTATACTAACAATGCTACGTTAGTTTCATAGTATTAACGAATTTAGGATACCATTTATTTAGTGGAATTATTTACTCATTATTTAGTAAGTAATGATTTTTCGTGTGGGAGTAGTCACTGTAGTTCATTTAGAACTTGTTCAATATATACGGTTTTACCTCGATGTTTACCTAGTACATGGAAGTATTTTGATAGTCTGAAAAGTCGAATTCGAAACGGAGGTCCTGTTGGAAGAAATGTTCATGAACAAGTGCCTGTGTCAAATCTGTCCGCGTGTCCCCGAGTCTGTGGTCAAAAACTAACAAAGCCTTCCTGAAAAATGAATGAAACTCGACGACATTATCAGGAAATGTTTTCCTAATGAACGAGTAAAACTATATTTTATTGAATTTTGGATAACACACTGTGCATTCGTGATATAAAATCACTTCAAACGGGACTTCAAACGTTTCTATGTTACAGCTGACATTCGCTTGATTTTTATTATTGGGGTCGCTCGCGGTTTTTCCTCTTAAAACGCATTCTAAATTATTTTCTTCGAGCCCTAGGGTATTTTTCAGGTCTCTGCTTAAAATATGACCAACTTTGACCACGTTCTCAAAACTTGTTTTGTAAATTTTGTAACTTGCCCGAGTTACCTTTTTTCCAGAACACTTTTTACCTTCAGAAATTCAAGATCAAAGTCCCCAATAAATTATTGATATTCCCTCTGTGCAGTTCATTTTCTCGGTTAGATCGCCAAGCACTTCGCTCGCTTTAGAAAGACGAGACCTCGGCCATCATCTTTAGCGGCGAGCTATTTTCCAATTAAGTTCAATTATTCAAGAGAAACGACCCCATGTAATGCGAAGCAATTAGTTGAAGCACGCAGCTTACAGCCTGACCGGAGTGTCAAACTGTGGAGGAAATGCCTTGTTGAATTGCCTCAATTTTCAAAGTGGATACTGAAATTGAATTGGAATCTGAATTTTGACTTCACGCAGCACATTCCAACTTCCTTGTTAAAAGTACCGCAGTCAACCTTGAAGTGTAATCATACTTCACAGTATAGGTATATACTTTTTGCTGCAAGTAAATGTTTTTAATGTTTGTTGTTAACAAAAAACAACGACGGTGACTCTAATTATACCCACAGTTGACTCATTTCTTGTTCAATTTGATTCAAACTTGATATGACGTTAAATATTTCCTCCAATAACCTAAAGGTATTTCAGATACTTCGAATACGCAATGAAAAAAAAAAACTATACTAGGCACCTTAACACCATTCATAACATACTTACCTCATTTGACAATTATTAGGAAACTGACCCTATTCACGATATTGCGTTTTTCAAACGCCCTTGTAACTTGTCGTCGCCCCGTTCCGCCGTAATCGAATCACCAGACGTGATCGTGCGACTGAGCTGTCAAATAACGCAAAAGCGCAAGCATGCTGCTATCCACAAACCTCTCTCTACAGCTTCATTCCCTCAAAAAATATTCGGTATCTTTATTCCTCCACCCCATCTTAATTTTTTACTTCGAGCTGAATCGGCAGAAATTTCCAAGTTATAACCTCTAATACGATGGTGACTCAATATGAAAAATATATTTGACTCCATCAAATATTGGTTTATGATAGGTCTTTCTCGGGACGATCATTTTACCGCCTTGAAAAATTTCCAAATACCTACTCGCTTGGAAAATTGAATGAAATTATGAGTCAATTATGGTGTGGAAAAAATCTCTTCTTTCTCGTTACTACCTAGAAACGGCAACTCGAAATTGAGACGTGTGATTCCACCTATGCGATAGGTCGGCTCGATCTGTGAGGGTTATCTATGATCTTTTCACAACTTCGTCTAGATGAAAAAAGGGGGTAAGATGAAAGAAAAAATGGGCAAATCGTAGATAGCTGAAATACCGAACATCAAAATAGCTGGTCATGCTGACGAATTTAAAAGTCATCTCAACCTCGTATGAAGGGATCGATAAAATTCACGATTCTCAGCCTCTGTTAGTGAATAATCACTCAATACCAAACTCTGGCAGATTCTCGGGTTTTTCTGCTACGTTAAAACGGATTATATCGCATTGAATGTTTCTGACGTATTGTTGGATGTTGTGAAAAGCACAAATCCCTCGAGTATAATCGTTTACACCACCCGCTGGTTTCGGTAATGTCTACTAGTGTCATGAATGTCGAAGGGTGCCATTTTAACAGAACTGTATTGTTACGTTTTCGTAGCCTGAATGTCATGTTATTTGATAAAAGGTGTCAACAACGGATGGCAGGATCCGACGTACGAACGGAGTCATCACGCCTCTAATAAGGGTTTTGCGTGTGCTATTATCCGAGCAGATGTTTCGTTTTGGCATGTTGGTGCCATGCGTATTTCGTTGAGGTTTTTCGCTAATGACATATCATACAAGCTGCAGGAAACTAGAGTGAGATTTTCACCTGCTTGGGGTTGTTCGGCATGGTTGACTAGCTATTGGAGAAGGGGATACGAGGAACGATGGTAGGTTCTGTCCCTTGAAGCTCTCTATCACCTACCTCGGCCCTTGTTTACCATCGAAGCTGAACCCCCCCGGGTCCGGGTAACTGCCCTCTAATTTGGACCCAGAAACGCCGGAGGAGAGAAGAAGTGTTCCAAGGTCGGCTCATTATCCCATCAACGACCCCCACTGCTCAATCCGATGCTACACTATCTTCGTTGAGGTATTCTTCTAAGTGTTGTTTTCTTCGTTCACATACGAAGGCGGACACCTTGAAAAAGAGATGCCGAGCGGCGGTCGTGAATTATAATAATCAGACGTGGCGCTAGTTCAAACAAGCTCTTGTCATTTTCAAACTCGCACCGGAACGAGCTTACAAGGAACTGATTGCATTATCAACGCCATGAGCACCAAGTCCTCATTTCTGAGGCCGGTCATCGACCTGCTAAATTACAGTAGAGGGCCATTCTCTCCAGAATAATCCCAAATGTTTAGCAGCTAGTGTTTCACCTAGCTCTACAAGATTTTCAGAATTTTACAGCATCCCAACTTAGCTACAGTTATAAAATAAACTACTCAAAGAATCATCCGTAGATTTACGCTCGTGAACGTTCGCCGTAACTTACTGGCATCTGACAGTGCTTATCGTCGGTCCATAAGAAAAATCTGATTAATGCAGAGAAGAGGATAAAGTTCAACGCTTCCCCTACTTGATGTCCTAACGTGGAACAAGGCTCTAAATTACTATTCTACATCTGCAATGTTAAAAGACGAGGCTTTCTTTCCTTGTTGATGCTTGAAAACATGAGCATTGCCCGAGGATGAAGTCGGATCGTATCAGATGTTGAAGGTCCTTTAACGTATAACAAGAACTCTTAAGACCTCCCCACATCGCAGACATTTGCATATTACATGTAAGAAACAGTTTATTCTTATGAGCAACGAGAGCTCTCAGAGTCAGATCATTCAATAATATCCGTCAACAATATCCGTCTTTCATTTCCACTGTTGTTTTATAATGAATGAAACTAATACCCACAGCTTTTGGAACGAAATACTTGAAAGGCACAGGGTAAACCTCCACTCAAACGGCTCATAAATTTCTACCAAAATGTCTATAACGCTTCAGATTAGAATCCAGAAAAAATGTCAACTCAGGCTCACGAAAATTTCAGTTTTAAAGCGCTGCAAATACTTCTAGTCAATATTTTTTCCCAAAGTGAAGCCCATAATGTCCATATCAGTTTATTATTCAATAAGAAACCATTGTACCAAATCAACCAAGAAAAAAAAAAGTTGTAAACATCCCGAAAAATTTGAAGTACGCTATAAACACTTTTCTAAGGTGAAGCGTTGACATTTTCATCAACAATGATTCTTGGTCTGACCGTGGCTCAATTTTAAGGGTATTTTCGTGGGTTTTCGAGGTGGAGAAAATTTGGATTTTCCAACGTTTTAATGTGTATTTGCCATACCTTTCATTAGTCGGGGCTGTTGTTGTCCTTATCACTACTACAATCGTTATTACCCTCTGTATGGAGGAGCTGTCATGTATAGTTCCTATAGTAGTAACTATAATTAGGTATCGAGGTGGCGAGGATTCTCCCTCAACAAAAATCAAGGGCCTAAATCAAAGAAGTACGATTTAACCGATTCAGGAATTTTGATTTAATTGATGAGAACGTCATAAAATAATTTTTATCCTTTCACAACTTTGCTCCAGAGTTTTTTCAGAACGAAATTTTCAAATTCCGACTTAGAATGGCCACAGCTCCGCGGAGATTTTGAGGTAATCCTATAAGTTCTAATTACTAAAGTGTAGGAAAAATTTATCTGGCTACGACTTTGCAATTCACTTGGTATATGTTAAACCGTATATTACGACGCCCAATAGACCGAAATCCGTGAAGCCGACATTGCTACATTTCGGATTTTTTTTCAAAACAGGAGTTAAAAAACGAAACTTTAAGATTTTTCCAGTCGTTGGTTTTAAATCCCATCATACCCTATTTCCCCATCTAAATCCCTCCTCGCAGTTCCTCAGTCAATGTGTAGTTTTATGTATATTGTTTTCATATCGACAGAAAATATAATTTATTGTAGATATAATATATCCTTGTTAGGGCTCGGTTTTAGAAGTCTCATCGCTCAAATTGAGCTCTTAAAAAAACGTGACTTGGATAGGCGAAGGTGTTATTAAGCGCCCAGCTATCAAATTGTTATATCTCAATCACGGAACCCAATTCGACAAAAAAGGATCACAGGACCTGAACGCCGATCATTCGAGCCCTATCAGGGTTGTTAACCATATTCCACGGAGAGATACCATGTTTTTAAATCCTGATTGCTTTTTAGATATTTCTAGGTTTCTAGTTTTGCTGTTATATTATCGGGATCATAACTTACAATCATTTATGTTAAGAACTGATTCCCATTATTCGTTTCGTCGACCTTCCACATCTACCTAAGTGAACATTTTTCTGTTTATATTCCACTCGTCAACATTCATAACTAATGCATTAACCTTGCACTCGCAAACAATACTGTTCAAACTGTTAGAACTCAGAACTGCTCGACTCTGACCGCGATCCCAGTAAGCTTAACTTGTCATGCTGACACAACGACGTCTTAATTGCTTTTTGACAGCTAATCAGCACTCATCTCTTCTGCCCTCTAAGTATTTGCTATTACTTTGTAGGCTTTGACTTGTCAACATTTCGAGTCATCAAGTTCACAATTATTGACAACACAAGTACCTATATACTTGAAATGTCAAGAGAAAATGTGATAATTATTAGGCATACTTATGGCACTGAATGGCTTCATGGAACTATTAGCGTAAGTAGTGCTGTTGAGACTAGTTTATTAGAATCATGGTTAATGAGGTAAATGGCGAATGTAGTCCATTGGAAATACAATCTGAAGCCCACGATCCTCTCATCGGGCTGTCCAATTATTCCAACGATATAACTGAGATCGTAGGTGCAGCATCAGCTTCTCGTTAACATTGACTCATGAGCTGTGGGAAAGGTTGCACTTAGTTGGAGGCCACCAATACTTAAATGGCGTTCATAAAAGCACTTATTCGAAGACCACCTTTACTTAAATTATGCTATTATGATAGTATCAAGTCATCCCTACGTTCAAGTAGAACTTGATACCTACTTCACATTGTAAATAATTTGCCATCTAGTTAACCGCTAATCTCGTATTGCGCTTTGGTCCTCTTGTTCTTTTGAGTTTCCCCTCTCAACTCAACTTTCAGAATCACTTCCTTACATAATATTATTTTTAATTATGATATTATGATTCGAGTAGTTTTTTTAAGGCTTAGTCAACCGTAAAGCCTTTGATGAGACAGCTATGTTTGGTTTGTTTGATGGGATCTTGAACTCAATTATTGTGTCTGATTGTGTATACCTACCTACTTCCGCTTCGCCTTAGTTTGAAAATAATAGTTTTATCTCTGCCATCGGGATAATTATAGAAAGAAATTAACCCAAAGACACCATCTTTTAAAACAATCGAGTGCCAATCTAACTGTCGTTATATATTATTATACCAAGACAAGATTATATTTTTAATAGCTCTTTTTCACATCTGAGTAAATTTCGTGGTTAGCAATTCACTAGGCAATAGGTGATAGCACTACGCATTAGCACTAGGCAATAGGTAAATTTCCTAAAAATTCGCTTAAAATGAGCTAAATTCCAACGAATTAGATTCAAAGGCAAACATTTCAAAGACATCTTATGACGATGCTTTTTTTGCAAACAGGGATCGAAAATTATTTTAAACTCGCTTCGTTTTTCATCGATAGGCTACCACGAATTATTGGGGTACTCGTTCAAGTCGCAATAGCTCTATACTAAACGTTAAAATTCAATGCCCGTAAAAATGAACGAACTCACATTTTCATTCACTCGAATTACTTCTCATCCTATTTGTGTATAGTTTAGTGAATCTGTTTTGTTTTTGTTTTCCGTTTTTTTTTTCAAATCAAGCAATTTTTGTAGTAATGCGTATAGTAATTAGTTTCAACGATTCCTCAGCTTGAATGAAATTTCAGGACATGATGTGCAGATCGCTTGATGAGCGTTCAGCTACCGCCCATGCTATCAGTAAAGATGCAAATTTTTCGCACGAGTCGTAAATCAGGTGGGCTTAGCCGTGCGAACTCTTGGCTATAACGTTTAACAGGGAAACTGTTTGAGGTGAATAAAAAAAAAGGTCTTGAAGCAGTTGCTGTGAGACGATCAAGATGTTAGTTACTTCCTTGACGCGCTTCGAAGACTTTGAAGGTTGTTCTTTTATACACTCCGTCAACCCTAAACAAGGAATGAAGTCTGCTCCGAGCGGATGTTTTTAATTGGGCATCAACTCAGTCACTCGCTCACGCGAACACCTTTTGCCAATCAACTAACCAGTCCTACAATGGCATTAGATTGTTTTCGTCTTGGTCGTATATCAAACATCATAAAACTACTCTATAGTATCAAACACTTAGCATGAAGACGTTAAAATGGCTTTCGAGTTGCGTACTTGTAGAATCCCACATGAACTATATCGATCGATTCCGAAAAAGGAAAAAGTACGAACTTCCATTAACCATAAGTCTTGACTGAGTAAATAAAATCCTTCCATCTCCACCGTAACAGAATGAATTCGAGTTTCCAACTGCTAACTCGAAAAACTGGTTTTGAAATAAGAAGGACGTCTCATTACGCTGAAGGGGTCGCTTCTACATAAAGGGGGTCGCACTTACAAACATATTTGTACGCCTATTAAGAGCTTTTGACGTAATGATGTTGTCAATATTTTCGTAATGTATTTTATGAGCCCGCTTTGAGCGTTCAATACTAGATGAAGAGTAATCTTCTCTAGGTTAGCTGCCAAGATGAAGATTTTCGTTGAGAATTACTCAACAGATAGGTCTTGAACACAGATGGACCACCCTGTGCAAAGAAGCCCCTCATACTGATTTCGAGATGAATTCGACACAAATTGGTAAGTCACGATTTGAATGCGTTTTATTGTGCTGTTCTATTGGAACTAGATAGCTTTTTGATACCTGACTTGAGAAGATCTTCACAATCGTGATCTGTACATAACAAGGGTCCTACCCACACGGCAAGTATTGAATCCCGGCTAGGCGGTATCTATACTAAGATAACATTTGAACATACTTTATATAAGCTGTCACACCTGCCTTGTTATAGGTACATCTTCGGCCGTCGATCCTCGGTGTTAAAAACACTCCATCGTAAACCGTGACTTACTACAGAAGAAGATTGATGTCTTAAGATGGTATTTTTTCCTTCATCGTTTCAGGGTTAACGTTAAGTTTTTGTTCCAGGGCTTTGTTTTACGAGCGAAAGAAGAGGTAAGCTATTGTACCAAGGCGAGCGATTGTTTTGATTGTGGGTTGTGATAATGAAGACAGGTGAGACGCGATACTCAGGTAGATCAAGTCTTCATCAAAAAAGAGGGCTGGCCCAGGGCAGCAGCTGCCGCAGACAGCAGGCCTGGTGTCTGTTGCGGCTCGACCTTCGCATACCGAAAACCGGACTAACTTAATTAGTTGAGGACGAATTTAGCTTAGCACACCCGAAGATCTTCTGTTAAGAACATCTCAAGTATAGAACTAGGTAGAGCCTTTTCTTCCCCGGGCCCCAAGTAGTTCGGTTCTCTTAACGCCTCTACTCCTTTTCACAGTTCTAACGGCAAGATTGAATTTTTTTCACAGCGTTTTGGCCAGTATGGCTTTGTATAATTTTCTGCGTTCTCATAGAAATAATAAAGAAAGATCAATGATAAAGAGATCAACCGATTAAACAATTTCTCCGAATAGGGGGCGAAGATTTGCTTCCTTGGAGTGCCCGCGTTGGATCAAAGAAGACTTACTCGTAATCCGGATATTGCTTTCTAATTCTTTCATTGGAGCTCATTCTTAAGAGCAGGTTTTAAACCAGTGGTGTGCATAGATCACACAGTACTTCCATGTTTGAGTCGGTAACTGGTATAACCAATTATAAAATCGAGAAAATCGTACAAAGGCCGAAACGTGACCCTAGCGGTAAAGATCAGGCGTCATTCACTCGCCATTACAAATATTTAATACCTCTAGCGTCAAATGTATTGATTTTTGCACCCTGTAAAAAGCTCAACAGCGATAAACGGCGTAGGGCGGCAGTACGGTATGTGATCAAAACAAAACATGATCGTTGTTGGTCACATTTAAAGCAGAGACCCGAAATTTACAAGAGCGCTAGAATAAAATAACTGAAATCGCGTTTAACGAGGAAGTACTGCATGTGACCTCGATAATAAAAATCAAGCAAAATTCAACTGTCATGAAGAAAAATTTAAAGTCTAAAGTATATTCACTCTTGTCGTCTATAAAAATCTCTAATGCAAAAAAACGGCATAAGGTGGAAGTACTGTGTGTTATCCAAACTATACAAAACAAGTTCTGTGAACGTGGTCAGAGTTGGTCAAATATATAGCAAAGAGCCCCAAAAAGTACAGTAACTGAAAATGCGTTTTGCGAGGAAGTACTGCAGGTGACCCCAATAATAAAAAACAAGCAATATTCAGCTGTCATATAGAAAATTTAAAGTCTAATGTATATTCACTCTTGCGGTCTATTAAAATCTCAAAAGTTAAAAAATGGCATAAAGCGGAAGTACTGTGTGTTACCCAAACCATACAAAACAAGTTTTATGAACGACGTCAAAGTTGGTCATATTTATAGCAAAGAGACCCTAAAAGTACAATAACGCTTACTAAAATAACTGAAAATGGTTTTACGAGGAAGTACTGCAGGTGACCCCAATAATAAAAGTCAAGCAATATTAGGCTGTCATATAGGAAATTCAAAGTCTAATGTATATTCACTCTTGCAGTCTATTAAATCTCAAAAGTTAAAGAAAGGCATAATGCGGAAGTACTGTGTGTTATCCAAACTATGAAAAAAACAAGTTTTGTGAACGAGGTCAAAGTTGGTCATATTTAAAGCAAAGAAACCCAAAAAATACAATCATAATAACTGAAAATGCGTTTTACGAGGAGGTACTGCATGTGACCCCAATAATAAAAATCAAGCGATATTCAACTGTCATACAGAAAAATTTTAAGTCCTCCAGCGTTCAAATATATTCATTTTTGTGGTCTATAAAAATCAAAATGTAGCAAATGTGCAAATAACGCGGATGTACTGCATGTGACCCATTTGATAAAAATCAGGCATCATTCAATCGCCAACCCCAACATTTTAAGACCTCAAACATTCAAATACATTGAGTTTTGCGGCCAGTAAAAATCAAAATACAAAACATGCACTTGTGAAATCGTGAAAAACGCTCATAACGTGGAGGCATTGTATGTGACCCACTATACAAAAAATCTAGTGTTTTCTGCTTGCCATAACCGACATTTCAAGCCCTCAAACGTAGAAAAATATTGACTCTCATAGCCTGTAAAAATCGAAACAGAAAAAACTTTGAACGCTTATATCTCGGAAGTACTGTGTGTAATTCAAAATCCGGAAAAACCTAATTTTGCACAATCACTGGGAAAACATTCCCTGAAAATTTCATGGGGTTTCATCCATTTTTCAGGGAGATATGGCGATTTATGTCAGTTTGTGACCACAGACAGACGGACAGACGGACAGACGGACAGACGGACAGACGGACAGACAGACACACAGACACACAGACACACAGACACACAGACACACAGACACTTGTTCAGAAAGTGTTTCTGAGTATACTACTATGAAAATTTCTTCCATCAGGACCTCGGTTCCGAATTCGACTTTTCAGACGATCTCAATACTTCCATTTACTACGTAAACATGGAAGTAAAAAAATCGAGGTTTATGTTCACCTTAAGATGCCGCTCATCTCATTTTCTTAATGTTCCTGCATGGTTGCTGAGACTGCTTCGTCACAAGCAAGACCTTGAAACCAATAGGATTCGACCGGCTGATTCATTGTAACCTGCCGTATTTATGAGCTCAACAGTCGGTTCTGTATACAAGGAGCTTTCAGTAAGATCAAGAGAATACAACTGAGTTGAACATTCATTCAGTGCTGATCTAAGAAGGTTGGGAAGATGGGCCCAGGTATCCGAGTTAGTTATGGACCATCTCATCCGAGGTTTCCAAGGTGTCTACAACATCGCATTAGGTTTACAAGAACGGAGCAGATGTTGATGCCGTTCAAACGGTCGAAAGCCACGGGTCGATTGGGGCGGAAATCATACTGCGGAACAGTTTGATGATCCAAGCAAGACGTCGACTATTTTTAGCAGATGTTACATTCTGCCATTATACGTCTCAAATAAATGGGTAATTTTTTTATGGCTGACTAGGGTGATCTTGGCGAGAAAATGAAGACGGTCGTGCGCATTTTACTGTCTAACCGAATGGGCTCAGGAGAAGTAAACAGTTTTGTGTGCGGGCGATTTAATGAAAGAAAAAAGGAAAATTTACCATCACATTTAACCAATAATTGTTTTCCGAATTTTAATGGCAAAACACGGTGCGTGTTTTTCTTCGGAAAATCACGGCGCTTGAAGAGTAAATCGCAAAATGATGAAACGGGGAACGAAAGAGTAGTGAAAAAAGTGTTTTAATATCGGAGATGAGAGGGCAATAAACCAGGCGACTCCGAGCTTTTATTGACTGCCATATCTCTCTCGCCCGTTCGGGTTTAGCGTGTTTTTGTTTTCCTTTGGTGAATCGTTAGGGGAAAATGGAGAAAGGATTCGTGAAGATGTGGAATGTGCTTAAGCCGAGCACTTAAATGTAAAAACGACCCTAACGTCGATTTCAAACCTATAAAAATATATGAAGTAGGTACCTATTTATTTTATATGATTCGGGTTTTCACAATATTAAATGAACATGTTTTGTATTATTTAGTCCGCTATTTGTAAGGATGAAGAGAATAACGAAATTTTAGCGCTGGGGTGCCTGGGGTGCCCTATACCGAATATATATATCTATCTACCTTGGCCTGGGGGCGCTTGGACTGGTTTAAAGAAACTTCTGGCAACAAATGGTTCTAGAATGAAGATGCCCAACGGGACCAAAAACAAATATTTAGATACCTTATTAAAGGCATTAAGTAGTAGAACTAACACGATAGTAACAATAGTAACACGCAGGGACAATATCTATATATCTATATTGAAGTAAGACGGAGAAAATACGCAATTCAATTCATTACAGATCGTCCGATTTATACATTTTAAGCTTTCATAAGAATTTTTCAATAGGTAATAGTAGATTCTGGTGAGCTGTTGGATAGTAATACTGCCTGGTGCGAACAAATCTTAGGGCAACTGAGCTTCACATTCGAGCGTGATTTCGACCCACTTCTTGTACCTCCATTAACTAGTTCATCAATTTCATTATTAGGGAACTTTTTGCGTTAATATATTATTGCAGTTTTATTGAATTGGTTATGGAAGTCCAAGACTATGTCACCTCAAATGGCAGTTTTATACCTACTTTATTGAATTTTTCAATCTGTTATTTACTATCAGCTATTCTGTAACTACCAACTGATTTATTGTACATTCAACAAGTCTAAGGTCCTCCTGTATCATTACTAAACTCAAGGTTATAATTACAGCAAGGTTATAATTACAATAAAGCGTCCTGCAATTTTTTGCGCAATGTTTTGAAAATAACTGGTTGGATTAGAAAGATAGTAACAGAGATGAAGCAGGAGCTGAATGACTGGTGGAGGTCATCAATGTTCAATCTTCCCATCTCCTGTTCATCACAGCCCCTCACCTCATCCGCCGTGTCAGTCCGTCACGAAAACGATCCAAGACATGTGAACCAGTTCGGCACGCCTTCATAGACATCACAAGCCGAACTCCGTCCAATTAATCCTTGGCGGCTCGGGTCTACGCCTTTCCGAGTCTGCTCTTCCCTTTCTTTCCCTCGGATCTCCAAAGCAAGGTTCACATACACACATTCACAGCCCTGTCACAGGATCCACCTTAGTGGACGATCTTATGATGCCTCGGTACTCTTCTTCACTTAATACTGACTCGGTTAAAGTGTTCCCATGAACGGATCTTCTTCATTCTCGGACATCTTCAGTTTCACACTTCAGTTCCGCTTCATTCCAACCGTTCTAACACGTTTCCAAGTGTATGATCGTACCAGCGTATCACCAGGACGGCAGAGCATCTACTAAGCGTGAATAAACATGTGTTCACGTATGGTATGCTACAGATATTGTTCATCACTTTCCCCACCCTCGCTCTCCTCTAGTGAATTGTAAGGGAAAAAAATTGGAATTTCCTCTGAATTTTCTCATAGTTTAGTCATTTCTGCGACAAAAATAGGAGTTCAGTATTATTTTGATTTTGTACAAATTGGGTGGGATGACTGAATATTATATTCATGACAAATACGCCAATATGCGAAATAGTTAATTTCAATTAACCTGAAAGAAAACAATCAATATAGTTATCAGTTAGCATTTTTTCGATCAATGTTTTGAATAGGTAAATAATGCATAAACTGTTTAAAAAATGGATTGGTAACCAGAGTAAATGGGAAGAATTTGGAACTATCTCAAATATCATTTAAGCCAGAGAAGGAGTTGTATCCCGCTTCGAATATGATTTAAAAGACGAAGAGTGGAGGATTTCAAAAATAGAGCACAATTATATGCAAGTTTTCAATCTCAGTCCTTAAAATTTTGATTGCGTCGGGGTTTGAAAAAGTTAAGGGTATTTTGTGAATTGAAACTGTGCAGAAATGCGAGCTATTTTGTTAAATAAGTCTAAGCAAAGCTTTTATTTTCTTAATTCCCAACTGGAAAAGACCAAGTCAACGTCAACTACGTTTGTCAAATAAACGAGGGAGCAAAAACTAAGCAAACTATCGAAGACTTGACGGCCGTGTGAACGACACACAAGAGGTATTCAGATGTAATTCAACACTTTGAAAGCTCCCTCAAGAACAAGAGTGCTCCGTCCTGTATGTATTCAGGCTGGCTGGGAGATTCAACGGGAAGTAACGGAGAGCACGAGGTAAAATATGTATTTTTGTTCCCATCCTATGCAAGCAAAACGTCATAGTTGATTTCTGACCCTTCACTAACTCGTCCAAATATACTGATACCAACGGTGGATTCCTGAGTCGTTTCAAAGTTTTTTTTGTTGTAGATGAAAATTTTATAGTTTGTTATCGAACGTACGAATCATCTTGGCCCTAAACAGCAATTAAATGCCTTCACATGATTTTCTCCGTGATAAGTAGTCGGAGACATTCGCCCGTAAGTGAAAAGTGATCCATATCATTTGGTTTTAATTTTAGTTAAAAGGAACAACTACACCCTTCAATATTTAAGGATCGAGAGTGATTCTTTTCTTCCCCCTCCAAGTTATACAACAAATTTTGAACTCTTGCAGCATTCCTGTAAGAGTTTATTTACCTACGTCGGAAACTACTGACAATTAGGTACACGAACCTTGTTCACGAAATCAGAAAATGACACTTATTATCCTATTCTTCGAATGAACATATACGTAGAAATTGCGTTTCAAATTACACGACGCCACTTGCATATTTCTTTCAGGAACGGAGGAAATGGACGTGAGAATACGACTGAGGCAATGTTTACGTTTCCGCTGAGAATCCTCAAAATTCCGCTATTAGGACTGCTCTATTAGTACTCCTTAAAAGATAATTCTACTCTTCCTAATCTCAGTGGGGCTGTCATTAACGTAACGATACAAGGCAGAAACCCACAGGAACCCAACTTCAGTACAATTTGGCATGGGAAAACTGGAACTCGTTGGTGCGCAGCTGGTGAAAAAAGTGTCGAACATAATACATACTTATGAGGTGTGAGGGGGAGAAAAACCAGGCGACTCATTCTCCGATTCTTTATTTGCTGACTGAGGACTTTCGCCAGTTTAGGCATCTTCAGGGTGACGTGGAGCTCTGGACCCTATGGCTCCACGTCGCCATGTAGATGCCCGAACGGGCGAAAGTTAAGACGGGGTAAACGGGCCAGCAAATAAAGAATCGGAGAATTAGTCGCCTGGTTTTTCTTCCCCTCACACCCCATGGACATCAAGAAATGTGACAAAAAGGAAAATAATAATACAACATATTGTTCGTAGAGAAGGAAGAGAGAAAGCTAAAATCAAATACAATTCATTCAACTGGGTTGAGGTTTTTGCATCGGATTTCAATGGTTCACCATGCTTCAATCTGGAATGAATCTGAGGTGGCAATATGAAAGTTCAAAACGAACGAGTGTTTGATTATTTATTTTTGTCGTTTATTTATATTATGTTTGTGTTTCGTTTGGTATTTTTCCGAAATTTTACCTCGCAGAGACAAGGAGCATTATTCAGCCAAAAATTCTTACAGCTCAAAAACTAATTTAGATCCGTGAGAAACCAGTTGATTATTTTTTGTGAAGTAATTTCTAGGAACAAAGATAAAATTATTTGAAAAATTGAAAAATTAATTTCTAATGTTCAAGAAATGTTTAAAAACCGCCACTTTTTCGTAGTAGGTACTGATTCACATCTTCATTCATAAATTTTAAATAAAACCAGCAAAAATAATTCACGAGTCTGCATTGAATTCAAGTAAACGGAGCTTTGCGCCGATTACCTGGCGAGCTATGCAGTCGAAAGAGTTTTCAATTTGGTAAGTAAATCACGAATCATTCGTGGGCAGAACAAATCGTTAATAGGAAACGTTATCAGAAAACCCGTTTCACCATTAAATAAATGAACATACAAATTCGGTTCTATGCCGGGATAAGAACGAGAAACAGTAGCTTCAAGATAGACCCTTGAGAAAAGGGTGTGCTCAAATGACAGCTTAAGAGATGTTCCTTCCACTAATGACCTGAGCAGCGCCACTGTATTCGTTGCTTTCGAAATGTCACCCAACCACCTAGGATATCATTCATCATTACTGCTATGTTGGATCGTGCTCAGGACTGGCACACCCGCCTTCAGAAATGGCCGAGGTTGGTCTTGTTCGACTTAAGGCGTCCCTCGTGCATACACCCTTAGTCATCCAGTATAAGTAGTCTTAACAGTACAGCTACTTCACTGCCTTTGACCCCTTTCTTGTGCAAGATAATCTAATGAGGTTAGACATGAAGTCGTTCAGTGCCGAAATAGACATATTTGAATGGGAGTGGTACATTTTGCAAAACTGGAACGCCATTGAAATAAAGTTAAAATAGAACAGCTAAGTAAATTTTGTAATTCCCATGGAAAATGCAAATAAAGGCAAAGGAATAGTAGCAGCCGCCGAAGCAACTATGTAGATCATTTATTATCAGCTCGCACAAAATGATAACACACAGTGACTGCTTACCACCCCTCTAACTTGAATCTAAATTAAATTTTAAATCACAAATATTATTTTAATACATCTATCTCTCTATAGGTACATTGAATTTTAAATTACAAATTGTTTATTAAAAATGAGGAGGTATTAGATAATTGCCTACTAATTCATATAAATATTTATTATTTTAATATATCGCTCTCCCCTAGCTCGCTCTTTCACTCTGCTTATAGAGAGTAGAGCAGCAGCTTCTTTTTTTAAACTCATTTTTAGATCTGCCGGCTAATAAATTGTCGATCAGTTTTTGTCTCAAACCCATCAGGCAATTGAGACGAAACGCTTATCGAGTATTCATTCCTGCAACAGGTAGAAAAACAGCCGAGTGAAGAGCTCATTAGAGACATTATTGGCGACGGTAACTTGAAGTAGAAATCGTTAACAGATTCGGTAGAGTTAATATGTGTACCAAGGAATGATGTTCCGCTTAATGGCTGCCTGGGATTGTTTATTCGCTAATTCTTCACATAAACGTTCTTTACAAAAATGGGCACAAACAGCATGCCACAAATACCATCGTTAGAAACTCATTTCAAGGTCCAATTATTCTTCTATACTATATGAGTAAGTGACAATAGATCCAAACGATTTGAAATTACAGTTTTGAATATATTACTGGTTATAAATCTCCACGAGCGGTCAACAGTAAGTGAGCGCAAAAATTACTGGACGATGTTCTTCTAGTACTGGTGAGCTGAGTAAGGAATCCAACAGATACTCATTTTTCAACTCAACGGTGTGCAAGTTAGCTCTTCCGTTGTTCTCGTTTTTTCCTCCTCTTATGAATAAAACATTAGATCGGCGATTTTTAAAAGCGGGATACCGAGAGAAGAGATATCACTATAATTGTAGGGCTCAGTCGATACGAATGTGTTTGGAATGACAGAATCTCTAACAAGGGTTTGAGGCAGTCGATAAGAAGCCCAGACCTTAGATATAGCTGCCGTGAGTGTTTCAAATTGCTTTGGTGTTACAGTATTATTATAAAAAAAAAATCCGTGAGCGTGTGTGCCTCGGGTAAATACTATGGATGTTCGGTTTTTTTTTTGGAAGAAAAAAGCTCTCGTTTTAGCTTTCGGTTTACAATTATAGGGTGATTTTCAAAACGAGAAGCAGGCACTATCTTCAGGGTCTGCTGAAAAAAAGGATTAAAAAAAGACAAAGGCAAATGAAGCCATTAGAAGCTGTCAATGTGATCTAGAAACGGATGATACTTTCAGACGCCTATTATCAATAAAGTCTGTCAACTCTACAGAACATCTCCGAACGTGAAGTAATTTTGAAACCCTTCATTTTTTTGTCTGTACTTTTTTACGCCGAGTGCCAAAATCTCTTAATATTGATTTCGTCTCTGATTTATACAAGTTCCAATAGTTTTGAACATTTCAAATCAATATTTCCAGTTACATTCAAATTCAGTAGCGAGGGGGGCAGGGTGTGTCTTTGTGTTGTGTATGCTTTTAATTGGCATTCTCTATTCCTATTGGATTAAATTAAACGATGAAAAATCTTTCAACCTTTTGTTCGACAAAAATTCGGTAGACATTATTCAGAAAACACGGTGTTGTTTAACTAATTGAAACCCAAAACCGAATTGATGATTTTTTGTTGAAGTTTTGTGATAATTGAGGGTAGATTATTGATATGAAAGTCGATAGTACCGCTAGAGTTTGAGTTGGAATTCTTCAAGCAAAAAATTTTCGATGCGCCATTGAGATGGCTATCACGCTCTATCCGACGCACAGCACAAAGGTCTATTAGCGAAATGCTTCAGATTTGCGATTCCCTTCTAACAATACGCTTGGCCGCCACTAGAAATTCTCGAAACGAGCCCATTGTGAAACAGTAAACTTCATAATAATAGCAGTCTAATCAGTGATAAGGTTCCGAGACAGGCTCCGACAAACATCTGATGTTAATCAAGGTTTAAAGTCAAGTGTGCGGTACTAGAAACACTCTGTAGACCTTTAAGCTGTAGAAAGCTAATTTATGTGAAAACAATAGCTCCGATGATGTCCGAAAGGGCGATAGTGCTCGGCTACGCAAAAAATAATAAATATCTGGACATTGTTTCTCCTCTTCCGTTAACACTACAATATTTAAATTTCTTCAAAAGCTTCTCAGTAATACATAATTATGTTAAAAATTGTAGTTAAGAACATTTCATGAGAACTACATCATCATTTTATCGACGATATCTAGTGTTATGTTGTCGTTAGTTCTCTCACTTTTAACCAAGCCTCCTTGAGCTGATGTAAAATTTCAGCATCGGGAACTGGAGGCTTTTTTCGAGTGAAAGAGATAAAATCTAAGAAACCTACTCGCTAATCCTGTTAAGGCGCCTTCGGATATTTTTTCTGCCGTAAACGCAAAATATTTAGACTCGTCGTTGGCAATAATCGCATTAAAAGAGCAACCGTCTTGTACGCTTCGGTCCGTAATAATCTCATTTGAAAGATCTCGGAAGATCAGTACCAACCGTTTTCGGTAATCCTAGCAGAGCAGAGCCTTTTGTCGTCGTTAGGCTTCTTCTTTCAACAGAAACATCCAATCGGTCTGACGAGGGTAAGTAGTTGATTTCAGAGGGTCTTTCTTCATTTCTTTCGCAATCATTCAAAACTTCATAGCGACCAAGCCAATTTTTTTTCTTCCGTGGAAGCAAATAGGATAGAATTGAGTCTATAGCAAATTTTCACAATTATTTATGCTTGCCCATGTTTGAGGCGTGTAAAAAAAGTAACTAATTAAAATAATTTCGAGCTGTCTTCTAGTCCTATAAATTAGAAAGCTCGTTAACAATCCGTCTCACAATGGTCTAAATTTGTATTTTATAAAAAAAAACCTAAGTTTGCCGGAAAGAACGGACTGTTTGCCACCATTTCATGAATTCTTCCCTTTCCGGTCATTCCTTCCATTCGTCCATTCCGTCCTTTCAGGGCACATGCTCTTTTTCTCGTGGTTTCCTTTCAAAAGTTTCCCTACTATTGTAGACTCAAATTCATGATAAAAACCGTAAGCAAAAACACCGAAGATCATTCAGAACCATTTGTCGATCATCCTCGATCGTTTTTTGGTCGTTCAATCAGTGACAGTTGTGAGGGCTTAATTTACTCTTAATGGTTTCGCAGGTCGCTTTGATTTGCTCATCCTAATCGGGGAAGAGAGCATCTTCGATTCGGACTGCGCATATTAAGCGATGTCGAGGTGACTCGTTGTTTTCCTCCAACTTTCTCTGTCCCATTTGAGATCGTTTAATAGCGGATATGAACAACGGTTTGTTAAATTGTTGTCATCTTTTTGGGCTAGAGTGCTCGGCCAGCAAAAAATAAACAATCGGAGAATGAGTCGCCTGGTTTTTCTCCTCCTCACACTCCCCGGATATATAATTAATTATGCTCTTAGGTAGAAACGTACACGAATATTTGGGATAGTTACTATCACAAGTGGATGGTCTTCTTAGATTGTAATTGAAGCAGAGTTAATAATAAACCACTATTCAATCACTTCCGGCGTTCTTAAATTAGACTTTGACTTGAATGGAACACTGCTGCAAAAACTCCATATTCTCAATATCTTGGCACGCCGTACGTAAACGAGCTCTTCCTATTCATAGTTTGATCGTCTGAGGAAAGGTCTCATTATTCGAAAGCATACAATGCCAAAAACAGTAGTGATGTTCGTAGAAGACGAAACAATGGGCTTAGATAGCTAGTTGGGAAAAACATCTTGTGCCGCCTGTCTACAGTCGATAAGTGGACGCATGATGTTCAAAGATTTTGGAAAAAGGGGTCATTGTATACCGTCTCTGATATAAATTTATGCCTATATGCCTCCTCTATGACTAGCGGCGGATGCAAAGCCCCTATAACGAACACTTCCAGCTGTTGTTCCTTGAACGCTTGAACAAACCATTACGAGAACAATACCTGGAGGGTGTTCTCAGGAGTAGCCTTCGACTCATTAAATCGACGTTTCCATTGTTTTCAAAGCGACTCTGGTTGTTTCATGAGTTCTCCAATTCAAGATGTCACTTCTCCTATTTGGAAAAGTTGAATAAGTAGAAACTTCATCTTCTGTGAACCTAAATTAATTCTGACGAGCAGATACAGTTAAAATGCTATAAAATCATGATAATAATAACAGCGATAATTGACTAGACATCAAACAAGGTTTTAAAGCTTATACTAGTTTTAGAAAATGCGCCAAAATATTCTTGCCTTATGAACTCTGCAACCGATGCGCAATAGCAGGCTAATTTTGTTCAAACACCAGTAATTCATCTTTTCAAAGTACCTTCTTATCTTGTCTGGAAGACAATCGATTTGAAAAATGTTAATTCTTGACTTACAAAGGAACTTTTTTGTATCGGAGGTGATTTTATTCACCTGAGGAACCAATACTTTTCAGTCCGCCAGATCTGAGTGCGGCATCTGATTCTCGCTCTGATGGTTGTGGCACTAGTATGCTGAAGGGGATAACTAAGGGACCGCAACTCTGCAGGAAACCAGCCGAACAAAAGAAGACGCTTGTGGAGAGAGCCACAATACTGTAACGACCTTCGATGGACGAGGATGGGCCAATCTTCTTTTGAATCGGGCCGAATATATTCACTGACATCGGCTTCCCTTTCTTTGGTGTAGCAATCTCAGTATATAAAGCCAACTTTGTGTCCCTTATCGTTGGATACGTTGCCGACCTCAAAGAAGCATGTTAGTTGGTCGGCTGTCTCGTTTGCCTCTAACAGTTTTACAAGCTTTACAAGGTATTGTCCTTCTGTGCAGTCGGGGTTTTTCTAAAGAATCGGTCGGCGAAGATTTGGTGCAGTACAAGGAGGAAGGAGTGCATTGTGATGAAATCGACACCTCGGCCCTTTCGATATTTGAAATTCATTGTTCAGAAGTCCTTCCTCAAAGTTTGACACCTTTTTGGAAAGATTCAAACGATCTAGCACCACGTATAACTGTAATATCTATTTCTTCGTGACGGAAATAAGACATTTCCTGATTGCACGAGTGTGGTTCACACCCGAGAGTAGTTGGGTTAGAAAAAATACTAAACAAGTTCGGATGCTAATCGTATTATAGTTTTATAACAAGAAACTCCTGGTTTAAACTTTTATTTCATCCCTATGTACTTATGTTTGAAAGGAAATTAAAATCATTTTTAAATTCTTCGTGGAAGCACTGAGTTCAACTGAAATCCGAAAAAACCATAGTCATTCTTAACTAAATTAAAATCATTTTTAAATTCTTTATCGTTATATCTACCCAGTTGAGGGAAAAATTCAACGTACTCTTGTGGGCAACTCAGTGAATTATATTATGTTAAATTCGAACGCTCAAGCACCTTCGGGCCTCTTCAGGACCAGGCCCGCAAATGAGCCTCTACTGTTATTATCCCAGAGGTTCGTCATTGATTTCGGTCAAATGTATGGTTGTGTTTTATGGTTTCTGAAGATGGCTGAAAATTATCTTTCTGCTAGAATTTATTCTACTATGCTATTCTAATTTATTCTACTCCAATTTACGTTTGAGGATCGAAAATTATTCCGCGTAAGATTAAGTTGAAAACCTAAAGTACAAATTTATTTCGATAATATTTCGATTATGTTTCGCTTGTCAGCCAAGGAATGTAGAAAACCGACTAGCTAGTTAAGCAGCCCTTGACGGCCTTGGTTATTATAATGAGGTCATTACCACTTACTAGCCACTTGAATACGTGCTGGTTCGATTCATAATTTACATTGAAAGTCCTAGTTGCCATATTAAGTGGATTTACGGTCCTGTCAGAAACTGCAAGAAACTGGTTCATTATTTTGCCGAGGTAGAACCTTAGCTTACCCTAACAGGTACCGTCCTACGCTCCCTTTTGTCATTCAGGCAATGATTTACGTCCAAGAATTTGCATTTGCTCTTCATTACGTCTCTTTCACCAACTCAATAAGGCAAACGCAGGTGCCTAATCGGGATGAGCTTGTCAAACTTGTAACGGAAATTATGCACCACAGACGTAACCATTGATTCTTACATGTTTCATTTATTGGTGCGATAATTATAATCGTAATTTTCGAGAGTGGACCGTTCTGAAAGTCAGCCAGCTTTGAACGCACTGTCCGAAACATAGATTTCCGATAGAATAATTACAATCAACATCTGCTAATAAAAACAACTATCGAACTTGACGTTCGCCAAAGTTAAACGAACTTTTACCTGTGTTTATGAGATTTTGGCCTCGGAACGGTGAGTCAAAGATTCTTGACCGAAGAAAGTGACAAGTTAATAAGTGCTAGACGTTGCATTCAGTAGTTCCATTATGGTTTCTGTTATTACAGCTCCACAACCAAGTGAGCTACTGTCAACGAGACATACCAGTCACTCGTGCCGTACAAAAACCTTTGATGGGTTGACATTTCCAAAGGAGCCACTATTTAAAAGCGATTTCCACTTCGACGGTGGTCTATTTCTTTGTGATTACAGGCACTTTCAGAAATTCTGCCCTCCATAGGTTAACTGAATAAACAGTCGGCTAGTAAGGAGATCTTATTTTTTTTTAGTCTCCTGTGAAAATACCTCGTGAGTTTCGGTACCTGAATAGTGAATTTAGTTCGGTTATCTATCTATGACTCGGTCACCTTCAAACTTCCTGCTGTACTTAAATTCTAAAATTCAACGGGTATAAAACAATTATTACAGTTGCTTCGCGCATTTTCTACAGAACTAACAGCAACACATTTTCAACACATTTCACTTCAACACATTTTTGTCCGAGATGAAAAAGGGAACGATTGATTTCACCCTAAATAATCTTCAAACATTGTAAACTGCGTATAGTGATAATATTGTTGTAATCGACACAACAACACGGCTCGAACCGACAGTGGGCTTTTTATTCCTATAACCGAAGATCGCAACTCTATATATCTTTTTTGTTAGATGTTATATAGCATCAACCACCAGGGAAATATCGTTCTATAGTTATAATATTAGAAAACCGTTTCAACTTATAGTCCGTTGTACTGTCGCCTCCAACAATGTATTAGAAAAATATTTTATGAATTGATGAATTTCATGAATCAATTCTCGTATAGATTGCGGTATATTCGAGGTAGAAAAATAGTGTAGATTAGTTCTCTAGAAACTTTTTTAACGGAAATCACACACATCCTCAGGTACTGTTGGCACAGTGCTCGTGCTTCTTTGGACCAATAAGTAGTTAAGTACAACATACCTCTTATTTTATCTTTTTTTTTTTTAAGTGGATAAATTTGGAGGAATGTGATATCCATTCACAGAAAATCCCAGATATTAACCCTATAAAAGGAAACCTAACTATAAGAACGAAGAGAGTGATGCCTAGTATCGCCTATCACCTTATAAACTGCCTGCTCATGTGTTATTTACCGTTTTTCTTGTACTCATCGTAAAACGAGAATTTTGAGCTGGTCAACGGAAATACGAGGCGAGAGATAAGAGTTTATATCTGGCATTCCGCTAGCTGGTAGGTCGGTAATAAAAATCCCACCGTCACAACGAGATGCCGAGCAAGAGGACGACCTTTACATCTTCAAGTCCTAATGAAGACCTCAGTTCCACACTTCAGCTTAGCTACACTCCAAGCCAGGTTGGTATCGGAATGAATTCCATCGTTAAATATCTACCGGTTCTATGAAGTCAGGCAGCTTTTTTGACCTCACCTTCGAGCTATAGCAAAGTGGGATGCGCAAGGAGTTTCGTCGCCCCCGATATTATAACCAAAAGTGATAGGACCTTCACCCAGCAGGGGTTGGCACGAACGGTGGTACCAGAATAGGGCATAATATTTGAAGGAGGTCCATGACAGGTGTCTACTTGGGCGTTCGAAAATATAAACGTATTTACGAGACAGCTAGTGTAGATAATGAAAATTCGAGGACCAGATTTATCATGATTTAATTTATTAAGCTGTCTTCATTTTTTATATTTCTTAAAATATTGAGTTTCTAATTTCTCCCCTTTCCGAGTTTTAAAGCGACAACAACTGCTTAGTCATCGAACTACATACTCGGGTAGCAGTGCAGAATGTAAAAAAAAAACCGCAATTCAACTAGAGTAAAATCATGTTTTTTTTAAGACGGCTAAAAACTAGTTGTATCTTCAGGACATTAAAAAGGTAGAGGAGCTGGAGTTAGGTAGAGGGCTAAATCCTTCAATCGATAGTACACGGATCAGTTCTGAAAACCAGTTAAAGAAATCAGTTATTAACGTCGGTAGAATTAACGATTAAAGACCTTTTTTGGCTGATTAGAAGTGTAGACTGCGAGTTGAACCCTTGAGTCTGCGCTTGAAGAAATAACCGGTTCCGATTAATGGTCGTAATGGTTCTTAGTATAATCGGAAGTACCACAATGGCGTAACAGACACCAAAATTGGAAATACGTGATTTATACCGTAAGTACCTCATGGCATTATAAAAACCTTGAACTGCTTTTTATATGACAAGTTTTTGTAAAATGGTAATGTGAAACTGTAGTTCACGTGTTATAGCCGGCACCACAGATGGTTTGAGTCAAGTTTTAAATAATTGACAAAAAATACACATAATAACCATCTTCGTCACCACGGAAAGGCCTCCCAATCAATAAGAAGAATATTAAATTTATTATAAATGCATAATAACAGCCTTGTTCTTATCTTAAAAAAAAATCTTAAAAGTATAGCAACGGCTTATATAACCGGCTATCTGTTTAATTGTTTATTCGAGTAGCAGTTAAGACGACTTGGTATAACTTGATTGAACATTCGGTTCAATTTTATTTTGTTCCTACTTTAGAAACTAGCATCATTGCATGAATTGAAGTAATTAATGAAAACTGTAACACAGGAATACTGTTTAGGTGAGAATTTTCTTTCTAGTTCAAACGCTGAATTGCATGTTCCGACTCAGAGCAGATGTGATAGATCGACCGTCAACTACCCCATGGCATGAGGTTTTCAAGGGTTTCGAAAAACTTCTGAGCCTCTTTTCAAAAACGCGATAGCGTCTTTCTTATTAGCGTTGTCTGCCTCATGTGTGCGAGGTGCGTGTCTCGAGCACAGTACAAAAGAATCGAGTTAAATCTATTGTTGTGAAAAAAAAAACTGAAGAAACAGTAGCAGTGATGCCTCGGATAGACAGATCAGGTCACAGGTGGTCTGTTGAGTTGGTATTAAAAGAACACCCCTTCGAAAGACAGAAGAGGGTTGAAAGTTGGAAAAAATATACGGCGGACGAAACTACCCCATTTCATCAACCATATGTTAGGTATTTTTGGTGTGGATACTCCGCCTTCCCGACCAACATATTGCAGGTTTTTGAACTCCGGGCTTCCTTTTTGTTGGGTTAAACATCACATTGGACATGATTGGAAGTACTGGAGTACTTATGGCTGGTTGTTTAACTTCTACTCGTTTGATTGTTGATTCGTATTTAAACGCTTGTGTGGGCTGATCGTTTTAGCTGGAATTTCGTCATTTTAAAGGAAGACCGTATAGATTTTTTTTTACTTCCAGCTTAACGTAGTTTACGACTCGTTATTATTAAAGAGGCCAAAGGTTACCGTGGCTCTTGTGATAAGTTTAGAAAACTGCCAGAGCAGTTGAAAAATGTATTTAAAAATGGATTTGAGTTGGATTAGGTATGTGGAAAAATAATTAAATGCGAACAAAGCTGAAGTTATTAGCATGTACGTTAAGCTCAATGAATAAGATGATAAATTCTTCCAGTGTTAGCTTTTGTAGCTGAATTCAAGGTTTCACCGGACGTCTAGCTGTAATCCAATTAAAACCGCGGGCGCCCTCTCTCGTTTGCTCAGCGAACTGACACCACAATCCAAGCACTTCTCCTATCGATTATTTTACAAGCATGTAATGTAACCAAGCATGTATCGTGGTCGAAATACTGGATTTATTATAAGACGGATATTTTCTGTTAAATGAAATGTGTTTCAAACGAAGGAAACATGAACATTACTAATTACTTTTCTCTTTTAAAGAATTGGTCAAAACTATTTTCCCGTCTTTGACTGAAACAAATCCCGTTCGCATTTTACAATCTATAAAAACCCTTTTAACGCCTTTTGATTATTGAATTGGGAAGCAAGAAAAAATATTACAACCTTAGCATCGGTTGGAACTAAGCTTTTGTGAGCTGCTACTAATATTTCATTTGAGTGAGTTATGAAAAGTTCTTGATGTAGTAACAAATTTCGAGACACCTCAGCAAATTTCTCACTGATCATAAAATACTGGTGGTACAAATTACACAGTCATCAAGAAAGTGAAGAGTAATTTTTCAAAAAATGAGAGCCACCTGTAAGGTTAAATTTACATCGTAAAAGGTTAAAGATTGTCTCGTAAATTAGCCAAAAAAATCTTCAAAATAAGAGAAAACAGGGCATCATCTGTTGACAAAGTTTGTAAACTGCCGAATCTCCAGTTTTTGTTTCGCACCGAACTGAGTTGCTATGGTTAGCATAAATATCAATTTACATTTCGCTATCTAAATATTGTATTGAAATTTTTCGATTAAAAACACCAAATTAATTCTTTCCTTTTTTTTCTCCAAAGCTCACATTAAGTTTTATGTATGATGTTCTTCCAAACGACAAAAATAAGAAGTTGGTATTAGTGTAATGAGCTTCTTTGACAGTATGACCAGTAAAGATGATCACAAACTACAAGGGGAGAAATTTCATTATCTGACTGAAACACTGCCGGTGTGTGTATCTATTTCAGTTTAGTAGTTAGCTGTCCTATGCTTTATCTTTAGCTTGAAAACAAATAAGGGATTAGCCCTACTGCCTTGTATGAATGTGGAGTATTTTATCGCATCTTCAATAGGAGAGCGTCCGTCACTTAATCATCTTGCGCAAGATCCGGTGAGTTATTTTAATACATGTTTAAAAACTTGAAACCGTGACAATTTTATGTCCAGTAAGTTTTTAACATCACGTACCGGCTGTTTTCGTTTTCGAAAAAAGTCTTTCTGAACGATGAATGTCCATGTTTCTTTTCTAATTATAATTGCTGTTGTTGTGTTAGCTTGATTGGATTTCTAGTTCAGAATGTCGAGCTTTCGTTCAGTACGATTTTTGATGGGTTTCCTATATTCGGTCTCGAAAGATCCCGTGTTATCAATATCAGTTCTGACAAGAGCTCTGATTACATTCATGTAGTAGCCAAGTGAAGCTGCGAATGAACAATAATTGAAATGCATGCTCTTCTGACTTGTTAAGTTGGGTACATAGTTTATTGCGGCACTTGTATTTTTTTTTTTTTTGTTTTTTTATTATTGCTGTCAATAAAATTTAACGTTCTATTTAAAGACAATTATTTTATGCTAGTTTTGTTGCTTCAGTGTTGAGTAGCATTTGCCGCTAATGTTGCGATTCCTAGCAAAACTCCCTGTTCGCAGGGATTTTTGAGGTATGTTTTGTTTATGGAAAATAATTATTATGAAGTGCTTATTGTTCCTTTGCGAGATAATTTTTTTTAATTTTGAAAAAGAATGAATTAGCTCATTTACTAGCTTCAACTATAATTATTAATTTAGTTCTTGAATGTAGACGGGTTTTTGAGGAACTAGTAGAAGGGACATAATTGATAAGACAGCCCTGCTAGTCCGATTTTGCGATTGCAGGACAAATATTTGCACACATGTGGAAATTTAGTTCACGTTTGTGAGTGATCTTCGGAGTTCAAGTGACGTTCCGTGCGTAGCGGACGTGATTTTCGAGTAATCATCCCAAGTCAACCATGGAAATAAGCGCCGAGGATGTGAGAAAATGCGAGGAGTTACTCCTTCGAGGCGATCGCTTAGAGGACCTGCCACTGGTCGTCCCGTGGATCGCAAATCTCCAAAAAGGCGAATACAACGTTATCATTGAGTCTCAGCTTTGCAAGGATTTATTTTCGGACTATAATCCAGCCGAAGGTCTGTCAGATTGTGCTATAAAACGGTTATCATCAAAACTTGAAGAGTATGTTGATAAGAACTGCGCCGTTAGTCGACAGATTGAAATCTTGATTTTGGGCATTGCCAGCTTGCAGGCATTCATACAGGCAAACTGGACTGGGCCGCAGTACGTCTCCTTGGATCAGTCGGGGCCTTGTGTCAACCCTTTTATATTGAAATTTCTTCCAGAAGAAATCATACAATCGACTGACATTCAAGAAGGCGTTCGGTTAACGCTGTCGGTAGATGGGGAAGAGATTTGTTCTTCCATCGAGTACCCAGAGCTACTACTTTTCGCCCAGGTATTTTTCAATTCCAAATTCCCCGCTCTGAAATCGACAGAATGGTGGTTAATGCGATCTATATACATTCATCAACAAATTCTTGACGAGCATTCGCCTACGATGAAAGAACGGTTAGTTAATCTGAGTCTGAAATTGCACGAATCCGATTGGATTGGCCAGGATCGATTTCTTAAAGTTCTCCTTCACCTTGAAGTTGCTCGTATTCATTTGCATTACGGTCAAGTAACCGTCTCTGAACATGAAATTACTAACGCTTTGGGTATCTTGAAAATGGAAGTCAACCTAACAGGAGCGTTAGGCCGCCGAACGCAGTATCAGCGTCGCGATGTTGCTCAATTGATGATTAATGTTAAAGTCGAGCGAGCTGAAGGGGAATCTCTTCCACAGATGCAAGCTCAAGATTTTCCCAAAGATATACTCCTCAACGATGACACGCGACTTCCTCAAGTCGCATTCACAAATGCAGGCGATGGTGATTATCCTGATTTGCAGCCAATTGAGCAAGTTGCCCTCATTGCTGTATTTGTTCAACGGAAGAAGAGCCAAGCAAAAGACCACATTCAAAATGAGGAGCTGCTTCCTTTCATCAATTGTTTGTTGTCTCATCCCAGAGTTTGGGCCCTGGAGATATCAGCATTGCTGTTTCGTTCAAGAATCGAGTGCGAGCATAAACGAACTATTGAAAGAGCTTTGCTCCAAACGCAAGAGTTGATGGCCTTGAACGCTAACCCGACCCCTGTACCTTCAAGGCTGAACCTATTCTACTGTAGCTATGCTCCGCCTTCGTTCATCATCGCCTCAGAATGTGCATCTATTCTAGTCGCATTAGGCTCAATGCAATCAGCTTTGGACATTTATCTAAAACTGAACATGTGGGAAGAAGTTATCACTTGTTACAATTATCTAAAATTGCGACATAAGGCTGCAGAAATCATCAGAGAACAGATGAAAAATGGTGAAACCGTTAAACTGTGGTGTTCGCTGGGCGACGCAACAGATGACGTCATGTGCTATGAAAGAGCGTGGGAATTATCACAGCACAAGAGTTCCCAAGCTCAACGACACTGGGGAATGTATTATTTCCACAGGAAAAACTACAGAGACTGCATTCCACATCTTAAAATTTCCCTACAAATCAACAGCCTTCAAGTTTCGCTTTGGTTTCGTCTTGGGTATGCCGCATTAATGGAACAGAAGTGGGAAGAAAGCGCTGTAGCTTATCGGCGGTATACAGCACTAGAACCTGAAAGTTTTGAAGCGTGGAATAATTTGGCTAAAGCGTATATCTTGCTTGGACAGAAGCAACGAGCGTACGCTGCTCTTCAAGAAGCAATAAAATGTAACTACGATATGTGGCAAGTATGGGACAACTTGATGGCTGTCAGTAGTGACTGTGGCGATTTTGAACAGGTTGTTCTCTGCTATCATCGCATTCTTGACCTCAAGGACCGTCATATTGACGAACAGATTCTTTCTGTCCTCGTATCAGTAATAGTCAAACGTGTCAAAGATAACAAGGGCCGCTCGTCTACTGTTCATCGGAAAAAAGCTCTTGAACTTTTTGGACGAATCACCTCTAAAGTTATGGGTAACCCTATCATCTGGCAACTATATGCTGATTTGACATCGAGTATTGAAGAGCAAACACCGGTCACTCGGTCAAAGGCCGTTCAGTACTATCAGAAGGCGTACACAGCCGCTATTCAAGATAATGGCTGGTTCAAGGAGATCAAATCTATGCATAAAATACTTAATATATGTGAATGTCTAGCTGAAGCTCATTTTGCTTTCGCTAAGGAATGCCCCAGTACGAATGAAGCAATCCATTCGCTTTCCTCGGCCAAACTGTCTCTTCAAAATATCATTGCAAAAATAACTCAACACTTATCTGAATTTAATGTTGAGACGATAGACGATCAGTTTAATAAAGATTTGGCTTCCCTGCAGACAACGCTTGAAAGTGTCAAAAAAGAACTCACCAATTTGAAAAATTCTATTTAAATGTCCACCAATATTTGCGTCCAGTGCCAAAATTCCGTACTACAATTTGCTTCAGTGTTGTAAATAATGTACAGCAATTTGAAAAAAATTTCCCCTATTATTACTACTTACATATTATTGTGAAGATAAAATTCTCTTTTTCGATGATGCTTTCATGCAATATTTTAATATAATTATTCTTTTCTGTATATAAAAGGGAAAATAATATAAAATTCCGCCTCTTTAATTTTCTAATAAAAATTATGTGGATTGCAGTTTTTGTTTCGATTCCCTCTACTCTCATGTGATTATGTGTCGGGAGAAATTGGGTTTGCTGACTTATAATATATGAAAATATTAGTTTGTAACTTTAAAATCGTTTTATGAAAAAAGTGATAAATCTCAGAAGGTTGACGACTTCGTCTCCCTTCTCAATGATTTTGCTATAATTTCAATTCACTAATGGACATCTTCAAATGAGATCCTTCAGAATTGACAGTTGCTATTGATCGTCAAGCTTATCTTAGACGCCATAATATAGTATAAACTAACGCAGAGTAACCGCTCAATTATTTTCAAATTAGATTCAAAATGAAGTTCCTACCTCATGATCCTTGGATCAGGTTGGCGCAAGCCAACGTCATTATGGCACGCAATGAAGATGCTATGAAAGTGCTCAGTATTGCTGTTTCTCAGGAGCCATTATTATGGGAACTGTGGCGTGATTTGGCCATTGTCAGCGCTGCATGTGGGCACTTTGAGTTAGCAGCCTTTTCCTACCACCAAACTATTGCTCTTAATCCATCGCATTCTGATGAAGAACTACTTAAAAAGATTGTAGCAAGGTGACTCTGCTTTTCATCTCGCTTTATCTGTGCTTTACAATTATTATATTTACGCTAATATTTGACTGAAGACAGTGCTATACTTGAAAGCTCATTTATTCTTGAACTCAGAATACCTTTTCTTGTTTTGTTGGGGCTTTATGCAGTATGGTATCTTTGAACTTTTTGGTCATTTTTTTCCGTGAATCAGTTACGTCTGCTTCAAGTCTTTTTCATTGCCGATTGAATGTTCAACTGTTCACGTTTTATCTAATGTCTGAGTTGGTAGCATCCATTCCTAGTCCGACGAGCCAGCCTGTGAAAAACACACACCAGTTATTTTTATTGGAATGATAAAATACCTCCTTCAGTAAAAAATTACATCTCTGAGATCTGAATGTCCTAAAAATTGCAATGGTTTATTCATGCTAATTGCTCAAATTCATGTATGACATCCGAAAGTTGGCTGTCATTGACCACATAAGAAAATTACCTGATGGTAAAGCAAAATAATACCTCCGTTTTTTTTTTTTTTTTTTTTAGGTTTTTTCCACCTTCATTGACTGTTACATCCATTGATACGAAGGTTAATTGAAAGCTTGTAGAGCTAGTTTTTCATTTGATATTATTCATGAATTCATCCTCTTTGGTGTTGGGGATAAAGCTTACTTGAACATTTTCAAACTTCAGCTTGCTGAAACGTAATCTACCTGCAGATGTACATTGTCGGGTGCAATGCTCATCAGTGAACCTTCTTCGCCATTTGGTCCGAACATTTCCCAACAACCCTCACTTTTGGAGTCTTCTTGGAACAGCGATTGCTTCCCATCCTAATCCTGATAAACACATTTCAAAAGAAGCCATCAAAACGATCAGCAAAGCTATTGAAATCATAGATTCGCCTTTCAACAAATGGTACCTGCACGACGGAGAAGTACTTCCAGTTCTCAGGGCTTCCCAATTGATTACTGATTGTTTATTCAATACCAGTACTCTTCTGGGAAGTAACAAAGAAGGCAATGACTGTCTCAAGATCGCCATTAACTTTATAGACTCGATTGCAAAGCGTTTAGAGGACCTTCACTCTGACTTCTTAACAAAGTCAGTGCGCAGCGTTTTCCTCAATCATTATGACCTCCTTAAAGAAAAACAGTCGAAAATAAAACTGCTGCTGCGTTGTTATTGTGTTCACATGAATATGAAATATGGTTTTGGATGGTACTCATTGTTCTCCAGCCATGCTCTGAGAAACAGCATGATTAAAACAGGGTTCGCCAGCATCTCTTATGAATTGATGCGTTCTGCCGGCTGATAGACTTGTTCATTTCATTACCACTCAATCAGAATGCATTATCACATTGATGGATACCTGTGAACCCTTCTTGATAGTGTTGGTAATAGGCTTAGTTGGAGTCAACTGACCTTCTTTAGCTATTCAAACAAAAATTAATACATATTAGTTCATGCATTGCAGTGGAATATATTTGGGATATCAGTTACAGGTGTTCATAAATTAGTGACTTTAGAACACGCCTATTACCAATGCTGATTCTAGCAACATTTGCAAGAAATATTTCATCACTTGGTCCGAGACTGTGTACAAAGTAACACAACAAGCAGTAAAAACCTACATAAAAACTACCTTGTTGTAAAAAAAGGGTATTAAAATAAATATCATTTTTTATAAAATGAACGGGGCGATTAATATCTTGGACTTGATAACTACCTGGGAACCATTAAACTCAATTTCTCATTTTTTTCACCAAACACGTACCCCACTCTGAAATTCTCAGAAAGCTCACCAGTAACTTAAGTATGCAGTAGAATCTAATGTGTTTTATTAGTCAGGCTGATTATGAATTACACAAGCCTATATATTTTTGTCGACCAGCAATTATGAATGAGAAAGACTTGATTTTGTTCATTTTTGCATTTTCCAGATTTTCTCGACTTGAAATTAATTCCAACTATGTCTGCCAAAGAGGAAAGGAAAAAGCGGGATGTCCCTGCGCCTCTTCAAAAATTACTAGCTGTGGATAAAGTTGTTACCAAAAAATTCTGCTTGTATATGGAGAAGATCCTACCTTACACGCAGTACAGGAAACACTACAAATTCCTTGAGGTGTGTGGATTCTTCAATAAACTAAATTGTTTTTGTAGATGGTTGATTAATCAAGTATATATTCTGGGTATGTTGCAGTATTCCTGTCACACACTGCCTTGGTTGTTTTCCACTATCGCCGCTCTATGGCTGCTCTGGAATGAAGATTTATTTCAGACACAAGTCAATCTTCTGTTTGGTAAGAATAATGTCTTATGTGTAAATAAAGTGTTTGTGTTTTGTACATTTTCAATGGTGAGTGCAGAAACGAGACGTTTGCTTTCATGTATGAAATCGCTAGCTCATTGGCAATTTCTGATTGTTTTGAAGGTATTCGTTTTTCAAGATATCATATCTACAGGGCGTTTTTAGATGTTCCTCTTAGATGATAGTTTGCTTGGAATTAAATTGTTCTGAGAAAGTAATCATCAGTTGTACCATTGTACTAATGGGAATTTCTGGGGCGCTAGCTTATCTTGAGAGGTTTTTATTTTTCCCGGGTGAGGAACAAGTTGGTACAATATAATCTGTCCAATATAATTTATTAGTTCCAAAAATTACGAGTGCTTCTCCTGATCCAAGCGTTTTCCATCCACTTAACTGAACGAATAAATTGATTCTCCTGTAAAATGTATCAATGTTGCAGGAATATTCATTGCCCGAGTATTTGTATGCTCTGGTAAATATTTGCTACAGCGATCAAGACCCAAATATGAAAATACTGCTTGTTCGAGCGAAAACTTTTCATTTCCGTCTGCAAGTTCTACTATAGCCACGTTTGTCGCCTGTTTCTTCTGCTATTTGAATCCACTATATCAACCATTGCGATGGTTTCTCGCATTTTGGGTGATGATTGTTTCCATTTCGCGAGTGTTGATCAGAAAAAATTACATTCTTGACGTTTTGGGTGGTATTGCCATGGGTTACATGGCTGCGTGGACTCTGTATAAAGTTTGGTTGGACGATGGAATTAGCCATTTCATCTGGACTCTTCTCGCCAAGAAAACCGATTGCCCATAACCATAAAGGTTAAAATCAAAGATGTTCTATCTACATGAACAAGTCATGAATTATACCAACAGATTGAGCTCATTTTGAAATGCTATAATCAAGGAGTGAAGAGGCATGGAACTTGATGAACTGTAATCGCGCCTAGCAGATTGTTGTGAGGCACAAAATGGTCTTGAAGGGTTCATTGTAAGCAACTGCGATGAAATAGATTGCCATGAATAGTTCATTAGCCTACTAATTGAATTATTTCTCAAAGTACATGTTAGTTAATGAGGAACGGGAGGTTTTGTGTGTCAATTGAGAACTTTGCAGAGCCTGGGTGGAGGCCACAGGGGAACAAAATGTGGCAATCTAGAATAAAGGTAATCTAGGTAAAGCTGGGCTCACAGGCCTTGGTCAGCAAGTTTGCGATGCAGATCTTTGCATTCTTATTGCCTAGGTGATAGCATTATCGGGTCATTTAGTCAATCAAAATGCACAATACAGCAGTGCGAATGCAATTAGCGGATGCGTGTGAACCCTGATTTATTCTGCCTGTTAGGTGTATGAATAAGGTTCCCTACTTGGTTACCAAACCTTTTTTTACTGGAGTAGTGTCCACAATCGCCTTGGGTTTTCGATCTTACACTTAACAAGCTGTTCCCTCAATAAAAAGTCAAATATATTACGTCTTGAAAAGTTAGCTTGCCAACGTACTACAGCGAATGCAATGCCCTATCAAAGTATGATGTGATCTTAACAATGATCATAAAATATGTAGTCAAGTAATCGGGGATAGGGTCTCAATATCGCACAATGTTCCTTCACCATGCTTTTGAAAAATATTTTTTCTTCATCAGGGCTTGGAATAGGCTCATATGGTCAGGAAGTGACCGCTGTTAAAAAACGTTATTAATTCGTCCATTTGATTTTTATCCATCCCATCCCAAGCAGGTGGGGATAATATTCCTAACTATAGTTATCGCATGACCCTAATGCTAAATCGACACAAATTTCTAATATATTACAGCCCACATATTTAAAAAATCTTCATACTTCTAATAATTCCATTAATTATTCATTTCCGTTTAATTTTTATAAAGTAGGCTGTGGTATTTCAGACAATTTTTATTGACACAGTATTAGGGTTGTAGAATAATTTTGAGTTAAGGTTATCCCTCTCCTGCCTGCAATGGATGAAATTCAAGTTTTTGAGCAGTGGTTATTTTCTGACCGTATGAGCCTGTTCGAAGCTCTGACGAAGGTAATATATTTTTTGAAAGCTTGGCAAAGGAGCAGCGTGCACCCATATGGCCCTATCCCTGATTACGTGGCTACATACGATTTTAGGGTCAATCAACCATGGTCAGGTACAATTGGTAATCTTTGGATCAATTTCTTTCTTTTTTAGGTCTTGTTCTGGACTGTTTCGTTATAGCTATCACCAAGGCAGCTGTGCGTAGGCGCCGACCATCCAGCAATGACAAAGACATGTTTCTTTCAATTGGCGTTGATGCTTACTCCTTCCCATCGGGACATGTCTCTCGTGCGATCATGGTGACTTACATTGCCACGTTTATCACTGGTTCAAACATAATCCTCGTCCTGTTTTTGTTGATTTGGGCTTCGGCCGTGTCAGTCTCACGGATCCTCCTCAAACGTCATCACATTCTTGATGTGGCTGGTGGTATCTTTGTCGGGTTGACAGAAGGATGGCTTCTTTCTCATTTGTGGCTCACCAAGGTCACAGCTCTGTGGCTCGTTCGCTATCTCACTGATGAGGCTCTTAATTTGGAAGGACTTCAAGACGATGATGCGCCTGTTGACTGAGATGCGGTTACCAAAATGTTTTGCCTCACTGACTTTTGACAGCATATTCACTATTGAGTGTTACGTGTGATTATCATGCACCAGAGTGTATTACCTAGTTCTCAAAATCGTTCGAACTATTCACTGAAAATATACTGTCGGTTTATTACATTTGAATGTCCTGTCAAGTATTTACAGCAATAAATCATTTTTATTGCCAAAAATTTGGTTTTACTTTTTCAGTTTCTTTCAACTTGGTTTCGGTTTAGAATAAATAATCTCAAATAGTTCAAGTCAACGCCAACTAGCCAATGGTGGCGGATTTAAATAAAACAAAAGGAAACCAGTGGTGTGCATGGATTACACACTACCTCCATGTTTGAGTCCGTAACAGGAATAACCCATTATAAAATAAGAAGCTCAAACTCAAAAATAGAAGAACACATGAATTAGGTATAATAATCAATGATGATTTCACGGCCTGTAAGTATTGAAATAGTCAATCAACCACATAGGGCGGAAGTATGGTGTGTGATCCAATCGATGCAAAACAAGATCTGTGAAATGGTGTCACACTGAAAGCAAAGAGACATAAATATACAAAAGTGCACAAATAATATAACTGAAAATTCATTTTTGCGGTCTGTAAAAATAAAAATATTGTCAATATGCAAATATTGCGGAATTACTGTGTGTGACCCACTTTATAAAAATTAGGCATCATTCAATTGCTGTCCCAAACATTTCAAGACCTTGAACGTTCAAATACATTGATTTTTCCAGCCTGTAAAAATCAAAATATGAACAAGCCAAATTGTAAAAATGGATCATAACGTGGAGGTACGGAGTGTGACCCAATATTTAAAAAATCAAGCCTCATCTGCTTGCCATAATGAACAGTTTAAGACCCCAAACGTAGAACCATTTTCTCTCATATAGCGTGTAAAAATGAAAATATAAAAAAATTAAAACGCTTATATGTTGAAAGTACTGTGTGTTATCCAAAATCCGGAAACGACTAATTTTGCACAATTACTGGGAGAAATTCTCTGAAAATTTAAATTTTCGATCACAATACTTCCATTTACTACGTATACATGGAAGTAAAAAGAACATAATTAAGACTCAAGGGTTTTGAGAAGTGGAAAGATATGTATCGTTACGCGAAGGAATGAATTCAACGATAAAATGTAATTATATTTCAAAGATAAATGGAACATGGGAATAACAAATAAATGATGACTGGTTTTAAGCCAACACATATCAGCACTTCACATGCTTCCAGATGAACCTGTATGGACAAAAAAAGCCCTTCAACACACGAGGGTAATAAGGTAAACATTTTTAGGGTCTGTCTCCATAACTTGACCTTGATTGACAGGAACAATAAGTATTACTACAAACAACAAATCGCCAATAGTGTATAATCTGGTTTAAAGTGGTGTAGCGAAATGTTCAAGCATCGTCACGCTTCGGGTAATACTGAGTTGTTTTTGAGACGACTTCAGCAGCTAGTTCAGCGGAAGCTGCTGCCAGCATACGGCAGCTCATTAGATCAATTGGGCCTCCTGTAAATCAGATTGATTTTTGAAGATTCATAAAATAATGTCTATCGTTCCGAATGGCTCAACAACTATAACCTCTCATTTTTCAAATATAATATAATTTTATCTCACTATTGATGAAAAGTTTCTGAGTAGAGATAATTACCAGCTGGGTCGATGAAAACGCCACCAGCCTCTTGAATCAAGATGTTACCAGCAGCCATATCCCATATGTGTGGTCCAAATTCAAGGTAAGAATCAGTGGCGCCCATGGCGAGTGCAGCCAAACTAAATGCCGCAGAACCATATGTTCGAACTCTATAATATTGGAGATAAACATGATTAGAGAGCATTGCGGAGGTGATAAATTAAACTAATTCTCCCATTTAACACCACAATACAAGAATAGACTGGAAAGAGATTAATAAAGAGCTTCATTTTTGGCCGTAGTTAGTAATTCTAGTTATTGTTGCTCAAGTGAAGGTCTTGAATATATTACCCATGTACAATAGGAAGGAATGTGGAGTAATTTTCTATTACACTCGCCCTCTTCTTAGGAGACGTATCACTACCTCCCTCCAGACAGACCAGAGCGTTGCTGAGTTCTAGAATAAATAGCAATCAACAGTTGGCTTTACCAATGCATGAACTGACTTACTAGAGTCATAAGTTGAAGAGCATTCTGTCAAATGAATCCATTATCTTATGCAATCTGATTTACCTTTTCTACCAGACACCTTGATCGGTTGGCCATTCAATTTGGAACCCTGCCCTCGCAAAGCAGTGAATCGGAAATTCATAACTGGGACATCAATTAGACCAATTTCAGCCTTCTTGTTAATGTAAAGGCCAATCGATGTGCACACGTGCGGATTTCCATGGACAAAGTTCAAAGTCCCATCAACAGGATCAATGATCCAAGTTGGATCGTCTGTTAGGACAAGGGGCGTTTGATTCTCAGACGCTGTCTCTTCTCCAATAAACCTAAAAATATGTTTCAATCAATATAAAGTTTCTAGCTACAGAAAGTTGAGGGGTAGATAAATTAGATGACCCATTCTCTCATATTTTATTAGTAGCTAGCCAAGCGCTTTAACCCCTTCAGGCGTTTGGGTGTTTCAGAACCATCAAGTTTCTGCAGCTCAAGGAATGTTCGTTTCCAAATTCCTGCTGGATTTGGAAACCAAGGTGCTAGATAATTTGTGTTTAGGGTCTTCTTGGGCCCATCGCTGTCGCGGAGAAACAAAGAAGCATTCACTCCCCGATTGAGCAAAAAGTCAACTTACCAACATTTGAATCATGTACTTATAGGCAATGTTCTTAGCATATGCATTTATGTGCACATGCAGTCAGTAATTCATGAAGAAATTTCAGTCAATAATCTCATGATTATATGGCTTTGTGTTGGAATAATAGAGTACCTAGTTTACTTTAGACTATTGGGTGAGGTCGGTTAGAGATCCCGGCCTGCTCAAAACATAGTTTAGTATTATTCATCGTACCAACATCATTGATACACTATTCTTATTATATCCAAGGGCGATACCTGACAGTATAGTCTGTAACCAGACAGACGACTCACTTGTGGTCAGGAAATGACGACTTCAATCCACTAATCAGCATTTCCTCCACTTCTTTGTCAGTTTCGGTGACAAAGTCAATAGACGAAGATTTTGTTTGAATATTTTTTGCGATGAAAATTCGTTTTCTGATCAACTGAAAGCACAAATTCGTTCACGTACAAACCTACCTTTCGTACTACCATAATAATAAACCATTCATAAAGTAATAATTTAATTAAATTACCTCTCCCGTTAGGTCCACAAGCTTCGAAACAACTTCAAAATACTTTTCAACATTGTGTGCCATGATTGTTTCAACGCTGCTGCCAAAATCAAGAAATTATCTTCCAGTAATATTTGGCAGTCAGATAGTTATCACGGTATTCTTGTCAGCCGTGAAGGACCAACCTTGAAACGAAAACGATAACTAGGTATAATTATAGTGCGAGGCTGAGGAACTCATGAATTCAAATTGGAGGAGATAGGTTTCACTCAAGCTGCATGGGCTGATTACACAACAGAAGACGCATTACGTTTTCTGTTTGACTATTTACTTATATGGAGCAACCAGGATAATCAACACATCTCTTCTAAGGAACTATTCTTGTAGGTTTAGGTGAAAACGAAACGCAAAAAGTGCAGGTAGGTACTTAAATAAAAGTTACCGGTTTCTCGGAACTAGGAAGGAGGGACTTCTGGCTAAAAATTAATTTTGGTACTTGGGTGTCATCTTTGGATTAACACCTGACAATTAACGAAGTAAAATTTCTCCCACTCACTTCTTAATAATATGCTTGTTACGTTTTAATGATCTGTCTCACTTCCACGAGTCTTGTTAGTGTAGATGTAGAGGATAGAAATTTGTCAAAAGCCCAACTCTTTATGTAATAAGAACGGTAGAGGGGTGTGTGGTAAGTTTGCATCTGGGGCGAATTATCACACCGGTCTCTTTTACGTTACCATGTCAGACACTCACACATTATTGGAAATATATAACTTATATCCAAAGTGGTAGGCGTAAATTATTAATTTGAGTATGAGGCATGCTGAGGGGGTCGAAACTAGAGCCTCGCCACGTCGAACGAGGTACCGAAAACTTTGCGGGGCTCGAATTCAAGCAATTGCGCTCAATTCGGAGCACTTGGCAAATTCCAACTAAAGCACCAGCTAATAGATGGTTTAAGAAATTTGTAAATTAATTGGAGGGGCGGGGAGACAGATTAGCACTCACTGTAGATACAGGTAACCTTAACCGAGTTGACTGAATTATGAAAACTCTGGGTATTCTATGAAAAAATTAACTCAGATACTTATACTTGAATAATAATTATGTTACGGAGGAATACAGAAAATTTTTTTTTAGATAACTTATATAAAAAATCCTTAGGAACCTTCAAGTTCTTGATATTTTCATTAGGAAGTATTAGATCTACGTGCACAGCCTTCTCATAACATTTTATATTTTCATCTCCATTGAGTAGAACAATCAGTCAAAAGATGGTAAAAATAAATATAAAAACATGTTGTAACAAGCGAGTTTATACTTTTTCTTGTCGTAGCAATCCTTACTAGGTTGAAGAGGTGAGTAGAGAAAAAAAAAGTGCATCATTCACCACATTTTTTATGGGTGGCCAAGAAGTTTGGCCCATTCCAACATCTTTAGAGCGATGACCTATCTCCTGACCTAAGTCTCAGCCAATACAAATGCGGAAAAGAATTCGCGTTTTTTTTTTTTCTCTAAATGTTCCTAGAAAACTTCTAACATAGATAATATACAACCAATATATCTTTAAATTAGATGAATAATAATAATGAACAAGGAAACGAATGAATGCAGAACAAGAGCGATTTGAATGCGATACCTAACCGATAATTACGCATATGGAAATTAATAACCTAGGAACGAGAAAGTATGATCTCTAGAAGAAATTATTTTTATCGGCCTCTAAGATGAGAGGGAGTTTTGATATATGTTTTCTGATTAGTCTTAGCTGCTCGCAGTTGATCGCACTCATAGCAATACTACGGAATTCCATGAAAATCCTTTCCAGGAGTTCTGGGAAATTATCCTTGGTGGTTTTAGAAGGGTGCTTAGTTCTTGGCAGTTGCTGCACTATCAACTCCTCGATTTCATCTTCTTCTTGACAAGAAATTACAATTTCGCGTTCAACTTCTTTTCCTTGGCCATCAGCCGATAATCGACAGAACTCAAGCGAAGAGTTCTCTATCAGTTCTTCGTGATGAATGACTTCACGGCTGACTTGCTGGCCCTCTGTAAGCTTTATAGCTTTGCCTTTTTTTTTCTTGACGGTCGAATTAAATCTGCTCGAGTCGGCGGAGTGACCAACATGCGAAGATATGTATTTCACAGTGACAGGTCCCGAACTGTCGGTGGTAACTGTAATTGACGCTGGACAAACACTGTTAATTTTATTGGAACCCTTTTTTTTCAACCTCCTCTCATTTCTACCTCGTGGCGAGTAAATTCCATCACGAAAACACCTGAGATACTGAACCGTGCCATGTTTACGAGTTCTTGTTCCTCCAGCCATAACGAATCGGCATAATGAGTCAGTCTCAGTTTGTTTTCTCCAAACGGCGAAGTCCGAAGGGTTATCGAATGTTAAAACGTCTTCGTAAATGGGGATGTCGTGCTCTCGTACATAATGTTCGAGAACGTCTGTGCGATCTTGAGATTGATATGCATAGCACAAAGTACAGATCAAAAATTTCTGACCCCGGAAAGTATTCTGTATTCGTTTTTTTCGGGGCTGAGAGTGCGTCCGATAAATATGGTTACCCAACGAGTTTTTGAATTTGGTCGAAAACCCACAGTAATAACAAACAAATTCTCTATTTCTGTGGACCTTACTCTTGTGAGAGTAGAGATTCGTCTTAACCGAAAACTCTTTATTACAAACGTCACAGTTGAACATGTCCGATGTTTTGAGTCAACGTAATATTCAAGGTAACTCCACGAAGAAAAATAAAACAAACAACCCAAGCAAACTTGCTAAACCACAATAAACAGAACGGGAGATTCAGAAAAACGCAACATCCCACATTATCAGCGTTTCTGCGGAATACCGCAAGAGCGCAATAGGAGTAGTGCTTGTTGTTGAATTTTTTTTTTCTTTTTTTAAGCGCCACGAGTCACAAGAGTGCCACAAGATTCCGACTAACTTGCTTCTTCAGCGAGATTCCTCAAAGACTCAATAAAGAGAAATAACTCAAGTCCTTCTTCACAGCACAAAGTAGACAGATTGCAAAATAAAATGCTTCCCACAGCGAATGTGGTTAAAAAATAAAAATGCTCCTTTAAATCAAATTGTTCTCAAAGTTTGGCCTTCCTGTAGTTGAACCTACCAACGTGCAATTTTTTCATTCGTTGATATTGCTCTTTCTTGAAGAAAGACATAAATATACATACACAAGAGGTCACAAAAGACAGTGTTTGTGGGGATACTCAGTTTGTGCACGTCACTCATTTCAATGTAGATTTCATCAACTAGATTAGTATTTTTCGACCAAACCTGTTGCTATTACCTATCAGCTGTGATTTTTGCTGCAAGGATTGCTAATGTGATTGTAAAATTAATACATCGGGTAAACTCTTCAAAATGGCAAAGAGACCTACTATATTATTTTATAGTATTGTTCGTAGTGCAGGCATAGTGGGTTACCAAGTACGATCAATAAAATAGAAACGAGTAAGTAAAAAAAATTTTTTTTTTAATTTAACGATTCTCACATTATTTAAATTCGGTACCCGCTTGAAAGCTACCACGAAGACTTTCGACTGCCAACACTGAAAAGTCTCCCCTTCGCAATACGGTTACCTTGAACGTTGACTTGACGTCACGTCACGTTCCGCTTCACACCTTGGGAAAACAGAAAGGAAGTATGACGAATTGTTGACAACTGGCGAACGTGAAGGAAGTTGGTTGCTCTTGAACCTTTCTCTTAACCGAATGTGATTATTTCCGATTTTTATCGTTCCCTTATCATACTCCGGCCGAAAATGAATTTCAACTATCCAATAAAAACCATTTTCAAACGTGACATTACAAAAATCAACCACAGTCTACTTCCGAATGATTTCAATGCTGCTGACAAAAGGACTTACAGGTAACTAAAAATTCATTGTACCTAGCTAAAAGTTTTTCCAACTATCGTTTGTAAAAAAATCAGCTTTTTCTTAAGTACGCGACAAGTTAAAAATGGCAAAATAAGTGCTCTATCTCGGTAGGTAGCAATATTAATTTTTTTCCAAGTTTTTATTAGATTGTCAATACTACCTAGTAGCAATATTTGTCGAACTTGATTACCTATGCCCTTAATATTTTCATATGACATGATGAAAGCAATTTTTACGTTAATTCTGCCTATAGCAAATGAGCTCAGGATTATCCTGTCTGCAGCTTTCACCTTTCTTGTTTTGTGGGTAATGGATTCACTGTAAGTAATTATCCCGTACTTCATAGCTCAGTGAGCAAGTGGGACTTTGTTAGAACGAGTGAATGACACGCTTTTGCTGCTTTCCTGTTCTCCAAATTATTGCTATAAGATTTTTTTTCATTTAGTTACAGCCGTAAATATTTCTAAAGGTACCTAAAAAAGAGAAAAAAAGTATTTTATTTTACAATTCAACGGATTAAGTTGGAAACTGAAAAGGCTTAGCCATTAGGTTAGGTTTAAACCGCTAAAAAAATCCTGAAACGCTAACAGCCTGGGAGTATGCTTGCACATACTCATGACGCTACATACAGGCTGTGAAATTGAGTTGATGGAAGGCAAATAGCCTGGTAATAAGCTCGCTCTTAACAATTCTTTGTAACCAGTCCAATCATGAGGACAAGAATGGGACCAGCGCCTGATCATCAAAAGCTGGTTAATTTATCACTGTGGAGCGCATTTTCTCAGGTGCCACTCTATGATTGCTTAATCCGCTAGTGCACCCATTATGCTCAGGCATTACTGTAGATTCCCTTAAACAGACATTTCAGGCACTGATGTGGTGATACATTTTTCAATAGATTTATTTTCATATTCAGTTAGGTACTATAGCTGATGAGTAGATAAATAATTTAAATGTTGAAAACTGACCATTAGACACTTGTGAGTTTGTTTAAAATGTACCAGTTAGGTCTATAAAATATTTCACTATTTGTCTTCATTGTGCTACATTCTCGACGAAGGCAATGTTTTAAAGTAACGGATAAAGTTAGGTCTCTTGAGTAATATTCATCCAGAAAGAATCATATGAATAATCAACAGTATGGAGAATTGCTTGGCAGAAAATTCTCTTCATGTTGACAATGAAGTCTTAAATTATAATAACGTTAGCAAACTGTTTCAATATATTTACAGATCTGTAAATCGACCAGCAATTCCCATTTATGAGTTTATTGTCTGATTCGCAGGTCAGCTTCTGATGTAGTGATTGCAATTCTTGATGGAATGGGGCTTGCCTCAGCTAAAGCTCAAGGTCTTCTCAAGCCTATCACAAGTTGGGACAAATTGAGAAACTCTGAACACTCTGTCTACATTCTTGTTGACCGAGAAGATAACGGGTACGCTTGGAAAACTTTGACATCTGATGTAATTTTTACAATGATCATTCTATAATTTGGAAGGTTAGAATTGTTGAAATGATATCATTAGTTTCTATTTCCGGTTATACCAGGTCAGCTTTATGTTGAATATGAAGTGACCCAAGATTTAGGGTACTGTCTGCTTGGGAAAATGATTACTGAAATCCCTAGTGGTTCATCTGTCACTAGATTCCATTGAATGTAATTAGAACGTCCAGGGGGTGAGAGGGGGGAGAAAAACCAGGCGATCCATTCTCCAATTCTTTATTTGCTGGCCGAGCACTTTTGCCTGTTTGGGCATCTTCAGGGCGACGTGGAGCCATAGGTCCACAGCCAGAATGAGTTGCCTGGTTTTTCTCCCCCTAACACCCCTTCGGACATAAAAAGAATGCGACAACAAGGAAAATAAGTCATGAGAACGTTCCTAATAAGTCAATATGGAACCAACCTGTTAGACGTGTGTGCTCTATACTTTATACTAATAATCCCAACTTCAATTTTCATTTCTTTTCAGGGGTAACGGGTCTGTTGTAGGCCTTCTGAAAATGGGAAAGAAAAAACTGTATGTGTTTGATTCAGAAGGTGAATGCCACGAAACTGTGGCTCTCTGTGTGCTTGATTTTTATGTTCATGAGTCCAAACAGCGAACGGGTTGCGGCAAGAAGCTATTTGATCATATGCTCTATGTAAGTGTTGCTATCAATAGTTTTCAATTATTTTTGTGAATTTGAGTTTGTTCAACATTGAAAAGTCTACTACGCTAAGGTTCAGCGTTACATTATTTATAGCTTCTTCATTTCGTTTTGTTCGACCTAGTTTGGGATACTTGTCTTTATAGATCAGACTGACTTGTGAAAAGAGTGCCTTTGAATCCAAATAACGTTCTTGTAACTGAAAGGGCCCCCAGTATGTAACCAAAGCTAGACGTAGCAACTGATTTATCTATACTGATACAACGAACTATTAATATGGAAAACCGATGGGGGTTTTTTTTTTACAAAAGTGTGTTTGGTAGCAATTTATATAGATTTTCGGACGTTGAATCCAATGGGACCATAATGGAGTAGAGCAGAGGAGAGCAAATTTGAGATTTTGAATATGTTTTCTAGATGTTAAAAATTGATTATTCGTGGTGCTATAAAAATCTTCCTACACTATTTGGAAAGATCGTCATACACTCACTCTCTTGAGCTATATCGTTCGACAATTAATTTTGCTTTGAATTAAGTATTGAAAAAATTAAAAAAATTAAAATCACAATAGTTGCAAAGGATTTTGCCCAGGTGCAAACATTCACAAGAGTTTGGGTTAGGAACTATTCAAGTGGATGGTTTTTCCAAATCACGATTAAAGCAAAAGAATAATATAACAAAGTACCATTATTTGCAGGGTTTTTCTTCCTTTTTTTTAACTTTGGTTTCTCACGTTATTATTCTGCAGGAGGAAAATATCGAACCAGAAAAATTGGCCATTGATCGTCCATCGCACAAGTTTTTGCTCTTTCTTCAGAAGCATTACAACCTTCTAGATGTCGTGCCTCAAAGCAACAATTTCGTCGTCTTCAGCGGATTCTTCCCTAAAAGGGCGACAAACCTCAGTAAGTAAACTCATTCTGTATTGTTTCCAAACTGTGAAATCAGGTCCTACACGTGATTTCCTGATTGGAACCTTTCTGATGAAGTTCATAGTAAGAGGGCCAATAAAACTGTTTTAACTATGACTCTGTAAAAATTCTTGTTGAATCTTAAAATCGTTGTTAAAAATATTTTACTTTGTTTTCATTCCAGATGACTCGTATTCAAGAAGCCCGCACCGACTTAGTATGGACAATTCCAAGTATAGGTGAGCAATACTTGAATTCATTATAATAAAACCCGGCCAAAAATTTCAATAACTACTATACCTATTCAATTTAAAAAGTATAGAATAATTTAAAAACTAACTCATTTACTCTTATAACTTACAATCCTGGTGTACTTATAATCCTGGTGGTCTGTCGACTTGAAAATAATCTCAACCATTCTGAAAAAACGTTAGGTAACTGTTTCTCATAATCTCTTTAGAGGCAAACTCAATTTTTGTCAGTTACCTTGGAGGGAACTTTGAGATTCAGATGCGTTTCACTTGAATAGCGAGAAGCACAGTTTTTCGTTTACCCACTGATAGAAATTATAAATCAGCTGTCATTAAAAAAAAATGATTTTTTCAAGTTTTTTCATTGGCTTGAATAAAAAAAAGCAATTGCATTATATTACTGTAAACAATTTTCACATTTACCTTGTCATTTTGAGTTTAAAATTTTTCCTTCCGTCGACTATAACTTAATAATCCACTTCAATTATATTATGCTAATTTATCTGTTAGTTCCAATTCTAACGAGCTAACACCATTATCTGCAACTTATTTCGCTAGCCCGGGAAGTAGCTCATATCACAACAGCACTGGACGACATACTGCCTACAAAAGAGAATCTACAATTGGTCAGGTAATGTGTATTGGCTAACATTCATAGTGATTCATCTTAGCCAATTTCATGCAATGGGAAAATCCCAGAACAATCGGGCTCATGATAAATTGAACTATAATTAATTTAGTGGACTGAAAGTTTTGTAGCATTGGTTAAATATATTAATGATTTAATATAACGTGTTGGGCAATGCTGTAATCTTTATGAGTACCAAAGAAAATGTTATAAAATATATTCCACTTAGTCCAAAGAAGGGAAAAAAAGTCGTCATGCATTTTTCAAGAGAGCCATCTGAGGGGTTTACAATTATAGCCCAAACCGTAGTTACACTCATGCCTGATTTCCTTTCTATTTTGCTCAAGAACAAAACCTACAACCGTTGCTTCTAAAAGAATTTCACCAGTAAAGGCAAACCATTTGCAAATTTAATACAATTTATCATAAAAAGTAAAGAAAACAGGTTTCATAGGCACCGTTCTACCAAATAGGAAACATTGAAAAAATTCTTGACAATTTTTGTTACTAGTACTTCTGAAATAATTTTTATTACCTATAGTACCAGCATGGATCATCAGTAGGATTTGGGGTTTCTCTGTAAGAATTTCTCGTAAAACCTAACTGATATTATTGCAGTGTTTTACTCTTGAGTAAATTCCTTGTTATAATATGGCAATAAGTTATGCACTTTGACACTTAAACCAACGAGGAACTTCTTGACCAGAGAGATTGTCTAACTATATATTATATATAATGTACGATCAAAAATTTTCATATTGTCGATCTATTGCTTTTTTACCGGGTTGCTTCTTCGAAGTTGAATTCTCTGAAAAGGTTGTTAGTAGTAAGTTTCTTGGAGAATCTTTCAGGGGTGTTTTGTGGACCTCACCTTTAGAGATTATACAGTTATATTTTTCTTTTAGGGCTTATTTTCACAATACCACTTTATAGTATTATGATTGTTCATTTCAGATCATCCATTCATCGCCCGTATGAATGATGAGGCATCAAAGTAGAACAGAAATAATGCTTCAAGTAAGTTCTGAGTTCTCCATTCCTTTCTTGTTGTAAGTAAAAAATCCTATCACTTTTGCAGTACTGTTGTTGCTAGAATGATCTACTCATGGGTGTTGCTTCCTTATGGGGACTCTCCATATTTTTATATTTACAGTTCAGTTCGGCTGACGGTATTTTCATTCTACAATTCATTCCAGTTTTTCTATCTCTGTATGGTCGTCTTGAGATTGATGTTTAGTCATTTAGAAAAGGTTAAAAAATATATTTAAGAATTTGCATTCAAAAGGGTATAAAAATATGAGATCTGTAAAGGCTATCAATGAGGACTTTGGTTAAGTTTCTGCAGAAACAGAAATCAATTAATCAGAAAAACAAATAGTACAGTGATCATTTCATTATGTAGAAAAAGTATTAGTCCATACAATAATCGAACAATTTCACATTCTTTGTAATTGGCGTTTTATATTTCTTTGGCAGATATCATCGCTGATCGGGACGCACCATCACAATTCCGTCAACAGTGCTCCTCAATTCTCTCACCATTGAAACTAAATTATTAAATGACATTATTTTATAATATTTTTACACCTTTCTTACATCGCACTAATTAATTATGTCTAATTCAATTGTTCCTCGTTAAGGATTAGTCACATAGTAGATTTTATTGACGTTTTTAACTGTTCTGGTGATGAGTTATATTCTAATCGTTTCTGTTTGATGAAAAGTTGTCAATCATTGTTGAGTTGAAAGATTTTAGATCGTTTGTAGAGTATTAATTAGGAAGTAACTTATAACTGGGATATAGAACTTCAGAATTTTTCATTAGGTATGAATGGCCTCTCTTTCATACAGCAATGATTCCAATTTTGCCAACCGTTGTTTCTCTTTAGGTGTTTCTTTATAAAAGAACTCATACCGGTTGCTAATGGTTTTCTTAAATTAGATTTAAGTTTTCCAACACCAAAGATTATTGTATATAACAACTTAATGAAGCGATTTTTAGATTGGAATTAGCCTTACGTCAAAATGCTTTCAAAATAATCTTTATTTTTATATTTCATTAACTTATTTTTTATCAATACCGGAAAAAATTTGAGTCTCATACGAGTTCCCTACAATAGAGTTTTTGTTCAACAAAAAGGACAAAACAATGTGGTTTTTGGGTACTTGGTTATAATAAGATAATATTATATGCCCAGCCCTAGAATTCACCATCCATCAAGAATACTCACTAACGTTTTATATCTTACGTACGTAACCTATCAGTATTATTCATTAGAGATGATTTAATTTTTTAACAAATGGTAGTACCAGATTTCCACAGATGCTTAACCATCAATATAATGCAATCAGGTTTATTGAACGACAACATCCAATAGTTTTCTGTTACTTTTTTGTTCGTTCATTCAGAACGTTTTTAGGTCATTACCGTTACTTCTGAGTGAGCTTGAACTATTCGATTGATTTATTGTTGAACTACGACTCGTACCATTGGGTCTTACAATACAAATTCTCTGTGAGGTAGTTCATTATTTGGACTGCCACAAAAAAAAGAAAAAAATAATAAGAAAAAAAATCAGAATTCATCTACGGTTTTGATTAATACATCACCCTGCAGCTTTTGGTACACAGTGGTATCAATACATAATCGTCCATGTTTTTGTTCAATTGTTTCAATATTATTGGTTCAACCCATCAGTTCCTTCACAATTTGCCATGATTGGTTTGTCAAGTTAGTGTCCATCAACATCAAATAGCTTGAATCAATAACCAGTGTGCCGCCACAAATGTTGTCAATACCTGTGCCTCTAAACATTGAATATTAATGAGATCTTGCATTTTCAAATTATTCTTACAAGAATATTTGATTTTTTTTTCTGGAAATTATTTGGTACCTACTTGCTTTAGGTAGTTGTTGTTGGTTTTTTTCATATACATATATATCAAGTTAATTTTTGCTTTGTTGAATCCACAATGATTATCCCAATCAACCTATATTAACTTATCAATTTGCAATCGAATGTATTAACTGTTATTTGCTACGAAACGATATTTAACCTGTTATTAACCGCAATTTACCAAGTATTGAAAGTGTGCTTCGTTTTTTTGTTGGCATTGAAGGTTGTTGATATAAATTATTGCTTGTTACTTTTGTTGAATTTGAAATTAAACGGTGTTGGTTGGTTTTCATTAACAATCTTATCTTGCCAATACCAAAACGTGCCAGTGTGATTATTGAAGTCCTGGAAAAACGAATGGTGCTCACAATATTTTCTTCTTGGATCCTCTGCATCAGTTTGAACATGGGTAATCCCTTCACTAACTTCATTTCCTTTTAAGAAAATACTTTTAAACATGACTAAAGCTGGATTAACTTGCTAGCAGGAAATACAAAAAAGAAAGAGGGCACTGTGATCAGATTGGTCTAAGTCAGTTGGGTTGGGTGTCAGCGTTTTAGTACTTCCAATCAGATTGCCATCCACCCTTCTTGTTTTGCCTCTTCAGTTTGCATGTTTATCAAAACATGAACCACTTCATACGTCATGTATGTGCTTGGTTGTTACTTAGTTAAACTCCCAAATCATCATACCAATGTTCTTTCAGTGAAGGGTATTAAACAACCATAATATAATACAATAATAATTGTATTAGAAAAGAATATAGTACGAACAAATTTGACAATTCTCTTTGATATGAACTTTCCATCCACGTTGATGTTTGAAGAGGTTATATTCCAAAGATCCTGAAATAAGTAAAAATGAAAAATTCTAGAATGAAGGCCTTATCCAAAAGTGGATTCGATTTTCAAACAAATATCTATAATTGTTCAGATCATTGGATAACCAGTTTTTTTTTTTTTTTTCATTTAGGTTATAATGAACAGGAAACGTTCAAAGGAATAAGAACGGTACAACCTGACTCAGTCTTAGATTCGTCTTCGAAACCAGTCATTAGATCAGACGGGGAAGGTGGCACCTATAGGACAGACGGCTTTCCAATGGCACACAAAAAAGAAACAGATTAGAGACTGCCAGAAGTCCTAACTAATGGTTAACTAAAAATGAAAGAAAAACAATGTAGATACATTTTAGACAAAATCTAAAATAAGTGTGTGAACTTACGCTGAAACTGATTGAGATAGAGATTGAGCCTAAAATTATTACCTACTCAGCTGAGGGACTTGTGTGTGGCGCGGTGGCTCAGCATTTTAACCAACCGCTTGCCTGTGAAACCCAATGGAACAAAGCTTTTAGTTTCAGTAAAATGGCTGACAAAGTAAAAGAAAAATATCTTTCAGGAAGGAAGTTTTTGAAATATTTACTATGCAAGAACAAACTTCATGAAGGAAACTAATTCATTTCAAAATTGTAACTATAATTTTTGCAATCACAACAGGGGAAAATAAGCATTTATTTTAGCCCCTGGCAGTAAACTAAAGCGAATAAAAGTAATAAATCAAGTTCTTTATAATTTAAAAGCTGTAACCCTTGGAAATAAGCCGTGTTGTGATTACAAAAATATCAATCTAGAACTGTAAGAGAGTGATTTTTAGAACACGAATTTTAAAACAGCTTCAGGGTTATAACCTTCTTTCCCTCACTTCGATAACCTGAGCTCATGATTAAAACCGTCACGTCAGCCTCGATCTCTGGAACAGAAATACAAAGTGAAAACACAAATGAAGAGGTCAAGTGGAAATTACCTGCTGATTGCTAGAGAAAGACGAAACTGTGTTGGTTTTATCTTTTGAAAATGTGTGCTTACAAATTCTGATAATGTCAATATACAGACACAGGACACTCACACGAGTTGCACCTATTAGCAGTTTATTTTCTTTCTTCCTTGGAATCATGGTTGCCTAGAATTACTAATGGTGGCTAATAAAACAACTGAAGAAAGCAGGGAACTAACAGATGTGCAGAAATTACAAAAGAAAAGGCCACAAGGTAATTCTGCTAACCTTTTAATACTTGATGTGACTTACAGTAACTTTTAGTTGCCCGTATAAACAGGGAGATTCGGACACTTCAAATTGGGAAAGCGGGGGAGAACAAATCAATACAGAATCAACAAATTAAATAGATTTTGATTTTCTTTTTGATGTTATTAGTACTTATAGTGACTTAAGAGATGGATACTGTGCTGAAGACTGAAAAGGAGTGTAAAGGCAAAACAAAACTAAATAGTACGAAACATAACAGTCGAAAAATCAAGAACAAGTTCTATAAATTATCAACAAAAACCACCTATAGCTGCCTAAGAGTGAGACAGCATAAATTTCTTCTCGGTCGACTTTCAAGCTCGACAGAACGGGCGGGAAAAGAGATAAGCGTTGTTTCACGTACAAATAATATGCGGAGTAAAGGATGCAGAGAATGATCGGTTGTTGCCTACCTGTGTTATTGAAAAATGGTTAATAATGAAAGTCATCTCATCAATTATTAAGAGCAACTAATAGCAGAGAAATATCATCTAGTCGACTGAATGGTGGAAACAATAAAGAAGTACAACCGAAATTTTTTCTCGTCATTCAATTCCTTGGGGAAGAACAGGATTTCGAACGACCAATGATGAAAAATAACTGTTTTGAAGAAGAGTGGTTCAATTGTATGAATCCGTTAGCATTTCCAAGTCTACAAAGATGGGGTTCATGAGTGTTCTATCATTAATGCTGTTCAAATTTTAGTTCGTTTGAGTATCCTCGCTAAATAAATCCACAAGGATTAGTTAACGAGCTGATGATTGGGTGAGGCAATTGACAAGCAACTTGACAATAATTGATCATTCTGGTGAACATGTTGGACGACAATACTTCCTAGAAGTTATGCAAAATTCCCTTTAGAAGGCTCTCACTATCAACAGAGCACAATAAGGTAATGGCCAATCCAAAATAAGTCCGCTGGGTGAACCAATTTACATAAGTTTCAAGGTGTTTCAACAACTTCCAATCGTCGTATTGCTGCTGTTAAATCAATTTATTTGACACTAAGAAAAAATCATAACTACTAACACATCTTTATTACTACTGCCATTGATGAACTAAAAGAATTTGTTTTTATACGTATTGTATTACTACGATAACACACAAATGAATAATTTGAACGATTATAAAAGTCTCTTTGAATTTTATCAGATTTTGAAGAAATTATTAGCTTATTTCTTTTGCTTGCCGTTTTCGACACAAGTTTACCTATCGCAAGGAGATGGCGCTCAGATTTTGTCTTGTATGAATGAATGTGTCAACGCCTGGTTCAGCGCAATCCGCTTGCTCGAATCAAGCATTAGAACTTTGTCCAAAAGATCCTTTAATTGGTTGACCTTCCTCGCTTGGTCCTCTGGTAGCTGTTGATTGCCGACAAGTTCAGCTTGCAAATCCCGCGATGCCGATATCGTTGACATTAGGACGACTTTTTCCTGAAAAAAAATTGAGTTATAATGGGCAACTACTTACGAGGAATGAAGCTAGCTAATGTAAAAAACATAGATAGTTGGACTCGCGTAGATTCTAGAATACTGAAGATCAATGATAAAAATGTGAGTTTTTAAGAGAGATCAATCAACATTATGCTGATGGCGCTAATCTCTCTCGGAGAAGTAATAACGGGAGAAAGTAACAGAACATTATATAGGCTCATTTTGAATCATTCTCAATTAAAATGAATTATCCAAACGACCCATTTAATTAAATTAAAGAAGACAAAAATATGATTAGGGTGAAAAAAAAAATGTTTTGGCTCAAGAGGAATGCTAGTACGGCAAAAGAAAAATATTTCACTCACCTTTTCAGTCACTTTGTCTACCTCGTGAGACAGGAAGTTACAATTGGTGTCGAAATGTTGGTCCTTGAAAGCACCTTTTCTAATCAGTTTATTGGGCATCTTCCCTTTTAGGTCCATAAACAGTTTCAACATCTGTAAAGTTCAATATATGGCAAATTAATGGTGCAATATTCTTAGAGGAAAAGTGAATGTTGAATCCCCAAGTAAAAAACAAGTATAATGAAATCAAGTAAACGACTATTTTGGTAGTTTAAATAGTATGTAGAATAGTTGTTTTGAATAACCAACCGAGGCTTACCTGATTATTAGATTTACCAGGGAACATAATTTTGCCAGTGTACAATTCATAAATGGTACACCCTGCTGACCATATATCAATCCCGAAATCATAGGGAATGCCTAAAACTGAAATTGATACAGTTAATAACTCAACTTTTTTGGTAAGGAAGGTATGAAACCGAACATAGAATCAATCTGTCATCTTACTGATTTCTGGTGCTCGATAAAATCTACTGACAAGATAGGGCGTTGTTTCGTTTTCAGACACGTGGGACGCTGAACCGAAATCGCAGAGCTTCAACACCAATTTATTTTCAGTGACCTGAGAAAAATAGAGGAAATTATAATATCCGACAATATAGTCGCGCATTTTCATTTTCAAAGCGAATTGACCAAAACAAAGTAATGGAACATCAACTGCTCATCTTTTATCTCAACGAGAGGTTGGTGAACCGCAGTCTTCTTCTGGGCCGTACACGGCTCCATTTTTCTCATTCTAGGGCTCACTCCCTGGCTTTAATTTTAGGTAACAACAATCGAGTGCTTACCAGAATATTATCAGGTTTTATGTCGCCATGGAGAATATTTACTTTCTTCAACAGTTTCAATGCAAGGAACAACTGTTGGCTATAGGAACGGACTGCTTTCACATGAAGCCCCACATCTTTTCCGTATTTTTTCAAAACCTGAAAACCAAGCAAATGATAAGAAGCTCAAGATGATTAAATGTTCTTGAATATTCAGTAAGAGAGGTTTTTGTACATCCGAATTCCCACTGAAGTAAAATATTGAACATGTTTAACACAAGAATCTGTAAATTATGGGTGTCTTACCTCTCTCAAGTTCATACTTAGAGGTTCAAAAACAAGACAAAGATGCTGCTTGTGGAAGAAACTACGATACAGACGTAAGCAGTGGAATTTATCATCTGGATCTGCGTCGTTGAGTCTTTTCAAAACTTCTAATTCTTTCAAGCCAGTTTTGTGCCTGTTAATAGAAATCGAAACAAGTTGATACATATGAAACTATGCCCTAGAAAAATACACATTTGAAGGTAGCACTCGTGAAATCCAGTTTAATAAATTTCATCCATTAACTTCCTATGCATGGGAGAAAATTTTCAACTTATAAGGCTTACATTATTTCGTTGTTTCGGATGATCTTAACAGCAACATCCTGATTACTGCGAGCTGTATCCCTAGCTCGGACAACGTTCGAGAAGACACCTTGCCCAGTGTAACCATAGACGACATACCGCGAATCCAGAACTTCTTGAATTCGTACACGGTAGTAACCTTCAGCATCGTCCCAGTTATCTGTGAGAGATGGATTCTCAGCGCCCTTTTCCACGAGTCCCGGACTTTGCTGCTTCATGGAAAAACAATGTTAGATAAAAAGTTATTATTTGTGCTTTGGTTGAGAGAGAGAAACTAGACAAATTTTTCTCCAATGCTCGAAGAGAACTTGGTCCCTTTGGGCATCTTCAGGGCTTTGTAGAACCATCAGATCTAGTAAACCACATTAGGATTTCCTTGGCTGCATCGGATAGATACAAAGATGACCTATGTCATAGCTACCTGCATGGACGAAAGTGATTGTATAATAAAAGAAATACTAAGGAACTATCACCCTGTAAATCTTCCCCTCAACACATCAACAACCTATGTTCACTGAAAGACTCACATTGCAAGCAAGAGGAGTATCCGCCTCAGCAAACATGTCCCACTTGTCCGACTTCATAGGAGGCAGAGTTTTTGATGATTGCTGACTATTGCTTTCTGAAGGAGGTTCTTCATCAAATCTTGACTTTCTTTTGCGGGGAGGTTGCTCAACAGGAGCTACCTGAGGCTCTGGTGGTGGAGGTGGAGGTGGAGGAGGGCTCGGCTCATGGTTTGGCGTCAAATTTGAGTCCTCACTTGTCGCACCAAGGCGCTAAAATATAATCAGTTGATATCATGATCAATATGATGGCATTTTCCAGCATGACTAACAAGAGAAATATCCATACAAGCATAAAAACTGTATTTGTGAATTAGTAAGCATCCTACAACTTAACCAATTCGTTTAAAGCTCAAACTAGGCAGCTATACCCAAGAATATCACTAAGAACATAATTATTTTTATTCTCACTTTCAAAAGTTCTTCTCGTTGCTTCCTCCTCTTTTCGATGATTTCCTCTTCATTCTCATCGTCTTCTTTAATTTCAATGTCTACTAATCTGAAGAGTGAAACAATAATTATTAGTCTAATAAATTATGGTGGAATAGAAAAGATTCATTCCAGTATTTTTAATCGGCAATTTTTGATTGTAAGAAACCAAAATATAAGGAGCGTGATAGGACAAATCAATCACTGTCACGAATTAAATATAAAAATTTAATAGTCATATAAAAACATGTGCTGCATGCAGAACATGAACAATTATAACTCACTCTTCGTCTTCAGATGATGAAGATTTATCAGCCTTCAAGCCTTCAGACAAACTATCTTTAAATTTATCCTTTCCGTCGGACTTCTTACCCTTATATCTGGAACAGAATGAAGTGTAATTGTTATCACTCTGAGCAATAAAATGACATTTCTGTCTGGCAGTCACTAATAACTTCAAATCAATGAGTGTATTTCACACTCCTGAAGACTAACCTGGAAGAATGGTTTCTATCACGATCGCGACTATGAGGTCTCTCCCACCGGTCACGGTCATTATCTCGCCTACGGTCACGATCGCGTCCTGAGTAAAACAGTAAATTAGATTAGATCCTTCAGCGTAGTGTAGATAAAATAAAAGTTATCGTAGCTAGCAAAGGTAAATGCACGCACCATGAGGAGATCTGCTTCGTAGATCATTGTCCCTTGGTCGCACTCTGTCATGATCTCGGTCATCTCTCAAACGATCCCGACTCATTCTCCGCGTTCGTGTATCGTTCATCCGAACCCCGTCCCTACTTTCTCTATCTCGGTTGTCTCTTCCTCTAGAAATACTTCTTCGACGAGGTTCGTTTCGCAATCGTTCTTCCCTCCTTTTCCTTTCATCCTCCACTCGTCGTTGATCGGCTTTTCTCCTGGAGCAATAATGAAATAAAACAACAAGAAATAGAGAGGTATATGGTATTAGTGGTTGTAGAAACTAGCCCACTTATTGACGTTTAGAACACATAATAATAATTGTACAGGGGGTGTGAGAGGGAGAAAATCCAGGCGACTATGGCCCTCAAGGTTCCACGTCGCCGTGAGGATGCCCGAACGGAAGAGAGTGCTTGGCCAGCAAGTAAAGAATCGGAAAACGAGTCGCCTGGTTTTTGTCCCCCTCACATCCCCCGTACATAAAGAAATGCGACGACAAGGAAAATAATAGTAATAATTTCATAATATCTTCTGATCTAGTGAAAATGAGGGGGGAAAACGCAGCAGCTTGTTCTCCAATGCTGTAACTCCAAACCTAGTACTTTTGCTCTTTCAGGAATCAGAACCTAAGCCCTGGAAAACTAACGGTTCGATGAAGTTCTGAAGCTCGGAATAGGTGAAAGCACAAAAGTAATTAAACTAATCGAAGAATAAGTTGCCATGTGGTCCCTAAAGCACCCTACAATATCAGTAATTTTGAAATGCCAATGGTCTAATCTTTTCAACGTCTCTCTGGCTACTGATTGATCATATTTCTAACCTTTCTTCCCGTTTTCTATCTTCTTCATGCCGTCTCAGGCGTTCTTCTTCACGTCTTTTTGTGTCTTCGTCTTTCCGACGTTTCTCTTCATCTTCTCTCCGTTTTTCCTTCTCCTTTCGTTCCCTCAAACGATCCTCCTCCCTTTTCTTGTGTCTCAAGCTCGTCAAATTTATTCTATCCCTGTCAGCTCCACTTCTGTCGCGGTCCCCTCTGTGACCGCTCTCAAGGATGACCTTCCGTTCCTGACTGTGACTCCTGAAATCGAAATGGAATGTAATCATCCTTGCTAAATGAATTATTCAGTCCGATGAAGGAAACACAATGACTCAACGGTTTAAACCGAACAAAAAATCAATATAAATACAATACCTGCTCTGCTTTTTGAGTTTTGGCGGCTTCACACCAATTTCATCATCGATCAAATTAATCACCTTTGATTCGTCTTTCACTTCAGTATCAGATTCTGACATGTAAGCACCAAGTCTGGCTTGTAGTAATGCCTGTAACCAAGATTTTAGAACAAATATTGAGAGATTCGTATTTTGAACTCTAAATATTAACCGTCAATAATCAAGAATATATTTTTTTTCGATTTGAATTGGCCATAATCCTAACAGGAAAGGCAAAAACGACTTTCGAGCATTGCTAATGCCACAACATTTTTGCTTTGTCTCAAATTTAATCTGAGATGGTGTGATGAGACTATCCTTCATTATTTAGACAAGTTCCTGTGAATGATGCCTTTTGTAAAATTTTATAAAACCCATTAGCGTACCATAAAGCCAATCAATGAATATTTTTTTCCAATCAAAGAAAGAGAGAACTAAAAAACTAACCTTTTGTCTCATGAGATCCTCCAGATTCATCTCTTCTTCAATAGGAATTATTTCAATGCTGTCAGCATCATCATCTTCAATTACGACTGGACCTCCGTCTGACAAAGAATCCGAGTCTACTTTGGTAGTATCTTCCTTCTTGTTGCCATTTAGTACTACTCTGTCACTAGACTTTTTTGATTTATCACGATCTTTGCTTCGTGTACTCCCATTTTCAGTAGACTTCTTCTTATGCTTACTCTTTTTATGTTTTCTGAAACAAGAACATATTATTGGGAATAACTCCAGAAAGGTATCAAAACAGGCAGTGCCAATATTTCCAGGGAAATAAATTGTAAACCTCAGTACAGTGTACTTCATAAGCGGAATACAGCAAATAAGAATGCTCACTTTTCATGTTTTTCACTTGAATGCTTCTTGTGTTTGTGATGCTTATGTTTCTTCTTTTTCTTTTTATCCTTAGAGAGCCCACCTTCACTTTCCAAGAGTACATCGCTTGGAACATCTTCGTCACTGAAATAAAAGTATATTGGTGAAGTGGAATGGTGAAAGAAGAACTAACGAAACAGGGATGTAAAATTTAAAATTATTATGCATAGAACTACCTAGAAAATAAAACATGTTAGCATTCACAAAATTAGAACGCAGGAATCAATCATTTTTCAAGTAGTCAGACCAATCTAGCGAAAAATTCAATCCAATCCAGTCCATTCAAAGCGCTAGCGAAAATTATGGCCATAATAGAATCTTAACAGTAATAATAATAACCACGGGTCTCTTTTGGGCTATCACAGGTTGTAAATACATGAAAAAGCTACTAAAATTAGCTAACTCCGAAACGAGGTAAATTAATTGAGTACCCACTCTGAGGGATGTCTGAGAAATTACTATACTGAAGGGGAGTGTGACGTGTCAACTATCAAATTTTTACTTAAATTTGTACCTGGAAACGGAGTGCAAGTAAACAATCTTATTATTCATGAGCCAGCTCTCATTGTGATCTTCTAACTATCACCACAAATCGAAAAACCTCACTTCCGCAATTACCACAGGTTTCTTGTAAATACATAGAAATACTAAAACTATAAATGTACTCATCGATCTGACTCTATTGAGTAACCACATTGAGGGATGTCAGAGAAAGAGAAATCACTACATCGAGGAGGGATTTATGGATTTTTACTGAATGTAATTACTTATAAGTTATATTCGCTCAAGCAATTTGCGGTGGTTTGCAAACCAAAAATCCAACTATTTGTTGATAGGCAATAACCCCAACACTGTGCTCGCTGGAATCAACTCCAGGAACATGTAGACGCTGTACATTTCTCAAGCAAGAGAAAAAGACTAACGGCCTCGTGTTTTTGAAAATCCTTCAGAATTTTCGCGTTTTATATTTCAAAGACTTTTGGTAGGCGAGAAAGTTACAGTTGCTTAATATGTTTAGGGCCGTACTCTGCTGATTAGATAGTTTCTATTACGTCGATACAAAATGACCTTAGCTTATTGTAACTAGAAAACTATGTAAACCACCCTCGACCCAAAACAGGACTTGTCGCAAATTTATGGATGCCAACTCGCTATCACCACTTGTTCAGTTTCAAAAACCTAACTTACCTCATTTTGAAAACCGCACAATTCGAAGATAGACCGAACTGATCGTTAAATCGAAGGAAGAAGCGCCGAGTTATTTGTTTATCACCACGGATATAGAACGACTTCACTGGTTTACTGTCCAGAGAACAGAATGCTGCACTACTAAACGAAATTCGTTCGTGGAATCAAGTGATTTGAAAATCCATCGCAGATGAAGGGCTGCTTTACGGCAAACCGCTCGAATCACCGAGTGAATGAATTGCACAGGATTTAAGTTCTTGGAAACAAACAACACCTTTTAAAGAATGAAGCACAGGCTGGGAGAATACAAGAAAACAGGAATCTTTCTCTGCTTGGCAGACCACCTTTGAGGTTGTATTTTTCAGTCGACGACGCTAGCGCTGTGGCGAGCAAAGTGCGAAATTCAATCTTCTTGATCGTTCAAAACCACCTCCGAGAGCTGTACGCAGAGAGCACAAAATCAGATCGTTGTTATGTTTTCGAATTCCTCAAATAATTTATATATTTACTAATTTCGATTTAGAAGCGATCTTTCTTCGGTTGCCATAGTCACTGTAAAGGTCACCAAGATCCAAGCGCTGCTCGTGTTTCTCGATTCCACTTTTTCCATTTTTTATTATGTAGCTCAAGCTTTTTTATTATGTTGCTTTGATTTTGGGAATGGGTTTTTGGTTCTTCTACGTCCAATTTGTTGTTCTCCTCTAAGAACAATAAATCCTCCACGTGCTCAACAATAAGTCCTCCTCGTACTTAGAAAATCATCTCCAGAGTCTGGGGCGACCTACTCCCTCACCAGTAAAGCCGAAATTTCGGATACAATTCCTTAAAATTCAACCAAATTGAGCGAGTTATGATAAGTCAGAGTAGGTGGAAAATGCTACTGGCTAATTATTAAAAGTTATTTGATTTAGCAATGTTAATGTACACAAATTTGTCTCAGCGCATTATTCCAATATTCGGACAAAAATCAGCGTTTACTAGGGCAGTTAAAATACCTTTACAAAGACCCTTAGAATACCTGAAAATATTTTTTTGTGCCCATGCCTAAGTAACTTGTTGTGCTTTGAATTTTGGCTCAATCAGTACTACTAACCGAACTGGAGATCTTACAATAAATTTGAGAAAATAATATATACTCTGAATGAAAATTAGGAATATTTTTTTATTCAGCGTGAAAAAAGTACCCAGATTACCTATTCAAAGTAAAATGAGTAACTTTTCCCCCAGTTAACTGTCCGTAGGTTAGGGCTATCTCAGTCAACACTGTAAGATTTCAATTCATTATGCATAATGGACAAGTACAGGTGATCTCAGTGGATTCGTTTGCTCAGATTTTTCTCCATACCCAAGGTAGAAATAGGCAATTTTGACTTTAATTTTCAGTTTTTTCCTGTATTGAATATCGAATGTAACTGCTGTTTATGTGTGGACCGATCAGCTACTTGCTAGTGTGACGATTTGAAACGTTGGCCCACCATCACTTAGCTCGAGTCGCTGATCGGCCTCCCGATTATTTCTGTTCTACCGAGACCAATTCTCAATTTTTTATGTAACTTTTCATTAGCTTTCCTACTCCCTCCTAGGCCAAATATTGATGGATGTGATGGTTTCAAACGTGGAAAAAATCAATCGTCTTTTACGCCGTAGCACCATTGTTCACGACGATCCCTATCGGTCCCCACCGGAATTATATACACGTTCAATGTTTTACAGTTCCAATCTTATCCAGGAAAAACGTTTTTGAATGTGAGTTCGCCAGCTTTAAATTGCGAATTTGCCTAATTGAAGGCCGAATCGTTCCTCAGCTTTTGACTCGTATTAGTATCTGTCAAGGTTTACTGTTCAGGTTTTAACTGAGGAGTGAACTTGATATTCCTAATTAGTTATTAGTACCCACTCTGAAGGAAGAGCGAATTTTTTCGTTTGGTAATTATTGATCGATTCCTCCGTATCTCTTTAATTTTTTTGGCGCCCCCACCTGTTCGAATAATTGAGAAAACTAGATTCATTCAAACATTTCATGAGCATCCTTTCCCAGCCCCTCTATCCTTAAAAAGCTAATCATAATAGCATAAGAAAAATATTCCTATATGACTGGAAGACCGCCTAACAAGAAGTGGAGTTGTATAAAGCGGCTCAGTATTGGCATACTAGCAAAAATTTTGGGAAAACAACTGTCCTTATAGCCACGATCTTCTACATTTGAATTACAGAATTCGTAGAAAACATTATTTGCCACGTGTTTTACCATTCTCCACCATGATGAAATGAATAGGACATTTAAAAGGTTTGGCCAAGTTCTGAAGCTACAAGATGCCAGGCTGACCTGGCAAAGAGGTGGTACTTTGTCCATCTAATCCAGCATGAAGTTCGGGGTTCAAAAGGGAATGCGATCCTTCATCATTTCTAAAAGAATTGCGGTGGTCCCAATGCGGTATGGACAAATGATGAGAAATCTTTAGGCACTTTCTAAGGTTAAAAATTATTCCCGAGTTGCAAGGCCTGTTCCCAGGCTTCCTCTGGGCCCCGTATATGTGAGGTTGCAGTAGATTTCAGAGAATGTAGTTTAAATTGACGTAATAACTTGGAACTTGAGTAGATCATATTATATCAGAACTGCTCTTGGAACATCAAAGAATGCCACGTCAAGAAAGAGAAAAATTATTATGGAATCGATTTTTTCCTCCTATAACACTTAAGAAAATAATCCTAAACATAAGACTCATATATTTTTGTTTTTCAAATACTATTATTGTATCCAGCTGAACACTTTATGCACATTTGTGCATTTTATAGATGGCGGTATTGGCTTGAGCAGTGTTTCTGAGTTCCATTAGATGGTTGCATCGACTCAGCTTTTGCTGCTGTGACGTCTCTTCAATGGCCTGAGGGGCTATAACGTTTTTACTATTGCAGCAACTTAGATGCCGTGCTTGCCATGGAGGCCATCACTGCGCTTTTCAGCAATTTAGAATCGAACAGTCCGCACGAAGCTGAAGAAGCCAGAACTCGATTCCACGCTTACTTCAATTCAAGTAGGTTTCTCATATATGGAAACGTCGATTTGCAGAATCTTAGGTTATCAAAGATTAATGTTTGTGCTAAATTATTTTAGCTAAGGAGTCATGGCTTCTAAATGGCATTTTCGAGTACTACATTCAAAGTGGCTCGTTGCGAATTGTGGACATCATAGTTGGCGTCCGGGAGCCTCATGAGAAACATTTCTTCGACCGGTGAGTCTTATGATGTCATGTTATGATGTCACATGTCTTGTAATCCTGAAGAATCTATTACCTCAACTGATTTCAAACCGATCTACTTTTCCTTTAATGTTTTATTGTTATCAATACAGCAGTATGAGTTTCTAATCTACAGCTGTTAACTTCATGTCTCTTTTGCAGGATGTCAGATTCGATTCGCTCTTCAAACCATAAACTGCAAGCGTTGACACTACTCGGACATGTCGTTTGTCGGCATCCTTCTTGGCTTTACAAGATCATGCAGCACAATCTCATCAAAGATCTTTTGCGCCTTTTGAAAGTAAGTTTTTTTAATGATCTAGACATATTTTTGACACTTCAGTATGAATTCTAATGTACCTGCTGTTTATATTTATTTTTACCAAAATTCTGGCTCTGGATTTCCAAGCTGTGCCTATGTTGCTCAAAACAATGCTTCTGGGCTGGAAATACTGGAAGCTTCAGCCATTGTTAGGCGAGATAAAAAATTGTCCAATTAGTGAGCCTCTCTTTAATTATAACTGTCAACATTTTCTTCTGATTAACAAACAATTTTTTTCTCCAGGCTGAGAAAGATGTTTCTACGCTGATGAGTGCCCTGCTCATTGTGATCATCCTTCTTCCCACAATAGCTGGCCTCATAGGACCTCATCTTCAAGACTTATTTGATGTTTTCAGGTAAGCTTTCATTCTTTAAATTCTGCTGAATCGCCTTCTTCAATGATTTTACTATTCTCTATCCTCATTTTGCAGCCACCTGGCGTCTTGGAACACAAACAACCCGAACAAAGTACCTGAAAATCAATTGCTGCATTTACAAGTTGGACTGTATACACTTTTTAACCGTCTGTACGGAATGTATCCGTACAACTTCATCAATTACTTGAGATCGCAATACATCACGCCTGATAATCATCCAGTGTTTCTGCACACAATCAAAGTAAGCCTGGAATTCCTTGGTCTCTTGGAAAAACCTTACAAAGTGTGGCTTCCTTGACCAAGCTCCATTGAATTTCATGGCGTTTTTTTCCTTTTTTACAAAGTCGACCAAGTTGGAACTTTATTAATTGTCATCAAGGAGCGTTTTTTTAAATATTTTTTTTTTTTTTTTGAGTTGTGAAACAACTCAAAAACTAGTTAAAAATTTGACAAAAATAAAGTCAACTCAATCGAAAAAATTGTCTATTTAATTTACTAGCAATAAAACGTTAACTGAGTGTATTTGTGTTTTATTATTTAAAAAATTCCTAATTCTACTACATGATTTTCCTTTCAGCCTATGTTGGACACAGTGAGGATTCACCCACTATTAGTCACTGCTTCGAAAGAATCAGAAATATCACCGGCGAGGTAACTATTGCATAACTTGTAGTATTTTTTGTGGTTGAGTAGTTGTCTCATTGTTTTGTAATTAATGAACTGATGCTTTAAGACACACACTACATACACAACTTCACTCTTTTTCATTTCCATGATAATGAGCATTTTTTTATTCTAAATTCCTAGGTGGATGAAAATGGAGGCAAACGATGTGATAATGGAATGTGCCAAATATTCTGTCGATACAAGTCCTGAACGAAGCAGAGACGATTGTTTCAGATCTAGAGCTGCCTCTTTTCGAACAAGACCAATTGATTATCCAAGCACGTATTTCGGTATGAATCGTTCAACCAAAAAACTTTGAACTGTCAATAAATTGTATGTATTTTGTACTTTATTTTTGTAATTCGAGATTATTATGACTAGAAAAGGGTTAATGTTTCCTCGAATCTTCTATTAAAGGTCAGTGATAGTTAGTGCATAAGTTTTGCTGTACTGTTTACCGGATCATTTTTGTTAGAACCTGCCTGGTTTATTGTAAATAATTAGGATAATTTTGTATCACACTTGCAACAAGTTCCCACTGACGGTTCAACATAGCAGGTATTAAGTAATTTTTTTTACGTTTCTGTTTATTCTAACGATGGTGATACTGTTCAGCAGTTGTCAGCACTCTTCTGTTGAACTTTTCTTGCAGAAAAGTCGCTAACGGAGGAAGACAGCGACAGACAAATAGGGGGATTTAGCTCCAATCTACCCGGCCATGAAATTTGGAGCCCAACTGTCTACACGGGTACTACAACGCCACCAGAAGCTGCATCTATTACGCACACGCCTATTGCTCACGTAATAATCTCATTATTGTGGATAGTTTATCAACTATTAAGTTGTTGTTTTTTATCATGGGGTACACGCATGAAAAAATCGTAACTTTTACTGGGAAGTACGTTTTAACGAGTTAAAGTTTATTAAAAACTTAAAACAGGAGAATTGTATGACTTCACATTAGACTGTTTACTGCTGGATGAGGGTTGACAATTTTGTGGCTTTAGTTTGACTTGGGGATTTCATTAAGCGTGTTTTATCTCATATCAATATCATTTTTGAAGCCTAACAAACGAAATTCGAGCCAAAAACCAATGACTGTTACTCGCAAATGGAAGTATTTTCATGCATGGTCCTCATGGCCAGTGTAGCTTTTATCACGGAAAACCAGTGGAAATTGATAGGAAACATTTTACTCAGAATTTATAATCTAATGCTCTGAGATGGCAAAGCTTAGTGATTTTTTTTTTCAATTATAGGCGTATGTTTCTTCTATCGATACGTACCCTTTCCAGGAGGGTAACTCCCCTCCAGAAGCTGCTATTGAAGCGACGCCAGAATCCACTCCGGTTAAAGTAAGTAAAATGACCATATTTTAAACTCTCTTTCTGTTACTCTTTTTATTTTTAGTGTAAAGCTTCTTGACTCTACTGACAAATTTTAATCAGCTGTATGAGAACATTGTTTAAAATTTACTGAAGTTGAATTTCTTCAAACCTTGTACTTTCTCCAGTAAACCATTTCTTATTTCAACTACTTCCACTTCAGCCTTGGCTATCCTTGTCATGTTTATGAATTGAATCGGACAACTATTGCTGCTTTCCCTTTCAACCATCAATATTTAAATGTAGCGGGATGGAAAAGGTGGAATGTTATTGTATTTTTGGCTTATGCAGATGATGTACATTTCCGAAAGTTGATGTTTCATTTTCTATGGAGGAATCATTGATATTTATTACTGAGGACGATCAATCTCGTTTAAAAGATGTATCTTGTCTTGTAAGTTTTCTTCAGTAGTATCTCTTTATAGAAGTCCTTCTTTTTCTTCATTTCTGCAATCTTCTTCTCTCCATCGATCTTCAAATGCTGCCTCACCGTCTTCATCTTACTTTCTTTGATATCTTCTTTCTCTCTCAATTGCTATTTGTTGTTGCCGAGAGCAACACGATCTCATAAAATAATTTTACGTATCGTTCCCCTTTCATAGGACTTGCGGCAGCCTGTCATCGCTAGGCCTACTCACGTTCTCATGGCCCAATCGCAGCCGTCATCTCCACTCAGGAAAGATCAAAACTCCCCTTTCAAATATCCGCCAAATTCTTCAACACCTATTCCAAGCCACGATTCAGGAAGTTCAGGTTCAGCATTCCATCATCAGCCCCTATCCAAGTCTACGAAAGAGACTACCAAACCATTCGTCAATAATCTTCAAAGACTTCACCAGGATAGAGTTAATCGAGTAATGTTCCGGTTTTCAATCAATCTTAAAATTGAGCTTTTTTCCATAACCATTTATTTTCCTTTTTCGTCCAAAATTTAGCTCGCTTAAGAGTTGTGCATTTATTTTGGCACCTCCAGTTAATTTCATTATCTTCGTTGCTGCACGTATTCGTTTCTGTTCTCTTTGTATGAAAATATTGAACAGATGGGTGGTTAGGCCTCTACCATTTTCCATGTTGAGCTTAGTTCCATTTTTAGTACCATGTTCAATTTGGAGACTTCGATTCCAATGGTGGTTACGTCATTTATAAAAGCCCTAAACTGGTTTCATGTCGTGTTCTTGGTTAATATGTACCAAGCTTAATGGTTGCGGCTCTTCAAGGCATCAATTTGTGATGACAAGTTTTTGTCTTCTCAAAAATTTGATGTTGTACTTTGAATCATGAATGAAGTGTAATATGAAACCTCGAATCATTATCTGTAGAGGCCCCTTTGTAAACCAAAAATTTCTTATGACAGGCTTGATGTTCAAAAAGTGGTTTTCCACATCTGGGAATCCTTTCGTAACTTGGAATTTTCTAGACGGACGATGACGCGCCAAAAAGCAAGCCAGTAGGTTCTGCGGGGGGCGGCTATTACCCTCCTGGAAGTCCTCTTCGATTGATCACAAGCTCGCCGTCTTTCAGTGCTCATACGCATGACCGCAGTGAAGAAGATCAAGAAGTAGAAAACACAATGCAAACGAATCAAAGCAACTCTAGTGTAAGTAATTTCATTTTACTTCCATGGTTACGTAGTAAATCAAAGTATTGTTATCGTCTGAAAAGATGAATTCGGAACGGAGGGGCATTAGGAAGAAATTTTCATAGTACTATAATCTGAAACATTTTCTGAACCGTGTCTATGGCCAAAAAATCACATAGATCGTCATATCTCCGTGAAAAATGAATGAAACTCAATGAAATTTTCTGAGAATGTTCTCCTAGTGAATGTGCAAAATTAGCCGATTCCCAATTTTGGACAACACCTAATATTTTGGAGATATAACTGTTCAAAGTTCTATATGTTTAACTGTTCACAGGCTATAACTGTTCAATTACCCTTCGAAGCTGGTTATACATTTCAGGGTGTCCTTGCTATAAAAATTATCCCATTATACAAAATTTGGCTTGTACCGTTGGGCTTACGTACTGCACTTCGGAATGATAAACCTAACTCGTGCGTTTTTCTATTTTTGGGTCTCTTGGCCAGTTTTCAAATAACAGTTGTACGGTAATAACATTGCAGCCTTTGTATTGGCATTTTTGTATTTAATAAACAAAAGAACTGAAACTCAATATTCCTTCCTTTCCTGTGAGATAGGAAATGAACTATTTTCAAGTGTTGGCAGTCGGCTGAAACTTGTGTATTCATTATAGCTCAAACAACCAGAAAGTATGAAGCTGGGTGAGGAAATGGATCAACATACAACCGACTCCCAGGCTGAGGATGGGCGCTCGGATGGTGGTCTCCATTTTCCCGATCAAAAATTGATAGCCTCGTTCACTCGTCAGGTCAATCGTCTTAGAGCTCACAGCCACTGCCAGCCGGATACTCACTCCTTACAACTTGCTGCAATTGGTCCGTATCATTAGGATCTCTTTTTCCATTCAATGCCACTATAGCATGATTACGCGTTTCAGCTGTTTTGGTGCTCTCTTGCGGTTGCTACAGTACGATGAAATAAGCAGTATATAAGTTGCTTTCAGTTTTGAAGTTGGTCATTTTACTTACTTCTATTCCTAATAATAGGTCCAAGTTCAGGCAGCTTTCCACGCCAAGGTGATTGCCTTGATTTGAACGTCCGTCGTGCAATTTCATGCCCCGAAATAAAGAAAGACGCCACTGGCTCATTCGCCCTAGACCGAGGCTCTACAACCCTTGATGAGACTGAAGAAGATGACGACGATGGAGTTGTTACTGGGGTATTTCGATGCTCAACTTTATTTTTTGTCAAATTAGTTAAGGGAATTCATGAATTTGTGCTATTTGTATCTCAAATATTCCTCGTTCCATCTGACCATGCTGGGTTAATTTTTTAAATTTATTTATATTACAGTCATTTCAAGTATTTTTTGAAAAGTATGATTCAGGAATGCCCTTAAATAAGTATACAGCCGTCTGAGCTTTAGATTTTTGTGATGTAGAAAATTTAAAATTGACCAAGAGTCTTCGAATTTTCAATTTTTTCTGTTCAGAGCGGATTAAAGCGTTACCCGGGGCCAATTATAGTTGAACGTGGCACACAGACTGAAGATCCACCCGCTTACATCTATGAGCATATGTTTCTCTCCGTGTTCCCTGCTTGGGAGCAAATTCAACAACACAGTGCCCCGCCAGGTTTGTAGAGTACACTTTTTGTATAAAATATAAATCATTGTATTTAAAATGTTGTTGAAAAATAAATCCTAATATTGTTCCGAGTTAAATATTTGATTAAAATATGCTATCAATTACGATTCGCCAATGTTTTATATTCTCAGATATCAACCCTGTTCCAACGTTCCAGCAACCTATGTTCTCACCTCGCACCGCCCTTGAATCTTATGTTGCCAGTACTTTGCGAAGTTCGAGTGACCGACGTTCAAAATCAGGTGGAAATATTGCTTTATTGATCTACGTCATTTGGAAATGTGCGCTTTACAACATAAAATTTATCAGTGACGGTTTATTCTCACTTCATATCAGGAACTTTGCTTCTTTTTTTTTTTTAGAAATTTCCCTTGCTTTGTTACAGATTACAGTGAAGTAAAAGCGTTGAAAGAGCATGTCGAATTGCTGATGCACCAATTGCAGTTTGAAAGGCACAGGAGAGAAGTGCATGCTGAACGAAATCGCCGTTTACTTGGCAAATCCAGAGCCAATCGTGCTCTTGAAGAACACAACTCAGCTCTTGTAAGCATGATCATTAACACAAGTGATGAAAAATTGATCTCTCTGGTCCGTAGAATTAAAAGAACCATCATTGATGTTATGTTGTACTTCATTTCTGATGTTTGGTGTGATTTTTCAATAATTCTACTTTCAACGATAACCGAACATTTAAGTGACTGTGAAAGTAGGTTCATGTAGTGATTCATATGCATATTAGGAATTTTTCATTTTGGCAAAAAATTAAATTTATTTCATTTTGAAATCTATCTAATTATTGTTCCTTTGCACCATGTTTCGCCTCATTTGATTTATTATATTCTTGTCAGAGGGACCAGATAACACTTATGCATAAGGACATAGAATCGCTGCACATAGAAATGGAAGGTACAAAAAGGGAAGCAAAACTGCGTAACGACAATTTGCTTAAAGACGTCAATTATTGGAAAGAACATGTGAGTTCAAACTATAACCAGCGACTTTTTTATATTTCATGTATTAGGGCATCACAAAAAATAAATTGACATTTTTTGCATTTTACAGAGTGACATTGTCCAGAAGAGACTGAAAGAAAGTGAAAAGGAAAATGCCGTTATGAAGGAAGAACTTGGAGAACTGAAAAAACAATTTGACATTTTAGCCAAGGTACGAATAATGGTTAATTGAGGATGTGAGGAGCCAAAGAGCGAATATCGCTCTCACCCGCGCCCGTACAAGAGTCGAGGGACTCAATCAACGTCCTGTGAATTGGCTTGGACAGTAATTACAGGTCCTGTGGTAGGCTGGTGGTCCTGGAGGGAGACTCATTGTATATTGTGGCTGGCCAATCTTATGATAGTTTTAAGAAAATACTCTCGACCCTTGGAATCTCCTCATATTATGCTAATGGTACAACACCTTCAGTTCTGTCATCCCTACTTTGATTAATAAAGGCATATTCTCTGTCAACAGAAAAACGCCCTCGCTCAATCAAAAATTTTTGACATGGACAATACAGTGCAGGACACCCGACTAGCGGCCAGTTCTTCAAGCGAACTGAAAGCCGAAATCGCCAAACTTCAACATCACGTACTAAGCGCAGGCGAGCTGGAACTACGTTTGCGTTCTTCACTTGATACTCTCAATCTCAGCTGTCACAAGGACATGGAAGCGCTCATTGACAATATGGCCTACAGTCACACGCTCTCAGGCAAGCCCTTGTAGTTCCCTCTGAGTCTGAATAGAGATTTTGGGTGGTAAAGCTAAATGAAGACCGTATGATGCAATTTTTTAAATCAAATACATACTTCTATTGAAAAATCTATATTTTGTCATTTATGCAGCTTTTATTGTCGAAGAAAATTTAAATTTGCATTCTCAAAATGTTCCAATGGTAGTTGTTCTGTGGTTGAACTTCCAAACCTCAGACTGATGAAGAACTAAACCATTCTTGCTCAAAGAATAATTTTACTTTGAGTATGTGTTCTGTTGTGTGGTGGGAATGCCTCTGAATAAAAAAGTTCTCACAAGAGTAGCGCTCAAATAATATGTGGTTACAACAGTTGCTATATATTTTTCAATGAGAGAAATAATAATTTTCTTATCGTAGAGGGGTTGTGAGGGGGAGAAAAACTAGGCGACTTATTCTCCAGGTTTTTAATGGCTGGCCGAGCACTTTCGCCCATTCGGGCATCCTCAGGGCGACGTGGAACCATGAGGTCCACAGCCCCTCATGGTTCCACGTCGCCCTGAGGATGCCCGAATGGGCGAAAGTGCTCGGCCAGCCATTAAAAACCTGGAGAATAAGTCGCCTAGTTTTTCTCCCCCTCACAACCCCTCTACGACAATAGATGCGACGACAACCAAGCGAATAATTTTCTTACTTCACGTTTGTTGATTTATGTGATATTTTTCAGTATGGGTGCTTGCAGTGGAGTGGTCCCTGAGCTGAATTTTCACTTTAACTGTAGTATTATGAATAGTATAACTTTTTCATCATTCACAGGATTGAAGGCTGAATTAAAACAGCGGACCAGCATTAGTCTTGCACTAAAAGCCAAACTGTCAGTAGTTGAAAAGGCTGTGAAAAAAGAGGAACTAGCTCATTTGGAAACTCGCAAACTGATTGACAAAGTGCACCAGGAATACAAAGCTAAACTTGTGGTGAGTTGATGTTTTTCATCTTTCAAAAACAGCATTCTTGAATTAAACATTTTAATTTTGTTTACAAAATTATCTGACTCATGATATTTATCCATTAGGAAGCGGGAAAAGATGCTGACGTTCTGAAGTCTCAAATCTGCCAACTTGAAAGTGAATTGTTGGCCAGTAAAGTATCGGTTGCGTCCTTGACCAATCAAAGTGCAGAAAAACTTAAGCCAAGTGAGCCTAGCACAGATGTGCTTGATGGCTTGCATCGCTTTCCTCTCTCCATTGATGCTGGTAATTAGAAACCATCGAAATGTATCCATAATTTCTTCTAGTACACAGTTGAGTTTAAAGTTGAGCAGTTGAGTTTTTTGATGGCTTCAGGATGTAGGGGAGAATTGCTAATGCTTTCGCCTTAGGAGCATCTTCAACTAAGGTCCGTGTAGTAACTATGACCTACCCAAGGTTTCCCTACCACCCTAACGAAGAAGAATCAGTACTCGACAAAATGGATAGAAATTAGTATATAAATGCCTATTATTTTAATGATGTGCTGCGAAGTAATTCTCTGTTGGTTGCATTTTTTGACCTCTGGCAACTAATTAAACGTATCGTGAAGCTAATTCATCAGGAAGGGATCCACTATCAAGACCAAACACCAAATGAATGAGCTGGTTTTCCTTGTTCCAGGATCAGTGCGGCTTCAAAACCTTCAAGTTCTAGTCGATTCGGATGAAGCCAGCGGAGTCCAATGACCGAGCATGACTCCTCACGACTACCTCTTCTTCCTATTGAGTTTCACCTTCATTCGGCTACCTGTGATAAGTTCCAATTCTTATGCCATTACTGCACAATGGTTCAGTTTTTCTTCTTGTCTGTGAAGGGAATAATATAAGGAAACCCATTTTAGAAGTTTCTCTTTTTCTTTGATTATTTCTTATTGCAGCAGTTTTTTTTCTTCTTATTTTTTCCTAGTAATTGAGTGTTTCGTTATTAGTCGTATGTTTTCGCCTATTTTAAGTCAAGGAATCTAGCAAAATTTCATATTTGCAAAAGGCGATTGGGCATTTTTAGCTGCGGACATATCTATTAACGTTTGAGGGCTTTTCGGTCACTTGCTCTTGAGACTGGTGTATGGTTCCTGCCACGCAAACTGTGCAAGCGAATTCTGCATGGGATCCAACTTGAAAATTAAAAACTCGTATTATTTTTAATTTTTCCACATTTTTTAATGGGTCAATAAAAATGTTAAATTATGATCGATGAATTTGCTCGAATGGTTTGAATATTTTTGTGTGTAATATTATATTTTTAATACTTGAAATCGTAACGAGAATGAAAATGCTCTTTTCTATTGACAAACATCAAAAGTTCAATACGATTTTCTTTTTTCATCTTCATCGGCTGTTTAATGTTGATCCGTTGTTTCGATTGGCTGTATTCAATTTTTCATATGAATCTCTTAGTGTGGGGGATATTTTGTATATTAAGTTGCTGTGCGCGCGGATCACTTTAAGGTTTAGTTCAAAATCTTTGAATTGTGTACAAGTTTGTAATTCAGCCTAGTTTGTAGCGTGTGATACCTGTGATGGTGAAATGCATTTGTGAGTGGTCCTTGACAGTTGCCAACGTCTCACTCACCTACGAATAAATTTTTTCGCTGAATTCTAAATGTTTTGGTTAAAAGGGTATTTTCAACTTTTCTTACCGGACTGACTGGCAGATTGGTTTGAAGCAATTCTAAGAAAATTATACGAGTAGGCAGCTGTTGAAATCTGAAAACGTGTTGAGACGTTTAAGAATGAAACAATGGAGTAATTCAACTGCGGTTCCTGACGACAGTGACGGCCGAGCTAAATGATTCTTCCTCACATGAACGAACTTGACGATACATATGCTACATTAATTCAATTTTTTAATTATTGCTCTAGAGTATTCTTCACGCACGGGTCTGACAAAAGCCACGTTTCCATCTTGGGGCGTTCTTAAACTTGAGTGCTCCTGTGCGGTCCAAAATCCGAGTTAGTTTTCAGTCATAACACGGGAGCCTGATGGTTATTTTTTGATTTCTTACCTCTTTTAATGCTACAGTTCATATTTAATAATCATATTTAAAAAACCGTGTGTGACGCCAGGTTGAACTTTTCCAGAAATTATGCTTTTGAGACTGTGCCGAGCTGAGGAACAGAGCCTTGCTAACCAAAAATTTTTATCTATCTTCAAAATTTCAACTAGCGTTTTGTGTTATAGAAATTGCTGTTTTTTATTTATTCTGCGTCTCTTGTTATTGTCCTTCTCAAAAGTAGGAGAATGTCTAACTCCCTTGATTTTGACAATTTTGGCGGGGTTATTCCAAGGATGGTAGCCTATAAATTTCATTCAATCAGATCAGTGATTGCTTCTGATGACGAATTTGATAGATGTTTTAAAACTAATCAATAAAATATTGTGGACTTGATGATTTTGGTCGGTTTTTTTTTTCAACTGGTACTACTTCTAAAGATACGAACGGTCACTAGCTCGAAATAAAACTGTCATAATGCCTTCTATCGCCTAGTTTCGATTTAAAAGATGGATTATATTTTTTCCAAATTGCCAATGAGGAACGCTATCCTTGAATGATTCAATGTGTATTTCCTTCTTGAGCCGCACTAAATGTTCACTTTGACTGATTTTACACTTACTTATGTAGTATTTATCCATGCTAGCAATTTTTGATTTTATTGTTTTTTTCTGGATAGTTTTTTTATTATTTACAAATCCCCAAGAATATGTCTTGATCAGCCGGTAAGGAAAGTTTTTGCGAATTACACGCGCATCACTGACGAATTGGAAATATGTGCTCTGTTTGTTGGCTAAAGTTTTTGTTTTATTAGAATACTTTATTACTGTTACTGTTTAATTGATTTTGATGATTGTGTTGAGTTTTTTCGCCAACGAAATGTGTCCTTTTGGTTAATTCATACTCCTGTAGCAGGGAGACATTGTTGCGAAATGTACTAGTTTAGTGAATATCACAAATGTAATAAGCGGTACAAACTATTGATAAGTGATTATTTGCTGTTCATATTTGTAGGGAAGAATGTCGAAAAGTGCTCTAAAACTAGTTTGCATTTTGGGGAGAGACATAACGACTGAGGGATTGGAACTATACTTTTTATGTCATTCTCAACGAATTATAGGAAATTGATTTGATCTGCTCACGCTTGACTCATGTTTCATGCTTGTTCTATTTGGGAAACAATTAATTGATTTACGAGGACTTCCGTGAGTTTATATCTTTTTCAGCCCTGTCTTGCTGCATTGTGATTATTTTCCGTACAAATATGTAGCTTGCATCATTTCCATGTTGATAGAGGCTGATTATTGTGTCTCAGCTGGTTACAAAAATGGTATTCATTTGACTGTCGCATTTTCATATAGTTATTGGTGACTTTTTCTCCATGATTCTCTATAATGGCAGAGTCCTTTCGCCTGTTAGGGCGCCTTCAACGCTACATAGATTTATCAGCCAGGTGCCTATGACCCAAGGCAATACAAAATAATCATGTATCTAAAGAATGAACGTGTAACTTAAGACCATCAATTTATTATTGTTGTTTGATCATGTCTTCTCACCCGCTACTTGAACTTCTGTTTTGGATAATTGTTTTAGAATGCTAATGGATGTAGGCTTAGAGGCATCTCCTTATTATCTGCAATCATTTGCATCTCGTGTAGTTATCTGTTAAATACTTCTGGTAATTGAATCCTTGGTAGTTTCGTGGCGCCCTTTTTTGGCTGATCAGTTACAGGGCAGGGGTTCTTAGTGAGTGTGCAGAAATCATTTTTCTTTCCCTGATCATCCCATTTTTTCATGTCAAGGGGATGTGAGGAAAGAAAAACCAGGCGACTTATTCTCTAATAATTTTTTCGCTGGCCGACCACCTTCGCCAGTTTGGTTGTCCTCAGGGTCACGTGACCCTATGGCTTGTGGACCCTGAGGATGCCCAAACAGGCGCCAGTGCTCGGCCAGCAAATAAAGAATCGGAGAATGATTAGCCTGGTTACTCACCCCATGGACATTGAGAAATTACTTTTCTTCCTTAATCTGTAAAATTCTTTTACAGTTTGTAAAATTTCTCGTCACATCATAGTTAGGCTCTCGAAGTTCCTAATTTCGTTTACACTCCTCTGGTGCAAGTTCTACCACGGAAGCCTTCGTACAATAGCTAGGACTGATGAATTGAAATGATGGTCTCGTCGGTTCCATGTGGGGGATGAACAGTAATAAATATTTGTGTTTTCACAAATAGAGAGCTCAAGTCCATATATTATGATGTCTGATAGAAATTGTATTTTTCGATTAAAATGAAAAGTATAACTGTGACCTTTGTAATTGCATGGTCTCCTTTGGTAGGAATTACAAAAGACGATTACTATCAAATTTCCGGATTGTGTCACTGGGGAGGGAGTCTGTGGCTACCTTACTAATTAATTAAAATAGTTTTAGGACAATATTTCACATCCCATTAAACTATATTCCATTCGCATTATATATGGTATATTCTCACGAAATTTGTAAACATCAGCAATCTCTTCTCTCGGTTCAGCAACTTCTTGCTTTGTTGAATTGCGCATCAACTTCTGAAAGCCAAACCTTCACATTCTTCCGCCAGAATGGTGTTAGCTTTGCAGCAACATGATGTTCTGCGATGTTTCCTTTTAATTAATCTTGAACGTTGGGGTCTTAGCCTTTCGTACCAGTAGATATTAAATTGTGTATGAATAAACTGAATCGTTAGAGAACAGAACCACAAATGAATTTATGTGGAAATTTCGTAGTGAAGTAATTTGGAATTTGTGTACTAGATGTTCGATGAAATAAATGTATGAAAGTGGAAGTAGAGAGATTGGTTAGTAATAATTTTGACTCGAAAATTGAAATTAAATTAATGAAGGTAGTCACGCACTCCCTCTGTGATTAGACAAGAGTTACCACATTAGACATGTATGGACTCAACTGATTAGTTATTAACATTTAGCAATTATCGAATCAATTCTCCTTGAAATAAATCGTAATTTTTGGGTAAGTACGATGCATATTTATAGTTATGAATACTAATATTGTTGTCAGAGCCAATAATGCTGCTGGTTTATTTAAATAAACTTTTTTTTATTTGACTCTGTTTTCTTCTCCCTACTTGAGATTTTTGTCTCGTGATCTGCTGGCTACATAATCAATATATTTGAATGCTTGAGGTTTTTACATGTTTTGAAATAGTGAGTGAATGACGCTTGAATTTCCCTTCAGGGTTTGTCCTTGCTATAAAATGATCCCGTTTTACTAAACTTGGTCTCTATCGTCGAGCTCACATACTTACCTATTGGAGTTCCGCATTTTCAAGTTAATATTTCGTGCGTTTCTCTATTTTCGGTGTTCTGGCTAGTTTTTCGTTGAACGATACGACCATTGTATGAGTTGCTTGATTTTATGATTGGCTATACTTGTTTACCTATTCGAACATGGAAGTACTGTGTGTTCCACTGGTTTACGAATTGAATTGAGATTAATGTTTACTGCCTCCCTTTCTCTGGCTCACTACACATCGATCAAGCCGATTATCATTTCACGTTATGTGAACCTGAAATTTAAAAAGAAATGGGAAAATCGAAATTGGTCTCCCTCAAGTCCATGCAGCCGGTAATATGAGGACATGGGCTATTAAATATCCCACTTGTTGGGAATGTGCGAAAGTTGGGCATGCAACTTTGTTTAAAAATAAAAAATAATGTTATCTCGCACTCGACTCCTTTTCATTCGTCATTCATTTCTTTCGCTTTGATGATAACATAAATGATCAAGAATTAATAATTTTTAAGGAGCATGGAGAAAGAGTAAGTGGAAACTGGAAAGGTTAACATAACCTTTCCCGTCTTCTTAACGTCTCCACGTGCGCCTTGTCCCACCACCCATCACTTCGGTTTGTTGATCCGCCATGAGGAATTATCGAAGTTGGTGAAAAAAAATCGATGCAGTGATCGATACACGTAGCACAATAATAATCGTACGTATCCACGTGATCTCCAACTTATATTTTTATGAAACGTGATTCGAATGTAGGTAATTTATGCCGTGCTGTTGATAGCGAGTTACGTAACATTGGTTCGTCTTTACAATCGAATTGTAACTACTGATATGAAATATTTCCAATTATGAAACAATAATGGTTTTACTTTTTTCTGTCCCCAAAATTATAATATTTTCCTATAATAATTACAAATTATTATATGAACGGCCGATTGCAAAAATATCGTTATAAAATCTCTTGTGTAGATATCGATACTTCAAATAGGTTTCGATACTCGAATGGTCTATCGATATCAAGTAGTCTCTAACTAACTTCTATCCGACAATCCGACCTCGTGGCTTTTCCGGCTCGCAGGAAATTTGTTTTTATTTTCTAGAATGTATACATTGAGTGTACAGTGATCAATCATTGGATTTACTAATTCCAAACGCATCAGAAAATATTACGTGTTTCCAATATGTTGGTCCTGTTCGAAACATCTGCGGGGTACGCTATATTCAAGGTAAGTTACTGTTGACTTTACAACGCTTATTCCTAACTGGCATCTTTCGACATTGTTTTTCCAAATTAAAAACTAGGTAACTTCATCAAAATAATTATTTTCCCTTTCTTCGTGACATAGATCTCTCAAGTGAGTTCTGTAATTTTGCACTTGATTTCAGCTTTTGGATGAAAAGAAGCTAACTCAAACTGAAAATTTGTTCGAATCGTTTCAAACACCTGAAGGTGCTCAGCGGATGTAAGTAAACACATAATTATACAGTGCTAATTTATTCACTAGTACCTAAGTTGTTGAGAAGTTAAAGTGCACACTCAATCACGTAACATAGTGTGAAGTAAGAAATATTTACATGTTTCTCCTTAATCTGAATCACGCAGCAAATAATTGTACAGTGTTTTATTATTCCTTTGCTTCAATAATAATTTAAGAAGACTATCCATTTTTTTATAGTAAGTATAATTATTCCGACCATGTGTGAACGTTCCAACCGAAAAACTGATCAGTATCTATACGGGAAAACTCCGTAGCGATTATTGTAATAAATTTATATATTCAGTTTTATTTTCTTAATTTCCTAATTAGAAGCTAAATTTTTTGCCCTACAGTACAGCTGGAGAGAGCGTTAGACGACCATTCCAATGAGTATAGAACCATTTTTATAGCTCCAAGAACTCTCCAGTTATACCCTCATGTCAAATTTATAGAAATATTTGTAATTAAAAATCGCTTTGAATTCCCCATTCAATAGATACCTTATTCCATACTTCAACTGCAATTTTGAATTCTGTACAGAGTCAAGCTCAAACACTTCGAAAAGTTTGGCGACACAACCGAAGCACTCGCTGCCACGACTGCAGCTGTTGACGGCAAAGTTGGCAAAGTGTTGAAAAAGGTGAAAATTAATTACCAATCTACCTTGATTTCAGTCTAGTACATATTGTGTTTTTGAATGATATTTCACACTGTAGTTTGCTTGGTTTAAGTTGTATAATTTTTCACATTTCAGGCTTTAAAAAAAGTTCTCAAAGAATCCGCTGAGCAAGTATTGATTGCTGACTCAAAACTTGGCAATGCTATCAAAGAGAAGTTCAGTGTATCCTGTCTATCTAATAATGCAGTGCTTGAACTTATGCGATGTATTCGCTCGCAGACTGAAAGTCTTTTGGCTGGGTTGCCCTCCAAGGAAGCTACAGCCATGGCCTTGGGTCTGGCTCACAGGTGAGTCAATCTCACGATTTTTATTTGATACTTTCGACGTTTCGCTAGCCATTCACTTTACCAATTTTTGATTAGATAACTATCAACTATAATTGAGTTGGTTTTCACTGTTGCAGCCTGTCAAGATACAAATTGAAATTCAGCCCTGACAAAGTGGATACCATGATAGTTCAGGCTATTTGCCTTCTTGACGAATTAGACAAAGAGTTAAACAATTACACCATGCGTTGCCGCGAATGGTATGGCTGGCACTTCCCTGAACTAGGGAAAATCTTAACAGACAATGTGGCATTTGTCAAAATTGTTAAATTAATGGGTGAGTGGGAACAAAATTTTTTTGATGAAATATCATACTGTTGAGTAGAGAGAGTTTTGTGTTCAGATCTGAATCACTTTATGTGTTAAAGTAAATGTGAACAGATTCACTTCAACTTTTGTATTTTTTAAACGTTCCAAATTTCCAGGTACCCGTGAAAATGCTGCGTCGACAGACATGTCCGATTTGCTACCGGAGGACGTGGAAGAGAAAGTGAAAGAAGCTGCTGAAGTTTCCATGGGTACTGAAATATCTGATGAAGATATTGACAATATTCAAAGACTCTGTGATCAGGTAGTTACCAGCTTCTCATACTTGGAAGCAGCTATATTTACGTTAATTAACTCCATACCTCCAAATTATTAAGAGCAATTTTTTCGTCTGAAATTATTTTCTTTCCCAGTGATTCAAACTTTCCTGTATTTGTTTCAAGGTGCTTGAAATGACTCTTTACCGCAGTCAATTGTACGACTACTTGAAATCCCGTATGACAGCCATAGCTCCCAATCTCACAGTTCTCCTGGGGGAACTTGTTGGTGCACGGCTTATCTCGCACTCAGGTTGACATCGTTATTTTATTGCATATAATATGATTTTGTTGCTCTTATTACGCTTGATTATATTATAATTTATTCTGGTTCATAACTAAAATTTCTCTTTCACAGGTTCGCTTATCAACTTGGCCAAACAGCCAGCTTCCACAGTTCAGATTTTTGGTGCCGAGAAGGCACTTTTTAGAGCGTTGAAAACGCAAAAAGATACCCCCAAATATGGTCTCATTTACCATGCCAATCTTGTATCAACAGCTAGCGCCAAAAACAAAGGAAAAGTAAGTTTAGGTGAAATTGTTTGAATGCTAGTTTCGTAGATACACTTTTTATGGTATTCTAGTACTTTCGATTTTACTCAGATGATTTCACTGTAAAAATGGGTTTGTGCAGATGTCCCGCTCATTGGCTGCAAAATCATCACTTGCTGCTCGAGTCGATGCCTTAGGCGAAGGCGATGAAGCTATAGCTGAACTCGGCATCAACCACCGTGCTAAACTTGAGACTAGATTGAAAATTCTCGAAGAAGGCAACCTAAGGAAAATCTCAGGATCTGCCAAGGCCAAGGCAAAATTTGAAAAATACCATTCAAAAAAGTGAGCTTAAGTAGTTGCTAAGCATGCAATATTTCTGGTTTCCCTGTTGATTTTCAAAAGGTACTCCTTGCATTTATTTATTTGCTATTTCTTATTATTATTACTTTTTTTCAGAGAGGTGCTGCAATATCCTGACAATGCCGACGTCGCTGGCCCGTTTAAAAGGAAAATAAAACATGAAGACGAGAGTGAAGATGTTAAACCGCTTATTGAAGACATTACACCTAGCGCTTCAGGTCTGATAAATTTTTAGAAAATTCAATTTTTCCTATTTCCAATTGATTGTTGTATTAGGTTCGTTTGCGAGCTAACGAAAATGAAAGTGCCATTTACTGATTTGAGCAGAGAGCCCACCGAAGAAAAAGAAGAAAATTAAAACGGAGGCGCCTGATGATGTTGAAATCAAAACCGAAGCCGAAGATGCTGTCATAAAAAAGAAAAAGAAGAAGTCAATGAACGTGCAAGATGAAGGCAATGGTGAGTTTTTAATCATACATCCGTTATTCCTCAATTGTCATGATTACGAATGTATTACATCATGATAAATTTAGCAAGTACAAACTCTGCCGTAACGAGAACGTCCCATAATCTATAGTTAGAAAATATTTCTAAACTGTTTCTCAAAGAAGGTAGTATTCTTCTTGAGTTGGTGTGATTATTATAGTTTCATTCGGTTTTCGAATAGTCATGGCCCATACGCCTTGTATCAAGTTGAAATAGTTTGGTTATATTAATTTTTAATTCAACAGGTGAAGTGACCCCAAAAAAAGTTAAAATAGAAATGGCCGCTGAAGATCCTGACCAATCAGTTTCTGAGAAAAAGAAAAAGAAGAAGAAGAAATCGGTGCCACAAGAGGAATGATTTTATTGATCTAATTTTACCTGTATTAAATTTCTTTACGCCTAATTTCTTTGTATTTGCGTATACTACCTGTAAGTCCTATATTCATGTTTCTGTCAGGATCAAATTTCCAAGGTCTTCATTAGGATTCCTTCAGTTATCCAGTTATCAATTGTTGAGCTCTTGTAAATTGAGATACTTTACCTGTGAATTCAGTGGGCGATTAAAGGCTGATAATTTTCTTGGTGTTCCCTTCTAATCGACCTAGAAAAAACATGGCTACTATATTACGGTGGGTCATTTCTCTCTATAACCTTGATTCAACTACAATTTAAGAAGAAAACAACGATGATTGGGTTAACATCACATAATCCTATTGCTGCTAAAAAATCATCTTCATTGGTCTATTTTAAGATTCTTTAAGACTGCCGCCAAGACTGTGTTGGTATTTTCTGTTAACTTGCATATTATGCAAGCAGTAAGAATAGGTCCTGTTCCAAACCACATTGACAGTGAATATTTGGGGGAAAAATCCAGACAATCTTGGTATACGTTCATTATTTTTGTCCTTTATAATTCCTACATAGTAACAAAAATAAAAAGTAAAACAGCAATGGGCTGCAAATGATGAATTACTAGGAGAGTTTTAGTGCATTTCGTATTCTTCCATAACCTTAACACGGGAGTTATTGTTACTTTGTAAAATCGTATGTCTTATCGTCACCACCACCATTCCCTATCGTGTTTAAAAAAAATACGCAAAGCACTTAAACTCTCTATTTAAAATACCAGAGACAGAATATTGGAGAGTTTTAGTGCAGTTCGTGTTTTTTGAAATTGTTGTGGTTTTGGTTACTTAGTTGAATGATACACTTCTGATGAAGACACTAAAACTCACCGTTAACTGTAACAAACGTTTCCACCAAACAACAGGTAGGTAACTGGGGAAAATTCCAATAATCGCAATTTAAAGTATTTATTTCCACTCAATCCAACCAGTTGTCCAGAACAAAGTAATTTTGAGCAGAAGGGAGGCGCAAGCGTACTTGTCTTGAACATGTTCTGGACAACTGTTAGGAAAGCATCTGCACAGTACAATAAAGAAACGTGTTTGAAAAGAAGTATAACATCAAATTTTGGATGGGGAGACAATTATTTTCTTCGGCGATTACCTACATTGGTTTATTATTCAATAATAAACGAAAAGGAATAGCAAAAATCTCAACACATCAGCTATAAAAGGACAGATAAAATAAATTTCGACCTGCTTAATTCATTGATAATGATGTATGAATCAGTTCCCAATAACTGAAAAGGAAAAACAAGTTGTCCTCATTTTGGTGTTGCCAAGTGACTTTTCAACTTAAAGCGCACTTGATTACAACTAAAAAACAATGGCATTAAAATGGTGTAAAAAAAAAATAAATAAAAATACACACTAAAAGTTGTACCTACTTAAAATTGAATGTTAATTGAATTGTTCACTTTTTCTGCAGGAAAGAAAAACAAATTAAATTAAATAGATTAAGTGAATTTACAAAATCTTTGCGAACTGCGCCGATTCTTGTTGTTGACGTAGGAATAACGTAATCTTGGAAGCCAGCTGGGAAAAAAGAAATACTTGATGAAATAAGAAACCTACAAAGGATGAAATAAGGAACCCACTAAGTTCCAACCAATTTCTACGCAGGTACTAGTGAAATCAGTAGTTTAGTCAACCGGTTTCCAATCAAAATTGAGAGACCTCCTCAGCGTTATGTAACAGCATTGATAATCCACTGTTGATTAGGTATTCATATGAGAAGTAGTGTGGATGTAGTTTCATAGCTAGCACAAGGGCACCCTGCTGTTGAGAACATCTAAAGCCTGGTACGCACTTGCAACAAACTGCCGCTCTAAGGCCAGGATGGGGGCGGCAAAACTTCATGGGGATTAGGATCGACGGAGCGAAGAACGTTCTGATGGCGGTTTTTTCAGCCGCATCAAAGAAATGAGTCTCTTGATGGTCCGCTCCGCACTCCCGCTCCTCAAGAATTCTATACTAATTAGATTTCCATTATTTTATCATTTTGCATTTGGACTGAGGTGTTCTCGATTCTTCCAATCTTCCAGCAAGATTCAGTGTGCTGGGATGTCCAGCGAAAAGTTCGTTGAAATGATTGGAACTGAGGAGTGGAGCAGAGCGGCAGTTTGTTGCTAGTGTGTACCCGGCTTTAGATGTTCTCAACAGCAGGGTGCCCACTATATCACACGGTACAGATGGTTGGCATACGAAGAGTATGGGGGTTTATTTATTGGTGATTCATATCCACAAACATCAAGACTTGCATTATACTGGATTGGATGTCTCTCAAATAATAAGGTACTGTAGCAAATCTCATCTGGCATCTGAGTGTCATGTGTGTGAAAAATTACTACTAACCTGAGCCTTCTTTGGTAACTTATTGAATTGTAATAGTTCTTCACTCGCCGTTTAGTCTCTTTTTCTGGCAGGTTATAAAATTCAGCCAACGTTTCGTTAATTTTCAAGAACACAATTTCTCTGGAACAAAAAATTTAAGTTCGAAAATAAAGATTTACAGAAGTTTATATTGCATTAAAAGGAAAGCCGTCCTTAAACATCACAATACACATCAGCTATTGAGAGAAAATAACCCAGTGGTGTGCATAGATCACACAGTACTTCCATGTTTGAGTCGTTAACTGGAATAACCAATTATAAAATCAAGAAAGCTCCCAATAAGGGTGCAACTTTATTACTCTACAACTGTTATTAAAAAACTAGCTAGGAGAACCCAAACAGAAAAACTAACAAATTAGGTTAATAATGCGGAAGTGCAGTATGTGATCCTAACAAAGATTCAAGCCAAGTTTTGCAAAATGGGATAATTTCTATGAAACTCTAACGTCAAAGATATTGATCTTTTCATGGCCTGTAAAAATCTAAATACTCCATACACGGCATAAGGCGGAAATACGGTATGTGATCCAATCGATACATAACACGTTTTGTGAAATGCAGTCATTCTTAAAGCAAGAAGAACCAAATTTACATAAGCGCACAAATAAAATAACTGAAAATACGAATTACGAGGTGCAAAAGGGACTGCAATCCTGCTAACCCCCCAATTTTGGTTAAGCTTTTTCTCTTCTTTGTGTTACAAAAAATCATCCAGTTAGTATTCATTTTCAGTATTCTCGTTGAGCAAAGTTCATCATCTACGACCATTTCCTACGGCAACTTACTTCTCATCCCTTCGTAGATCCGTTGGACGGTAATTCTGTAACAAAAGATAATACAATCTCAATAAACATTAAATTATTATTAAGCTATAAAACACAAAATCCTTCTTTCTTATAATGATCACATTTCTATTTGAAGTTGAGGGTCACTTTGGGCAGTAGGTTCTTTACGTCTTTACTTGGCTGACCATGGAGAACCGCAACAAATGCCTACCACCATTAGTGCTGCCCTTTTTGAACCATACCAACTAAATTGATTTAATCTTTCAAAGATTGTTGATAGTTTCTACACTTACGACGAAAACGAGGAATTTACGTTATGTTTACACAAGTCCTTAATATGTTTCATACAAAGTGGTTTAATTTTTTAGTGTTGTGTAACTTACTGATTTTGCTGTCATTTCGGGTCCCCAATCTTCATCGTCGTCTTCTCTACATCGTTTTACGCTCCTCTGTATTCCTAAAATGTCATTAGTTACGCGTTATAAAATCAGTTGCTTTGACAAGCGTTTACCAACACCTATCTATAATATATATATTTATGCACTAATAAATAACTGTACTTACTCTCTATTTCGACGTAGCAGTCTGTCACGCCTAAAACAAGACAAAAGCCGTTCCACATATATATATTTTTTTAAATAAAAAAGAAGAACAATATTTCCTCATTAAGTAATATTTTCAACTATGTGGCAGTGCACCACATCTAGTTGGAGTGGACTAGAAGCAAAATTGAAATATTTCAATTGATAATTGACACGTTTTTAATCCTAGTATCAAACCAGTTCAGTCAATCCAATTAACGCCATTTTGGCGTTTTTGAAAATCCTAAGCAACTGAGGCTCTGATTCCAAAAACAATTAAAACTATTTTAACCAGCCTATGTTTAATGGTAAAATCATTTAAACCAGCCTACGTATATGGTTTTAATTTAGGAGAGATATTTTAAACTTGAATTAGCAGGAGAGAGAGAGAAACGGGGACTCGTGCTCAAATCGGTTATTTTGTCCTCTTGGACATTATCAGGGCTATGTAGAACCATTGGTAATTGATGGTGTCGGAGGAGGCGAAAGAACTTAACAGAAAATAACGAGGCTGGAGAACGAGTTACCATGTAATCACATGGTAGATCGTTCAGTCAATTGTTTAATTACTAAAACGTTTTGTGAAAATATGAAAGCTTGAATCTATAGAGAGAGTACAGAATCGTCCAATTCATGAGAGGAAGTTATTAAAGAGTAGATACGTACTTGTGAACAACATAATGTCCTCATCACTCAATCTTTCAATGGCAACAAAAGGGTTCAAGCCAAAGAACTTGGCTGGTTTAGTGGGGACCTGGAAGTCAGCAGAAATCTCGTCTTGAGCTTGGTACTGTTCTGCAGTAGATAACCTTTGTGGTGGCAGTTCTTGAACTGCCGCAGATATATTTTCTAGACTAGATGCCTGCAAAACTGGAGGAATCAATTCGACTGTATTAACGGCTGGAAAGGTCGGTTCTGTAATATGTAGGTCGGGAGCAGTTTTTAAATCTGATGTGTTCTCCTCTGTAGCTTGATGACCAAAGTGTTCGGTAGCTGGTAGATTAAGAGTGATCTGTATTTCAGTCTGTGAATCTGTTGAAACCCGTTCTGAAGTCTGTGAATTGGGATTACGTTGAGGTAAATGATGAGTGATCTCTTTTGTGGTTGGTCGCTGTATTTGTTCTGGAGCTGGTAAATCGAGAGCGAGTAGTTCTGTAGCCTGTAGAACAGGAGTGCTCTCTTTGGTGGTCAGTACAATGGCGTTGATGTGTTCCCGGACTGATAACTCAGGAATGGTTTCTTCAGAAGCCTTCCCTGGAGAAGAGATCTGTTCTGAGGTTTGTATAGGATGGGAAATATGGTCTGGGGTCCATTCAGTGGAAGAGATCTGTTTTAGCGCCTGCTCCGTTGCCTGTAGCTTAGAAGACTTGTGTTCTATAACCTGCCCAGCAAGGGAGATCCTTTCTGGAACTTGTGCTGTAGGAGAGATCTGTTCTCGATTCAGTACAGCAGGTGAGACCCGTTCTAGTACAAAAGTCTGTTCGGTAGCTGGGGCTTCTCTTAGAACCGAGATATCTTTTTCATTGTCCAATTGTTCAGCCTCGGCAAATATTTCTAGAACATAAATAGTATGATGTATATTATATTCAGGAATACCATTTTGCTTAACAAAAAATGAAGATAGTATTTTTCAGATTTGGGTGAATGTCATCTTGAATAGGTACTTACCATTTGAATTGACATCTTCCACATTTTTCAGTGGATTACGGCGAGTGATGGTCATTATGAATTAGGTACTGCAACAAAGAGTAAAACGTATGTTGATGATGAATTATTCCAAAAATTGAAGTATTTACAAACTGAAAAATCAAGACATAACACGAAATGATGAAGCGTACCTTGCATTTCACTTCTTAGAAAGCATAGTTACCTAGCTTTTAAGAAAAAATTTCCTGCACCATTTTGATTGGTACTAAGTACTATCCGGTGATTATTTCTAATAATCAAACCATTCACAGCTATGTATAAGACTAGGGGCGCCTGTCGGGAGCTCTGACCCCCACCCATGGTGCGGCCCCTTGGAGGGGCTTCGCCCCTCCTGCCATGCCTTACAAATCGGTGGGGTATTATTTTGTGAATGGAGAGTGGGAATCTATAGTTAATATAGTAGTCGCTACAATTTGGTAGGTATGTAGTTGGTGGGTATTGCATTGTACTAATCATAAAGTATTGGGTTTTTCAACTTGCGCAAAGTTAAAGCAGAATCAGACATAACAACTTTAAGTTTTCCAAGATCTGTAACTTTCACACTGGATAACTTTTACAAAAAAACGTCAATTTAGATGTTTGAATATACTAAAAAATAGGTAATTCAACTGTCCACATTTTCCCCATGTAACGTACCTATCCATTTTTCAACTGTTTGTGAGGTTTTCAACAATATTAGTAGAATATACACGAAAACATCACATTTTTCCACTTTAAACGTAATTTTCATTTATTTAGCGCGAAAGAAACGAAAGACGCACCATATATATTATTGACATACACATAATCAACTATCATTATGCTGAATTTGAGCGAAATCGTAATAAAAAAATTTTCACGAAAAATCCTTCGATGGTTTTGAACTGTTCAGTTGACGATTTTTTACTCCTCTTTTAATAGAGATAAATATCTGAAATTTTCAGGAAAGTTGTGTCTTATCAAGCTGTATTTTTGTGATTTTTTTTTATTTCTCGGAAAAATCTGCAAGTGGTCCAAAAAAATCGGTTTTTGAAAGCTCGAAAATTGGACTTTAACCGTGATTTTCGGGGTCAAAATTGATGTAAATCAATTTTTTTAATATGCTGGAGTCTTCATTTGAACGCCTTACACACGTACATAACAAAACAATTGGTGACAAAAATTCAAACAGCGCCACAGAAATTATTTTCCGTAAATCGAGTTTTTCACCGGTCGAAACTTCGGTAAGGGTGAAAAATGAAGTTTTCGTTTTCAAGCGAATTTGAAAGCTATTCCTATAGGAAATTTAACGCTGAATCCGAATTCGTCGAAAAGTCGTTTTCGGAACGGAGGTGAATTTGGAAGAAATTTTTATACTATTAGGTATACCCAGAAACACTTTCTGAACTAAAGTGTCTCTGTTCAAAAAATTACAATTACAAAAAATTACAAAAAAATTACACGCCATCTCCGTGAAAAAGGAATGAAACTCAATGAAATTTTCAGAGAATGTTCTCCCAGTGATTGGGCAAAATAAGCCGTTTCCGGAATTTGGTAACTCACATTACTGAGATATATACGCGTTCAAAGTTTTCACGTTCGATGTCTTGAAATGTTTAATATGGCGAGTGCCGTTCGATTTTTTGGTTATTGGGTCACACACCGTACCTCTACGTTAAGAGCCTTTTTCACGATTTCGCTAGTGCGTGTTTTGTAAATGAACGTGAATGAATGTATTTGAACGTTCAAGGTCTTAGAATGTTTGTGTCGGCGATCGAATGATGCCTCATTTTTATCAAGTGGGTCACACACAGTACATCCGCGTTCTACGCATATTGACTATATTATATAGCTTTTGCAACTGTGGGGCCTCTTTGCTTTAAACATGACCAACTTTGACCACGTTCACAAAACTTCTCATGTATAGTTTTGATCACACACAGTACTTCCGCCGTTTTTTGTTGCTGAAATGTTTAAAGGCCGCAAAAATCAATATTCGATATAAATATATTTCCGTGAAAAATGAATAAAACTCTATGCTATTTTCAGAGAATATTTTCCTAGTAAATGAGCAAATTTAGCCATTTCCGGATTTTGGATAACACACAGTACTTCCGAGATACAAACGTTCGAAGTGTTTCTTTGTTTCTTAAAATGTTTAGTATGGCGTGTAGATGATGGTTGATTTGTAGTTTATTGGGTCCAACACTGTTCCTCCACATTATGAACTTTTTTCACGATTTCGCTCGTGCTTATTTTGTATTTTACAGGCTGCAAAAATCAATATATTTGAACGCTCAAGGTCTTGAAATGTTTGGGACGGCGATTGAATCAAGTCTGATTCTTATCAAGTGGACCACATACAGAACTTCTTTTTTATACCCACATCAACTATATTTTGATTTTTTCCGACTGCAAAAACTATTATATTCAAACGCTGAGGGACTAGAAATGTTTCTTTGTGTAAGCTGAATGTGAAACAAAGTTGCACCCTTAGTAGGAGCTTCTTGGTCATTCCAGTTACTCACACAAACATGGAAGTACTGTGTGATCTATGCACGCCACTGATTTTTTCTTATTTTCAATGATAATTGGACAGTTAGACAAGATGATTTTTACAAGGACCAATGATTTTTGGAGGACTGTGCCCTCCGATGCGTTGAGGAGTCCTGACATTCCTAAAACTGATGCAGGTGTTAGTTTACGTCGGAATCCACTAAACAGCGCTACAAAGGGGCGCTTCAGAGGGCTCCCTCAAGGCTCTTTTGAAGAAGTAGGTTGACGCGCATCTCATGTTTGTTTTACGCCAGTTTGAGCTTTTTTAACCTGAGGGGGGGATGAATTATTTACGACCCATGGGCGTTCGCGCAGCCATGATGATGCCCGAATAGGCGAAGTAGTTGGCCAATAAGAATATAGAGGCGTCTAGTTGCTCGTCTCCCTTCCCCAGTCGTTCTACCTGCCGAAATGGAAATGTGACGATGATGAACCCAGTGAGGATGAACTCGATGCTGCTCACTACCGTTCAGATTGATGCGAACGCTGAGACGGGACAGCTATCCAACTGCATAATAATAATTTAAAATACTAGATAGTTCGTGGAACATAAAAGGGAAACAGATTGAATAACGGCTTACGCTTTATACATCGCAATTAATCAACATTGAAGCGCAAACATGGGTTAACATATTCCGCGTCAATGTGAACGCAACCCAACTCGTCAGTTGTACTAGGTGTAGGGAGATATGAGGCCTGTTGAATATGCTCACTGTAATTTGCCCTATTTACCTCACTGAAACAAGTAGCTACATGGCTTATCATTGGCGGACTTTTCGAAACCCCTTATTTAGCAGGTGCCAGAAATTACATTTTCGAATAACATTTAATTTCGTACTTCACGTTTTTTACACTTAACAAACAGACAATTTTACGGAGAACACTCACCGAACGTGGACTATTGGTTAGCCGTGTCCTATAATATCCTGGTGTTGGTGTATTGGGTACATACTATGACTACCAGCCGAATCTCATGACCGTCCAGCGTACGCCGGTCTTAGGCTCCGAGCTCAGACAAACTAAAGCCAATAGGTTGTTTTTAAAACCGAGAATGTCGGAGAGAGGCCCATCCTCGCGGTGGGGCTAGGAAGCGAGCACAAACAAAGATTGCCTTGTGGAGTGGGGATGACCTGCCATCCTTTCTCGAGTTCGATGTTGTCTTTTTCGTTACTAGTTGCATCGAATATTACCGTGTGGTATAACTTGTTCCGACGTATTTCAATCATCACATGTGCCGACTTGTCCAGTCGCTTCGGTTCATCAACGTCGTCAGATGAACGGTTTTGAACGCAACGTGTAGGAGATGGAAAATCGCCGGTCGGTTTGCGAAATGTACAAAACTCGATTTAATTGTCTACTCAAGCCATCGTATCGCATTTCGTCCCTGGAATACATCCTGAGTTCATGAAAATGAAGGGCAAATCGGTCAGCCCCTGCAAGCAGCCGGAACAATCCTCTCGTGAATCAAGCTCGTCCATTAGGCGTTTTACATGGTAATGGTTTCTGGCTAGTGTGTTCTTGTGAAGATGTTATTGCAAAATGTTCAACATCCACTATTTAAAAGTCCTTACTGATCAAATTCGCTTTGGCGAAGCAGTGCGCAAACCTTGTAGTCATCCTCCCATCAATATTGGACCATCTCTGGTGTATTCGTTTCATCGTCATTCAAAATCACTCGAACAGAACGACAGGCACAAAACTAGAATTATTCGCTGTTGAGATTGAGGGGGAGAAAAATATGGTGACTTGTTCTCCTGCTTCTCATTAGCCCACCAAGCCCTTTCGCCCCTTCGGGCATGATCAGGGCTTTGTAGCACCATTACAAGGTATCTACGGCCGTAGATGCGAAGAATGATCGATGTGACAAAACAACAGCGAAAAAACTAAAATTGCTCTATAAATTCTTAGCACAAAGGCCAGTTCAGACGTTAAGAAGCATCCGTGAATACGTTGATACAATCTGAGTGTATTCTCATTAACCTCGTAACGCTGGAACGCTACGACCGGGCCAGTCATATCGCAAACGCATTTTTGCTGATGCACCGTGCTCATGTGCTCTTCTTATACAATTTATATATGATTTTGATCAGATCAGCGATCGCCTGATGCTAGTTCTCGGTATGCAAATGACCGTAATTGTCATTTGCATACCGAACATGATCCAAACAAAGATGACCCCTGTAACATTTAAAAATAAAAAAAATTAGGAATATAATGTTTTAAAAATTTAAATTCTTAATATTTTCTTAATAAAGTCTTGATATTTTTTTTTTTTAGAAATGTGACTAAAGGTGCAAAGACACAGCCGCCACATGATGTGACATAGCGTGATAGAAAGAGTTGGTTCCCGTTATTTCGACCTAAGTATCTTTCAACAAAATAAGCTAAGTACCATACATTAGTCTGTAATATCAAAACTTCCGATTATTATTTTCAGCAAATTTGAGCGGAAAATGATCATATTATTATTAAATATTTACTTTTAAAATGAAAGTATTTAAGTAGGGCCTAGCCCTTTACGTGTGCTTCAGATGTTGTCACTGTAACCGTGTGACCCAAGGGCGTTCTGCAAAAAATTCAGGAACGACATTTATGTAGAGCTTGAATTCAATATCTACACAGTATCTGTGTCTTTTGCTATGTGCGAAAATTGCTTTTTAGGTTAATTTTCATTTCTAGGTACATCACTCTTTCTTTTTTGCAGCTTACTTTCTTTCAACGTCTTCAAAGTCTACAATGAATTGTTTCAGCGAGCAAGGTTCTAATCTGATATAAATTTTTCAGGAGCAGCTGCCTTTCAATTCGGTAAACTCTCGATCTAGGCAATAAGCCAAATTGTTTACTATATAATATATATATCTCAAGCAGAATTAAACTTGATCGATTTGACTGAAGGATTCCTATGAGAAGACTTTTGATTCCGTGGAGTCTCTTAGGTGCAAGAGCGAGCGAAGTTAATACAGTACACAATTGAGTACGTTGAGATGTTCCTCTTAACCTCACCGACTAGTTACTGCATAACAAGCCACAACGACCATCATTTTTCTGATGAGTAGTTTTCACTCATGAAAGATGTCACGGATGAAGTTGGGTGGCAAAACAAAACAGTTAAATGGTGATAGCCACCTTTGACAACGACTGGTGAGAACAGCAGATATTATAGAAGATAAAATTGAAGACATGCTGAGAAGATAGAAGAAATGCGGAGAAGAAGGAAGAAATGCGGAGAAAATGGAAGAGAGGCGGCGGAGAAAATGGAAGAGAGGCGGTGAAGATGGAAGAAATTCGGAGAAGAAAAAAGTACGAAGGAGATGGAAAAAATGACAATATAATGAAATTAATTGAAAATCGATTTTATTTAAGCACGCACTGATATTTTTAGGCAATGCTACTACGCTGTATAATTCTTTTTTGTTTTTGAAAAATATCCCTTTGTTTGGGACTATTATAAGATCGTGAGGAATCATTTTTCCATGTTGAAACCTTGAAAAAATAGAAAAAATGAACGAAATTATCTTTAATTGGTAGTTATGATTTCTTTCTATTCGGATTCTGAGTTCATTTTCCTTCAAGAGGGATTATAAACAAGCGATGTGTACAGCACAGAGCACTCCCATGTCTGCATCGGCAAACAGGTATAAACAAATTGAGAAACTCATTTAAAGGCGTTAGTACATACCTGAGAAACCTGCCAGGAGCTCCGAAACCGAAAAAATACACGAAATATAGGTTAACAACTTGGAAGTATGATGTGTGAATTTAATGATACAAGAGATAAATAATACAAATAGATAAGAGATAAATGATAAAAGTACTATGACAGTAATTCGTCGTGTGAACTATACAGCATCCTGTTGTTAACTTCGCTATCTACCACAGCTGGTACTCGTCCGGAAAATGCCTTAATTAATGCAGTTTTGATTCACTCTTCGACTTCTCAATTATTCAAAAATCTTAGTGTACTTTTTGAGTGAAGCAGTAATTGCAATCGGTCGAATCGAGACAACGGAAGTACTGTAAATTAAGTGTGAATCCTCGTTCGTATATTGTCAGTCATCTTCCGCAGGCGCGTGCACCCCCACGGCCCCCGGGGGAGGTTGGAGGCGGAAGCTCTGGAGCTCAGTGGCGCACGACCTTTCACATAACCACGGTCGCGATGTCGTTGTCGGTCAAGCTGAAGCAGTTCCACGTCGCCAAGTGCAAAGGGGACAAATTGGCCAAACTAACGTTCAGAGGTGAGGGGGAAGAGATTAAGAATGAGACGATTATAACGACTTTAAAATAATGATTTGAAAACCAGTTGGTGGCTAAAATGCGTTACTTGCATTCTATTGCATGTTTCGATTAATTATACCCAGTAATAATATCTTAATAACTAATAACTACCTGTAGGCAGTCGAAGAAATATCATCGATTGCCGGGAAACCCTGACGTATTAAGAATAAAAAAAAGGTGGTAACAACTGATCAATGAAAGAATATTCATTATCTCTCAAGAATTGTTTCTGAAAAACCATGAAACCTTCATCACATTTCCAGTTTGAATATAATTGCACATTTTTTCGACAACTGATTTCTATAAATATCCCAAACATTGGCATCAATAGCGAAGAAAAAATTGTGCGGCGAGGAATTTTAATCTCATTATTCCTTTCTTTATTGTAAATTTAGTATTCTGTCTTTACGAATATAAAGGAGGCGGTAAACAATATTATATAGTAGCTGTTTTGCACGATGGCAGCCTATCGTTTTTCATGTAAACAATCATTATTTACTGCGAAAAAATGCTTTGGAAGGTTTGAGAATGTGATAGTAGTTCAACGGACGCGAAATTCCAGCGAAATGCCTTCGGAAAGAATAAGAGAGTGAATCAATTATAAGAAACGTCGTCCGATTCCTGCCAATTTTTTGCTTAGTAAGGAGGCGACTGGTCGTTTTGGTTACATTGTTGAGCCATGTGATGGTAAAATTCACCGTCATGAAAAGCAGTTTAGTCACATCATACTATGGTTCTATGATAAAACAAAAACACCCACAGCCAACGTAGTAAAAAAAAACAAAAAAAAAAAAAACGGCGTTTTTTCCGTTCTTCGGTTTTAGCACGTTTGTTTGAGAGAACTCTCAACCGCTCGTATGAAATTTTCAATACTTCATTTCATTTTCATACTTTTTGCAACCGGTTTACTAGCGAAACTGGAAGCTAAGCTATTACGTGCGTTTTAAAGAAGAAATATACAATAGCTACGGGCGAAAAGAAGCATCTTTGAATCGCAAATCAAACCCTTCAAGGGACTCCGTTCGGCTTCGCGACTTCGAATTTCATAATCGTGAGTTAGGTCTAAATGAAGCTTCGCGCTTCACTCCTGTTATCTTCATCCTGTGATTCATTTCGTGGTTAATAGCACTGCTGCTACCGCGCAGTAGGAATAGGTAATCGTATCGCACTGACCGAGCTACTGAAACTGATAAGATCCACTAATAGCATATTGTGGGGGGAAACGGAAAGTCATCGGAGATATCGGGCGGTTTGTATGTTGGAAAACATATCCTCTGCTCTAATTATCTATGATTTTGGATGTAGATAATTTTCATCCAAACCCCGACTATGTTTATTTTTAGTTTGGCAGGCACGCAGAGATACAGTCTGGGTAGTCACCACGGAGAACTCCATATCCTCCAGCCTTACAACATCTTGTCAAACCCGTCAACAAATACTAGATTTGTATTGTTCAGCTCAATTACTTTCAATATAACTTGGAGTTCAAATTGGAGTCAAGTTCAAATTATATAAAGCAGGACACTTCACGAGTATTCCTTCGAGTTTACACACTTGATAGCTTCATTCATTCGTCAGCTATTTCAGTTACTTAATATTCGAAATTACTTATTAATGGTCTCATTAATAAGACTCACTCGAAATTATCCAAAAGGTTTGCAAAATACAAATTTATTGTAATTTATTCTGCCTACTAAAAATTCCTGTAGCGATCTTTTAGAAATTCTAGTAAAACGCATTATAGGGAAAATATACTTCTTATCCTTGTCGTCGCACTTCTTGATGTCAATGGGGGATGAGGGGGAGAAAAACCAGACGATTCTCCGATTCTTTATAGGCCGAGCACTTTCGCCCATTCGGGCATCTTCAGGGTGACATCGGGAAAAAGATATATTTCTTGATCCGGGAATGTTTAATTCAGCATTGACAACTTAATCTTCGAAAAACCTTCATTCGGATTTTTCATTCTTCTTACCTCGTTTAGTACTTTTCTATTGTCTCTCTCGAATAAAAGAGATGCAAGCAGTTGGACCAAGATGGAAAAATGTCAACTCAAGTGTCGCATCCATTTCAAAAAGACCTTAGTACCTACTTGACTTTTGAAAACACCTTGACGTCATCATCGACCGGTCCCAAGTCTCGCTGAGTAACTTTCGATTTTTTTGGTTCCACGTCCTGCCTTATTTGAAACCGATTCGAACGTTGTTCTCACTCAATAAATTGTTAGTCCTCGTTTGGACTATTTCTGAAAGAGTAAATCAACTATGAAAATATTGAGTTTTTTCCTGGTGTAAATGAGCAAATCCAGTCCGTCATAATCACCAATCAAGCAGAAAATTTGTTTGCTCGAATACTTTTCTCTTCGACGGCTTTAACTGTCGTCACGTTTTCTGCCAATAATAAAGTAAATCTGTAAAAATTAAAAATTACTTCTCAAAGTTGGGGTGTTATAAAAATGGCGTCCATCTAAATTTAGCAATCTATCCTTCGATCCTACCAAACTCCATTACCAAAGGCGGTGTTGAATACTAATTGCGCGATGTATCGAATCAATGCAATCATTTATTGGAGAATGACCTTTGTAGCATGAACTTTTTTTCTCTCTCGGGTACGTATCATCAAACGCCCCTAGAATATGTGAAAATCAATATGACTGTAGTAGAATGAGTAATGCCAAGTTTCAGCCACTGAGCGTGTGCGCTGATTTGTTGTTTTTGGTACAGGTATAGCTATAGATTCTCTCGCTTTCATCACAACCGTCGCACTTTTTTCTAAAAAATTGTACCTTTATACTGTCGGTCTCTTGAAGTCGACTAAATGAAACCCACCATCCCTCCTAAAAAATACAGCGCGATGAAAAACCGGCCCAAATGGAATCTCGGCCGACCGCTACAAAATCCTTCTTCGTGATTAAGGTTTGTTTCATAATTTGCTCAACTTGAAAAACAGAGAAAATACAAAGGAAGCAGTGGCACGTGAGAAACTCGAGAGGAAATATGATTGAGCTGCGTTTTCTGAATTTTCGTTAAAGAAGGTAAGGAGAACGTAGACAGCCGAGAATAAAAAAAGGTTTTTTAATTATGAGGAAGATGGGCAAGGATAAAGTGATTTTGCGGGCCTTTCTTCGCCATTCCGACCAATCAGTAGAACCATAACCGTTCTTCCAAAAAGTGATTTTTACGTTATTCAAAAATTTTGGTAGGTTTAATTGTAATCGATCAGGGTATTCCCACAGAATTTGATGTTTCAGTTTCAAAACGTATCAACTGAGGCTCAGCAACCATTGCCCCCGGCATCGACGATACCAAGCTTTCAGGTTGCCTGAAAACAAGCTTCGGGTTCAAAAATTGTACAGTGTTGAAAATTCTTAGATGTGCATAAATTTCCTTTGAAAAGTGCGATTGGTGGACATGGACAGGTTTTTTTCGTTCGATTTATGGAACCCACATTTTTTGAAACGTAAATTACCAGATCTGGAGGGATTCAATAAATTATTAATAATCAATTATTATTCATGGCCTAGTATAATGGTTTTGTAATAATGACAAGACACCTCCCAAGTCATTTTTGGACCAATGGTAACGCAGTTGTTGGTAGCCAAATCGCTACCTCATTCGCAACTTTTCATGCTCAGAACAATATCGATGGCTGGAGGAGGACCCTCGTTTCCAGACAACGTGGCTGGCTTGGTATCCAGGTTGCTAGGGGCTTAACAGTTGGTGAGCAATATATTGCCAGATATTGGTATGGGTGAAAAATTATATTCCTTGGAATCCTCATTTAAGGAAAGGCAATTTCAAATAATAAATCCTTGCACGATCATTTTTGCACGAGCGTTTTTCCTCCAGTAACTTTCCTATTCTTACCGAAAATAGTGTATCAGACTGGTGTCCAAAAAATGTTGTCCTGTCGGTGGCCATTCAGTCAATGTAATAAAAAAAGCATGTTGAACTCTATCAAAGATGTCGGGTGTCAAGTCTGTAAGTTACAAGATTCTCTCGCGATTCTGAAGGAAAATGGTTGAACTTCGGCCGGTTTGAAGTAGAATCTCTCGACAAGCCGTCGCCGCTGTCTCCTTTACCATCGTTTCCAAGTTCACACAACTTGTGGCATTGTTGTTCATCTGTCAGGATAGTTATCTTGACAGACCAAAACCCGACGTACTTCTCTTAGTTCAAGCTCCAAGTCTGGTTCAAAAGAAGTTCGAATGGCGTTGGCGGCTTGAAAACAACTCTATTCGCTTCACGTGTGCTTTTGAAATATCGGGCATCGATGTCAGATTTATATCTTGTTCCCTGCAGTTTTCAAAACTGTCCGAATTCTGTAAGTAATTCTCCTATAAACCAACGTGAATATACTTGATCCAAAAATTTCTAGAAAATAGTCAGTTATCATTTTAAAAATCCGGTCCTGAAATAATTGGTTCTTTTACATAATTGGCGAACTCAGATTGTGTTTTATTTACTTCCTATTGATGACTATATTGGATCAAGCTAAGCTTCCCTTCACTTGGTTCGCCCGTGAGTGCATTTATTGAAAATGAATAAACAAAGTGATTCGGACTGAAGCTGGCTTGTATAAAAACAAAGGACTGCAGTCAGCAATTTCGAAAGGTGAATACATCATAGACCTTTTTGATGTTGAATGGTAACTGCTAGAATTTAAGTTAGGAGGTGTGTGAGCATAGGTGTGCTTTTAACAAGACCGCCAAAAGCGCATATTCGTGGCATAATTAACCCTGTGACGTCAACTCCGAGGACGGTGACGTTAATGAGCTCTTTGATCTTCAACGCCGAAACGCTATCTTTTGTAGGAATAGAGACGGGGGATCTTGAGTGCCCGAATTTCGGCAGTGGGAGTTCGATCACGCGCGCGGATACGATAAGGACGAATTTATTCTTGCACAGATATGTCATTTCTAGTTTATTACTCATCGAATAATTTTCAAAAAGAAATTTAGAAATAATGTACAAAAAGTATTATTTGGAAATAAACTATAACCGAACGATAACTATTTGTATATAAACCAAGAAAGATTTTTACACCTCTTAACGGTCGCATGCATAGTTGGATTTATTTAATAGATTATAAGATTGTCCCAAGAGTGTAGATTTCCGCACAACTGAGGAATAGTTTTCGTTCTGTAAAGATCCAGGAAAATTCTCCTTCAAGGGTGTGAAACCAAGTCACAAAAGACCGCAGCTACGGGAAAATGAGGTCATCATAGAAGGAAGTGGAATTCGGTGTTCAACTATCCAATCTTACATGCTGCTTCACCGTACAGAAAACCTAATAAGCTTTTCCCAGAGCTCCTCTCAGTTGAGTAGTTATGAGCTAGTAAAATCACCACCCAAGGCGTGAAATTCGCGGTCACAGTCAGTACATTTACAGTTTTCAGAGAGTGCAGTATAACAACGCAAACCCAGATCTCAGTCTAGGGTTATTTTCCTACGAAACAAAAAGGGGCCTCCGCGAACTTGGGACAAATGAATCTGCTCTGTAGCGCTGAGAGTTGACGGCATTGGTAGGCAAATGATGTAGACAATGTTAGCCTAAGGTATTTCAACTTTCACATCTCTGCATACACTATAGAGCAGAGTTTTTGCAATCTGCCGCACGGACCCGGTTGAGCATAAATAGTTCCCTCTTTGCAATTTTCTTGTATGTTACCAGTTAAGTTGCGCACTTTTAGTACTTATGATGACTTATAAATTCTCCAACTCAGCACTCCATGATTGGGGGTATAGAATGCATTTAATCGATTGGTGAGACACCTATAAACATGTAAGTTGAAAATAAGATAGAGAAAAATGAAATTATTTATCATGAGTAGCACACCGGAGCACTGCGTATGTAACGGATCGTCAATCAAACTATTGCTTTCCTTATCGTCAGTTCAGAAGTGCAAGCATGTAGTGCCAGTTTCCCGTTTCATTGATTTTTTTATTTTTGAATTGCACACACTTCTTCTCGAAAAATACACGGGACTATATTTTGAAAAGAAACAGCCCGCCAAACAAAGTCCATTACCCTAGACCTAGAAGGATATAAAAATTGGTAAAATGATTAAATCGACAATTTTTGTATTTCTTTGGTCAATATCATGAATAATGCGACTTTGCGCTTACATCTTCCACGGATATCAGTTTTTGGGTATCGGATTCAATAATATTTATTTGCGCCTATGAAAAAAATCAAGTCTACCTATAAGTTGTTTAGCTGCACACTTTCACACGTACACTATCAGATTTGAAGATGTAAATTTTTCGTCCCTCTGTAAAATCAAATTTCCTCTAAGGCTATATTGTTTGACAGCTCGAACACGATATCCGACCCACACGTCGTTCGATGGTGATCAAATTCAAGCCGTCGGATAAGAGTTCTGGGAAACCAACACCTGCTGTAACGAAGAGTCATGGGCTTTCCACTTATAAATAGCATCATAGCTGCGGTGCAATGAGTGCGTTCGTGAGAGTCTCGAAGCAGGGGGTCTCTCATACGAAAATCAAACTCTCGGTCCCAAATTGGCATGAAATACTGCGATTGTTGAAGACGCTAAATTGAATATCCCGTAGTTATAGCTCGGATTGTAGGAGATGTTTTTCTCTCCAATTTAAAGGGCTTTCTCAAATGTGCACTTACCATCCGAACGTTGATTAGCGAGCTCATTTTCTGAAATAATTTCAATTAAATGTACCATCCATACCATACTCAAGTACCATCCATATAACTATACTCAAGACTATAGAATTTTGAATTCCCTCTGAATTTCCTCTTTCTTTCTACTATTTCAGTTTTTATAAAGTGCGATGTCAATTACGGGGGAACGAAGCAACCTACTGTAAATTCGTGCCGTCATTTAATAGCAGTTGTAAGCAAATATACTCGTAATCATTTAAATTATTGCTGTTTAATTATTTAGATTACACTTGTTGCCAATTTCTGTTAATTATTCAAATTTTAAATTACGTAAATTACGTTTTATTATTAGTTATTAGTTATTTAATGGTTAAATGATTAAACTGTACTTTATTTACATTTGAGTGGAGATTTTTTTAGCTCATAATTGGAAATTGTTAAATAAATGGGGAAACTTATATCATAGAAAGATTCGCATGCCTTTCGTCTATAAAAGTTAGCTCAAGTTATGGTTGTCACGTTTGCCAGGACGTTGATGAATAATCGTCCGATATTTCTGCCGATTAATTTGTAAAATGTTATTTCTCATCTTCGGAATATTTTCCTGTCATCCTTCCAACAAACAAAGTCCTAACCCACCCAGATCGAGGTCAAGAGCTTCGAGTACCTATCACGAGGCTGAAGACTTGAATAATCGAGACATCGCCTATTGCCCTGTCGTGAGTTCATCCCTGCGGAATTCGATCTATCCGTATCGACGAACATGTCCTAATACTATTGAATAGACAAGACCTGATGAGAATTTTGATAGCTCGTCAACCAGAATGGAACCCTGGAAAATGCCAGAGATATTTATGAAGCAATAATAAATATAGAAATATACTAGACGGTGGTAAAACATCCTCGGAAGTTCAAACTACTTCTTAGATTATTACCTCGTTGAATGCTTGCAGTTCATTTTTTACACTCCGTACATGAAAGCTGAAAATCATATTATCAACCAGCAATAATGAATTACGTAAGAGATCTTGCGTAACTGTGAACATGCGGTTCTATCAAAAAGATAATCAAATTTTTACTACAGATTCCAATAACCAAGTTCTTCGAGGGAATGTTCGTGAGGAGAGGGCTTTGGTAACATAATCTTTCAATTACGTCTTATCGGTGCTCTCCAATCATCTCCAAAATCTATCTCCAAAAAGAATAAAGCATTTCTTGGTAAAATATTATTGCCCTGATTTATTTTTCACGAATAAACCCTCCTCAATTTGAAGTATATTTTGAGCTGAATTCAGTTAAAAAATATAACTTAAGTCGCTTCTGTCAACTGAGCAATGAGGTCTTCTGTCGTAAGTAGTCGAACAGGCAAGGCAAAAATAATCTGATTTTCCTTCACCGTTCCGTCTTTGACTGGCTTACGAAGTTACGGCTGAGAAAGGTGGGAAAGTGCTTTTCTATTGCCTACGATGGAGTTAGGTAGGAAAAAGAGGAACGTTGAACATTTGATTTAGTTATGGTGGATTTTACAAAAAAAAAGAATAACATGCTTGTATTGGCGAGGCCTTAGGCTATTTCTAAGGCCAACTCCGACTCAATTTTTTTAGGTGCAACCCACCATTAAAATACTCATCTAGTATTCCATTCCTTTCGGTCTGCGAACAAAAATTGTAGATGGAATTCTATAATAGTAGCAATTAACAATAAAAAAAAGAAGACTTTTCGGTGACCTAAATTGTAGACAATGACGTCGTAGTTGTTGTTTTGAACTTAAATACTCTACCAACCTATAAAATCTATATCCCTTATAAATCCTATAGGCCCTTATAAATCTAATATTTGCATCTCCTATTCGGAGTCTACATACCTATGTCTTGAAATGCGTAACGCCGAATGGGAGTAATTGTTCATCAAGTTGGAAGAATATGGTTGGCCGTAGGCGCACTTTCCAGCGCTTTGGAAATCGGTGCATAGGATCATTTCATTCATTTTTTTTTTATTGGCGAATGATTTGGGGAAGAGAGACTGATTCCAACCAGTGATTTTAGACTAAGAAGTGATTTATCACACGCAACGATAGAGAAAAGAGTTCGCCAGGGAATGGTTTGATTTAATTGTATTTATTTGTAATTTATTTGTTTGATATATTTACATTGTAACTACACCCGACTGAGAATCTCTTGTATTTTCCGTCGATCATCTTGATGTTTCAAGCAGTACACGGAGCCGTACAAAGTGGCAGTTATTGAATGTTTTTCCCCATACGCGTTTGTTACACTAAATTGATGCACGCCGCGCAATCCTTTGCAAAATCATTTCATCTGGCCATACACGCCAATTCAACCACAGTTTTCCCATCATATTTTATCCCTTGGCGAATCCCCTCCCGTTTCCGTTCCGGAAGGAATACCAAGACATCTTTACCTCAATTTTTCCTTCCCATTTTTCCCTTGGTGGCTTCCACTCACGTTTCTACAGTTGATTGACGTTTCCACGTGACTTTCCAAGGGGAAGGACGTGCGTGTATAGCCATTGGCCTGCTATTGAGTATACTCGGTGCAATAAAAATGCAGAAAAAGTAATTAACGACACCTTCTGCTTCCAGTGACTTATCGGCTGCAATCCATTAAATTAGCTAGGAGCAAAAGCGGATTGGCACTCCATCCCTCCCGTAAATCCCTCTCCTGGAAACCTCAACAGCGCATACAGCATCGAATGAACTGACATTAGAGAAAGGGAAAACTTCAGCAATTGTCCGCTCCTTCCATCAGTCTTGGCGAAATCGTTGGTAGGGCAAGTTCATCCATGGGGACCCTGTAAAGAGCAAATCTAAATTCAATACAAGCCAAGGTATCCCACCCGGCGAGAAACCCGACATCCTATACTATGCTTCGCGAGCTTGCCGGTCTCCACATTAAACTTTCAAGTTGCAATTTCCATCGTGTCCTCTGCCTTTGGTATTGGAGAGCCAAACCAGCTTCTACCCTGATCTATTGCCACTGGTGGTCATCATCAACGAAATGCAACAAAAGAACGTTATTTTAAGGATTCTCTTTGTTGTACAGACCGTGTTTTCATTGTCAGCCTGATCCTAGTTTTCAACAGAAACAGAATAAGGTTCTTTCAGCCATCATACTTCATCCTACATTATTCGTTCTCATTATCTTCAATAATTCTGCAATCGGCAATGACTGATGCCTTACATACGTGTTCAAATATTTTGTGGACTTTAAAATGGATAGCTATTGATACCCCAATTTTCACGGCTAGCTGGTTTGCATGCCAAACCTTGTTGGAAAATCCATTGTTTCATTCTCACTTAACGATGTGCAACTTTTGTGAAAATTTTTTTTGTCAATGTGAATTTACATAAAGAAATGTATGCCAAATAAATTTGGACACCCGTTCGGAGTTCTGGGAGAAAACTCCAATTTTAGTTTACTATCAATTTTAGTGATAGTATTACTGGTTAGTTTTACCAATTTTAGCATTAGTTTACTAATATTAATCTAAGTGGAATTGGAATTTATCTCGAACCAACTACAACAATTATTTATCCAGTTATGAATATATTTTGATTTTTTTCTTTGCATTTTGCTGTGAAAAGAATTTGTCGATGATTTTGACAAGGATTTCAAATTCTACATTGAATATCACAAATAAAAAAATGCTATTCCACCCGGCTAAAATTTGTATATTTTTTCAGCAGAAAATACTCGTTCCAGTTTCTTTCTTCCAGGATTTTATAACTGGTCTTTTTTCAAAAAGATTAAGTTGCTGTAAATTTGTGCACAGGAACTTTTTACTTCATAAACACGGAGATGAAACAGCGACGGAGAAGGCAAAACCACCATAACTTTCAGATTTGAAATATGTCTCTTCCAATCTTTGTCTTAAGTGAGAAAGAAAATTAGAAATTCGCTCCAAGCTGCAATTTCCTTCTGCCAGTCAACTGAGCATCTAAGTCGAGTAGAACTTTACAGTAACTCCGATCTCCGGAACGGGTTTTCGGCCGATATGAAAAAGAATTACCTTCCAACTCGGTAACGCGATTCCCGTCTTTATTACGAAGACGTGATCTGAAACTCCCCAAGGGATCAGTTTTCTTAAAGCTCTGCGCTTTGTCAACACATTACACAAACGTCGATGCTGCTTTTAAACAGAGTAGAAATCGGTTGAAAATGAAAAATTGATATTCAGCCGCGTCCTGAAAATGTCGAGATGATGTCTGATGCTTGTTTTCCCAAATGGAAGGGAGTACCGAGGGAAATGCCCCAAATGTACAGCGACTAAATATCCAAAAATGTCGAAACAAACTCAACAAAGCACCAAAGACTATAACTTGACAGTCATTTTACAGTTTTTACATTTTTTTTTATGAACATAAATCGTAATAAGCAGAGTTCAACACGGCGGAAAAGAGTAAAGCCTTGTAAGAATAAACCCTAATTTCTAAATTGACGATAGGTGTGACAATAAATTTCTATCTCGGTGACTGTGGTCGGGATGAGAAATGAGTCCCGGTAGCTATGGTCGAGGGAAGAAAATGCGTGTCCAAGAGTGACGTTGTGTGAGGATTTTACTGAGCTGAGATGACCTAGTTGCTGTGTGTCATCATTTTCTCTGAAAACCTCACGATCCCGTGTGGTCCTTCTAGTCCTATCTAATCCAGAGGGAGCCCAAGCAACTTCTGTTTTACAGGACTGGGATTTTGCGGTTTCATCACAGCGGCCTTCTCGAACACGTACTCCGTTTGACCACCTACGGATGCCGACAACCTCTAATCCCAGCACTCGAACAATTCAGATCAACCAGTAAATGGAGTTTCCTTTTAATTGAAACTACACCTTTTAAACGTGTGTTTCGTTACACCGTGAATTCAGCATGGCCTGTAAGAGATTTCTCCGAGAACGTGGACAAGTGGACATACTCGCCGTATTGACGCGATTTACCTGGTGAAATTCTGTCAGATAAATATTCCTCCGCCTCGCTTGGCCATCTATAACGCACAAAAGTGAATAGTGCCAATGCTCTGTAAATTCAAGATTTTCGGCCATTACAGCAGATTAGAAGACAGAAGCAACTTTTCTCATATTTTTGTGCTATAGTTTTGAGCTTTACTTAGGTGAGTGTATGCCGATAAGGATGACACAACTATTTAAAATTATAGGTATCATGGTTTTACCGGGATGAAGGTGTTGATCGAAAAAGGGGCATTGAAACCAGGTGCATAATTATTGTCAGTACAAAATAGCCATAAAAATTTAATTTTCACGTTCCTATAATTTGCTGTTGAAATTAACGATTCAATGATAAAACACATTCTAATGAAAAAATACTTATTAGGGGCGAATTTTCTGGTACTTCTATTACTTGAGGAAAACAATATATACCAATTTTAATTTCAATTTGTTATCACGAAAACTCATGCTTCGACTTCACTCAAGATTCGCATACTGTGATACTGACGCTTAGACTGTCGCCTTAAAGTAAGCTGTTCAATTTCACTACCTCACATGAAGGCAGATCAACCGTTAGAACATGCACAAGCAGTTCTAACGTTCTGGTTTAGATAGTGAAATACGAACCCTCGCTCGAGCAATAATATTCACAATAAAAATTTTTACAAAAAAAAAAAAAATTTTACGACCGATGGCTTTTATTATTTTTTATCTATTAAAAACATGACTGTATTTATTGGAACATAAACGAGTCATAATTAGTGTGTTAGGGTTCTTCATTGTTTATTTCATTTCGAAGAGCCGAGTAATCTCGTTGGGTGAGTCAGCTTTGTTTTACTATCAACCCTTCGGCAGCAGTTCGATCGTCCTCTTCTTTGGATCTAATTATCCGGAGAGCCTCTATTGCATTACAAACAGTGGCCACTAATAAGTACCGTCCTTTCATTGTACAGTTCATTCTAGAGGTAGAATATCACTCTCACCGGAGTAAAAATGACCTTCTAGGCAAAATTGCACTTACTGAATGTTTCCCAATACACGAAAATAAAAATCAATGAATTCCCCTTGCTAAGAACTCATCTTTTTCGCCAAATCAATCTTTTAAAAACTATACTATGAAAAATTATGCTACTTTTCTAAAATATTCTTAATCTTTCCATCTTTACTGCCGAGCGAACGAAAAAAAAATGATTACAGTGTCGCATTTTTTGACGTTTTTGTGAAAAATGTGATAATTTCAAAGAATTTTTCGATTTCAAAGAATTTTGGTAAGGTGACAGTTGATAATATATTCATGAAGTACCTCACAGGATTTTCTTTAACTTCTATTGTTATAAACTAGTTAGTAGAAAATATCCATAATATTATTGACTTGAATCTTACTTGCAGAAAAACCACGATCAGGACGTTACGTTCTCAAATATTTCAGAAACCAAGCACATAAAAAGCTAGCAACAGGTAGCTTCCCAACCAATATAAAATATCATTTTTCTATTTTCGAAATTATTTGGTCGATTTACACACGTGACCGGTGAGGACATGATCTTTTTAAATTTTCTACTTTTTTAATGCACGTTTTGGCATTAGGATTTCTCGGGCTAAAATAAAACGTAAATGAGTTTTTTCCTGTGGCTTCATCCAACCCTTGTCCCTGGGATGATACGTGATCTTATCCTACGGAAGAGAATTACTGCCGCCGAGTACAAGATCGGCTAGCGAAATGCCAGCTCCCTTGGAAGCAATAAAAACTCAAGGGCATCGTTAAACGTTTTCTTTGACGTCGGGTAGGCACACGGTTATCTCGTCTTCCCATTACTCAGACGAGTGCAAGTCGATCTCAATGCACCCAGCACCCCGCACCGTTGAACATTGTCGACTAAATGAATTTGGGATAGTAGTATATTTATGCATGTCACTCAAATTTTACCAGCTGATGATAATGTTTCATCGTATAAGCATAATATATTTTTCGTTGGTTATACATAACTATGATCGATTTCACGCTACGTTTTATGTATAAAAAGCCATTATATAAAATGTGGTGCGTAAATGTGACAAAGTTCTTCTAAAGCGAGAATTAACAAGGATCCCTCACTCTATTGGAGAACTTGTAACGTTATGAGACCGTTCCTTCAATGTCAAAATTTTCCTCCCAGTTTCGATTCTCGACACTGTAATCTATATACTATAGCTAAACATTCTTACTCTCAGGGATAATTGATCTGTAGATGGCAGTCAATCAAGTATTCACAGCTAACACTTCCATGTTAAAAAATATTTTGTCCAGTCGAAAAAAAAAAACATTTAAAAAAGGTGCAGCTAATAGCCACGTTAATCCATAGTCCAGCCTTTTCGATTCAGCGTTTCTTCAACGAAAAATGGTGAAGACGGAGATCCTGTGAAATTCCATGAAAAAGAGGAGAACTCTTCAATGAATTCACTCAATTCTCGGAAAAGTATTCTTGGAAGAGTCGTTTTCCTCAAAACTCAGTTCTTATAAGTTATTATGAAAACTCGTCTCTTTCGATTTTCATTCAGTTCCACCAAGCAGGCACCTCTTACAGAAACGTGACGCTCGCTCCCCCAGTACCTAGTCAGTAAAAATGAACCCCTTGATCGTGTCAGCTGTAAGCTCACTGATGGGACGGGATACTTTGTATCCATCTGGCTACTAAGTTGAGAAGAATAGCATCTCTTGTTTTTCTCGAGTTACCCCTGCCAGCTCCAGAACGAAAATCCCTTGCCTGGAGACACGGGCATAGCATTCTCGGCTAAGCGTCATTATTTTCAAGGACCAGGCTTCGCCTGCAGCTGTAGCACAACCACTAGGCATCTTCGTCCTGACCTCACGTGCTACACAAACATAGCGCGTACACAAAACCGTCGCACTTCTTCCGCCAGGGACGCTTTTCAGCCCGCGATAATAACAACGTCACATTCCCTCTGTTTCTCAGAGCCATCTGGGGCGGAACTTCGGTTTTCTACTTTCCTCTAAGCTGAGGAGGGATTTACTTTTCTAACATCCCCAATCTGCTCGCGCTGAGTCTGCAGTGTCAAGTCAGGGGCTCGAAGGAAATCCTTTGGTATAGCTGGGTAGCCCGTATATATAGTCCTTATACAGTCCTTTTATGAGTAACCTTTTCTCCTTATGAAGTTGGTTAAAAATAATGTCGAGTTTCCACCGGAGTAATTTTTATATCGAAATGTGTACTTGGTGAATACTTATCGTCAAGTTTGGAACAGTGGCGAGAAAACTGGTCACAAAAAATTAAAATTAGTAGCATGCTATTTTGTGATGTAATTTACTGATGATTTCAGTCGAACATGGCTTTCCCTACGACGTCGAGTCATCTATACTTAGAGGCGCGTAAACTGGACTGAAGTCGCCGTCGCTGGTTGGAACTATATGTTTAATTATCAAAGTTGAAAAACAATATGCAGTAAAACACAAAAACGGGATCTAACTGATAGGGCAGGCCGAACTTTATAGCTTTGACTTAAAGACCGGATTCTGTGTTAAGTATCCTGTTATTAAGATAGGTTGGCTTTGAATTGATTGATAGCGACATTTTATTTTCCCCCTCTCGCAGTTGATTACGGAATCTCAATCGGCTCGGAATTCAATATTCGGGAATATTTCTAGGCGTGTGCATTTTTTACTAATCCTGTGCGATATACGAGTACTCGTATCTCCCAGTGTATTCGTTCAGATGAATCTATCTATTCCTTTAAAAAAATAACGCCACATATTCAATTGCGTTTTGGTGTTGGAGAACATTAAGGATCATCTTGAATTCGTTTCATCTAACAATACGTCAAAGTAAGGTGTACGTTTTTTCAAGATTGAGGGAGCTGGCTGGCTCACAAGGCCAGCCCTCTCCGGCGCTATTTGAGAAGTAGCCGTTACCTATTTTTCACAAACCGATTGTTTTTCCATTCGTCCAATCTACTTAGAAATAATTCAACGTCCACGAAACATTTTCACCAGTTGAATCGATTAATGGAGAAATAAATTAATCTTTGCTTCGTGGGAAGCACAAAAATGGTTTTCTCATTCGTTCCATCACCATCGCCTCCACCATTTCACCAGACGCTATAACAACATGTTATAAAAATCGTCAGTCATGTCCAAACAACTTTATTTCACCACGGCTACCGCTATCCTAAAAACAGGGCCATTGAATAAAAAGCGGGGAAACATTGTCTTTTCCAACGGTGACGTTAGATCTTTCGAACAGAGCTCACAGGAGCGGTTAGACAAACAATCTCGTTTTATTTTATTTGTCCCTTCGAGCAAGTACTACAGAATTGGACTTCAGTTTGGTTTTTTCAGGCTGTCAAGGATATTTCCATTTAAAATCCCCCAGTTTGAAAAACGTGACTTCTATTAAGAAATTTGTTACACTACGGAAGGTTTTAAATTCTAATGGAGACTGAGCATTCATTCGCTGCCAAATACAGTCAAATAGTCCTTGCACCATAACTGCTCAAAAGGAAATGGCAGAAATTCAAAGTTTGGCTGGCAGGAAGTCAAGGTCTTGACAACATTTCAAGATCGGTAACTGTAATCGAGGTATGTTCGCCGAATCTTTGACTTTCCTCTTCTAAAGTCAATGGATTTATGGTGTAATTTAATGGAAGAACGGGTTGCGTCTTCCGGGCAAGTGGTTGGCAAAGTAAACAGATCATCAGGGTTTGCTTTCGGTACCGTTGGAAATTAGCCGGTAGGTGGCTGAGCTTTACCGCGGTTAACGTCAGGTAAACCAAGTATAAATTTACACCCTGGCAAACGGCTGTGATAGTGAGCGTTAGCTTGGAACTTCTATGTTCCACTGAAGGAACTAATCATTAAGTTCTCTATAGCTTCAATACAGAAGCTAAAATATGAAAGAAAAATATTTGTAAAATATACGCAATTGAATATTTACGCACATAGTATACACTCAAATGAAACTATTGTGTAGAAACCTTCGATCTCAAGTTGATTATTCAAAGTCGTTCCTAAATCCCTTGTGTTTTTAGTATAAACAATTGAGAAATGAAATGCAGTCTGTTGACAAGTTAAGTAGTTTTTTTTTATTGTCATAAAATGAACATAAAACAGAAACCGACATTTTTTCTTCATGAAACACCAATGCAGTAGCAATGAAGTCGGTTAAAAATACGATCATGATCATCTCGTTAGTTCATTTTGTGTGAATCTCTATAGGTTGTTAACCAGCAGCAACCCGGCATGGAGCTAGTGTGGCCAAAAGTTAAAAAAAGGGGTTGCGATTACGAAGAGGACCAGGGGGAGGCAATACTAGCATGGAGACTATTTTTTTTTTGTTTTTGAAAGAAAACCTGTACGTACGAGTGACAGTACGGAGTTGACTATTTTCGGCTAAAGAGTGGTAAGTCTTATTTCCATCCTTAAATGCATTGGCATGCCAGCTGGTCTCAACAGGTTTCCCATCTTCCGTCGCTTCAATAGCCCTTTGAGCTACGAGGGAAATCATTTTACTCTTTACAGCTTTCACCCCAAATACTTTCGAGACGTTATGCTCACGTTACTTGCGACACTCCATTTTCTCCGCAGCTTTAAAATTGGACGGCAAAATTCTAAAAAAAATGCTTCCTTCTATGCTTTTGTCATGCTGTTCCTCATATGCTAAAAAAAAAAAATTATCGGCAATATTATTTAATAACTGAGCGGATGTATTTATATTTCTTGTCTTGGCATTAAACGTGGATGCTTTGTATTGTTGAATTGTTAACATGCGTGCGTGCTTGATGATTGTAGTGGCTTTTCTAGCTGGTTACACACTCTTACTCTCACAAAAGACTTTGGATGATGAAATAATTTGTTTTGGGTCAACCTGAGTAATTACGAGTAATTATCAATCGCTTGCGGTTCACGCCATTTAGTGGCGAACTTCTGATTTAGATAACAAACAAATAAATAAATGAAATATTTAAAAATTAAATAACTAAAAACAATGTTAAAACTTTTAGTAGAACTTGAGGTTTGACCAGAGGTGGGAGCATAGTTCAAGATTATTTCACCGTCAAATTTGTTCAAACTGCGTTTGATGACAGATAACTAATAACAGATAAACAATAGTGCATAATGGAGCTTCGAATCCGATCTCGCAAATCAAACCATGGCAATGCTATCGGTGATTAAACAAAAAAAGAAAGGGAAATGGGTAATATTTAGAGCACGGCGTAACGGCTATCACAAAATCCTTGGCAATGCCTTGGTCGAGTTTCAAAAAACGAATTAGCATATTTGAGTGGTAGTCGTGTTTATTAAGGCAGATGACAGCTTCTAGAAAGTCTTCCAGAACAAAATATCATTTTTAAAATGGCAACTGCTAAATTTCTGACTTACCTAGGGCTTTGTTGCTGTGCAGAACTCATGGTTCAACTCGTTCAAGATCATCAAATGAATCATTTCATTATCAACCTCTCATATCAATATTCCATTATACAGTATTAAAAATATGAGCGTTTATAAACAAAATGTTCTGGAAAAATACCCGAACACCTAAGTGAATTATACTTACTCTGCTTTACACGGAAATCATGTCCCCTGGATTTTTCAGATTTAGGAAGAAAAATGATTTCTTGATGTCCAGGGGTGTGAGGGGGAGAAAAACCAGACTCCGATTTTTTATTCGCTGGCCAAGCACTTTCGCCCACTCGTGCCACGCTCTGGGCGACGTCGAGCCGTATGGTCCACCCACAGGGCCTGACCATCGGAGAATAAGTAGCCTGGTTTTTCTTCCCCTCACAACCCCTGGACATCAAAAAATGCGACGACAAGGAAAAGAAGGGTACTCGTGTAGATTTGCATTTAGTTCATCCTTCCAAATCGTCAACTTCCAAAGAAAACGACCTACGACAGAAACGTCACCCCTCTTGGTAGACAGTGACACTTCGCGTGATGGAATTTATTTTGGACGTGGAGGAAATGAAAATGTATTATTTTCAGGATAGCGTTCACCTGTTGGGCTCAAAGGAGGGAGTGACGAAGGGAATGTTATGTACACGGAGGGGGTCGGTCGATAAGCTCGAACGACCCAGAGCGCCCGTGACCCCGCACAACCCTACGACCCGGTAAAGTTACTCTGGCACAATGCCCTCTTTGTGAACCCAAACAAAACGCATTGTGCAAGTAAGAGAGTTTAAAAAAAAAAGTATTGCGCCTGTCAGAGGGATGTCAAAAGAATTGTAATTCTCCTTCTAATATTCCGTTCAAAGAAAGAAGTAGGTTTGAGTTCAATTCGGTAAAACGATGTGTACGAACGGATATGGCTTTCATTTTCGTCACAATCCCCATTTCAGAAGCGGCTCCGAACTGAAAACTTTGGACGCTTGTGCCAATCAAAATCTTCACCAAATTTTTGAATCTCGAAACTAATTTGACTTCAATGTTTACGTAGTAAATGGAAATATTGTGATCGTCTGAAGAGTCGAATTCGGAACGGAGGTGAATTTGGAAGACATTTTCACAATATATTATGTACGTCGTACTATACTCAGAAACATTTTCTGAACAAGTGTCTGTGTGTCTGTCTGTCCGTCCGCGTCAATATCTTCTTGAAAAATGAATAAAACTCAATGAATTTTTCATGAAATGTTTTCCGAAAAAATGTGCAAAATGAGCCATTTTGGATAACACACTGTACTTCCGAGTTGTAACCGTTCAAAGTTTTTTCTGTTTCTGCGAGCAGATGACGCTTGATTTATTTGTAGTCACATACCGTACCTCCACGTTATGAGATCCTTCTCGATTTCATTAGCGCGTATTTTGTGTTTTGATTTTTACAGGCTGGAAAAATCTAATCTTGAACAGTTGTAGAGTAATAACTTTACGCCAAGTATGAGTTTCATGATTTTATAAATGGTTTTACCTGTCACCAACTCAAACATGGAAGTACTGCGTGATCTATGCACACCACTGGTTTTGAAATAATATCCCTAGCAGTCAATTCACCTAGTACACAATTTCTCTTCGAAGAATGGTTACGACATTGATTCCTGGTCCCTAACGATTGGCCTGCAACTGACGGCTGAGAAAAACTCAGTTCCCGTCGCTTCGGTCAAACGCCGATCAAACGACCTTAATCAACACACATTACTCATGAGGCTTTCACTTCCAGGAGCTATCAGTATTTTCAAGATCATAAATATAAACTGCATCTCTTATCCAGCTAGCGGTCAAACTATCAAGTTTCACATAAACTAAGTGAATTGCAAATTTGTAGCCAGTTAAATTTCTTACATTTTTGGAAGTACAATTGTTAAATTTTTACGTTTTTTACGCAGTTGATCGCGAATTATATTTTTATTTAATGTCCCCGCGGAGCTATTCGTGCTTGAAGAAAACCCAAAACACGTTTTTTACCAAAAAGTGGAATATATTTCGAAAACAAAAATAATCATTGTCTTTTTTATTTTTAATGTATTTTAAATAAAATTTTCTCATTTTGCTTACACAGGAACTATCTTTCCAAAATTCGGGAAACGTGACAAAAAAATTCGTAGGTTAAAACTCCAATGGTATAAAAATCGGAAAAAATAAAAAATATTAATAATTGTTGGAATTTGATTGTTTTCACTTTAAATTCGAATTCTACGTCTAATTTCCTGTAAGAATCATTAATTAATAAAATTTGAACAGTACTGTAAGTATTTGCAAAGGATTTTCAAAGTTGAAAACATGTTGTAAAAAGTTGAAAAACATGTTGTAAAAAACGTGTTGTACTGAAACTAGTAAAAACTCATAGTTGTCTTTAAATTTCCGCCGTTTTGACGTCAAATTCGGATTCAGCGTTAAATTTCCTATAAGAATAGCTGGATTTTTTTCATTTTAAATTCGAATTCTACGTCTAATTTCCTGTAAGAATCATTAATTAATTAAATTTGATCCGTACTGTAAGTTTTTCAACGGATTTTCAAAGTTGAAAAACACGAAACCGTGTAGTACTAAACCAGAAAAAAAATTATAGTTGTCGTCAAATTTCCGCCTTTTTGACGTCATATTCGGATTCAGCGTTAAATTTCCTATAAGAATAGCTTTCAAAATCGCTTAAAAACGAAAATTTAATTATTCACTATTACCGATGCCAGCGGAGCTCGGAATTTCGGCCGGCGAAAAACTCGATTTACGGAAAATAATTTCTCTGGCTCTGTTTAAATTTTTTTCACCAAATTTTTTGCTATGTACGTATGTAAGGCGTTCAAATGAAGACTCCTGCATAATAAAACAATTGATTCGCATTTATTTTGACCCCGAAAATCACGGTTAAAGTCCAATTTTTGAGCTTTCAGAAACCGATTTTTTTGGACCACTTGCAGATTTTTTCGAGAAATAAAAAAAATCACAAAAATACATCATGGTAAGACACAACTTTCCTGAAAATTTCAGATTTTTATCTGTATTGAAAGACGAGTAAAAATTCGTTAATTGGTCGGTTGAAAAAAATCGCAGGGGTACCCCTTGGATTTTTCGCGAAAAATTTTTTGATATGGATTTTGCTCAAATTCAGCATAATGATAGTTGATGATGTGTATATCAATAATATATGGTTCATTCTTTGTTTCTTTCGCACTAAATAGATGAAAAAAACGTTTAAAGTTGAAAAATGTGATGTTTTCGTGTATAGTCTAGTAATATTGTTAAATAATGCAAAAACGGTTTAAAAATGGATACATACATTACATGGGGAAAATATGGACTATTAAATTACCAATCTTTTGGTATATTCAAACATCTAAATTGACGACTTTTGTTTTATTATTCAATAATAAACCATTGTAATCGCCCAAGAAAAAAAATTTTCTAACCCCCCTCAAAATTTGATGTTTTATGTTTCAAGGCATGTACAATCCGAATATCCAATTTAAAAAATTCTGTCTGTCCGCCGTACGCCGAACGCCGTCAACACTTTTCCGGCCAAACTAATAATAGCTACATTCTTGAAATTTTCACAAAAAATCAATCTCGGTCCTACGACGGCCCAATTCTTGGACCACATTGCTAGCTCAATTTTGAGGGTATTTTTGAGGGGTTTTGAGGGGGAGAAAATTGGTATATTCCAAGGTTTTTCAGAAAAATGTGGTTTGAGTATCAATTTCTATAGATTTTTGGACGCTGAATCCAATGAGACGACGAAGCTGCCTGGGGCGCTCATATAAACATCAAAGTATAGTGAAAGGTCTGGATTCTTTACTGGACGTAAACCTTTTTTGTCGTTTGATAAGAAGGATGATAAAAACACGTCTAAAAATATTTTTCTAATTATTTGGCCCCGCCTTGACCAAGAATGTTCTCTGTGTTTCCAGCCGCTGGGCTATGTTGTACTGCAGAAAGTGAAAAATTCCACTCTGTTGTAAAATAAGTTCTCAACGAGTACCCTCGCTGCGTGATTGAATGAGGTTTAATGAATCCTCCTAGAGAAATCGTCTGACAAGACGAGTGATAGTACGAGACCCTATTATTCATTCAGGTAGTCAGAGTACAGTATAATTCAGTATTACTATTATTGGAACGTTTCTGAAGTTGAAAATGGATTTTAGGTTTCTCAACGCGTCTTGAGCAGACTACTTGGTTGATAAATGCACTCTCAATAAACTTGAAGATTGACGGTTTCATTTTGTAAATGGGATGAAGAGACAGAAGCCGTTAGCCTTCCCTTGACTATTATGAGAGGGCTCTCCTGAGGCCTTAAGTGCCTACTCTGCCTCATTGCCGAAATGTGATACATCGAGGAGCTGGTTGAATATTCCGCTAGTAGGTACCGATTTTGTCGGAGAGCCTAATTTTGCATCGATTGCTTTCAAGGTCAATTCCCATTTCCGAACGTCCAATCATATCGATTGGGGATATATAGAAGAATCAAATGTTTTTGCGAAGCCATTCTCTGAACATAGAAATACCTTAAGTACAATTGCTAATTCCCTGTATTTAGAACAATAAATGGTGACTAAAGTCATGCAAAACCATAATCGAACATCCAGTTCTAATTCATCACGTGATTTGAAGGTGGTCGTTGATAAAAATCCATTGTTTGCAATCGTAATTAGAATATTTAATTCATAAGGCCTTGGGAAATATGAGCCTTTCGTGAATATGTTTTTTAAACAGCTATTTTCTATAACAATACGCACTTCGGAGATGATTATCATACGTCTACATGACGTGACCACAACTGATAAACTGGTCAGTAGCACGCACAGAAGAAATTGAAACTGCAGACGACGGAACGATGCTACTTTTTTATAGCCCTCGATTAAAAATAAGTTTAGAAACCTACTGCGATATTCATTCACTATTGTCTATTTTCCTTCCCTGAAAATAGTATTTACTTATTCATTTTTGAAAACTGTCAGCGACTTTAATTTTCCAAGTTCCACACCGGCGTGCTAGGTGTGCCTCGCAATTGTAACGTACAGAAAAAAAATACAAAAAATTGAAAAAGACATAGCAACCAAAGTTAGAAAACAAATCAACATAATAACTCAATATATTTAATCTGCGAAGCATTTCCCATTTAATTTTCATACATACATGTCAAATTTTAAATTAGCACATCCCAACAGCAGTAAATCTAAACCGTTCGCAAAAAATTAAGAGAATAATATAATGGTAAATCCTTGTCTGTGAAGGATATTGATCGATAAGCTACCGACGATGTCGGCATTCTATACAACTGAAGGGTCGTTGCGAATGAATTGGCGGAAGATTGCAACTTGTTGAGAATCGGAAATGGACCTTATTCATTCTGCAACCCTTACGAATCTTCCGAAGCCTCGGAGTTCCTGGCAAACTATAGGGTCAGAGGTCAAATCGATTGATCGAAAGGCTGGTACGACTTACTATCTCCAAGGAGATTCAACCAAGATGAGTTCAGTTTACCAAAATTATAAAACATAGAGCCTATAAATTGCATTGGTCCGAGAGACCGGGGGGCAGAACAGGATTAAATAGAGCTTGCGTTTCAACAAAGTTCTCCGCATCCGAAGCTGCTTAGAAGTAATGATCCCTGAGGAATGATCAGTATTCCCTCTCCCACTATGGGCAGTCGTAAATCGGGGTGATCCTATCCTTTACTGAACTCTCGTTAAACCTTTCCAACAGCTCAGCGTAGCCCAGCATACGAGCAATATTATGAGTGGCGGTTAATATGAAAATCCACTTCGGGCTTATGTATCCCTCGCTGGTCGCAAAAAAGTCAAGTCTCCTTGCAACCCAGCCAACAAGAAAATGCCTTCGGCCTTGAATTAACAAGTGTAATTTTATTTATGCCATTGCTGCGCTATAAAATTCCGCTCATATCGGGCCTTAATACATTTTTATGCTTTATAGTGCAATTATAATGGAATTATTCTAAAACCAGTGGAGTGCATAGATCACAGGACAGTACTTCCATGTTTGAGTCGGTAACAGAAATAACCAACTACAAAATCAAGAAGCTCGTACTAAGGGCGCAACGTTATTACTCTACAACTACTGTTAATGAACACTAGCTGGGAGAACCCAAAAATAGAAAAACGCACGAGTCAGGTTAATTATACGGAAGTGCAGGTTGTGAACCTAACAAAACGATACAGGCCAACTTTTGTAAATAAAAAATATACCTGTAAAAATCGAAATAGCCAATAAACCGTACAAGGTGGACGTACCGCGTGTGATCCAATCGATACATAATTATCAAGTTTTGTGACCCAAATATACAAAAGTACACAAATAAAATAACTGAAAATGCGAATCACGAGGAGTACGGTGTGTGATATTAATAAAAAAAATCAAACGACATGCAGCTAACATAAAGAAACATTTAGTCCCCCAGCGTTTATGCATATAACTCAATCGCCGTCCCAAACATTTCAAGACCTTAAACGTTCAAATATATTGATTTTTCCGGCCTGTAAAAATCAAAACACAAAATAAGCACGAGTGAAATCGTGAAAAAAGCTCATTACGTGGAAGAACGGTATGGGACCCAATATCCAAATAGCAAGTGTCATCTGCTCGCCATAACAAACATAATAATTTTTCATACAGGGCTTGAAACCATCACGAATAATTGAAAATTGATGAGAAGAAGAAAGAAGAAAAAACTTAGCCAATTATTGTACAGTGATTTATTATTCCTTATAACCTTTGCTCCAATGCTGCAGATGATGATGTCATCTGCAAAAGTCATCAATGTAATCCGTGAAGTTCATGTTGAGTTCAACATGGCTCAAAAAGCAATAACCCCCTTGAAAATTATTTGAAATCAGGAGATTCAAATTTGAGAATTGGGACTGCAAAGAGAAAAAAGCCTTCAAAAAATATTCATCACTTTTCACTCTTCAACTCCGCATTTTTCCAAAACTACTGCTGAAAAATAGAACAGCAAAGTTGAAGAGCGGAATGACTTCAAAAAGTAGGCTTCAGGTGTCAAGGTTAAGATGGAATAGGCGAAGCTCATTCTCTCGGATGTTGGTAGAAGACATTACAATATTTAATGCAGTCTTAAAAAATATTTTTATCACCAGCATCATCGGGAAGAAGCACCTCTTAGAAACATTATTAAAAAATTATACTACTCCGACTGTTTATTACGATCAAAATGCAGATTCGTTCTATCTGCTTAAATGGGATCGGAATAAATTTTGCATAATATCTAGTATTATTAAAGTGCTTTCGAGTTGAAATGTTGTTAGCACCCTCTAAACTTTTCGGCGAAGCACGTGAAGTTTGTAATGAAGAAATTCGCGGATTTCATGTCCGTAAAGGATAGCGAAAACTTTATAATTAATTTCGAGAAAAGAGAGTTCGTGGTGATGACATCGTAACAGCTTTTTGACCGCGGTCGACACAGGTTTTACCAATTCGTAAACGTGATAATTTGAAAGAAAATTTTTGATGTTTTTGCATGAAAGTCACAATGTAGGTACTTCAGTTTCAATTGTTGTTTACCGTACGTTCACGTTTCAGTGAACACTCAAAGTGTAAACACTTGCAAGTGTTAGGTATATGACTATCGAGAATCAATTGAAGTCACTGAAGATTCAAAGGTTCCAAGCGGCTTTTCTAATGACCGTGAGTTGAGACAAAGTTTTTCCCAAAGTTCACCTTCCCTACGGCTTAAGGCCGTCTCCGGCATCCCGTTCCTAATCCAATTAACCGCGCTTCAAACTGATGCTTGGATTAATCCAACCTGTTGCCCATAATTGAACGTTAAAGCTTCAGTAAATTCGTTACAGTAGAACCATTCCGCTAATTAAGAACGGATGTTTTTAGCGCCATGTTGGTGATCTAAAGAGAGAGTCTACTACAGTACTACCTCAGAACTAGTTGGTGATACACCTGGCTCGAAAATGGCACTGTTTAAGCTGTAACTGGAAAATTGTAAATGTCTTTATTCACCCACATCACAGGGGATAATGAACTTTTGATAGGCTTAAGAGTAGCACTAATTTTGACAAATGGTGCCGGCGACGATTCTGCTGACCAAATAGTTTGAAACGAAGATGAATAAACAATAATTGTACAGGAATGCAGTATCTAATTTCTAGCATATTCATAGAGGAATAATAATCCAATCTGCACATAATATTCGTCTCAATTCTTCTAAACGTCGTAACGATGACGCAGCAGAGTAACCTCTTCAATTACGGGCATTTAATTAAATAATTACCAAGCTTTCCGAGCATTTACCTATTTATTTTGCCAAAGTCTTAAATTTAAATAATCATACCTAACATTTTTCATAATCAATTAGGTAGTATAATCCGTTCTCAATTTCTATCCTATTTTCTGTACTTTCTAACCTTATATACTCTCTTAGTCATTCAAAATTCACCCCTAGTGAATCGGCCACCGTATCGTCCTATCATAAACTCACTGACATTATAACATAGGTACTCAAAAACGCGCAAAAAAAAAAAAAAAAAAAAAAAAAAATTGGGCGGAATTTTTTGAATACAATGCAGTTGATTTTTTTCGACTAAGTTTCCGCATCAAGTCCTTTGTAGTAGCTCGACATTGATGAGCGGACGCAAAATTGTTACCGTCGACCTAGAGCTAGTTCGAGCAATTAACCTCTTATTCATTCTTTTTCGAGACACGAAAGTTTTAATTCGTTCAGCTTAATGGAATATTTTCCCTTCCTTCTCAGTAAATAACGCTTATTCAAAAATTCACGCTTACATAACGGTTAGCGGAGCAATATTCTTCTTCGTTAGCCTTGGCCATCCGCTTGAAAGTCCTCGGAACGTTCTTTTAAAACTCATCAAAAATTAACTCACTTCTCCAGCTTCTTCAGCGTTTATGCATTGAAATTGAATTGTAAAATCTTTCCTGGCCCTTCGCCGAGCTCATGGTTTCCTAAGAACAGTCAAAATGAGGTTACCACTGTCGTACGTAAAAGTGGACCATGGTGCTGACATTATATTACTAAGGGTCATAAGCACACAGTAAGGGCTTTTTTGAAGGTGAGGGTACTAATTGCGTCGCGATGTGGAATCTCCCGTATTCTAGAGTCGCCTTTAGGTCTCCAATCGGTTCATGTCCGAGAGGAAAATGAAACTCGAGAGGATTCATCTAGCCCCCACTGGACTTAGTAGAGGTCTGATATCTGTGGCAGAATATCCGAGTTCTCTAAGAGAATAGAACCTCGCTCTCGTTTCGACACAAAAGACGAACAATGCAACAACGACCCTCCAAGATTTATGATGGAATCGTATCGAGGTATACTACCCATTCTATACAATTACGGACTAGTTCTTCGTTATCTCGTTAAATCAATATTGCACTTTCATCTCCGACTTGCACTGTAGTCTGTGATTTCATTTTTTCAGCAAAGATCCATCTGCGCGCATAAACTTTTTATTCGCTTCCAAGTTCGTTTTGTTTCTGAAAATGACCACACCTTTACGTAGAAATGCGCTTACTGTCGCTGGGGTGCATTTTTATTGTGTTCACGCAAGAATCCCCATCCAAACTACTCGAAAATATTAAATTTATGTTTTATGGTGTTTAATTCTAAGAAAATGTATTCGATAGATACTATGAAACATGAAATCCGTTGAGGAGAGTGCAGATTTGTGTTAATGGGCAATTACAGTTAATTGTTAAATAAGGAAGCGAAATCTGCATTATTATACTCTTTCGAATAGAACTTCGTATCATGCTGATGATGTGGAAGAAAAATTCCTATTACTGGGATACGGAAACAATGACGGGTAATGGGGAATGATATCTGTGCCACGAGCTGACGCGAGATGCCTTTTTTCAATCGTTTGAACGTGGCCAACGATCAATGGCGGAGCAAATCAAGTTTGACTTACGACCTTTTTGCGAGCGCTTGAATTTCAACTGTCGGGGATGGATTGGTAGCTGTGAATGTGTTAATCCCTATTGTTGCGGGCCACGTATAAAGCAAGTTGCGAGTTATTTGAAATTGAGAAGTTGGTGAATGGAACAAAACCCTTACGGCATTTTGACATTCTATCTCGCACTGACAAGCATTAAATCAATTTTAATCAAGATATGTGCCAATGGAGAGTTTTAGTGCATGCGAGTTCTTTTAAAACTTGAACGTGGTACCTAGTTTTGGTTACTTTTTAATATCATATACGTCTCTAATGTCTCGACAATCCGCCATTCACTAGGCGGAAAGAAACTTATCACTCAACAATGTAATCAAAACGCCAACGTCCATGTTTCAATAAAACACGCAATGTACAAAAACTCTCTAATGTTGAAAAAAAAAATCGTTTATGAAACACATTTAAGAAAATGTTAGTCCAAAAAGTTTTTTTTTCTAAATTTTTACTTCCATGTTTACGTAGTAAATGGAAGTATTGAGATCGTCTGAAAAGTCGAATTCGGAACCGAGGTCCTGATGGAAGAAATTTTCATAGTAGTATACTCAGAAACACTTTCTGAACAAGTGTCTGTGTGTCTGTGTGTCTGTGTGTCTGTGTGTCTGTGTGTCTGTGTGTCTGTGTGTCCGTCTGTCTGTGGTCACAAACTGACATAAATCGCCATATCTCCCTGAAAAATGGATGAAACCTTATGAAATTTTAAGGGAATGTTCTCCCAGTGATTCTGCAAAATTAGAGTTTTCCGAATTTTGGATTACACACAGTACTTCCGAGATATAAGCGTTCAAAGTTTTTTCTGTTTCGATTTTTACAGGCTACGAGAGTCAATATTTTTCTACGTTTGAGGGCTTGAAATGTCGGTTATGGCAAGCAGAAAACACGAGATTTTTTGTATAGTGGGTCACATACAATGCCTCCACGTTATGAGCGTTTTTCACGATTTCACTAGTGCATGTTTTGTATTTTGATTTTTACAGGCCGCAAAACTCAATGTATTTGAACGTTCAAGGTCTTAAAATGATGGGGTCGGCGATTGAATGATGCCTGATTTTTATCAAATGGGTCACATGCAGTACTTCCGCGTTATTGGCACATTTGCTACATTTTGATTTTTATAGACCACAAAAATGAAGATATTTGAACGCTGGAGGACTTAAAATGTTTCTATATGACAGTTGAATATCGCTTGATTTTTATTATTGGGGTCACATGCAGTACCTCCTCGTAAAACACATTTTCAGTTGTTTAATTTGTATTTTTTGGGTTTCTTTGCTTTAAATATGACCAACTTTGACCTCGTTCACAAAACTTGTTTTGCATAGTTTGTATAACACACAGTACTTCCGCATTACGCCTTTTTTTAACTTTTGAGATTTAATAGACCGCAAGAGTGAATATACATTAGACTTTGAATTTTCTATATGACAGCTGAATATTGCTTGATTTTTATTATTGGGGTCACCTGCAGTACTTCCTCGTAAAACCATTTTCAGTTATTTTATTAAGCGTTATTGTACTTTTAGGGTCTCTTTGCTATAAATATGACCAACTTTGAACTCGTTCACAAAACTTGTTTTGTATAGTTTGGGTAACACACAGTACTTCCTCTTAATGAAATTTTTTGGCTTTTGATACTAATTATAAACCGAAAGAGTGAATACTTTAGACCTCAAATTTTTTATATGATAGCTGAATATCGCTTGATTTTTATTATCAGGGTCACATGCAGTATTTCCTCGTAAAACGATTTTCAGTTATTTTATTAAGCGTTATTGTACTTTTGGGTCTCTTTGCTTTAAATATGACCAACTTTGACCTCGTTCACAAAACTTGTTTTGCATGGTTTGGGTAACACACAGTACTTCCGCTTCATGCCGTTTATTGACTTTTGAGAGTAATTATAAACCGCAAGAGTGAATGTACTTTAGACTTCAATTTTTCTACATGACAGCTGAATAATTATATTGCTCGATTTTTATTATCAGCGTCACATGCAGTACTTCCTAGGTAAAACGCATTTTCTGTTATTGGACTTTTTGGGGCTGTTTGCTGTATATTTGACCAGCTCTGACCACGTTTACAGAACTTGTTTTGTATAGTTTGGATAACACACAGTAATTCCGCCGCATGCCGTTCTTTTGCTTAAGAGATTTTTATAGACCGGAAGAGTGAATATATATGAAGGCTGGGAGACTTAACATTTTTGTATATGAAAGCTTCATATTGCTTGAGTTTTAATTTCCGGGTCACATGCAGTACTTCCTCGTAAAACGTATTTTCAGTTATTTTATTCCAGCCTTATAGTACTTTTGGGTCTATTTGCTCTATATACGACCAACTTTGACCAAGTTCACAAAACTTGTTTTGTATAGTTGGGATAACACACAGTACTTCCGCCTTATGCTATTTTTTTGCTTTAGAGATTTTTATATGCTGCAAGAGTGAATATACTTTAGACTTTGAATTTTTCTTTATGGCAGTTGAATATTGCTTGATTTTTATTATCGGGGTCACATGCAGCTGCATTACTTCCTCGTAAAACGCATTTTCAGTTATTTCATTCGAGCGCTTTTGTAACTTTCGCGTCTCTTTGCTTTAAATATGACCAACTTCGACAATGTTCAAAATCCTTGTTTTGATCACACACCGTACTTCCGCCTTACGCAGTTTACGCTGTTGAGCTTTTTACAGGCTGCAAAAATCAATATATTTGACGCTAGAGGTATTTAACATTGTAATGGCGAGTGAAAGACGCATACCATACTATACCATGGTTATAACTGTTACCGATTCAAACATGGAAGTACTGTGTGATCTATGCACACCACTGGTTTTTTTAGTTTGCTTACTTTCTATAAAGTTATGATGAATGTCCTTACCATAGAATATACCGTAATACCTTTTTCATAAAAGGGAGCCGGTGCTACTAACGCTAACAAAAAGGTGGTATAGGTGGAAACATTTCCGCTGAATGTGCTAGTGGGTTTTAAGGCTTACCTCCTTTCATTAAGACCCATGGAACATGATTCCACCTCATACGCTTACACTAGAAACCATTTGCTTGGGAATAAAGAGCCAAACTTGAAACTCAATCCCTATTTGAACATGTGTGATAGTGATGGAATAGCTTTACGCTACAAGTAGACACACAGTAATTTTCTACTACTTACTAAAAATAGGTTTTGAAATTGAATAACGTTCCTTTTTAATATCCAAGAACTGTGCCACAATCTCGAAGGATTGGATCTATCAATTCGCGGCAGCTTTTTCCGAGTTAGATCCCTATTTAAATCCCTATTTACTCGAACCTATTTCGGCGGAGCCGAAGAAAAAGAGAAATTAAACCTGATTTCCACACGCATTTCTTCTATCTTGCTAGACTCTTTTCATGAAAAGAAGAAAACTTTTTCATAATCAAAATTGAAATTCGATGCAAAGAGTCGGAATTCGAACTGAATGCATTTAATTACGAAGTTCGATAGCAGTCACTCAATTATTGAGATCAAACTCAACTACTCATGTCATGGCTTAATGAATGTTGAATTGGCTACAAATCTACGGAAGTTAACTCGAACCAGATGGCAATAATTATCCTACAAATTTGCTCAGTTTTGTAGAAGGTTATATTGACAAGTAAAATAATATGATGTCTAAGTTTAAATGACTTCTGTACGTCGAAAAGTGGAAAATCGTTATAAAAATAGTGTTACTTAATATTAAAAAATAAAAAAGCTAAAAACACGGAGCTTCTGAACAGCAGCTGCTAACACGCGTTTACCTACAACTCCGAGAAAGCAATCGTTGTTCATAAAACTGAACAACAGCACTATGGATGTTATTATTTCGTGCGAAAACAACAATCGTATAGAATTTGACGAGAACACGGTGTAGCTGGTTGTTTGCTTTGTACGTTACCTCTCCCGTTAACGATTCGATAAGCAACAAACTGTGGACCCGCGCTTTTTCACGGTTGATGACTTGCAGGGTAAGGCAGCTGAGAGCTTGTGATTCGAACCTGTAATATATGTTTGCCAACCAATGGCGACGAGAAAACGTCGGTAAACATTTACACGACTACCTCCTTGAATACCAAACGTCCTGTACTCGAGGTTCGCCTTGTTTGCTTCTATTCACTAGTTATGCTATGAGCTTCGCACGCCGCAATTTCTCGAGCTATGATGAATAAGCGTCAATGATCCGCTGAAAGCGAGAATACTCTGAATATACAGCTAATGGGGGCCCTGCTTTGTAGGCATTTAAAAATTATAATAAAACATATGCTAATAAAATGCTTACATAAAGTTTCGAACCGTTAGCCTAATGTGGAAATCGTATGGAAAACGTAAATACCTTGATCTAAATACCTACATAAATTGATACCTACATCGAACGCTTTTCTCTAACGTTTGTTTCGACTTTATAGCAGCACAAAAAAATGCTAAGTTGATCACTGAATTGTTTGTAATATACATTTATGAATGACCTTAAATCCCAGTTTTCGGGATAGTTACTGGAGAGGTAAATATATAAAACTTTGTAGTTAAATCAGGGCTTCCGAACGAATAGTGAACGATTTTTGTGGGATGGAAAATGCGGAAGTTACTCTTCTTTAGCAACGACTGGTAGTAAGCGGAAATCATCACTAATTTTTCTAACGCTTTTTCGTAACACCTTTCAAGTTATTGTGCCATATCGAAGACTTAAAATTGTCAAAAATACGAAGTTCGTCTATCTTTCATAATGAGGCATAGGTAGTTTTCAAAATCCGTTCAAGCTAAAAGGTGATACTAATTGGGCTAATTTCGTAACGTTTCGTAACCTAATAATAATTAGGTAGGTATGTACATAGACGGTGATTTTATCATAACCGAAAGCTGGATTGCTCGAAATTATTATCGACAGAAGCGATTGTGAGGTGCTGTAATTAAGCTATTGCTGCTTCGCGGTGTTGATTACACCATTAGCAGTCTAATAGTTGCATAGACAAGCTAATCAGTTTCGGTGCATTCGATCAAATTTAACAATATGCCAATTAGATGGATTTAATTGACCTCCAATGTTATAGTTCAGATTTGAAAATACATTGTTACCATCTTTGTGTTTTCATTGTTGCATAATGTGCCCAAGTGTGAGGTAGAGGGATGGAAACCAGTGAGGAACTCATTATCCAATTCTTCATTATTTTGCCGAGCTCTCTTGCCCATTCTGACATCTTCAGGGTGTTGAACACCAATAGTATGGTATGTTACGGTGAAAAAATCTGACGCTGATTTTTAAAGTTAGGTTGGTATAGTAAAAGTTATATCACCGGATAAAGTGATATTTAAACAAGTTAACCCTGCTTATTTTGGTACACAGGCCAGCAGAGTAAATGGAGTATTTTCGAGTTTTCTTGAGCTTCCTTCGAAACTTGATACCATCAACAATTACAATAATAATCATCATCAGTTTCATCATCCTCCTATATGTTCCTATGCTGAATCAAGATATGACAATTTTATTAGAAGAAATTAACTGCTAATGGTAATAAAATTGTTTACTATTAGTTATATCATCCAGCTAGGGCACTCAAACACCACTCAATGAGATGTGCAGTTCTAACGCTAGCGTTATCGAATCTGAGTGACCCAACAGGGTTTCTAAGATACAGTAATAATTACAATCAGCATCTCCGAATTTGACGGCTTTGCGTACCTCATTTTCATACCCAGTATTTCAAGTGTCATACGTATGTAACCTTCAATAGTTCAAATGATAAAGTTGACTGATCAGTTCATTCAAAAGCTGTGAATACCACTGATAACAGAAAGGACTACGACACGTATAGCAATGGCATAAATTACAGAAACATATTGGCCTAATCTTTGAAGGCCCTAGGATGACTTCCGGCGGATCACACTTCATATCATTTAAGCCCTACAGTTGAGCCCTATGCATATTCAAGACGCAAGGGTCAGAAACGCGAAACTGAATAGCAATGAGAAGGGTCGAACCAGCCGTTGGCAAATGCGTGGAAAAACTCGCGTATACCACTCTGGCGAATGAAATGTGAGAAATTTCACCGTCGAGGTATGAAATGGCATGTTGAAGCACGGAACGAAATATTGGTCTAAGCGAAAACCTTTTGTATGAAATTGCCCGTTTCGCAAACTCCATGCATGAATGATTCCTCTGTTAAAATATATTTTACACTGGTCGGTGGTTTCCTATGAATTAAACTCTTTACAGTAGATAGAAACTCTTTCATGCAGATAGTGGTTTCATCAACGTATATGTCACGAAAATTTATGAGATCATTTGTGTATACATGAATAATAAGAATAACGAAGAAATTATCTGAAATATCTCAAGTGAGTTTGCTGAATTTAGCTCTAATAATGGGTTTACTTGATGATTCCATATGGTTATGAAAAAGGGATCGAATAATTTCGGCTTAGACTGAATAACCAAAATTATTTTTCTCATCCTAAGAGTAATTTCTATTGAGGGCACTGTAACATCCAGCTTGAAAAACCTATGATATGACAAATAAATGCAAATCGCGTGAGCGTTTTTAATTTTTTTTTTAACGATATTGTTGAATAAAGGTGATTATAGGAGAGGAGGTTAATTTTGGCTGCAAACTGTGGACCTATTAGAAACGTGAACCCACGCTGGAGGGATCGCTTCAACTTGTAGAAAAAGCTGGCACTCTGAGTAGAAAGTAACATTTAAATGTCCATAACAGTCTCGAGATGTTTCCCATACTGCTTTCAAAATGTTACTAATACAGTTTAAACTTCCAAAGTGATAACTTTTCCACGTCCGTTGCCATACTTCCTTGCTATGAGGTACCCGAAGGAAAGGTGCTGCCCTGTGGATGCACGAATGACAAAAATCTATACCGAATACAATTATAAAGACGGAGGAAACCCCAGCAAATTAGCCCCCCCCCCCCACCTGACAACGCAACAACCTACAGAAAATTTTCGTTAAAATTCCCCTTCCTCAGTTGACCTTAAAAAAAAAAAAAAAATCAATTTCTGATTAATATGGGAAAAGTACATTCAAAGCCTATCAATGATCCATTTTAAAACTAGGATCGCCTCAATGCTGGATAGTCACATATCTGGAGCTTATTCTTGATCTAAAGAGGTCGTCGCGTACAATCCTGAGTAACCTCCGATGAGATTTCCTCATAAGTAAATCTGCTTTCAACGGAGAAGCTCCCTCAACTCGTGCCTTCATTGATAATTCATGAAAAGGCCGCGTGGAGTGGTCGGATTATGGTTCTATTACGTCAGAATCGCACCGAAACGCGCACTTTAAGGCCTATAAGCTGACTCCGGGTGCTCGCATGATATGGCAAGAACGGATTCCCAAAGCTGGACGTTTTCTGCATTCCTGAAACCTTGTTTACCTTCTTGCATAATTAACGCAAGTAAACCAAAGCCATTTTGCTCTTAGATTTAGCGGACCTCTTTCGCGTAAACCGTTGGCAATGGTGTTCTCCTACTCAACTACCCAGTAAGTTGTTAAGTTTCGAAAAGTGAAGGACCCAGTAGCAAAAAAGCCTTAACAACGACTGGGAAACTACGTGAATGATACAATGATATAATGAAAACAGGAATTCGCCCTCCTCAGACTGGTGGAAGTATTAAGTCCGCTGAATTAACGACGCAGCAACGGTAGAACGAATAATTTCTATCTGATTTCACATTCCGATGGCGTTCTGAAGACAAAGACAGACGTAGTACAACAAAGGGCTTTCCTTTTTGCCTAATTTAATTTCATCACCCTCCAAAGTTTACCAAGTTTCTATCTTCACCAGGAACATCTGAGAAGATGAAACAATTGAGAGGACATCTGGGAACTCTTGAAAAGTCACTGGTGATATGAGTGAATATTCTTCAATGAACCTTTACTTCCATGTTTACGTAGAGGTCAGTCTCAAAATGTTATTCGTGGCAAACAGATGACGTTAGACTCTCATCTTTGGCACACAAGCCGTACTTCCATGTTACGCGCTTTTTTCGTGAGTACACGTTCTACTGGCTGCAAAAATCAATATATTTGAATGCATTTTAAATGCTTATGACGTCTGGTGAATAACGCCTCTTTCAGATTCAAGGCTGGTTTATATTCTTGGATGCCCTTGCTCTATAAACGATTCCATTTTACAAAACTTGGCTTGTACGTATATCGTTAGGCTCAGATATTGCACTTCCGAATTATTAATCTAATTATTGCGTTTTTCAATTTTTGTGTCTTTTTCAATAACAGTACCTAACTGTTATTGTTGTAGTCTACTAACGTATTGCGTCCTTAGTATGATTTTATTGATTTTATAATTGGTTATAAATGTTTGTGATTCAAAGAGTTGGATATAAGTTATGTTCATAGGAACCGCTGAATTGTAAGGCCTTCAGCCAAGACGCTGACTGAGCATCCTAAGGTTATATATACAGGGCGCTGCGCGCCCAGCCTTCAGTCTCCTTTGCAGTATCTTCCCAGTCAAATCCGTTTGGAACTTAGCAGTTGTAAATAAGTTTGTGGAAATAAAAGGGATCTTTTTTAAAAAACGGTTTCCTCCACTTCCAAACCTAACTGGCGCAGCCTAGAGAGAACGATCAAACTCGACAGTTTGCTATCGCTCAACCTCGCTCATCAACGCTAAGGACTGGACGAAGACGCCGACGAAGAGACTCCTCACAGCAGCAGAGAATGCTCTACCTGTGAGTTAAACATTTCAATTCGAATTTCCTATAGACGCTTGCGGGCCCTATTTGATTTTCACCGACTCCGGAAGGACCACCAGATTTCCCCGAGAGTCGTATTTCTCGCGAGGACCACCAGATCCACGAGAAATACAACCAACAGTTTTATACTCCGGAAGGACCACCAGAATTCCCCGTGAGTTTTACCTCTCGTAAGGATCACCCGATCCACGAGAAAAATATTTTTTATTCTTTACTCAGGAAGGACCACCGGATTTCCCCTCGAGTTTTACTTCTCTTAAGGACCACCCGATCCACGAGAAAAATATTTCATTTTATACTCCGGAAGGACTACCAGATTTCCCCGTGAGTTCTACTTCTCAGAAAATTATTGTTTAATCTTCACTCAAGAAGGACCAGCATCAGCAAATTCTTCGAGACGAACGCCCATCCGTGCGCTTGCCTCTCATTTCTCTTATCTCTAGACGTCTCCGAGCTACGCGACGAACGAACTCGAGAACTTTTCATCTCTTTACACTAAGACCTTACTTTCATTTTCTTAGATTTAATTCAACTCCTATTATTTCCACTCTTAACCATTATTCTCATTATTAATATTACCACTGTTTGTAATTATCTTTTTTCAGCAGTTCTTTCATAAAATTTAGGTGAACAAATATCCGTTCAATATCCCCTTTAAAACAAGTAATTAAAATCATTCAAAATTCCTAAACATTTGAAAGCGTTTGTTCATTCGCGATTAGGTAGGTTTAATATCCCTCCAACTATCCCAGAAGATCAACCTCTTCCCGGAAATCTACCTTTTCCAACAATGGACCCCCAAAACCAACAACCTACCGAGAACGTTTCCCTGATCCAGCACCAACAAGCCCAGATCAACCAATTACAACAAATGGTTCAAGAAATGCTTGTCCGACAAGTAGTTCATGACCCAAACCGTAGTAACCCGCCGACCAATGTGCCGCATCTAAAACGGGAACATTTAGAGTTAATCCCAGTGTTTGATGGAACCCCAGAAACTTTGCACGAGTTCCTATCAACCACCCAAAAACTATTCGATCGATTCTACAATGAAACAGACCCCGAAGACTTTCAAAATTACATGCTCCTCTCGGGCATAAAGTCAAAAATTCATCCTCCAGCTTCGAGCCAAGTCTTTGCAACAAACCTGACGTCTTACCATGAAATTAGGGACGCATTGCTAAGGACATATACGGATAGGAGAGATGACTTGACCCTAGTCATCGAACTTGTAGGTATGAAGCAGCTAGAAGGTGAAACTCCCTTCAAATTTCACGAAAAAATTCAAAAGTGCTTGAATTTGATTATAGCATACTTACAAAACCACCAAGACACTAATTCAAGGGTCCTAATAGAAAATTACCAGAGGCTCGCACTCCGATGTTTTCTATTACACCTTAAAGAACCCTTAGGAAGTATACTGCGTACCCGTCAACCACCAGATTTAGGTACTGCCCTATCATGGTTGACGAACGACTATCAAATTTTGGTAACTAATCGGGGTAAACCAACCCAAACCCCTCCAACTTCTTCTCAATTTAGGAAACCCACTCAACCTTCATTCTACCCTAATAATTCCCAATCAAACTATAGACCCCCGGGGCAACCAAATTTCAAACCATTCAATAATTTCAAATTTCAACAAAGTCCGAAAACTTCAAATGTGCAAAATATGCAAAGTAATAAATCACCTCCCGTAAACCATCAAAAACCACCTTTTAACCAAAACGCTCAAAAATTCTCGAAACCATACAATCCACCTCCTCGAGCCGCAAGTGCACAAGCCGTTCCGATGTCTTGGCGCACTTCTAACCCAAACTTCAACAATTTGGAAGGAGGGATAAATGAAGATTATCAAGACCCGAATAATCACTATCCCGAATCCGAAGAAGTTCAATATGAACAAAATTTGGATGTCCCCGAACAAACTCAAAATTACGATCCTTTTTTAGAGGACCCGGGCCTCGCCCCAGAGTCCCCAGATTTGAATTGATGAACATGGAAAAGAAAAATGTGAGTGAATTACCGTTCATAGAATTTCCCTACTATAACCTAAAAATTCTAATCGATACTGGAAGCACAAAAAGTTACATCAATCCAAAAATTGCAGAAAAATTCTTTTCAGGAAAATTTGTTAGAGAAGAGTTCGTAGTGAAAACAGCCCACGGTTGTTCCAAGTGCGAATTCACCACCTTTGTTCCTTGCGGAGACCTATTCAAAGCCAGGAACCTTAACTTAAAATTTAACGTGTTCGAATTTCATAAAAAATTTGATCTACTTTTGGGATTAGATAACCTGAAAATTATCAAAGCATCCATTGACCTAGAAGATAACCTTCTGAAAACCCCCAAAATTAATATTCCACTTCTTTACCTCTCATCCCAATTAGAAAACATCAATCTCGTAGAAGCTAGGACCATTCAGCAAATTAAAATAAAAGTCAAGGGTGTAGAAAATGGTGAAGCTATCCTCCCTTATACTAGGATTGACAATCTCGAAATCCCGGAAAGTTTAATTTCAGTAAAGAACCACGAAAGCTATGTCAAAATTCTGAATCCAACAGAAACTGATAGAAAAATCGCCCAAGTTCACCCGATCATTGTTGAAGAGTTAGGCGACCTACTGAATCATGAAGATTTTGAAAATTTAAACAACTATGTTTCCGAAAACTTCAATTTTAAATTTGATATTTCCAAATTAAGATTAGACCACATGAATGAGGAAGAAAAATCCGGAATTACTAAATTGGTGTCCAAATATCCCGACATTTTTCACATGGAAAATCAACCCCTATCTTTCACAAATAAAGTCAAACACACAATTAGAACCACAGACGAAATTCCAATTTACACGAGAAATTATCGATTTCCCGAGATCTATCGGAAAGAAGTTGACCGACAGATTGAAGAAATGTTAGACCAAGGGATTGTCCAACACAGCGAAAGTCCTTGGAACGCCCCAATTTGGATCGTACCCAAACGAGCTGACGCTAGTGGCCTTTCAAAATTTCGTATCGTCATTGATTACCGAAAACTTAATGAGAAGACAATAGAAGATAAATACCCTCTCCCCCAAATTTCAGACCTGCTAGACAAGCTCGGTCGATGTCAATACTTTAGTATAATCGACCTAAAATCTGGATTCCACCAAATTGAAATGGATCCCAATAGCATAGAAAAAACTGCCTTCAGCACACCAAACTATCATTTAGAATTCACTCGGATGCCTTTTGGGTTGAAAAATTCCCCTTCGACTTTCCAACGTCTGATGGACAACATCCTGCGTGGAATCTCGAATGAATTCTGTTGCGTCTACTTAGACGATATTATAATCTTTTCCTCATCTTTAGCTGAACACTTTATTCGACTGGAAGAAGTCTTCAAACGAATACGAAACGCAAACTTGAAAATTCAGTTGGACAAGACCGAATTCTTACGCAAAGAAATCGCGTACCTCGGTCATGTCATTACACCTGACGGAGTTCGACCAAACCCCGAAAAAATAACCGCCATAATGAATTATCCTATCCCCAAGACTAGCAAGGAAATAAAATCCTTTTTAGGACTCCTGGGATATTATAGGAAATTTATCAGGGACTTCGCGAAAATCACGAAACCACTTACAACCCGTTTGAAAAAAGGATGTAAAATAAATACAACTGACAAAGACTATGTAGAATGTTTTGAAACGTGTAAACTCCTCCTGACAAATGACCCAATACTTCAGTACCCAGACTTTACAAAACAGTTTCATTTGACCACAGACGCTAGCAATGTGGCAATCGGAGCTGTATTGAGCCAAATTTCTAATGGAGCCGACCTCCCTATAGCTTTTGCAAGTCGAACCCTTAATGATAACGAACGTCGACTTTCGACAATCGAAAGAGAACTTCTCGCTATCGTTTGGAGTGTACAATACTTTCGACCTTATCTGTACGGAAGAAAATTTAAAATATTTTCCGATCATCGACCCCTCCAGTGGTTAGCCTCAATCAAAGAGCCTAGCTCTAAACTTTTCAAGTGGCGCACAAAACTAGCTGCTTACGATTTTGACATTGAATACAAAAAAGGTTCCCTCAACGTTAATGCTGACGCTCTCTCGAGAGTCGAAATACTGAATAATAATGATGACGTAGACAACCCTTCATCCGACCTAAATTCCGTGATAGACGACTTTTTTGCAACTTGTACCCCAGGCACTATTCAAAAAATCACTGACCTACATGATGACTGTTCGATTATAGCTAATGCAGACCCAGACGAAGACTTTGAAAAAATCTCCCAAGTAGAAAAAGATACAGAATCCGTCTCCGATGGAACTGTACATTCTGACGTTTTAGGATACGCCCTAGTTAGTATCCCCATTCGAGACGAACCAATCAATAACTGTAATTTCCAAATTATTATAGAAACAACCAAACTACCTGTAGAGACCCCTGTGAAAATTGAGAAAATATTTGGAACTAAAACCCGACTAACTGTGAAACTCTGTATCTCGAGCTTAGAACGAGAAATAGTCAAATTTGTCAAAGAATACGTTACTCCCAAAATTAAATATGGACTCTACTTTACAGAAGATATTTATGAGGACTTTGCCAAAATTACGACGAAATATTTCACATTCTCCGAAATTAGTATGACCAAGTACACCAAACTGCTACTAGACATATTTGACGTGACAGAAAGGAAAAACCTAGTAAAAGACTATCACGAAGGGACCACTAACCATAGAGGAGTTGTAGAGACATACGAACATATAAAGAGAACTCACTATTGGCCCAATATGAAAGAGACTATACAACGTTACATCAATAATTGTGAAATTTGTGTTAGATGCAAATACGACAGAAAACCTTTGAAAGTAAAATACAATGTAACACCGACCGCTTCACGGCCTTTAGAGACCATTCACGTAGACACGATCACTCTTGATGGATCAAAATTCCTAACTATCATCGACGCATTTTCGCGTTTTGCTCAAGCGTACCCCGTAAAATCAAATAACGCGGTAGAAATAGTAAAAGCCTTAGTAACCCACTTCTCCCATCACGGAATCCCCTTGAACTTAGTGGCCGATAATGGCACAGAATTCCAAAATTCTCTAGTTAGAGAACTTGCATTACTTCACAAAATCAACTTACACTATACCTCCTCTCAACACCCCGAATCTCAAGGCATCATCGAACGATTTCATTCCACACTCATAGAACACATTAGGACTCTAAAAGAACGGGACGAATTTAAAAAGGAAAGTATCCAAAGCAAAGTTACACACTCTATTCTAGCCTACAACAACTCAATACACTCCACGACTAAACTCGAACCTTTTGATCTTTTGTACGGACACGCCAACAGAAAAACCTTTTTCGACCTAGACGTAGATCAAATTCTAGCTAACGACTATCTGACCCGTCACAAAGAAAAAATGAAAGCCCTATACTCTCAAATGAAAGACAAACTTCATACCTCGAAAGAAAAATTGATCGAAAAAAAGAATAAAGATAGGGAAGACTTACCAGAAATACCTCCAGAAATTTACGTGAAAACCGTTCAGAAACAGTCAAAAACGAAACCCAAGTATAACAAGGAAACGATCAAAACAATAGACAAAGAACTTAAAACGGCACTGATCGTACCGCGACACCATAACACAAAAGAAAAAATCCACCTGTCAAACGTACGTAGACCCAAAAAGTTCTCGGAAGCAACTATTAACGCATGGGACGAAACTTTAGATAAATCGGAAATTTTAACCCAAAAATTTGGACTAAAAATGACTAGAGAAGATCTATGCACTTTGAAAATAGGGAATTGGCTAAATGACAACGTAATCAATTTCTACATGGAATTGATTGATCAGAGGAATAGACTAAATGAAAAGTTACCAGTTACCTTCTGTTTCAATACGTTCTTATATGTTTCTCTCATAGCAGGAGGCTACGACCGAGTCAAAAACTATACCAGAAAAACGGACATATTTGAAAAGGATATAATATTCATTCCAATCTTCAAATCCAATCACTGGCGACTGATAGTGGTTCATGTTAAATTACTTGAAGTTGAATACTTAGACTCTTTAAGTGGAGACGGAACTGACATACTTAACGAAGTTAAAACCTATCTTAGTGAAGAGCATAAACACAAAAAGGGAATCCCCTTGGATACTTCCAATTGGTTATTTCACCAAAGAACCGATATTCCGAAACAACAAAATTCTGATGACTGTGGAGTTTTCCTCTGTCAATACGCTAAAGCATTAGCTTCAGCGGGCAATATTGATTTTCAACCTCCCCAAATTCCTGATTTCAGAAAACTAATGTGTGAGGAAATTTTAAAGAACGAATTATTTTAACTATTTTGGCCATCCCAACTAATTCCGCTTCTATTTCACCTGTTCCAGTATAATCTCCGCCATATTTGGCTCTCTACTTGCAACTGACGGACTCAAATTAGACAACATAACAACTAACCTAGGACTTATGCCAATTGAGCTGGGACCAGCCAGGAAAACCACGTTCTATCATACTATCACCCATTACTATCAAACCAACGGTCTGCTAAACCAAATAGAGGCTATTCGCCAACACTACAATGATATATTACAGATAATTAATACTGACACCGAGGTTAGAAAAGCCGTTCACATCAGGACCAAGTTGTTAGATCACATGCTCTCGATGCTAGACGAAAAATTAAGAGGGTCAACCCTGCCAAAACGTAATCGCCGCGGTTTAATCGATGGACTTGGATCAGCAATCAAGTTCATAACAGGAAATCTTGACTCCACGGATAAAGAAAAGTACGATACGATTTTGGAACAAATTCAAACCAGACAGGACTCTTTATCGGAACAAATAAAACACCATTACTCGATAAATTACTCTTTAGTCAGTCAACTAAATTCTACAATAGATTCGATAAATTACAATCACGACACATTAGCACGTGAAATTGAACGTCTTAAAGATATTTCCTCACTCCAATCTCACACTCGCCAAGTAGAAACTGCATTAGAAAACAATCAGATCGTATTACAACTAGTGATCGATGTGATTCAGGATATAGACAACTCAGTTACCTTTTGCAAATTAGGAAAAATTCACCCAAGCATAATCAAACCTCAGACACTACTTGACAGTTTACGACAACTGTCAACATTCTACGGTAACAAATTACCCCAATTTTCTAGTGACTCTCTGTGGGAACTTCAAACTCATATTAAGGTAAATTGCTACATCGGTGAAAACGAAATAGTCTACTTTCTCGATGTACCAATCTTAGACTCTGATACGTACAACCTGATCCTCCTACAGTCAGTACCCTCTCTTCATTCCAACACCTTTACCGCTATTTTACCATCAGCTCGATATGCTTTAAAATCTAAATCGTCCACTGCACTTACTTTCCTTAATAGTGAATGCGAACCCGGCTCGCATTATTTCTTGTGCCCCAACAGCCTAGAGCTGATCAACGAATATAATTGTGAACGTGATATCCTTCTAGAAGGAGTAAACAACCGTTGTGACCTTTTAAAACTAGAAATAGACGAAAATCATATAGAGTATTTGACAGAAGCAAAACGATTCGTTTTAATTTTCCCCCAGGAAGGTAAATTAAAAATCTCCTCAAATGGAAACATCGAGTTCCAGAATCTCCGAGGGATTTACCTTCTCGAACCTGATTCTAGTACTGTCCAGTACAAAGGGCAAACACTGATTGCTCCAACGACTAACGTATCATACAACCCAATAATAACATTTTACCCCAGTTCGCTTCAGAACTTGAACCGAGAGCCATCTGCCTCAATCAAGTTAAAATCTCTCAACCACCTATCGTTACCAACCCATTCGTTCACTCCTACACAAAATCCCATGATCCAAATCATCAAACCAAGTATTTGGACCATTGTACTGTATTGCATCCTAATATTTGCTACCATTTACATCCTCATCCAATACCGGAAAAGTAGAAAAACCTTTCCTATTAGTTCAGTACAGAACCCATAATCCAACAGTCTAGATCGAAATCGCTAGCTAAGTAGTTATTCCTCTAGGTAAGGAGTACTTCCCTTATTACGATTGTATCCCCATTTAACCACATCGTTTACCGCCAACTTATTGTCGCGCTGTGGCTTGTAGCCTAGTAACTACTTTCCTTATTGTATAATTTTATGGGATTATATTATTATTATTTAAGTATTGAACTTTGTAACCAAACGGACTTATGTTTCATTTTATTGTTTGTATAACTTAGAACATTTGTTCCCCAAAATTTTATCTTAGGGGGGACGAGTTATGTTCATAGGAACCGCTGAATTGTAAGGCCTTCAGCCAAGACGCTGACTGAGCATCCTAAGGTTATATATACAGGGCGCTGCGCGCCCAGCCTTCAGTCTCCTTTGCAGTATCTTCCCAGTCAAATCCGTTTGGAACTTAGCAGTTGTAAATAAGTTTGTGGAAATAAAAGGGATCTTTTTTAAAAAACGGTTTCCTCCACTTCCAAACCTAACTTATATATATTTATTTTCTAATTCGTTGGCATTGAAGAAGGAAGTTGTCCATTCGTAATCTCAAATATTACGTTCATAACTCAGGAGCCAAAAAAGTTAAATGTATTTTCGACACTCTTGCCGTATTTTATAACGCTAAGCAGTTGAGTTGTTTCGAGCTGACGTGGCGTGCGTCCCAAGAATTCCTGGCGCAATCAATTATGGGTTGAGAGGGGTCGCCTATTAGCGACAGACTGGCTTAAGTGGAAAATGCGCCGCCCAAACGGGATTATGATCAATAATGACTACCGAATTGTAGCTAAGGGGAGTTACTTCATTATGGTTCAAAGACAGCGGGTGTTTGTGGCTTGTTTTCATTGCTGAGGCTGTAAATTATCAATAATCATGATTCGCGCGACCTAATAATCATCATGTTAGGATTCACCCTGCTTCCTTGACTGTAAGGGGTTATCAAGTGAGTTGACGGAACGAATAGCACATGGCAAAGGACTATATTTAAAAACATTTGAATTAAATTCGTGTAATATTTCAAAAGGGCAATCTGTTAGCTTGTTTTAACCATTATATGGGATAAAAAAATTATCTGAACGCCTCAAAGACAGTTAATGAACTATTTCTTAATGAACAATAGCGCTGTGAGCGAGGTGTGCGTCGGTTATACAGGATTTCGAGCTTTAAACAACTCGTCGGATCCAATAGCCCCAATAATTAGGGAAATACTGAGGTGGCTTGAGCCATTAGAGTGGATATAGGAGGAGAGGACAGGGGACTGGTCCAGCTAACTGCAATTTATTGATGATTGATCTGCGGATCAGCACCTGCAGTGATGCACCTCGCCACAGCTCACATCCAGATCGTTCGTTATACAACAATAATTGGTCTGAGCGATGAGGTCCTCCTGCATTGCTCCACTGAAGTTATTAAACCTAATCAACCGACTAATTGACTGGGATTGAAAAACCCCATAATTGTTCGATTTGAAATTCGTCTCGTCAAAAAGAAGCCTTCAGTTGATATATTAAAGCAGCTAATAGAAATGTTCATGGGCATTTTTTCATATTGATGTTTTATAAAAGTTTTCTTTCTTTTATAGTCAAGAAAAAACAACGTAAAAACACCATGCGTTCCAAAACTTGTCTTCAGACTTCTTTCAAAAACTTTTAAAACTGAGATTTCTTTTCAGATATGGTCAGTAGAAGGTAAAATTCTGTATGCGTATTTTTCGAGGTGTTAAAGTTCCCAGTACAGAACCTAATTAAATTCCTTATTAGAGTCCGGATTATAAAGAAGGTTGCCGACAGAAAATTAATTAACTTTCCAGAGCAACCTCTAATTACTGACGTGCTATTCTTAAATCGCGTGCTTTGTGTATCATTCATACTCAAAGGAATTCATCATAAACAGCAAGCTCAGCTCGGTCTCAAATTACACAGATTAGATTTCCCTATATTTTTGAAATTTGTCACGGTCACTGAAGTAAGGCGAAATTATACAAACATATAATTCATGTTCCTCGTTCCAGATTGGATTTAAACGCAGCTTAGATTTCACCCTATCGTGTAGAGAAAACTTTTCTGTTGCTGATGAGTTTCCTCTATCTCGCATAAAAAAGTCGTTGTTTGTATTTTATGACGAATGGTCACATTTTCCACAACAAATGTTCGCATGGCTGTGCTTCCATCCCCGTGTGGAAAATTCTCGCACAGTCTTCCAAGCTAGTTTAAAATCGTTTAGCTAGCCTTTTATCTTAGATTTAAACCTTGCAAAGAAAATCGCTGGTAAAACTGAGTTTGGATGGCTAACAAAAAAGGGAAATTGTTCTCCAGTCATAATAGTATTGTATTCCAATGATCATGTTTCGCTCTCAGATTGGTTATGTTTTAATAAAGTTACTTCGATTCAATGTCGAATCGGGACTGGCCAATTTGCTAAGTTTAAATTTGGTGCCTTGGGTATCTGGGAGGCGAAACTATATCATACTGGTCAAAAAAAGAAGTAATCTGATGGTTCATTTAGTTCATAGGCGCTCGGTTCAATTATAGAGATAGTGGTTTACCCCTGCAAATTTCATTATATATATGATTATCGATTGCCTCTGTGTATGTCGACAAGGAAGCTATGTCGGCCACTTGGCCACATCAACTCGAGATGATAAACGAAGGCGCTTTCTTAGTTTACTCATCATTATTAAATGATTCATTCATAACGGTGGTCTATTTTTCGAGGAGCTAGAGTAAAGAATAAAAATGGAATTATATTGAGGTAATCATTTCTCAACCTTAAGCTACCTGACGGTTATTGTCTCAACGTAGAAAAAACTGTAAGATCGATCGTTGAAACTAGAGGGATAAACGCTCGAGGATAGTAGACTTGTCCTGTTGCTTCGTCGGCATTCGTGGAAAAGGATGGCTTCGCGTTACGGGACGGAGATCTCGCATTCCTTCCTCGCACCGCGAACTGAGATGGAGGTAGAGTGTCACCACGCGGAAAAAGGAAAGCTACTGCAGCTTTGTTGTTTTGGAACCACGTTTTCTCAATTCCTCTTTACGCCTTGCACAATACATCAACCAGTCACCGGAAGAGGAAAAAGAGCAACTTGACAAACAACTCCTAGATCGCTTTTACCAAAAAAAGGGGGAAAAAAACTTGTGGAACTTGAAGGAATTTTTCAGAAGCAATTTAATTATTTCGCGGTAATTGTGTACATAAATAAAGCTGAATAACTAAATTTACCATGAGAAATATGATTACCGATAAGAAAATACTTCACCATAATTTGTTTAAGATTTATAGATGTATTCATGGTAGAAATGAATCATTTTTAGTACGATAGGAACTTAAATGATGTACAAGGCGTGTATGCTTAACCAGTTTTGAAACAAATTATCAGGCGTAATTACTCACAAGGAGGAAAATAGTTACCTCGGGGAAAAGGTGAAAAACGTTGATGATGTAGCCTTCATGGTTTACCGCACTACCAATAATGATTGTGTTAGGGGTACAGCGGTGAAAGGGAAAAGAAGGGATGTATTAGAATAAATCAGCTAGCCTTTCTGGTCCTAGGCGGCCTCGGTTGAATTCACTGCTTTGAAAAGGGTGTCCTATCGAAAAGAGCGGCCATTTGACGTCTTCCATTTGTCACGTTCTGTCTGTATGATTAAAAAAAGTTTGTGATTACAGCTTCGTCACTAAGGATACGCCAATCTTTGAGTTTATTCAAACCTGTTAGTCACCGCCGAATCGTTTTGAACAGAATGTTTGAAAACCGTTTGCTGTAGTAATATTGGTACTCGTCTGTTTTCGATCCAACGAAATAGCAGTTTTTGCTGATTTTGGAAGCACAAAAATAGCAATGAACTCCTCGTATAAAATCACAGGATAGGTATAACTGGATGGGGAAATAGGTATTTTCTTAAGTTTTATTGAAAACCTGTCTCGTCATTATCACTTTTTTTTGTGAGCCACACTATCAAGCACAGCGAAAAGGCGAGGCAAGGCTCAAGTCTGAGAATCAGAAATTCTAGCCCTTTGTCGAACAGCCTAGTAACGACCAATATTCTCGGAATCGCTACGTGGGAACCAGGGAAAAATCAGTCGCTAAAAATATGAAAAGCTGAAGCACAAAAAGATGAGCAAACTTGGTGTTCTTCTTGGTTGAGTCGTCGCATCTCTCATCGTACTGGGTTGGTGAGGGGGAGAAGAACCAGGCGACTTGTTCTCCGATTTTTTATTTACTGGCCGAGTACTTTCGCCCCTTCGGGCATCCTCAGGGCGATGTGGAACCATAGGTTACCACAGCCTCTGTGGTAACTCTGGTAACCTCTGTGGTTTATTTACTGGCTGTGGTAACCTATGGTTCCACATCGCCCTGAGGATGCCCGAAGGGGCGAAAGTACTCGGCCAGTAAATAAAAAATCGGAGAACAAGTCGCCTGGTTCTTCTCCCCCTCACCAACCCAGTACGAAACTTGGTGTTGCGAATATTCACATAAAACCATGTTTGCCTTCGCTGAATTGCGCTGCAATCTGGTCTCATTTTATTGCGTTTCCACCAGAAAAGATGATTTTTTTAGCATCACCTTAGCGAATGATATTTTCTTGGTCTATCAGCTGATTTATGATTACACCTAATTGAGAAAACCAATGATTTTCTCCTAAAAAATTCAATTTTTCGGTTTAATACGAAGTAATGTGTATAACATTAGTGGCATGTATTTTTTCTATCATGATGTTCCATCCGAGGTATCTCAGTTTGCTTTATTTATTTTATTTTAATACAAGGACATAGACCAGTAAATAGCTGATCTTGTGTTGAAGATAACCAAATATAATGGGGGTTTATTGCTTCCACTATTTACGGTTACACAAAAGACCTAGTTCGAGCGGATAATGCTCTTGCGGCAGCGAGCTATAGGAAAAGCAAAGAGGAAACCGAGACCCTCAACTTTGTTCGTAGTTGGTGAACTTTTGGGAACTGTTTGTTTGCCTCGAACCTCTTGGGGAGTTCGCTGATTCGAAATACCTGTTACAGCTGGGAAAGGAAACATTGGAGGTCGATTTGCGCACGAACTAAAGAGCCAAGACATTGGAAAACGATACGGCTTGTTGTGAGATTCACACAAATAGTCAAGACTTCGGTGTTCAAAGGAGTTGGTCGACGTATTATGTTTCAAAATTAATTGCTGTAATTCATTTCGGCGATTTTGTATTTTTCTCGTGTTTATCTTAGCAATCTTAATATTCACGTGTAATTAATAGCTTGCCTTTAGTTGTACGCCAATCTGATGTCAGTGCTACTATAGAACTTTTCGAACTTCACGCATGTCTGTGGCTGAAAAAAATGTCTCCTCTATTGACGACTCTGTATATGTAATTCGATTCTTGATGCAAATGAGAAGTGAGTACAGAGCTAGCGTTGGAAGTTTATTCTCCCTTGGCGATGTTTTGAATGTAAGCTTTTCCATATGCAAAGGTTTTGCTGTATCGCTTTTGTGTCCCGGAATGGAACGAGTTCTCCAACGCTGAAAGTCAACCGAACGTTTCGGACACTACTATGCGCGCTATCCATTCTGAATGCGCTGATTTCACGTGTATAGGTACAGCGTCGATGGAATAGTTTTCACCTATGAAAGATTCAGAAAATCGTCGTCCGTATCTGTGAATATTTGTTAGAACTGTCGTCTGGATACTGCGGTTGGCCCATCGAGACAATTACAAGCTTGTTGAATGGCCATTAAATATTTTTGGTAGAAAATGCCCTCCTTCCTGCAACAGACTCCAGCCATTGTTCGAAGGGACAATTGAACCAGTGACACATCTATTATTCCCAGCTAATCAATATCAATATATCCAGCAAACAGCATGGCAGTCCACCTGGTTGGTTCGACAAATTTATCTCGAGGCCGGTTTTGTAGAGCTGTCCAAAATAGGACACCACTTCCTCGGTTTACGCTTGTTGTGCGTAAATAATTGAAAATGTCAACGTGACAATGTGCACAATAAGTGTCTAATATTTTTACTTTATCTCATTTTTTTTATTACTTCGCTTCAATAATGATCAATGACGAAAGGAGAACACCCATTTGTGATAGTAATTATTCTGAACATTTTTTGTAAATGTTCCCACCGAACAACTGATTGGTAACTATGGGGTAACTTTTAAATTGAAATTTTTTTTTCGCCTAAGCTGAATAGAATGCTTGACGAGCATTCAAACGAGTATAGGACTATTTTTATATCTTCAAGAACTATTAAGTTACCTATAACCCTCATGCCAAATTTCTGAAAACCTCAAATATTTGAGCTATCGACCCCACGATGGTTTCATTCGATTCAGCGTCTTTAAAATTGACACCACACACACCTTTCTTCGGAAAACATTCGAAAATAAGAATTTTCTCCCCCTCAAAACTCCCAAAAATACCCCTAAAATTGAGCTAGCAATGTGTTTCAAGAATTGGGCCGTTGTGAGACCGACATTGATATTTTTTTGAAAATTTCAAGAATGTAGCTATTATTGTTTGGTCGGAAAAATTTTGTCAGCGTACGGCGGAAGGACAGAATTTTTTTAAATTGGACATTTGAATTCTACATGCTTTGAAACGTAAAACAACAAAATATTTTGAGGGGAGGTTAGAAAATTTTCTTTCTTGAGCGATTACAATGGTTTATTATTGAACAATAAACCAATACTATCGAATAATAAACCAAAATGAAAACTGAGATCTTCGTATGTGTGAAATTAAATTTAAAAATTCTGTTCAGTTTGGAAATTACATTAGGTACTTCAACGATATGGATTTACGTTTCTTACTGACTCTTATCGAAAATCGTACTGCTGAACAAGTACCACAGGTGGAGTGATGTTATCGTTTCCTCTGAGTTATGAAGTTAACCTCTAGACACGCAAAGGTCGCTATGTGGTTGGGGAGACTTATGCAAAAAAGCGGGAAAAAAACTCTTTATAACGAATGTCAGTTTTTATAGGTGAGAGATCGCAGAGGTTTTAGGTCAAGCTTCAAGTTTATCACTCCAAGCACGCCTTGCACAGTTTTCTTACCTTAGGTTCACCCGGGTGCCGTCACTGTTTCATGACTTCCAGTCGACGTCGGGCTTTCCTTCTCGACGGTTCGTTAAATTTCTAGAGCTGCTAAAATTTTGCCTTTCTCATTTGCATCTATTCAGTGAGTTTTAATTCATTGTTAACCGAAGGACTCAGAGATAACATTCAAACCTGGTAAATAGAGGAAGGTAGGTGTTAAAACACTCATAACAATTAAACACCATGGCATTTAAATGTAGGTATTGATGAATGTGAAAAAAGCTTGTCAAGACGCCATGTAAAAATTGACAATAACAGGGAGATAATGATATCTCAGCGCTGAATCAAGTAATGGTGCCACAGCCAAATCCAACGGTTACAATTCACAGCAACTTTGGATTTTTATTAAATAAGTTGAAAATATTACCTGATTTGATTCAGCCATGGATAGCAACAAACAGAGCTCGTTAAATGCCTAGTTCGATTTTTTTTTTTTTAATCCTGACGAAATTGTTTGGTTGAGGGGCAAACGAATGGGATTGCCCAGTTCCCCAATTCTTTCATATCTTGCAGACTAATTTGAACACTATAAATCGAGTTCATTAATTATGGTTTTAGAATATTTGACAAACTACAAATGAATAGAGGATGCTCACCTTGTATCCAAAATAACTTGTTCATTTTACAATTTTTGCTGCTGTAGTCGTATGACGATTTTGCACAGTAGATTTAATATTGCTGTGGAAGATTCGTTTTTGTATAGCTGAAAGAGCAACTTTAGTCGTGTAGCACGGGCAGTTTAATATTTCAAACGGATATCTCAATATTTGAATGTGCTCCATCTCTATCTCTACTCCAGGCTCAGATGGGAATACTGTAATAGGTTTCTCCGTGGGAATACTTGCGTAAGCTCTTGTTCCCTGAATTCTCGAAAATATTTTATGTTTGAATCTGGGAGCCAAGGTAGCGTCGTATTCAGACCGACGGGTTGGTTTTGATTTGTTAGCCGAAAGATATATAAAAGTTTTTTATAGCAAGTTTAAGGGACTTTTGAGTTTCGAGTTTTCATTGAATTTTCGTTTTTACTTCCATCGTGATCACCGATGTATGATTTTTTGCTGGTTGTCAAGAATATCTAATGATAAACTGAAAGGTGAAATATATAAGGAAATTGTATGTGAGAGTATCCATATTTTTCATCTAAAAGGAAGTGATGACATCGCGCCTCTCACGAATATTTCACTCTGGTGTGCACCATTTTGTCGCGGGTACTGAGCTCATCAAGAGAGGAGTATATATAGGAAAGAGTAGTGAGGGCATTACGATGATGGACACTTCACGATGTGACCTAAATATGAGATGATGCGGAGCATGTAAGTTAAGTTTCAAATTTTAAGCAACCGTATATGTAAGAGCTGTATAGAGGGCCATTTCTAAAGTGGAAAATTTCAGCTTCGGACGTACATTTTGTATATCGGTTAAATGGTAGCTGCTGTACTACAATGTATTCAATGACAGGTGAAAAATTACGCCAATTTATTTGAGGTCGAAGAAACCGACAGAAACAACATTACTGAATTTTAGTTGAGTGAAAACTAATGAAGATGTCCCCATTTCTGAGTGTTAACTGGGCGCAAGCGCCAGATAACCGAATCCAACGATTGCTTTGCCATAGTGCCATGGTTTACATTATATTTACAATACAAGATAAGAAAATTTGTAACGTAAAATTATATTACAGGAACGAAAACGTTTCAACATACCTGTAAAGCTGGTACCCGAAGGCAGCCGACCTTTGGCGCGTATTTTTAGGGACTGATGCTCACCAGATGATTGCCATTGTAATAGGACATTAATATCGTGTCACATTAAACCGATTAAATACTCTTTGAGATTATTGTTTCTTGAGCAAATTTAATCTACCTTCGCATTGGTGGTGAACCAGCTAAACTAATTTTACCGTCTACGAGTATAGGAACGAGATTGAATCTGATTAGCCGAACGTATTAACGTGCCTCATTACATTATCGCCCTTTACATGGGCTTCTCTCGAGCAACTTGAGTGAAATTGACAACGCCACCGTCACTTGCCTTATCGCTTCCTTTGCGGACAACCTTCCCCTGTCGGGTCTGGCAGACATTGATAGACTATCTTCAAATCTTGAATCTTCTCAAAAGCATCCACTTAGCCTTGTTGTATCAGAAGGGTTTCATACCCACCTGTAGCTTATTTGAGTATAATTAAACTTGATATAGCAGAAAGCTGGAAAGTTGACGAAAACAAGCGACACAATTTAGTACGTAAATTCAAATGGGATCACAGTATCTTACGGCGTAATATCAATCATTTCAAGGCTCAATAGCCACTGATCTATCTATTTTTGACAATATGGTTTTATTATCACCGACATCAGAAGTCTATTTTCCTAAAAAATGCTTGATAAGCTATGAAGAATTGAGACCTCGTATCTCCATTTTGCCTACTTTAAATTTAAGGAGAGCAAAAACGGTGCATATTTCTTAATAATATTTCTAAATTGCAGGGTACGAGGTATCAAAAATTGAAATTCTGAGCCGAAATTATTCGAAAATCGACCGAATGAGCGCTAAAATCGGTAAAAATCTTGGAAATTGCTTGATAGAAACCATAATCTCATTTTCGTCAAAAATGGAGATACAAAGTCTCAATTCTTCACCGTCGAGTATAGTAACGATTGGATACTATTTGGATTCAAAGATTTAGAATATAGGAAGATCCTGCTTGGTTTAGAAACGATTTAGCTGAGGTCCATCTCTGTAGAAACGCTTTAAGTGAGTTAGCGTATAGGAGAGATATATTTCCCTTAAGTAAGACAAAATAATTTGAATAATTATATATCCCTAATAAATTATCTCTCAGAAAACGGCTCCTAAGAACATTCCGACTTCAAACAAGTAAACTGATCTTGTAAATACGTGTACGAATTGTACGAAGTTCAAACTATACTGCGATAGACTAGATTATTATATTTGCTGAGAAAGGGTTGCTGATAAAGTTTGTAAGCTAGAAGGTGAGAGGTTCATAAAATCGCCGAAGTTCCGCACTTACTCGTATACTTCCTATGTAACTCTTCCTTACGATGATAGTCTTCGCCTCCTGCTGGGTTTACAGATAGGTAAAGCCTTTCAACCAATATTCTACTCGTTGAGGAGGATATGAAGATGAAAAAGCTTTTAGGCAACAGTAACCTTTTTTCAACATCCAGGATTAACAAAGAAAGTATAAGCATTAGGATACACGTTCGGGTGCGTTTTCATCTTTGTCGGATTAGACTGAGCAATTAATCCCTAACTATTTCTATACGCATTTGCATGTCCGAATAACGTCCGCAACATTATTGGAAAGGTTTAGTGCATTTCATGGTTTTTGAAAACTTAAACGTAAGAGTTTTGGTTACATTGTTATATCATACGTTTCTTATTGTTACGGCTGGATGACGTATCGTGGGGACCATTAGAGACATATTTATGTAAGCAAGACCTAAAGTTGTCTTGTCTTGTTTTCAAAAAACAAGAAATAATGCATTAAAACTCTCTACTATCGAATACTGATACTAAAAGCTGCTAAATTGGCGCCATTTTACAGCTCCTTATAAATACTAATTCGCAGTAAAGTTGGCTAGACATAGTATCAGAAGTCTGTTGAATGTACAAGGAATAAGATAAAGTTTTCAGGTAGCGTCTTCCTTCAAACATGAGAAGCCGTTCGTTAACTAAGACCCGAGTTCTGCCTAGTCTTTTCATGAACTTGGTTTCATGTTACAGACAAAGTTGAGAACGTTCAGCTCCTGACACTCACGTTCCCACATGGCTAGATGAGAATTAATCAAATTAAGACCCCATCGCGTGTCATGGTTGATATGGGATAAATATTGTAGCAAACAATTCTCGAATTTTCAAGTTTTCCGTACGAAGTATTTTCAAGCTCAAACAACATTACTCAATTTTCTCAAAATTTTAGGTATTGTGTATTAGTGGTAAGTTTTTGTAGGCATGGGTATTGTCTTCATTGTCGATAAAGCTATTTTGTTAGTTTTCAAATAGAATGAAGGATTTTAAAAATTTATTTATTATTTAATTTTATTACTTCTTAAAGCACTTTTGCCATAGGGCTCTGCAGCGATTTCAGTTTTATGTTTATTTTGCCGTATTGATTAAATTAATTGCCAAAACAGCTGGGGTTCTTCTCACTTTCTAGTTCAAAAGTTAGTGCAAACTTTCTACTCTCGAGTCACAACTGTCGCAAACATCTTTTTTCTCGCTCTCCACGCACAGCACTAAAAAGAAGAAAGGAACGTGTGTTAGCTTTTTCCAATTTTCTCTCGCTCGAACGTATTCAAACGCTGCGTGACCTAAATGGTCCAACCGCTCAGCTTTCTGAACCTGAAGAATACAAAACAAAGCCTAGAAAAAAGCCCGCTTACGCGTAGAAAATTTTCTGCATCAACGTATAATATTTCTCTTTGGAATTTTCAATGAGCAATCTAATTGGTCATTCATTTATATTTTAGAGAATCGAATTAGCCCTGACGGAAAACAGCACTATAGATTATGTGCCAAAAAAGAGCGTCGTTTTTCTTGAGAAAGCTATTTGAGCAGGGATTAGGAGACTGTGGAACGCTTCCCACTCGGAGTTTATTCGTAAAAATTTAATCAACTCACAGCCTACAGGATGTCGTATCCTGCCGAGGAGAGAAAATAATCGGACTTGACTCGAAATTACTATTTCATATGTTGCGTATGCGTAGAACTTTCGTACGCGTAGAATAGCGCAGGACAGAATGGCAAGTTTCAAAACTTGAAGGTACCTAAAAACACGACAGATGATGAGGATCAACAGTAGATGAAAGGAAAGGGCGGGAGATGCAAAAATTGGATAGTAAATGGAAAGCGATAAATTGAAAAATAAAGTGAGGCGAGTTCGCTTCTCAGAACGTATCCTAAATATACCCACAGAGAGCAAAAGATGATGATATAGGATACATTATCGATATCATTATAGATACAAGGACTCAAATGCTGGTACTTGGTCCAGTTTGTATAGCTATAGGGTTGTATTTCTCTTGAATGGAAAATCCTTTTAACGAGTATGAGAATGTATCGCTTGGTGGCTACTCGAGTAAAGTTGAGGATGCCACTATTGGCTAAAGGTCAAAGGCGACCGAGAGTGGAAATTTATAGGTGGAAGGAGTTCCCATTAGCGGCTCGTTACTGCCGGGGCAACACCCGCCGCTTACTTGCCCACCAGAAAATTCCCAGGCTCCTTACATTGCGGAATTACCTTATTCGCACACACCCGCGAAGCTTTCATCTATCAATCCTTTCCTTGATTACTCAAGAACTAGGTAATATTCTCAATTCGAAAGACACTTTCGGTACAACACTGAAATCGTTTCTGGGAGGAAATGTGAAAGGTGAATATTTTATAGATACACAAAAAATTCGTATTTTCGATTAGACACGTGCAGTTCTTCCACGATACAATTACTTATTTAGGATTTTTTTTTGCTCAGGTCCCAAAAAGAATACTATTTATCTTCACTGGATAAACTGAGAAGGTTTTCGTTTTTGGGTAGTCGCTTCATGTCTTCTTGGTTTTGAAGTTTGCGGGGGAGAAAAATTGGGCAACTCGTTCTCCATTTTCTTTATTGCCCGCCGAGCACTTTCGCCCCTTCGGGCATCATCAGGGCTTTGTAGCACCATTGGTAGCTACGGCCCCAATAGCTACGGGCCGTAGCTACCAATGGTGCTACAAAGCCCTGATGATGCCCGAAGGGGCGAAAGTGCTTGGCGGGCAATAAAGAAAATGGAGAACGAGTTGCCCAATTTTTCTCCCCCGCAAACTTCAAAACCTGAGAAGATTTGGCTTGCAAAGTTTGAAATACATTCCATACTGATGTCCTCCCACAACTCGCTAATAAAAGACGTTTTATATCATTCCTATTTTGAGGAACTAAATTTTTTACATTTGAAATAAATTTACTTACTCCTCTCATTTCCACTATCAACTATCTCATGTTTTTCCGATCAAAGCATTTTTGAAATTATAATCTAAAAATTGGATGATATTTTTGTTACAGGAGTCACCCATGCAAGTCGGATCTTGGAAGAAAAGGGAGAACTCATAATCGTCGACGAGGTAAACTTTGATCTCTTTCGGAAATATGTATAAATGGGTGGGGAAAAAGGAAATTCAAGTTTTAATGTACGATTTAGTTTTCGTTGGGGATTGCCTCGTTTGTATGAAAGATCCTCATTAATCCCCCATCCCGGTCAAATTATTATTTGAAGGCCTCATAAATAAATTCGCAAAAATAAGGTTATTTGCACTCACAATTGCCGCTGTGTAATGAAGGTTCGCACCAAATTTGAAAATGTTGCGAGGCCCCGATGAAGACTCCGAGATCTGTATTTGAGCTTTTAAATTTTGTTTGCCCTCGGTAGATTTTTTGTGTTACTCAATAGAAAAGCTGGCCTTAGGTTGTTGGTTCGCACAGCATTAATTTACGATGCCAGTTTGCATAGCTGATATTATGATCAACTTATTGTTGCCCCTTTCGTAAAACTGGACTTTCCTCCGATTGAATCAGTCACCATACTTACCTGGCTCTTCGTCGACTTTGAGTAAAACGCTGCAACTACTTATACTGCCAATGATTGCACTATTGCCTACTATTTGCTTGAACGCTTTTGAATTTGCTTGAATCCCTTGTATTTGCTTGAATAATTTGCTTTGGAATATGCCACGCGATTGGTTAAAAATCGGTAGGTTGGTGGGAAACTAGTATTTCTAATAAATACCAGTTGCCCAGTAACACGGCGAGTCCTAAGTAAACCTGTTAAAATTCATGGAAAAACTCAATGTGCAGAACAAACGTCTAAAATATCTTGAGAATTGAGCACTGTCCAAATTATTTTAGATGAATATTTTGTGACCGTAGCACTACTTAAATTTTCCTCTGTGTAGTGGTAGCGACGGATGGAAAGAATTAATTTTATTTGATATCCATATTTTACTTGCACACCAACATCAAACTTTGGAAACGGTCGAAAAAAGTCATTTCTGAATAATTAACTTAAATTGGCTTCGATCAGTGGGATTGTATTTTCCAAGAATGATAAGAACGATGGAAAAATAAACTTACGCTTCTCAGAAAAAGGTGGCGCCTTTGAATATTTCAAATTCATGTAATATACGCAGCATAATTAATTTTGTAGTAATTTTGTGGTAAACTCTTTTTCCAGACCTACGATTGGCAAGTCAGTCACAAAATTCAAAGCCAAGAACAGCTGCAGATCGAATTGTACGCGCACAATAAATACCTCAGTGATAAACTTATCGGCTCTTACTGCCTCATCCTTCAATCGCTCGTTCATGAGAAGAAGCTCTCCATTTCGGACTCTCTCCTCGACCAGTCCCACCGTCCTCTTCCGGTGAGTTTGAAGTAGTTCAGTAAATTATTACCATAATCTATATTTAATTTGTCGTAACTCGGTATAGTCTGTGCAGCAGCCATACTTTCGTTTCGCCATTCCTTTCATTTTCTATTTTCTATTCCCGTTCACACTTGACGGAATTCTCAATTTGGAAATTTAACTTCCATTGAAAAATAGTACTTTCATCTACTGAGTTCCGTTATAACTTTTTTAAATAAGGTTACCAACGTGGTAACATTAATGAGCTTTCGTTTGAGCGAAATTTTCCAAAGGAGACCTTATTTTCCAGTAATGATGCCTTAATAATAGCTTGTAAGAGGGAGATAAATTGCGAAAGCGAACTACAGGTCGGCCTGAGGCAACATAACAAAAGACCACTGCAACCTACCGAGGGAAACTAATGGCCCGTTCACCACGTTTTTGCAACGGAAAGGCAGAAAGGGAAAACAGTTCAGCGGTTTCACCGGAACACAGCATGAATTAGTAATTACGTCTGTGTTTTTAGAGAAAATGGTAGCTGGTTCATTTTCCAAAAAACGGGTCGCTTTAAATGAGGTTAGAGGTCTGAATGTTCACAAATAATGAAGAAAAGTTTCAAAATATTCTGGGCAAGGATGCTTATCGCTTATGCTACTAACGGGAAAATCAAATTTGGCGAAGCAAAAAGCCTCAATCTATGAAAGCTATCGGTCTAAGGATATAATTATCATTGCTATATTGACGATGGAAATTTAGGACCTCAATATTACTTTCTTTGGAACGCTGTTTACTCAGTATGGGTCGAACTTAGTCATATTTTTGATTTTATCTTTTTTAGGGCGTTCATAGATTTTTTTCTTGTAGAATACCGAAGGTTTAAAGTGGCCAAAAGTGATGGATAAACAGTTTTTTATGTGCAATGCATTTTCGTCAATGTATTTTGGATTCACAGTCAGCAGAATAAGTCGTTGCATTACCCACAGGAGCGTAAATATTTATGTCGAGTCTTGACTTCCAAGATGACAAGACCTCTCTTAAATAACATTTTCTGAGCACGACCCAGTCAACTAGCCGCGGGCCGTTGCGTCCTATACCATTTCTGTATCTCTCCCGCTAGGTTCACACGGGCTACTTTTAAAAGCACCTTCAAGGGTGTGGTATGCCGAACACTGAAAATGGCTCACCGAGTTCGGTTCTGATCGAAGTGAAATCAATGAAAAGATAGAGAAGATAGTTGCCAAGCATTTAAAAGAGTTCGCGTTCGACAACTTTAACACAACGACTCAAATCAATGGGCATAAAAGACATGTTATTATGTTTATTACGAGCCAGTGTATGAATCATCGGTTTGGATACGGATTAGAGACGGTTTCTACTATTGTTTGGGTACCTGTGTATCCCCATGCACAGACATGTTGCCCGCCCTACCATTTATGTACTCAATGAGTTGGGCTCGATGCGATGAGTCAAAATTGAAATCGGCTTGTGGTCCGATAGAATGAAACGAATATAACTAAATAAACCACTTTTACTGTTAATTTCTCAGTGAAAATTGTTCAAAACTTTACTGTGGGCTGCGCGTTAAATGTCTTGATTTTATAATTCTTCAAGAATCTGCTCCCCAAAACATTGCAGGGTGATCTACCGAATTTTTTGGAAAAAGGTTTCTCTAACGTCACAGCATATCAGATGAATGCCTTCAGTGTGAACCTTCAGTTCTGGAACGGTTGGATTGTTATATTTGTTGGATTCAAGGTTCACTGAAACCTCAAGCTGACAGAATTGTCCTTCTACGCTTCAACGGACGTTTATTCCAATCGATCGCTCGCGTGCATCCCTTTCGGAATTAATGCAACCGTTGATAGAATGTCAATGCTAGATGTTTGTCGCACCCTCAGTTCAGTTATGTCATCATTTAGAGGGGTACTAAATTCGTGTGGTACTTAGTATTCTCGTTTGGAACGCTCATTATAAATATTTCATAAGTTGCGAGGAATAAATCGAATTCGTTCTCTCTGTGAGTGGGAGTCATATCTCTTATAGTCACTCTCATTTTCCCATAACTTAGCGGTAAAGAAACCGTAGTACGCATTGTATTAGAGCGTTTAAGTGCATTTCGCGTTTTTTGAACACTTAAGTGTAGGAATTTTGGTTAATTTATTAAATCATACGTTTCTTATAGTTACCGCCAAATTGTAACCCAAACAAAATTTTTTTTTTTCTGAAAAATGATGGGCTGATATTAGTTTTTGACTATAGTTTATACCGCTAACCCGAATATACCTCGAAAAAATTCTGTATTGTTTGATAGTAAATTTAATTTTCTCAAATTGCTTCTACAGAAACAATTGTTTTTCCGTCCATGTTATCCAAATATCGTTTGTATTTAGAATGTTAACTGGCTGATTTAAGCGTTTCTTCTGTTTTTGGGTCCTCGGCTTGGTTTCCAAAAGCAGTTGCAGCAGTGTTAACGTTGTGTGCTTTGTATGAGTTTTTTGATTTTATAAACAGTAAGGCCGGTTACCGACTCAATAATGAATGTACTGGTATGGGTATTCACATCACTGGCTTTTATTGATATTATTTCAAGTGCTGTGAGAAAATTTCAAGCGCATGGCCCCATAGGAACGCCTGTTTTAGAATCAGTTAGACGTTAGACCTTCGACTTGCCGTACGAACATTTAAGAAAATGGATTTAATGAAATTGAATTGAATTTACAAAACTCATTCAACAAAATTGAGTTGAGCTGAGCTGTCTAAACTTTTTGTATGAAAGTTTTAACATCAACCACTACCACATGAAAGTAACCATTAAATGTTGAAATATTCATTTTTAGTAGTCACCCGAGGGGTTCTTTTATGTCAGAACTTTGATTAGTTTCAGTTTGAGTAGGGCGAAACAGCGCGAATTTGATTGAACCAATTAATCACCAACGTTACTCGACCGTTTGATAGAGTGTTCGGAACAGTCTCTCCATCAATCAGTAGACTCAGGTGTACACGCCGAGCTCTTTCAGTTTGGTGTTAGTTTTCGAAAAATCAATCAGAAAACCAACCACTTTTATAAAAACAGCAACTCCAGTGCTTACATTTTTACATTTACAAGGCGATAACTGATGCATCATGGAGAACAGGCCAATGAATAAGTCTCTATTTCACGACTTTTTATGATCTAAATTCTTTAAATTAAGTAACCCAGTTTCTCCATCAATTGCATACAGTGGATTTTAAGTGATCGCCTCTAGCCGCTCTAGCTCTGGCAAAAATTGTTTTAAAAAATGACAAATTCCTGTACTTTTCGTTTCAAGACTCAAGGTCTAAATCAATTATGTAAGAAAAAATGGTCTCAGGAATATAGATTTAATTAAAGGAATATAGTGTCAAATAATTTTCGTGCAGCATTTTGCTCCAACCGTTCGAGTTTTTCAAAACTAAATTTTAAAATTTTGACTTCTGATGGCACAGCTCTGCGGAGATTAAGCAATCCAATACCTGTATTCACAAAAATGTTGCTGATTTGTTTGAATACCTCTTTTCGATTCACTTTGGATATTTATGTAAAACCGATTATTTAAACAGTTAGAGCTCCCAATAGATAAAGTTCCGTGAAGCGACAATAATGTCCCCAAAACCACTTTTTTGATACATTTATAAATTTTTTAAAAACCAGTGCAAAAATAATTCGAAATTCTAAGATTTTTTTTTCAGACGGTGGCCTTAAATTCTAAGTAGTTTTTTTTCACCCAGATCCCTGGTTGTACGTTTTTATACTATGTAGATGTACGTTTTATACTATATAGATGTACGTTTTATATTATATAGATTTGTTTCGAACCGCTGAACTGCGAAATTCAGGTTATTTTATTCTCCTAGTTAAATTCTAATCTGATTTGGTAACTAAAATCAAGATTTTTTTAAGACTGATACAGTGTATGAACGTAAAGTGACCAAATTTTCTTTCCCAGCTACTCATTGCAAAAATTTATTATCTCTGCCACGTTTAACGTCATTAAGGATACCAAAAACCACTAGTTTTTCCTCTCGTGGTAATACTTTTTCGGACTGCGCCGTTTATCAACGAACGTAGAATGAATTTTCTAGATAACATTCTTTCGTTGACAGGGGAGCTCGGTTTTTAATTAGAATTAGTGACCTTCGCTTGAGTGAATTTCCACAATGCCCCGTCAGTTAGTTTGGACTCTCCCTCTTTGTTCTATACACACACAGAGAAATAGGAATCAGTCGATTTCTCGATTGGAAGAGAAGATAAAACTTGTCTACAATTTTGGGAAATTTCAAACCGAAGATAATGGTCCTAATCGGGTTTCCGGATTGATTGAAATACTCGTAAATGTATTAAGCAAAATATGGGATTGCAAGGGTTTAAAAGGAAGATTAGGAATCATAATCTTGCGCAATAGAGGGATACAATTCAGACGTTACCTGTAGACGCTATCAATAACGAAAGAAAAAATAATTATTAATTATTCTGTGGTCAATAAATTTCCATAAATTAATCACATCCATCCTCAAGGGCGAGTGAGAAAGAGATGTATACATTAACGAAAGAAGTATCCAGTTGACAACTATTTTCTATTCCTTGAAAATTTTCTTCAGCGTTTTCCGATGACTCTATTTCAGCTGGGTACGAATGAAATTACGAGAAGTTGCTTATCCTTCGCTGGAATAGAAGGTAGCTAAAAGATAGAACGTATTTCAGTCCTCTCGAGGGGTCGGTCGCCTGGAAGATTTGTCGGTCTCCAGCCTCCGGGGAATCCAAATATCACGTATAGAATCTCTTAGTAGAAGCAGTATGAAGAAGCTTAGATATTTTCTTCGTTCCCTCACCTAATCACCCTTGCATGCTAGAAATGCGGGCTTTTACCTATAATTCAATCATGGTGGAATTCCTCTCAAGGTCGGAAAACCTCAAGTCTGTACTTGATTTTCAAAAATAATATTGGTTTTCTCATATATATATATGGCACTGCCATTTTCTCCTGTTTGACACTAGTCCAAGGCTGATATTGAGGAATCATTGTCTATCAGTATTACTTACTGTGACGTGTGGTTACGGTTTTTGGGGAAAATTATTATTAGAGCTAAATACATACATTCACTCGCAGCTCTGTTCACCTTCAAAGTACGTTTCATGAGTGCAAGAATCATGATACACAGAAAATTTGGATGGACTGTCGGTGAATTCGAGAAAGAGCGAACAAAGGTTTGTTGCTACGCACGTTGAAATGCAATTTGACAATGCGATTGTTTTGCGTTTTGATTTAGTGCACGTTTAAACTATCTTGACGGGCTTTGTAGCTAGTTTGGAGAATAAATTACCAGCAGGTACAATAAATAAATAAACTGAACATGAAGCTGGTATCGAGGTAATGAAGCTATCTCTCCATCATAACTGTGCAGTCCTGCGTGGCAGTATTAATCTAGAAACTAAGATCAAAACACGTTTTTTGACATAAAGTGGAATATATCTCGAGAGCTATTATATACGCCAGACTTTTTTAATTTTTAATCGATTCTACATTAAATTTCCTCCATTTTCTTCCACAGCACTTAATCATTCCCTTTTCGCGAACGTGACGAAAAAAAATTCCAAAGTTGGAACTTCACAAGTATGAAAATCGAAAGAAATTCGAAAAATATTACTAATTGTTCGAATTTGATTGTTTTCACTTTAAATTCGAATTCTACGTCTAATTTCCTGTAAGAATCATTAGTTAATCAAATTTGGTCCGTACTGCAAGTATTTGCAACGGATTTTCAAAGTTGGAAAACATGAAACCGTGCAGAACTGAAATTAGTAAAAATTGATTGTTTTCGTCAAAATTCCGCCGTTTTGAAGTTAAATTCGGATTCAGCGTTAAATTTCCTATAAGAATAGCTTTCAAAATCGCTCAAAAACGGAACTTTAATTTTTCACCATTACCGACGCCAGCGGAGCTTGTAATTTCGGCCAGTGAAAAACTCGATTTACGGAAAATAATTTCTCAGGCTCCGTTTAAATTTTTTTCATTAAATTTTTTGCTATGAACGTATGTAAGGCGTTCAAATGAAGACTCCTGCATAATAAAACAATTGATTTGCATTTATTTTGACCCCGAAAATCACGGTTAAAGTCCAATTTTTGAGCTTTCAAAAACCGATTTTTTTGGACCACTTGCAGATTTTTCCGAGGAATAAAAAAAATCACAAAAATACATCATGGTAAGACTCAACTTTCCTGAAAATTTCAGATTTTTATCTGTATTGAAAGACGAGTAAAAAATCGTTAACTGATCGGTTGAAACAAATCGCAGGGGTACCCCCTTGGATTTTCGCGAAAAATTTTTTGAAATGGATTTTGCTCAAATTCAGCTTAATGATAGTTGATGATGTGTATATCAATAATATATGGTTCATTCTTTGTTTCTTTCGCACTAAATAGATGAAAAGAACGTTTAAAGTTGAAAAATGTGATTTTTTCGTGTATAGTCCACTATTATTGTTGAATAACGCAAAAACGGTTGAAAAATGGATAGGTACATTACATTAGGAAAATGTGGGCAATTAAATTACCTGTATTTTGATATATTCAAACATTGGAATTGACGACTTTTTGTCTGAGTTATCCCCTGTGCAATTTACAAATCTTGGAAAACTTAAAGTTGTTACGTCTAATTCTGCTACAACTTTGCTCCAGTTGAAAAACCCAATACTTTATGATACGAAGTACATTCAAACACCACCACCTAAATACCAAATTATATAAACTACTACTACCTACTATAATAACAACTATAGATTCCCACTCTCCATACACAAATAATGAACTACTAACGACTCTATCTATACCATACACTATATTATATAGTAGTGACAAGGACACTACCCCCGAATAATATTTAAGGCCCGTCGGAGGGGCTCCGCCCCTCCGCTCGCGCGCGAGCACTAGTATTTTTTGAGTATATTTGACACTCAAGCGGGCTGTGATAAACTTGCGTAAAACTTGAAAAAAAAATTTTCTTGGTGGAATTTAATTTCTTCAAAACGAGAAATAATTTGAATTCTTTTTTCCATTATTAGCATCAAATTCCCTTTCTTTTGAAATTTGTAAATGAAAAATTATTCCAACCGAGCAGTCATCTGTTCTAGCAAAGAGAGGCAAAAAAGTGAGATTTGAGTCACCAAGTTGTGGCATAAGTGCAGTCCTAAACAATGAAAACGAATTACTGAAACGTTAAACTTTTTTTGGAAGACCTTCTCAATATTCATAAAAAACGGTGAGCAACCCTGTATAATGTTACATCAACACGCGACGTTAGGACGGAAAAATAATTAAGTATGCGTTTCACGATAACAACCGACGCAAAGTTTTAATTAAAATGTTTACCGGAGGGAGCGATAAATAATATTCCAATGAGGCTGTAGTTAAATTAGAAAACTACTCATTTCAGATGAGCTCCTGCTGTCAAATACCGATGCTATGCCCGGAAGGTTAAGAAACCTGGTCGATTCCTATTGCACAATTTTATTCATTTTCAACGGAAACGAAATAGTATTTTAGTGGAGATCGTTCTAAGTATTTCCATTGAATGGTGTACCGTCTCCATTTTTGATGTATTGTTCAACAATAAACCTTTGTGACCAAAGAAATGCTAGAAAGCAAGAAATGTTATTCAAACCTTAATATGTATCAAGTTTGCTATTAACAAGAGACAAACGTTTGAAATTTTTATTTGGATTAAGTATGCAAAATATTAACGGGTGCCAAATAAAGCTTTCCTCTCATTCAAACAATCGACTTTTGGTCACGATAGCTATTTTAAGAAGTACAATATGCCTACTCGTACCAAGTTGTGAGAAGAGGGTAAAAACGTATGTGCCAGCTAAGTTATTCAGATTGTTTTACCTACTTTTTTACATGCTAAGTTGTTCAAATAATGTTTTATAATTAATGACAAATGCTCCCTGAAGAGCATAAGGACAAAAATTCACAGGAATGAACGTAAAAAATAATGAAATAAAAAAGTAATTGACTCAGTTTGGCAAATGATCATGCACAGCAAATATATTCCGAGCGAAAAAGTTAATCGAGAAATGTAAACATCATTGGGTCTGCAAACGATTGGAATGGGAATGAGTTTTTCTAAAAATCTCCTTCGCTCCAATAATCTACGATCAGTTTCTTCGTATTTTGAAAGTGTTCGTCGACTGAGGAAACATTTGTAAAACATTTTTCCAAAAACTTTTAAACTGACTAGTTTCCGCGGATGTTGAACGAACTGTTTCGAATACTTCCTCATTACCAACATTACAACTTCCAGTTTTAAGTTTTCTCTTGGTAGTTTATCAACGAAGGAACCTTAAGAGACTGTTTTAACTTATCCTGAGACTTTTACTAAAGACATCCCTTTGCCTTGACATGGAGAATATATTACAGTAGTGTCATGCCCCTACACCAACATTCCTGCCCTTGGGTTGTTCCTTTGGAGTTAGGGATGAAGGTTGTGGTCGTTGGAACGTTTCCATCCCATCACGGTCTCAGAGGTCGGTTAGTCGCCTGCTCGAGCTCGGTATGAAGAGACAACTCCAACAGACTATTCACAATACCATTTACCATTAGGTAAACGTTCGGATTTTAATTTTATCGGTTCCCAAGTTTAACACCTCAGTGTCGTGGTGGTGATATTAAAAATTTGACACAACTAAGTTAATCATCCTAGCAAGAGAATTGCAACTGAGAAATTGCCAGAGAATCGTAGAAGAGGAGAACTATCGGTATAAGAACAAAGCGGTGCAGTGGCCTGCCAAAATGAACAGTATGCGCATACATTATTATATATAACATTATTATATAACCTTAGGTGAGTGAACATTGATTCATTTACGTTTATCTTCTTCCGTGCGCGTCAAATGATCAAAAAATACAGTTGTTACTTTATGATCATATTGAGATTTGTTATTAGAAGGAAAACAAAAAACACACACATAAAATACATAACACAAAAACGACTGGCTACTTGAGCGTTTTGAACTCGTTCGTGAATATTGGTTCGAGGTATTCGATGATGAAACGCATCGAATTGAATTCTTTTCTAGCGTGGCTATACTGTCGTTTACCCTTTATTAAATTTTGCTGAGCCTCTACTCGCTTTCAGAGACTTTATATTCAAAGCCTATTCTTCGCTACCGACACAGTATTTCAATCGTATTGCCAATAATTGCCTTTTTTTATATTACAGGCTACAGTGTCATTTGATGTGTCTTTCATCGGCATGGACGGCTCGGATTGGTCACTGAATGCCGACCAGCAAATGCTGAATGATATTGAGCAGAATATCGCTAATTTCGAACGGAGCATAAGAAGAAGAGGATCGTGGAACAGTCATGAGCCGTCACCTGAACAGTCTCCCAGGTAATTGACCGAATTCATTGGAATTTGAAGTTTTAGAACTTGGTAGTTAAGAACATACCCGAATGAAAAACCGTTTGAATATGTACGTTTAAAATTTTCAAAATAACTTTTCGAATTGCAAGATGACTATTCAAAGTCACATCGATTTCACATTGATATAAAGTTACTAGAAGAGTATTTTATGAGTACTCCACCGAATATAAAACGATATTGGTAGCTTTATAATGTTCGAGTTCAACCAACAAGTGATGTTTATCAAAAATTCAAAATCATACAGAAACTGCGGAACTCAAAACTTTCAACGCCGGAAATTTTATCGTAATTTATATTGAACTATTGGTGGATTTCCACAAAAAATTATGAGTTGGAGTTAGCCTTTGACTTACCTGTACAGGCAAAGCCAACCAGCAATGTTACTAGTTAGAACCAAGGCTGTTGCTGGCCAAATGAATCGGATATTATACCAAACAGGGTTAGAGTTCTTGTCACAGGGTCCAACAACTGAACATTGAAAAAGGGAAAATATAAACTTATAACTTAATATGGTTGTAGCTGTTCTTTTAAATTTAATTAATAAATTTTAATAAAACCGGATCGCAATTTAACGGGCGTAGCGTAAAATCTCCATAACTCATGGTGCCGGTTTGTTGTTTCAAATCAGCAGTTTCTGAACCATTTTAACTTCAGTCAAAAGCTAACTTTTTCCGTAACAACTGTCACACCATCGAATAAATGTAAGGTTCACGTTTCCAGTAAAGTGACGACCCTGAAATCGAGTGTCAAAACCTTCATGCGTTTCGGACGTCATAAAAACCGGCGGAAAATGGCAGAAGCAGCGAGTAATTGTGCGGTTGATGCAATTGAACAATGCACCCCGCTTCTGCATAGTCAACAGCGAAGTTCTTCAGCGTCTTCAATATCTTCAAACGACTCCGTTACGTCACTCACGCAATCCATACCGAACACAAAACGGTACTATATCAATTAGTTTGTTTTTAAATTTTTTTTTGTCTTTTATCAGAGGTAGGGTCAACGAATTAAACGTGTTTCTTTCGCCGAAAGAAGGTTCCTAAGGGCGAAAAAATATTTTATCCGAAAGCTCGGCAAAAGAAACACGCTTAATTCGTAGACCCTACCCCTGATAGACGACTACAAAAATACATAACAAGGGTCGATCATCCATTTTTATTATATTGATATAAATCACTGCTACTATTATTTTCAAGTTATTTGATGAAGCCGTCTTGAAGAAAATAATAAGTTATTTTCAATTTTTCAACCCCTAGTCTAGTTTCTTGAACAGTCAGTGAGTCTATTAGGCATTTCCTACATGTTTAAGATTATTTGTTAAATTTATCAATAGTTACGATTGGAATTCAATATTTAAACGTTTGAAGTTTTTACATCTGAAAATGAATTTAGGATTGTTGTGCTTTTTCAACAGTAAAAGTCTATCTGGTTACTTTCTCGTAGAAAATCTAGGGCTCGCCCTTCCTTGGACTCCTCCCAAGAACACTGCTGAGCTTATGCGTCATAAATTTCCTCAGATAACCTAAGAATGTTTTGCTCACTTGATTTATTTCATGACCTACGCATGAGTTCCGGTGCAGTGAAGTAAGAACAGTTCCCCCGATGACCAAGCAGAATACAAGCGAATAGCTTAACTATTATTTGAATATTTCAATTTTTTAATATTAATCTTCTAGTTCGATCTATATTCCGTTAGTATAAATAAATCAGTACATCTGAGCACTGTTTGGTTCCTAGGATTGTGAAACAGGATGCTGCCCTGAGTGCTTGGCAGAGTGCGCTGAAATCGCAAGATTTCCAAGTGTGCATTACAATAATTGAAGCTCGCCAATTAGCCGGCCTCAACATGGACCCGGTCGTCTGCGTTCAGGTTGGCGACACGAAAAAATACACAAGCGTCAAAGAGAGCACCAACTGTCCTTATTACAACGAGGTAAATCTCCTCGTGACAACCTTATTTCATTCTACTGATTAGATAATTTTTTTAACATGTTGTTACCTGTCAATCCGATTTTCCAGTATTTTGTCTTCGACTTTCACATGCCCGCTGTTATGCTGTTCGACAAAATAATCACCTTATCTGTAAGTATAAGAACACGATTTTATGCCACACAAAACATAATTGCGAATAACCAATAATGAATTCGTTAAATTATTGCTAACTTGAATTTAGATGTTTACAGCACATGAACGATGCAACCTTTTGGTAACATGAAATTCAAATATACTTTGAACAATTCCTTGTATTTTTATTGTTTTATTTTTCCTTTTTTTGTATAATAGGCAATGTTATATAATGGATTTATGTTAAATTCGAAAGAAAATAGTTGGTTCCTCCATTTTTGGAGAAATTGAAGACGCCAAACAAGTGGATTAAAAATTCAATAACCTGTAATTTACGTAAATGAGGGGGTTATTAGATTCTTGTTTTCATTCACAAACTATCTGTACATTTTCTGCGAATCTCTTCTTTTCATTCAATTGATTAAATTTCATTACAATTTAGAAAAAAAAAATAGATAAGAAGTTGGGCTATTAATTTTATATCTAAATTTAGTCCGATGGCAAGACAAGTTATCAGAAATCGCTATTAGGTAATACGTTTGAGTAATTTAACGCAGCAACTCAACCTTGAAAGCGGATCATCTTCAAAACGTCTTAAACCACCAGAGCGGAATTAATTGGCACCCTCCGAAGTAGGTTCAGTTTAGATTGGCTCGACTTTCCCGATCTCGCGTTCCTCGGTCAATTAAGATGTAAAACGCAATCAAATCTGCTGTCATCAATAGGCGCGACTGGGGTAGAGCAGAAAATTGGAGCATAGTTGGTATGAGTTCATATGAGCGCGGAATCGAGAGAATTTTTATTAGAGTGAACAACAGAGGTAGTTATAGTAGATGTAACAATAACCTGATGTAACAATCAATGTAACAATAACCTGATGAGACCAAAAATGAAATGGCGGTGATAAAAAATAAACCTACAGCTAGTTGCTCGATATAGGACTAGTATTACTAGAACAATATGAATACCACGAATTTCGTTAACTTGGATTTATCAAACATAAAATTTTAATTAAAAAAAAAATAAGTTTCCTCCAATTTTATGATGAGAAGAAACCGAAGCGAAAACAAAGCGGTGACCTGAAAAGTGCTATACAATTTACCGCACTGGTGTGAACGGTAACTTGAGTTCTTCGGTAATGTACGAACAAATAAACAGCTTGGGATCAACGCTGATACCCTCCTCCTTGGATCCATAAGGTTACGATAGCCAGAGCTAAATTGGATTTATAAAAAAGAATTTGTTCTATCCGATGGTAACCCCATTTTATTTTTTCGGTGAAATCCGCCCCAAATCTAACGGGTGAAATTACGATGATGAAATAACGTAGTGGTGTTCATGTTAGAAACGGCAATTGATTCCTTGTACCCATGTCTCCACGGCAGTTGTTTATTTATTGATATAAAATGATATTTAAAAACTAAATCGATTTTTTTCGAAATTTTGGTTTATTATTCAATAATAAACCATTGTAATCGCCCAAGAAAAAAAATTTTATAACCCCCCCTCAAAATTTGATGTTTTACGTTTCAAGGCATGTAGAATCCGAATATCCAATAAAAAAAATTCTGTCTGTCCGCCGTACGCCGTACGCCGTACGCCGTACGCCGTACGCCGTACGCCGTACGCCGTACGCCGTACGCCGTCAACACTTTTCCGGCCAAACCATAATAGCTAAATTTTTGAAATTTTCACCAAAAATCAATCTCGGTCCTACGACGGCCCAATTCTTGAACCAACTTGCTAGCTCAATTCTAAGGGTATTTTTGGGGGGTTTTGAGGGGGAGAAAATTCATATTTTCCAAGGTTTTTCAGAAAAATGTGTACGTGGTATCAAATTATATAGATTTTTGGACGCTGAATCGAATGAGACCATCGCCGGGTCGATAGCTTTATTGGTTCTCGAGTTATCGCAGCTTTTGTGCCGAATTTGGGAGATTTTTAGAAATTTGACATGAGGGTATAACTCGAGAGTTCTTGGAGCTATAAAAATCGTTCTATACTCATTGGAATGGTCATCAAACACTCTCTCCAGCTGTACCGTTAGGCAAAAAATTTAGTTTTTAATTAGGAAATTAAGAAAAATAAAAATGATTAAAATTACAATTGTTGCTACGGATTTTTCCTCTATAGTTACCATCTGTTTTTCGGTGAGAACATTCACAAATGTTCGGAATAGTTACTATCACAAATGGATTGTCTTCATAAATCAATATTGAAGCGAAGGAATAATAAACCACTGTACAATCATTTGCAGCGTGTTTCCTCTAAAACTCCTAGTTTTGTTTTTCACTTCAATTCAATGTAGACGTATCAATAAACTTTATTTTTCCCAGCTAAAAAAATTAAGCAACTTTTATCTACAAAAGTACGACTAAAACAGCTGGAAATTGCTAATTTTCTCACTCGACCTCATTTTATCTACCGAGAATGTTTCATCAACTAAATGTCTACATAATTAGGATTTTATGGTCAAACATTTTGGCGTAAAGTCTTAAAAGTCTTAAGTTAATTTCTTTTTAAATCAGTCGAGAGAAAACGCGAGAGTTGTGGAAAATTCTAGGTCAGATAACAACGTTAGTTAAATATCTATCTAGTCAAAAAATAAAAAAATAAAATAAATAAATGCTTATTATCCTGCAGGGATTGTATTATTTCTACGCGTGAAACCAAGTAGGTACAGTATTTTTGTCGTCTAATCGCGAAAACCATGGTAAGTAGTTATTATGAGTTCGTTCTGGGTTTCTTTGAGCTATCTGTTACCGAGTATAGATTATTTTTTCAGTAATTCACAACTGTTGCATCATTCATGTGAATTTATATGTTTCATGAATTGAAGAATGAATGGGGATGGAAATGTTGTAGGTTTTGCACTCTAGGAAGTTGTTGAGAGCGGGAACAGTGGTTGGGTCGTTCAAGATTGATCTTCGCACTGTCTATGATACTGAGGGTAGATGGAATCATATTTAATAGACATATCAAATCTTTTGAACCGCATTTCTGCTTCATTGTGATAATATTTCATTGCCCTACCGCTTGCTTGCTAAATTAATCAACCGACGCACAGAATCGTAATACAATATCACATTCAACGGAAACTGTGGAAAATCAAGTCACAATTCAAACGCATGAGTTTGGTGCATTGTGGTTATTATGAAGCATTATTTGTTTGAAGATACTAAACACGAGTGCTTTGCTTCTTATAATCACGTAATATAACACATCTTAAACTCGATAGTTTCTTAATTACAAAACAAAGTATTGTGTCTAATTTTTTTTTTTCCATGAGAAAACAAATTACTAAGAGAGGGCTGCTTCTTGGCCAAGGAACGGCATGAGACATAAACATCGAGCAGAATAATTAATCCTGATTTGCGTTCTTTGGCAGACTTAACTTACAGCTCACGAAACTAGGATAAGTTGCAGAGAACAACGTTATCAAATTGCACTAGATTGCTCACTCAGTTGTCTAGTTTATTTTCTGTCAAGATTCTAACATATTCCATCATCAGCCAGCTGAGCTGCAATGTCTTTAGAAGTGAGATGATTACCCCACAGTCGCTATCATTAGTCTCCTGTAGAGTAAATAATTTTTCAACGTCAAATAATTGATTTTCGAGGCTTGAAACTCATTGTTTGAAATATCTTGCGAGCACTAAATAGTTGGCCTATAATTAGCAAGACAAGTAGGTTCGGTAACGACAGAAATGCGTTATTTCTTTCTACATCATGTACACACGCCGCACTTGAGTGTCAGTATCATTTTATAATTCTTTAAACGAAATCATATACATTAATGTATTTATTTAAATGTTGTCGCCTCGTATGTATTCTTTGTATCTTTCCACTTTTTGCCTATCAACTTTCTTTCTTCCTATCTTTGTGGTTTTGTTTTGTTTTTATTCTTACCCCGGACCGAAGGTCATGCAATCCAGGAATATATTGAGGACTGTCAAAATGTTGGGGAGTTTCAAACTTGATGTGGCCACCGTGTGGCAGCAGCCAGGTGATATTTTAATAAAATCTTCATAAAAAAAAGTAATTTTTTCTCCTTTGACAAATAAATAAATGAAGAAAAAATATATTGAGCGTTTGATAAGCTTTGTAAAAACTTAAGTAAGAAATAGATATATGAGTATAGCACAAAGCTTGATAGAGGCATTTATGAATACCTATAGCAGGCCCGTCTTTCACGCCTTTTGCTTTACAATTTCGTTTTTGTAATTTCGCCATCCAATACCTCTCATGATTTCCGAATTTACATTTTTCAATAATTTTTATTAATATTATGGGTTACCCACAATACTTTTAATTCCTCTACATAAACCCAGTAGCTCGAATTGTTGACAAAAAATATGCTCGTCAATCACCTATCCGATCTCCCCAATTCCGAATCGTTTTATGAAGGTTCAATTCTACTTGAAGTACACAAAGCTGTTATGTTGAATGCTTCCATCCAACATCTTAACAATCGCTTTACTTCTTTTAAATAAATATTTTATAAAGCTTGGAAAAAGTATCTCTTATCGCCTAGCCTAGATACTGAATGAGTTAATTACTTTCCAATAGGTTGTGGAATAGTAGATATAATAATTACTTTTTCTATACCTTTCAAGTGATATTTTTTCAATCGCTGAAATTTACTGCACCCATATAAAACGCACGTAGCCTTAATTTTATGTCTGGTTGCAGTTATCTTAAAATGCGAAGAATTTCACATTCGGCGTAAACATTTTCTTAGGTTAAAACATAAACTTTTTCCTATTCACATAATTTACGTTACAACGTTCACAAGGCAACGCTCAATCTGCATCACTTTTCATGGCTGCATCATAATATAAGAATATCCGTTCCCCGTGTCGACTCCTTTATACAAGAATTTATTGAGGTAGAAACGAGCAACTTGACCTCAGGAAGAAAAACAACGCTGGAAATAAACGCTTTGTGAAAAATTAGGATTGCTAGGTTGTTTGTGGCGGGGGTTCTTGCGCTCAAGATAATTTTACAAATGAGTATTGTTTGAAACATGCAATGAAAATCCTGACTTCGAAAATACTCGTCAATGAGGGTTGCAGATACCTTCGAATTTAGAATGACTTTTACTTCAATGGCGAATTAGGAAACAACATTGAAACACAAGGCAACCGTAAATACCTAACAAAATAATTGCTTAGTAACCAAAATCTCAAACTAAGATACCAAGTTACCAACATCTGAATTTGGCTTGCAAAAATACTACTAAAATATTGATATTAAAATTCCAAGAAGCTACTCAAAAATTGAGGATGCGACTTGGTGGAAGAATTCAGCCATTGTCAGACCAAGATTGAGTGTTAGTAAAAATCTCAAAAATTCAGTCATTATAGTTTTCTCAGAAAGTGTTGACGGTGTACGGCGAACGGACAGAATTTTTTTTATTTATTGGATATTCGGATTCTACATGCCTTAAAACGTAAAACATTTAAATTTGAGCGGGGTTTAAATTTTTCTCTTGCGAGATTACATGGTTCGTTATTGAATCATAAGCCAAAAGTAATATTTAGTAAAGTAAAATTGGAAGGAAGATAAATCACTATAATGTCATCAAGTAAGTACCTACAGTAAAATGTTTATTCATTCATGTCAAGGTTAATGAAAACCTTTTTAACCAAATTACATTTATTAAATCGATATCACTTAAGTTGTTCGCGTCATATTATTTCCAGCCGTCCTCTACGTATTTTTTTTCAGCAAAACCTTTTTTCTCGTCATCCACTTGAAAGCGAAGCTTGGGAAATACGAGACGGTCTCGGGGAACAACCGAGGGCTTTTCTCTTCCTCCAGGGAGATGAATTCTGCCGATAAATTGAAAGATAAAACTCTCCTTGTGTCTGCTTTTAATGTTAAAACGATTCTCGTTCCAGACAAGCGAGTAGTTTGTTTAAAACCTCATAAACCTTATAAACCTCAATATCTTTCTACTACCAGAATAGAAATCATAGTTTGAGTTCGAGCGTTAGGGTATCATTACTCACGCTATAGTATCATAACTTCAATTTTTACTTAGATTTATTTTACAGGGTTTTGTGCCTCCAGTTGTTAGAAATGGGTAAAAAACAGTAGTATAGTCTCAAATGACTACTTCACAGCGAGATTTAGATTACATAAAATAATTATAAAAAGTATCGAATAAAAGTGAGATTAGGTCCCATTGGTAATTATTTATTTTGATTGGTTAAAGCTTTTGGGGTGATGAAAATTGTATATTCTTTGATTTCCGTAAGGAATTGTATGGATAAATATATTTGAACATTGAATTAGATAGTACTAGACTGGGGCTTACTTTTTCTAAAAGATATCATTATAAACGCATTTTTGCATTAGATTGGGAGGGGGGGGGGGCTCACAGTGCATTCATTTCCTTTTTTCATTTAGCTCCATTTCATCTGTCATTTATTCAAACAATAGTAACTAATTCTTTCCCCACTGCTATATCCGAAAAGAGAAAAGCATTTCCACTTTAGTTCGTTGAGTTTTAAAATTGTAAATAATCTATAAATGGCCTTGGCTTAACGCTTTGTAGAGTTTGCGATCTATCATTATGAACGTAACCAAGCCCTATTGAAGATCATCCTATGCATGTACGCAAAGAATGATATCATGCTCCTAGGAAAAAAACTATAATTGAATGAATATTTTCTCGGATCACTGAAATGCTGGTAGTTCACATACCGACAGTAGGCATTATTTTGAACGTCATTACGTGATCGGTATATTGATGAGCAAGATAGCAGAATAATATATTGAAAAACAGATTATCTCTTAAGGGCGTGATGTGATGCCTTCATAATAGCCGAACCCATTTTCAGCCGGATCCATAGTCTTGTGAAAAAGAGCTTTCACGGCTTTCATAAGCATACCCGTCGCTCACTTGTAGCTTAACCTGACAAATAAAGTTGGAGGACGAAACATAGAACACTCGTGCAGGAAGGAGTTGCCAAAATGTCGACGATAAATTGTGTCTGACACTCTCATTGAATTGAGCGTAGAGTAAATTAATCAGACTCTTGAGCAGGTATAGCTGAAAACTTTTAATTATGCGGGTTAAAACCACCTATTAAAAAGTTTTCATAATATCTCTCAAAACATCGACGGAGTAATTATTTATTTATTATTAACATAATAATTTCATCAAAACGGTGAAATGTTTGTAATATTGTTTAGGCACGTACTAAGCCTCGACACTTAAAGCCCTAAGTCAAACCAGTGGGTACTATTAAAACCGTCGTTTGTTAAAGAAAAAAAAAAAAAAAAAAATGTCGGACATGATTCATTACGAAACATAATATGGATTCGGCTTAAAATTGGGTTTAAGACGTTCCTAGTTACGCATTATTTTCAAACGTTATCAAATGCAATTCTTTGTTATGCCCATTTCTACATTTCACTATATTGCACAGTATTTTCAAATTCACCAGAGCAAATCACCGTCTATTGCTTATCATCATCTTCTCTTTTGACCTCTAAATCGTTTTAACTTGAAATATTTTATTGATAGCCTACAGTTGGAAATTTTTTAACATAACCCAAGCTATTGCATGGAAGCAGTTAAGACGTAAATCCATTTGAATACATTTACACTGTCGCAATTTCAGAGCACCAATTTTTCCACAAATGGGCACTTCTAACAGACCCGGACGACATAGCCGGAGGCCCCAAGGGATATTTGAAATGCGATATCAGCGTTATTGGCAAAGGAGACACCGTTCGAGTACCGTCCAAAAGTGAAAAAGACGACGACAATATTGAAGCGTGAGTTTTTTCTTTCCGGTACTAGTCAAAATTTTTCATTCGATCGTAACAATTAATTCAGTTTAAAGAAGTCATCACAAAATGAAGCGTACACTGGGGATGTGTAAAAAATAGTTAAGATGGTGGATCAAAGGCTGGCAATTTCTGCTGAAATTTATACGGCGGGCAGATTAAAGCCAAACAATAAATCATTGATTTCGGCCTCGCACGAAGGCATTAGTCGAGTAAGAGGGCTTATGTTGTTTTGAAAATGATGACATTATTATGACCCATGGATTTGTCTCGACCCTACAATAAAAGCTCTAGAGGGCGCAATAATGGAAGAACACAGCTCCCACATTCATATCACAGCGTTCGCTGATGAGTCCCACAGCAGCTTCACTATCTCCCTCGATCAATCAAAGGAAAAAAATTGTGCCATCATGCCCCGTATCATTTGAATTCACTCGCTGCCTACTGGTTTGTCGTTGTTAGAGAATTGTCGGAGGGCAAGGTTTTTACTCGAACACAAAACTCACACATTTCCTCGGCTAGAAGCAACCCAACGCAAGATCAAATCAAATTAGCAGTGAAGTGAAAACTTAATCACTCGCGCCGAGAATGTAGAATTTCAGCAAATAGGCCTCAATTAGTTTTATTATTACTGATGATGGCCTAATAGCCAAAATCGATTTTACAAAACAACTCATTTAGAATCAGTGGAATTTCTGCCAATCTCTACGTCTTCTATTCTTGAGAAGTGATAGTTTTTTTCAAGGTTTCACTCCTACCGTATTTACGAATCCGAAATTCGCCTCATATAAGCATACATTTGAGTTCATTATCGATATTCATTCTGTATTACACCCGTAGGAATTTACTCCTGCCGGCGGGAGTACCGATCGAAAGGCAAAGAGCAAGATTTATCGTGCGGATCTACAGGGCGGACGGCCTTCCCAAAATGAATTCATCCATCGTGGCCAACGTTAAGAAGGCATTCACAGGTGAAGCGAAAGACCTCGTCGATCCATACGTTCAAGTCTCATTCGCCGGGTTGAGCGTAAGTATTGGTTTTTTCTTGAGGAAATTTCCCACTACTAAATGTCTCACCAGTAAACTGATGATGGCCACACTCGCATGAGTGCGCTTCATTGTCTTGAAATATCGATTTTTGTCAGCGTCACGACGAAATTAGCAAGCATAATTCGTTATGGATCCTGTGATTTTTTCCTCGAAGTCGATGTTTATACATTTAACCACAACATGGGTTTTTAAGGGAAAAACGGCAGTCAAAAAGAGTAGCTATGCACCAGTTTGGAACGAGCAGGTGGTCTTCACTGAAATGTTCCCACCTCTCTGCCAACGGATCAAAATACAGATACGCGACAACGATCCAGTGAATTCGGTGATTGCTACGCATTTTGTCGACTTGAAGTCCATATCAAATGACGGCGAAAAAGGTGAGCTGCCAATAAAAATTTGCTACAAAAATACTAACCGGAAAAACCAGACCCCCTTTTTTGAGCATATTATGTTGCTCCACTAGTTAGAATGATTTGAAGGCTGTCATTAGGAAATATATAATAGTTTCAGATAAAGATACAGAAAATATATTAGAGCATTAAAATGAAAAATATTATCCTAACGCTATAAATTGTGGTAGCACTCCATAACGATAGGTACGAAATGAACTTAATTATTTTTTTAAATTTGAGTCACGAAAGGAAAACAATCTACATCATCTAGAAAAACAGCACCACGACTACAAAATTTCCTGCTCTTCCCATGTAAAATTGATTTGAGTTATGAGCCCTTTGTTGGAAACAACCCAGTTCGTCCTCAACGAAATGTTCTGAGATATTACTTAATTTTTCCTTTGTGTCCAACTGGAACCAACTCATCGAGCAGACTTTTTCTCACTGAAGCACCGGAATTCGTTTTACGAAGAATTTCCGCTCATCGAACCCCATATTCAACCCAACCTGAACCTGTTTATTGGAAAAGCTCGCATCATAAAATTGACAGGTCTCCGCTCTTGGGAAATGAACGTTCTTTGATAGAAGTTCTCTCAGGAGAACGAGCCACTGACAAAGGAAAATTTATTCGTCATTTTCATACCTCGAGTTCACAGGCCAGGAAGAAGCTGCCAGGTTCTTTTAGAACAAGATTTAAAAATATGCGTAAAAAAAAGAAATAATGGAAATGGTTCTACAACTAGAATCAAAGATTATTTCAATATAATCTATTGTGGAAATAGATCTACGAATATTTTATGTGTTCATAGATCAGTTCAAAAGGCGGCTTGGCTAATCTCACTGGAAATCCATATAACCACTGTGCAATATAGTTAAATACTATTAGTTCTGTACTGTAAATATTATTAGTTCCTTATTTAGTGATACTAATGCAGAGCTTAGTCCTTAATAATTGTTCAACAGTATTATAGAAAATTACTCAGATGTTGTTAAATATATAACTATTGTGTATTTAACAGTAAAAGTATTAATATATAGTTACCTTTGTTTGCAGGCTTTTTACCGACTCTGGGACCAACGTTTATACATATGTACGGTTCGACAAGGGATTATTCGTTGATTGATCAACATTCGGGGTTGAATACAGGTCTGGGTGAAGGTGTTTCCTACAGGGCACGGCTTTTGATCGCTATTAGAACGGAAATTTCGGAAACTGTTGACATTTTACCTTCTCAAGTTACCGTTGAACCAATCACTCCAGTCAATGAGGTTGGATTTTGAAATCATACAAGTTGAATATTTTTCATTCATTTTAGACGGAGTTTCTAATATTACTGATCTAGTGCCAGGTAAAAAGAATGATCTGTAGAAATCCACATCTTCTTGTTCGCAGACCGCTTTTGGTAAAGTAGAAGAGTTCTTCCTCTTTGCTTGCATTCTGGAAGCTTCGATGATAGACAAGAAGCTCGGGGAGAAACCTATGTTTTTCGAGTTGAGTATTGGTAACGCCGGTAATACTATCGACGGACATAATCAGACGTCGAACGAGATAACTGAAAGCGACGCCGAGGATGCTCCGTTAGGTGGGAGATCTTGATTTTTCACAAATTTCGTTAGTAAGAAGAAATTCAAGTTCACTGAGATATCGTTCTTTGTTGAGTTTTCCTACTCGAGATCTGTGAGAATGATGACTTGAAGGATTAATATTTCTGTATCATAGATAAAAATTGATTGAAAGTTTTTAAAGAAAAATTATTATCTAAATATTTTTATTGGTTTTCGTGCTAATAATCAGTTAGTCGGGAGCGATTGCAGTAAACTTTAATAGTGTATCACCCAATGTATTTTTTTGCCTGATCAGTTTCTCTAAAAAGTGCAATTTTCAAATTTGCTCAGTTTCGCTCTTTTAACTGCGCATATCTTATCTTTATCTTTTCCATTTCGCGCAATTAATCTCGTAGTTTTACATAGCCAACTGCGCAGTTTAAACCCAATCATCAAAATGGCAAAAAATTCAAAAATACTCTTTTCAACTCGTAAGTCTTACTCGTAAAATTTTACTTTTGCTGGCCATCGGGATATTAATGGAGAGTACCAAATAAATTCTTTAATCCTCGTTTCTTCGCTCTCCAAACTCGGCGCGATGACGCTTTCCCCATGGCCTAGTGGGATTAAAAACTTTCTCCCGCAGTCAACTTTCGGGTTTGTTTCCTCCTTCCTTTACTTGAATGTTCGTTGAAAAATGGAATCCAGTAAAAGCTTATGAAGTCCCATTTTCGAGCAATCTTAAATCTCAACCAGCGAAGTAGTGACTACGGAATATTCGAATATTTGGTATTATTTGATTAAATCTTCAAAATAAAATATTATTGTTTAGAATGTATTTCAGAGGGAAAAAGTCCCTTTTCGAACTGGTCTTGTTGTTTGTAGAAACGGTCAAAAGCGATGTTCACAATTGGTCGAGCACTACGTCCAAAGTGAAGCCCATGACCCACGATAAAATTTACTACTTTTTGCCGTACTGGGACGATAAGCCTTGTATGCATTTGAGGGCACCTTGGCCGGATTTGAGACGACGAATGTACAACAGCAACATGATTGCGAAAATGGCCGACGCTTTGGTAAATTCAGCTAACACTTATAAGGAATGGAATTAATCAACAGTAAATCATTCGTTTTCAAAATTGTATCAGCTATTCCTCTCTAACTATTATAATTGGAAATAAATTTGCATGCTTTTAACGCATTTAATTGACTCAAAAATTGTAATAATTTCACGACTGTAGAATAGAACTGTCAGCCATGACAGTGGGCAGAAGTCGTTGAAAGGAAAATAATAAAAATCTTCTCTACCTTTGAGAGATTGTTTGAGTGTCAATAACTACGGTGTTTTTCAGAAAACTTTTTTCGTACTATCATCTCAGATTTGGTTATAACTTTCGCTTATTAGGAAGAGGGGTTGAATGAGGTAAGCTCTCTGGAATCGCTGGATTTGGGAGACGGACAACCGGAAAGCAAACTGAGATCCGTACTGGAAGATCTTTGTATGTCCTGCCATCGGTATGTGACAATCACAAATGGAGCAGGGGCTCTCGGTTTCACACGACTGGACAAGAACAGGCTCAAGCACTGCGTGTCTACAGTGGTAAGCGGAACCAATAATGCCACGTTAATGGCACTTTCTCCGCCTGATTAGTTTGCTATGTTTTTTATATGTGTCTGTAGCTTTCGCAAAGAACAACTATCTCACAATCAACTCGTTTATGCCAATACTGTATTGCCGAATTCCATAGGAAAATTACTTTTAAAAAAATAATGAATCGTATTATTCTTCGGTTCCAGGAAAGTATCGGAAGTATGTCTCGAAATCTGAAGGCACTTGTTACAAGGAATTCGTTCAAGGAGAGATATAAGACTGCGCACAGTTATCTGCAAAAACTGAAAGCTATTATTGAAGATGTGAGTTCGGAATCAGTAGTTGATATAAACATTTGTGATAAAATCTATGATTCGTGGAACTCATGTTGGGTTGTTTGGCTAGCCTCAGCATTCGTTACCGGACGTTTTCATATGGTTAGTGAGCAACGGGAAGAGAACAGCCTATCAGAGGATACCGGCCAGAGAAATAGTCTATTCGCCAATCGAAGAAGAATCCGGTCATCATTGCTCCAAAGTGCACTCTCTTTTTCTCAAGGTACTTAATTTTAAACGAAACTCAACATAAATCGTGGGAAAACATCATGAAACGTGTGTCACCAAATCCCTCTTTCCCCCACTTTATGTGTTCCCGCACAGTGGCACGAGTATGAAATTTGTCATTGTTGAAACCTATAATCGTCGATCTATTATAATTTCTCTCTGCCTGTAGGAATGCAGCAACAGTCGTCACCCATGGGTAAATTAAAATTTCGCAGGATTCCTTATCACTTCGCGGTATTGGGTTAAAAATGCCCGACTCATCACAGGAATTAATTACACGTCAGATGAGGTTCAAAAAGTATTAATTTTATGAACAAATATCAATCGTTTTTAAATAACTAATAGTGTATGGCATCCACTTAACATGATTAGCTACTTATTTTCGCAAATAAGGACGCTGGCTCTAATAGCCCAACCATGGTCGCTTTGTGTAAAGCGTAGTCCACGTATCGAATTTGCATAGTTTGTCAATATGTATAGTTGAACCTTATGTATGGTTTTTTCCCCTGTAAGTATATCATGACATTCATTGTAATTTTTATCACGATTCGTTATAAGTGACAAGACTGCATATAAACGCCATACAAACGCGCATAGCTTCAAGTTAGTCAAGAAAAAACTATTTCACGAACATCAATTTCCGAATAAGTTGAAATTTCTCATTCCATTAGTATCGAAGAAAGTAAAAAAATAACATTCGTTTCCAACCGACTGTGAAAGCCGGTTCAGTTTCTCCGAGTTTTTATCGTCAGCTGTTTTTGTCTCTTGTTTTTTCTCTTCTAAGCTGTCTTTTCAACCTGAGGAATTTATAGGAAAAACAAAGAAGACCGCTGTATTGGTTTTTTTTTCATAATCACACAGGAAATTTAACGCTAGATCGAGTTCAAAGTGACAAAATCTACCAGATCGTTTCACAACTGTTTCGATTTCCCTCCTGAAAAGCTTCAATTGTGAAAAATGATTACGATCAGTTGCAATCATTCCTGCACTGAAATGGTAAGGAAATTTTATTTAGGATCGTTAACTAACAAAAAGGTTGTCACAAGAAAGAAGAATTCCCTCGAACTTGACGTCCAAATTACTTTCCGATTGACCTAGGCGGGCTGAACGAAGAAATTGAAAAATTGCCAACCTCCCGGAGACTTTGTCTACGGCCAAATTAATAGTCGTCTCATAATCCGCGTCAGAAAAAAAATAGTGACCACTTAACCTCACCGAACTCGCTCCCTAATTGGACCATTTGAATATTTGGTCGAGGTAGATTAATCAAAACTAGCGATGACTACCATCGAACAACAAAAAGTTCACACTGTGTAAAAACTGACGCACGTATATGACACTGAGGTATATATTTGAAAAATGTTGCTGACCGTCGCTTAGCTTACCTTCTGATTGTTATTTCCTGTGACTAGTCGGGCACTTATATCCAAATATTGTCGATTCACGGATTCAAAACTGATTAAAACAATTCTCGCACAATGAAAACTGGGAAAAGAGCACTGCCAAATTTAGCTGAACTCGGTTTTCATGTAATATATAATTCACATTTGCACGTGTGATATTGACTTCTTTTTTCGAATCTCATTTGGATATTCTTCTCACTGAACAATACTCAGAGACCAATGTTGAATGCCCTTATGTTCGCCAGGCATGTTTTCATGTACCGACCGCTAATGAAATGTATCTTTATTTATATTTCATGAATATTATCTCTCACAAACCTTATAACCTGAAGTAAGGCTATTTTATAAATAAACACCGACCTCTTTTGCAAATGGAGCCTTCACCCGAATAGATTTTGAAGTAGAGAAGTATTAACAAAGAGTTGTATCTTGAAGTTACCAGGAAAAAAGGGAGTGGGAGCTGGAGGTTGGATTGTCCCTGCTAAACTTCAAATCTACCTTTGGCTCGGTCTTGTGAAGCACAAGAAAAATTTCGTTTCCGGTTTGACGAAGGGCTACCAAATATCGCACGAGATCAAAAACGCCGAAAGACCACACGCAATGCCTCCTCCTTGCATACACTACCTCGAAAAATACGTAAGTGCATCCAATCAATCGCTCCGGTCAAAAATGCTTCCTGTATTTCAGCCATCCGACATCTAACAGTTAGCTCTATTTCTAGTAAATCAATCAATTTCACTGCTTTGAGAAATAGAGAATTGTTTCCGCTAATCATAACCAGAAATGCAATATTTTCCTGATATTAAGCAATATCAATTTATGTTAAACTTTGACTTCAAAATTTGGGAAAGACAATATTATAATAAAAAATAAATAAATGAATAAAATAAGAATTGCTATTTGATAAAATGTTAATTTCATTTTCAGTCATTCCAGTTAAGAGCTTACATGTACCAGGCTCGTTCTTTGATCGGTTCAGACGCATCAGGCCTTTCAGATCCATTCGCTCGAGTCATATGCGAGGAATACTGCAAAACTACACAAGTAAAATCAACATCGATAAACATTTTATGATAAATAATGCGTGCAAGTAAAATCAAAGTCAATGAAACAGTGGTAAGTCAAATGAACACTTTATTTTCACATTCTTTCAAGGTGATTGATGAAACTTTAAGTCCCACTTGGGACGAGCTGCTCGTTTTTGACGAGATTCTTGTCTATGGCACGAAAGATGAAATCAAAAATGATCCGCCGACAATCATTATTGAAATTTTCGATCAGGACAAAGTAGTAAGTAAATCTCAATGGCTTCAAAAGCTCTTAATTTAACAAATAATTGCAGCTTCGAATCTGCTGTAACAATTATTGTACGCAACGGTTCACAATAATAATTTCATGTTTGCAAAGGGAAAATCTGAATTCATCGGGAGGGCGGTGGCTAAACCGCATGTCAAACTGAAGGACGAACCCTACACCAAACCGAATTTTCCGCCAAACCTGGAATGGTTTGAAATTTATCGGGGACAAGAGCGAGCAGGAGAACTTCTAGCAACATTCGAGCTGTTGGAGGTAATGTACCTATGGCAAAGATTTGAATTTTATATATTTTCGATAGTTATGTGAAAGCCGTTTGAATGTTATGTTAGAAGTTTTTTCGTATCGAATTTGATCCACAGACAACGTGAAAACCCCATCTCATAAATTATTTTAATACCTACTGGTCTTTTTATCCTACGGGGCAATTATAACTAAATATCAACTACGTTGACACGCAACTCACAACTGCCATGGTTACCAATGTCCTGTGAGTAGTTTAGTTAAATTTATTCGATTTTCAATTTCAATATCGTCAGGTGAAACGTTTTATAATAGGTTTTACAATTTTAATGCGGGATTTGTGTTAATTTAGAAGAACATTTTTCGTGTGAATTGTGACAGCGGTACTAGGATGACGGATCTTCCGATCAAGTTCCAAGAGCATCTTCAACTGACATCGCTCGGGATCAATTCCGCCAGTTTCGGTTTTCATACGTTGACGATGGAATCGGAAAAATTCATTTGCGTTCGTGATCAAGTTGATGGATCATCCGTCGTTGTCATCGTTGATTTGAACGACCTTTCGAAAACCATACGAAGGCCGATATCTGCAGATTCAGCCGTCATGAATCCAACTAGTAAAGTGATCGCTTTGAGAGGTAAAACGGCCGATGGACCGTGCGCAGTGAAAACCATTCAGCTTTTCAATATCGATACCAAAGTCAAAATAAAATCGAATACCATGGCGGAAGAGATTGTTTTTTGGAAATGGTTGTCCCCGACCGTGATGGGATTGGTAACTGAGACCTCAGTCTTCCATTGGCATACAGAAGGTGATTCGGCGCCGGTGAAAATATTCGAAAGGCATCCAAGTTTGAACGGTTACCAAATCATCAATTACAGATCGGATCCTTCGTTGGCATGGTTACTTCTAATTGGAATATCCTCCCATGATCAACGCCCTGTGGGTTCAATGCAGCTCTACTCGGTTGAACGTCAGTGCTCCCAGGCAATTGAAGGTCACGCTGCAGCATTCATCAAGTGTCGAATCTTGGACAATCCCGAACCGTCAACGCTGTTATGTTTTGCCTCAAAAGCACAGCAATTTGGCAAGCTGCACATTGTCGAAGTTGGCCAACCTACCGCGCCCAACGTTCCTGTAAATAAGAAAGTGTCAGACATAGCGTACGCCTTAGATGCCAAGAACGATTTCCCTGTTGCTATGCAAGTGAGTTCCAAGTACAAAATTGTATATCTCATTACAAAATACGGATTCATTTACTTGTATGACGTTGAAACCGCGACGTGCATTTATGCAAACCGTATCAGCGGAGATACAGTGTTCGTGACAGCACAGCAAGAATCGACAGGGGGAATAATTGGCATAAATAGGAAAGGCCAAGTTCTTTCTGTGACCGTAAATGAAGAGACGATTATTCCGTACATCTTAACCGTCTTGAAAAATGACGATTTAGCTTATCGCATGGCATTATCTAACGATTTTGCTGGTGCTGAACACCTTTTTGTAGAAAAATGCAATTCGCTCTTCCAAAGTGGTTTGTATTCAGAAGCAGCAAAGTTAGCGGCAACGGCCCCAAAGGGAGTATTACGTACTCCAGAAACAATAAAAATTCTGCAGAAACTTCCTTGTCCTCAAGGGCAGAGTTCACCTCTTCTGCAGTATTTTGCTCTTTTACTTGATCACAACAAATTGAACAAATTCGAATCTCTCGAGTTGAGTAGGCCTGTATTAGTTCAAAATAAGAAGCATTTGCTTGAAAAATGGCTAATGGAGGATAAACTGGAATGCTCTGAAGAGTTAGGGGACTTGATTAAAAATTACGACTCTACACTCGCATTATCTGTATACCTCCGGGCTAACGTTCCTGAAAAAATTGTTTTATGTTTTGCTGAAGCAGGTTCGTTTCAGAAGATTTTTCTCTTTGCCAACAGGGTTGGCTACACTCCCGATTATGTTAATTTACTTCGTTCAATTGCTCAGTCGAATCCTGAACAGGCTTCCAATTTCGCCCTACGGTTGGCCAAAGAAGATAACGCTGCAGTTGATCCTAATTCGGTAGTTGACGTTCTGATGGAGTACAATTTATTTCAACAATCGACTGCTTATTTGCTTGAAGTCCTCAAAAACAACAAGCCCGAAGAAGGCCATTTGCAGACCAGACTTTTGAAGATCAACCTCACATTCGCTCCTCAAGTGGCTGACGCTATCCTCGGTAACGATATGTTTACTCATTACGATAAGATTCAGGTTGCGCAGCTGTGTGAAAAAGTCGGACTCCTCCAACGCGCCCTCGAGAATTATTCTGATCTATACGACATCAAAAGAGCGATCGTTCAAACTCATTTGCTGAATCATGATTGGTTGATCGATTACTTGAAGCGCCTCTCGTGTCAAGACTGTTATGAATGTCTTGTCACTTTGATGTCATCGAACATTAAACAGAATTTGCACCTTTGCGTTCAAATTGCGTCAAAATACCACGAGCAGCTCACAGTGTCGAAATTGGTTGAGTTATTCGAGTCATTCAAGAGCTACGAAGGGCTGTTCTACTTTTTAGGAAGCATTGTGAACACGTCAGTTGATGAAGAAGTTCATTTCAAATACATAGAGGCATCTTGTGTCGTTGGACAGATGAAAGAAGTTGAACGAGTTTGCCGGGAATCGCAATTTTACAATCCGGAAAAAGTTAAGAATTTTCTGAAAGAGTTCAAACTTAGTGACAACTTACCCCTGTTGATCGTCTGTGATAGGTTCGACTATATTGAAGATATCGTCTTGTACTTGCATCTAACCGGACGAGGTAATGACATCGAGGTTCTAATACGCAATGTAAATTCATCACGGCTTCCTACCGTTGTGGGAGCACTTCTTAGCACTGGCTGCCCTGACGAAACAATAGAACAGCTAATCTCATCGACGACTGGACCGTTTTCAATTGATGATCTTGTCGTGCAGCTTGAAAATCACAACAAGCTCAAATTGTTGTTGCCTTGGTTGGAGATGAAAGCCAAAGAAGGGAACACAGATCCTGCAGTGCACAACGCCCTAGCTAAATTATATGTAGACGGCGATTCGAACGCTGAACGATTCTTAACAGAAAACAACTACTACGACTGGAAAATTGTTGGCAAATATTGTGAAAAACGAGACCCTTATTTGGCTTGCGTTGCCTATGAGCGGGGTCGTTGTGATGCTGACTTGATCAAAGTTTGTAATGAAAATGCCCTGTTCCGCATTGAAGCAAAATATCTGGTACGTCGCAAGGACACCGACCTCTGGAATACTGTTCTAAACGAAGCAAACCCCTTCAGGAAGCAAATTGTTGATCACGTTGTGCAGACAATCCTGACAGAAACCACTGATCCAGACGATATTTCCACATCAGTTAAGGCGTTCATGGTGGCTGATTTGCCTTATGAACTCATTGAACTACTTGAGAGATTGATCCTCGAGCAATCGAATTTCAGCAAGAATAGAAACCTGCAAAACTTACTTCTCTTGACTGCCATAAAAAAGAACCAACCGAAAGTTGCCGAATACATCAACAAGCTGGAAAACTACGATGTGGAAGATATTGGAAATGTGGCGATCATTAACGGCATGTACGAAGAGGCGTTTATCGTGTTCAAAAAGTTCAATCAGAACACGTCTGCCATTCAAGTTCTTATTGAACACATAAGGAATATGAATCGCGCATTCGATTTTGCTGAAAGTTGTAATGAACCTGTAGTTTGGAGCGCCCTCGCTAAAGCCCAACTTGCTCAAAAATCTATAACTGATGCAATTACCTCATTCATCAAAGCTAAAGATCAGTCAGCCTACTTTGACGTTGTGAGTAAAGCAACAGAATCCGAAGCTTGGGAACCTCTCGTGAAATATCTTCAAATGGCTCGGAAGGTTAACAAAGATTCTTATGTTGACGGAGAGCTGGTCTTCGCTCTAGCGAAAACCAATCGTCTTCAGGATATGGAAGAAATAATTGCCTCCTCTCACGGCGTGGACATTCTGAAAGTCGGTAACCGCTGCTACGACGATGGGATGTACGAGGCTGCAAAAATTCTGTTCAACAGCGTCTCAAATTTCGCTCGCTTGGCTGCAACTTTAGTTCAGTTGAAAGAATTTCAAAGTGCAGTCGACTGCGCAAGGAAAGCGAATTGTACTCAAGTTTTGAAAAAAGTGTGTTTTGCCTGTGTTGACCACAAGGAATTTCGACTTGCCCACATGTGCGGTATTCATATCGCTGTTCATGCTGACGAGTTGGACGAGCTTATCAAATACTATGAAAAGCAAGGACATTTTGAAGAGTTGATTAGCGTTTTGGAGTCTGCTCTCAGCATGGAAAGATCCCATATGGGCACTTTCACTGAGCTTGCCATTTTGTATTCGAAATATGATCCTTCCAAGATAAGGGAACATTTGGAATTGTTTTGGTCACGCGTCAACATTCCAAAGGTGATCAGAGCAGCACAACGAGCTCATCTCTGGTCCGATATCGTTTTCTTATACGACAAATACGAAGAATACGACAACGCAGTACTTTTGGTAATGGAGCACCCGACCGAAGCGTGGAAAGAAGGGCAGTTCAAGGATATAATCACCAAAGTTGCAAATGTCGAACTCTACTACAAGGCCATTCAGTTCTATTTGGACTACAAACCACTTTTACTTAACAGCCTCCTCAGCGCGCTTACGCCAAGACTTGACCATACACGTACCGTAAATTTTTTCTCTGAGAAAAACTTGTTACCCTTGGTCAAGGAATACCTTGTGTCCGTTCAATCTATAGATAACAAGTCCATCAACGAAGCTCTGAACAACCTGTTCATCAAAGAAGGTAATTTTGAAGAGTTGAAAACGTCAACAGAAACATATCCCAACTTCGACAATCTCGCTCTCGCTCAAAAACTGGAAAATCACTGTTACGTTGAATTTAAGAGGATTGCTGCTTGTCTGTACAAGAACAATAACAGATGGGAACAAAGTGTATCTCTGTGCAAAAAGGCGAGACTTTTCAAAGACGCCATCGGTTACGCGGCTGAATCTAAAGAACCGACCATAATCGAAGAACTGTTGGAATGGTTTTTGACGGAAAAAATCATCGATTGCTTCGTCGCTTGTTTGTTCCAATGCTACGATTTTCTTCGTCCCGATTTCGTCCTTGAGCTGGCATGGCGCCATGGGGTAATGGATATCGCTATGCCCTTCATAATCCAAGTGGTTCAAGAGTACGTTTCCAAGGTGGACAAACTTGTCGAGTCTGAACGGATACGTTGTCAAGAAGCAGAGAAGAGGGAACTCGAATCACAGCAACTAAACCCTCTAGGAGCAACGTTGCCAATCTGCTACTCGCCAGTTATCAACGTCCCGTTCTCTGCAGTCGAAAATAAAAAAAAATTCAGTATTTGAGTAACAAACCTGACCGTTCGAGTTCTTGAAACGATTTTGAATTATGCAAACTCTTTTTTCCATCAATAAAGTTATTTATTCGATCAATTTCGAGTAATTTATTTGGAGTGAGATTTTGGAGGAATTTAGGAGTCAGTGACGCGGCGAACAAAATCGTTACGGACGCAAAGGGAGTAGTTGACCTGATCAAAACCAATGAAAATTTAATTCGTCAAATGATTCGACAGGGGCCAAATTGAATACAATAGCATTTATAAAAGTAAAATCGCAATTTTACGATAGTAAAATAATGAGATTTATGGGTGTTGTAATCCCTCAATTTCGCGTTGGAACCACGAGATTTCAATGTCACAAATTCTATTCACGCATTCACTTCTCGCAATGGTTGTAAAATTAATTCGATAATTATTCGGTCCATTATAAAATGTATGAAAAGTGCATAAGACATAAATATGGTGATCGGTTTAGCTGGACGTGAGATTAGACCTACCGGAATTGCCTTTGCCGAAAATCGCTGCTTCTGTTGGATCCCAACCTAATGACAACACAGGCCCTATCCTACCAGTACCTCGTGGAATTAGACCAACTTTGGCCAACTACAGGTAACTTAGTATTTCGAGTCATTCATATTTTTCTAAAATATGCTTGAGTATTTTTGTTCTAGACTACCTAATAAACTAGAAAAAAAGAAGAAAAACAATAATTTAAAAAAAACTGGTTGGTTTTTTAATAGATTGGAGGTGTTGTTCTGGGGTTTACGCGATTTGAAGAGGGTCCACCTATTGACTGTGGACAAACCACGAGTTGATATCGAATGTGCTGGCCACATCCTCTCATCATCGGTCATACATAACGCTAGGAAAAACCCCAATTTTTCAACGCCAGTCAAATACATAGAATTGGTAAGCTTTTTCAGTTGAGTTTTTTTTATTTGCGAATGCCAGTGTGGATTTTTGTTCTGATGGAAAATGTGATAGAAAATGAATCAGAAACGGTTTCTTTTGTTCTGCACGTGTACTGCACGTTCGTAATAATAATATGAAAGTTCTTTTTTCCTGTTCTTCACTGGTATGAACCAATGTTTAAAAATTTTTCCATAGTCAATTATACCAAATAAATTCTTTTGTTCATTTATTCTATGGGATATAAGTTCGTTGTATAATGTAGTGTGATATCGTTCGTAATATATTCGAATGCATAATTTCTGTTTCCTCGTCACCGTCTCCTGCTGATCCACAGGAATTGCCAGAACAAGAATTATACCAGCCACCTTTGACAATACGGGCTGTAGATTGTCGCAGCTTCGGGCGTTTTACGCTGGTAGGGACGCACATGATCAATTCGGTACAAAAATACACGTATTCGCCGCAAACGAAGAAGCAACGCGAAGCCGAAGAGCGACGGACGGCACAGCAGCAGCTTGTGCAGTGTGAGTATTATTTTAAATGTATTTATTTTACACAACAGGTCCAATTTATCATAATTATAATGTAAGGTTATGAAATCAGAGTAGCTGTTGTTAGCTGAAAATGATCCACGATCGAGAGCCCTTGATTAAAATGGACTCATTAAAAGAGCCTAATTTAATTAGTTCCCAAGATCGATGCGTATTTTAAGGAACAAATTTAACAAAGGTTTGAAACTGCTCACTCATCTCACACAATATGCCAAAAGTGTCAACTGCCTCGTGACTTGCAGAGGCCAATTATGTTTTTCGTGTACGATAAACAGGCGATGTTCAGTACAGTATTTTTAAAGAATCAAACCATATTAATGTACGGCTGTTTTCTCATTTTGTTTCAGTGGACGATGATTTCAATCCATCTGTGAGAGGAGCACCTCAGCTAATGGCAAACGGCTCAATTTATCCTAAAGAAAATGAGCCACTTTTACCAAAAGATACCACTATCGTCATCAACTACGTGAGTTAGCAATTAAAGTTTACATTTTCGGCTACGATTTCAATGTATTTCAACTCACGTGTGTGTGAATTTCCATATTTATTATATCTCAACTTCTACAATAATCGGAGGACTGTAAAAAATGCTTTCTTGCAATTCAAGCCGGCATAATAACTATAAATTAAAATCATTTTGCACTGGATCACGTATATACTGATGAACAATAGGTAAAAGAATAAATGAACGACGATATTGACAAATCATCTAGAATGATGTGGTCCTCATCTTTGCAATGTTTTTCATTACCGCAATATTGATATCAAACGCCGAGATAAAGATGCAATATTCATTTTTCGAATTGAAGCAGTTTGACAGTTGAAGCTTTAACATTGACGTTTCAGGGTACGCAATGCATATTCAAGAAAGAAGAAAAAACCGAAGTCAATAAGAGACGTAAAAAAAGCTGCGGAATGCCTCCCATGAACCCGGAGGATGATGAAGAAAGTAGAGATTGGTGGACTAAATACTTTGCCAGCGTAGAAGCGATGATTCAGGTCCGTTTCATTCATCACTTCATTACCATCAGTCGTTCCCAACTTTGAGTAACTGACTTATTTTACGTCAACTTCTGGAATAACTTGTTTTCCAAATTCTTCTTGGCTATTTTCAGGAGGGCAAAGATGCACGAAAAGGCCAACAGCTTCATAATGGGCCGATGGCCTTTCCGTCTGATTTTGATCCGAAAGGGAAGAGCAAAATTAGCTCGAAATTAGCGGCCAAACTGAGTCCGAAAGCTAACCCTCCTCGAGTAGCGCCAGTTACTTCGAAACTCAAAGTAAATGTAATAATCATTGTATAGACTGCTAAAAATCGACTATTGAAAATCTATGTCCAATTAGGTTGCAACATTTTATGAGTACAGAAGCCTAATGATGTACAAATTTTTCAACAGATTTATACGAGTGAGCTTGAGTCTCAGCCCGAATTCGAAGGGTTCAACGAGTGGCTGAGTAGTTTTGATTTGTACCGGGGCAAGAAAACCGGGGATGAGTCAGAAGATGAAAGCAGAGTTGTTGGAATATTCAAGGTAAAGCCTAATATGATTCAAAAAGTTCTCTGAAATTGTTACAACAAGCTGTCCAACTAGGGCAAAGTATGCCAGTGAGTGTAATAAAAAAACGGTCAACTCCCATAACTAGTTAAACTAGCAAAACTTATAAAAAGCTAACTTGGTCAACTTCTAAATAGAAAGTTTTTCTTGTTTTACCACAGGGAGCAATCAAGATATACCGGTGGCCATTGCCAAAGGACACAGTTGACCATACAGTCATGGGGTTCGATCCACAATATGGGTTCTTTCAAGGTCTTCCCTCCAACGAACCTATTCACGTACTGGTTCGTGTTTATATCGTCAAGGCAACTGATCTTCATCCCATGGACCTCAACGGTAAAGCTGATCCTTACGTAGTCCTTCAATTGGGCACAAAGCGAATAGCTGACAAGGAAAACTACATCTCAAAGCAGCTGAATCCAGTTTTTGGCAAGTAGGTACCTGAGGGATTTTTTGATAAATTGGCCAAATGCCTCAACAGTTTCATGACTATATATTGGAAGAAAGTTGGTACTTATAGACTTACAAAAAATGCATTTTGGCAAAATACTAATGAAAACCACAAATACTACCACAGCCAACCTGGAAACTGCGGTCTTATTTAGGGCATAGTCCTTGATTTTGGCTGTTTTCATAAATAACCTTCTTCTTCGACATAATATAAAATTATATTTACGTTTTCAGGTGCTTTGAAATCGAAGCAACGTTCCCTCAAGATTCTATGCTTACGGTACAAGTTCTCGATTGGGATTTGGTTGGTGCTGACGATCTCATAGGTGAAACAAAAATTGATTTGGAAAACCGATTCTACAGTCGACATCGAGCAACGTGTGGGCTCACTTCATCCTATGATGTGTAAATACAAGTCCAGTACAAGCCATTGTCACAAGCCATTGTTTTATTTAATTCTTCTAAAATATGGATTTTCTCTTTCTAGCGGAGGTTACAACCAGTGGAGAGATCCTATGAAACCGACCCAAATATTAGCCAAACTTTGCAAAGATGGCAAAATAGATCCACCTGTTTATTTGATAGACAGAGTCAAAGTAGGCGGTAAGACGTTCTGCATACAAAACGACGAGGGCGATCCAGGAATTAGAGGTAATTATAATTCAAGCCCAATGGCTAGAATCTTAAATTTGTTTGTATTAATAATTTACTTTCTTCAGGAAACGAAGAGGAAATGGCGTTGGGAGTTCTCCATAACTGGCACGAGGTTAGGAGAGTAGGATGCCACCTCGTACCTGAACATGTGGAAACGAGACCATTGTACAATCCAGATAAACCAGGCATTGAGCAGGTCTGGGTCGATTTATGCTTAAGGATTTCTGCAAGTTGAATACGCACTTTCAATACTGTTATTTTCCATTATCAAATTCACAGGGAAAGCTTGAAATGTGGGTAGACATGTTTCCTATGGACATGCCAGCACCTGGGCCTCCGTTGGACATTGCGCCCCGCAAGCCTAAGCCATATGAGCTTCGAGTCATCATTTGGAACACGGACGAAGTTGTCCTAGAGGACGACGCCTTCTTCACTGGGGAGAAAATGTCTGACATTTACGTCAAAGGGTGAGAATGGCGTTTAAACTTTTGTTTTTAGGATTTATTAAAAATGAGGATTTTTCAAAGAAGTATTTAATGTTAGTAATAGAGGTCGGGTACATCATTAAATCACGTTTATTATCTGTTTTCAAGGTGGTTAAAAGGGCCTGAAGATTGCCAATGCACAGATATCCACTACAGGTCCCTAACTGGGGAAGGAAATTTCAATTGGAGGTTCGCATTCCCATTCCAGTATCTTGTCGCCGAACAAAAAATTGTCATATCTCGAAAAGAGTCACTCTTCAGCTGGGATGAAACTGAAAGCAAAATTCCAGCCAGGCTTGAACTTCAAGTTTGGGACGCTGACCACTTCTCTGCTGATGATTTTCTAGGTAAGGAACTTTTCCAATGGCTGGCTTGGACCTTTGAGTATCAACCATTTCATTTTTAAGCTATTTAACCAATTTTAACCTTTGCAAAAGTTTCATAATTAAATGGAATTTTACTACAGGAGCTATCACACTGGATCTGAACATGTTCCCCAGAGGAGCCAAATCCGCCAAGTTATGCACGCTGGACATGCTGAAAACTGATGGCTCTGTTCCTGTGGTGAACATTTTTAAAGCTAAGCGAGTCAAAGGATGGTGGCCGTTTTATGTTAAAAAGGAAAACGAAGAAATGGAATTGACGGTGCGCATTAAAAGAATGTTATGTTGCATAAATATCGATCTTGATGAACCTCTCATTAACTTTCAATCTACGGTTAGAAGCTCAAAAAGTGGGCCCTGGGCCCTGTTCACTCTAGCAACAGTTGAAAATCTGTGATAAGAACATCATGCGTACATTGAAAAATCCTTTGGATTGATGATGCTATTATGGGCTTCAGGGCAAAGTTGAAGCGGAAATTCACCTCTTGACGCAAGAAGAAGCAGAAAAGAACCCAGCTGGACTGGGTAGGAATGAACCTGACCCATTGGACAAACCAAAGTAAGCCTATAATTGGACGAATGGAAATATATCATTTTTGGAAGTTAAACTTTTGGAAATTAAACTTGTAAATTGAAATCGACGATCGTAACGAAGCATTGAAAAGATTGTGGGTTTTTAAAATGGGTCAAGGTACCGGCTAAAGTAGGCATTGGCGTTAATACAGTTAGATTACAGACAGTTAACACACTCCGTTATTTGTTACAGTCGGCCTGATGCATCGTTCATGTGGTTTTTGAACCCGCTTAAGTCAATCCGCTACATAGTCTGGCACAACTACAAGTGGAAAATCCTCAAATTTCTGATCGTCTTAGCAATTATGTTCATGTTTTTCCTTTTCTTCTATTCAATACCTGGGTACTCGGTTAAGAAAATTATTGGAGCTTAAGTTGGCTGATTGGATCATTTGATTTATATACATACCAAAGCCTAACATTTTAAGACTGGTGACCGTTAGAAATTGTACAAGAATATGATGTGACGTATATAAATCATTCGGGTTACATATCACGTTTTTCATAGGTTTTCCTGTAGATTAATATTGAAAATCACTTTTCATGTTATGATGTGGTCGACGTTGAATTTGAGGTTCGTTAATATCTAAGGAACGTTAACTCGAACAAACATAGATTGCCCCAATCACGGTTAAGGAAATAATACCACTGCAGAGAGCGACTATGTGTTATTTTGGCCTGACTCGATCATGAAAAATAGTCGCCCTTCCATTGGATTCAAATTTTCTTACCGGCAACTATGGAGTTCACATTCAACGTTCACATCTATTTTTCCCATTATAAGTCATCAATTTCTATGTCAACGTTAAAATTGGAAGATTTAAAAAAACTCCAGCTTTCAATCAAATCGCGTGTCAGTAAGTGAATATCGGCCACTGGTTGTAACTTTTTCTTCTTTTTGAAACAATTATGTCAAGTGCATAGTAAGAAAGGTACGAGCAACCTTCTCTAAAAAATTATTAAGCTTTTGTGGACGAAGTATTTTTAAAGAAAAAGTTCATCACTGAACACAATCACAATCCCCACTAGGAAGTAGGGGTATTACAATCTCGTCGAAGTTGAGGAACTCAGTGACAGCTCCATCGAACTTTGCCTTAACGTAGCTAGAAATTTTGAGCTGAAAGTAGTTTCAATGTTCGCTTATATTCCATAAAATGTGAAAATGATCTTCATGAGAGATACTACTACAGCGTCATCAGTTACATTGTATAAAATTGTACATTATAGAACCTATGTACATCTGGTTCCATTCAGAGGATCTGGGGTGAAATTGCTCGGTCAGGACAAAACAAAAACCCGGAAAATGAGCCACCAAGTGTTTCTTCCTTTCGACACCACAACACTTACTAACACATCAACCAAGAAAAGAAGAAATGATAAAAATGTTCAACTTTAAATCATACAATAAAAAAAAAATCATCTTGAATTTTTTTTTTTGGAAGATAGTGGGAACAATTTTGATGACGTTTATGTGAAACCACCGTTTGAGTCTTAATTAAAAAAAGAAGATATCGTAGGTATAAAGCATAGCTATGAACAATGTAAATTGCAAGTGCAAATTATCGCAATACTTTCCTAAAAACCGAATGGTAGATGATTCCTAGCCTATTAAATTAATTTACTCAAAGAGACCAAAAACCTTTTCGATCGTACGAATATCACGAAGATTCGTAATTAATTACATACGAGTGGATAGTGTACACAACAAAACTATTGTGCAAGAATTGCTATCTGAATTTAAGTTTTTCAATCTACAGTAGAGCATTATAAACTATCACAACAAGTAACAGGAAGGTTCAATAAACCAGAACATTGAACAGAATAATATAATTATTAGTATTTATTTAAAAACATGATGTACATTTTCACTTAGAAAAAAAAACTCGTAAAAACAAATTAGTTGTCGAAAACAATTTTATTTTTGAATTCCAACGTTGGAAAAAACGCAATTTTTACGGCGAATGTTTGAAAATGTCATAGGAGTTCCTCAACAGACGTATATAGGAACACCAGTATTATAACTGTTGATATGTACATTTTTCGCTTTACCGTGTTGAAAAATATATAACCCGTTTCTTTTACAAAATGTTCAGTGACATTCAGATTCAAACACCTACTCAAGCGCGCTAACTTCGTTCGACGCTAAGATCTGAGTTTATTTTATTAAGTTTCTTCATGAAGGCCTCAGCAATTCCAGTGACAGCGTCGTCAAAAGCCTCGGCAATGATTGACTCGGCGATCCGATTCTTGATGATGTTCTCTTCAACGGTGAAATCGCGCCATTCAGCTTCAGATTCCTGCAGTTCCCGCACGAGAATCTCGTCAACATGATCGCGCTTTTTGCGCGTCCATTTCATAATTAAGGATTCGCGAAGGACGCGAGGTTCAAAGCCAAATACAAGTTTAGCTTCTTTTTCCATGTACTTGAGCAGATCCTCTTTGCACCTGAGGTCATTCAATATCACACACAACAATGTAAAAAACTAATATTCGATAATGCTGAAGGCAGAATCTACTTATCTCCATGCGCCTTGACGCGCAGAACAGATTCGGTGGGAATCTCTTGGACTAAATTGAAGAATGGACAGTAAGGCCATGATTTCAAAGCGAACTAAATTAAGTAGTATCTTAAGGTGTGGTTTCACAATTTTTCAGACTTAAAAACTATCAACTTCCCGCAATTACAGAGTTGATAGGACAAACATAACTAATTATGTTCATAAAATTAGTACGGCATACGAAAAACTCAGATTTTATTAGTTAGTTTTTAGTTCTACCTGATTGGGGGAAGAGGTTTGCCACGACGTTGCTGAACTATCCAGGGCGGAGATGGATCCGTAGGTCTGGGTTTCAGTTTCAGGTAGAGCTCTTTGGCCAGGTCGAACAGGAAAAGACGGTACGGCTCGTCATCCTGCAGTGATGGCAGGAAGTCTTCGGGCATGGACACAGCGCTAGGGTCACCTCCGTTCGCTTCGACGTCCCATAGAATCTCACCACCTGCATTAGATATTGATGAATAATATTTCACTAATCTAGTATCCCCTTTCTGATCCTCAGCTTTTCCATCCATTTTTAATTCCAACAATGTTACAATTGGAGAAGTTTATAACATTTATATCAATATTCATGAAATGTGAGCGAAAGATTTTTGACTTTTACAAATTGCAAACTAATCTGAATTTCCTTGAGTGCTAAAAAATATAATAATAATGATAATAATAAAATAACGACAAGGATTAATAAGAGTTGTTCTACAAAGAAAAGGAAAATCCACCTTGATATCATTCTTTTTACACTCATCACAAATTTAATTTATCTAAATTGGTAGAAAAAATTAAGAAACAAACTATTAGAAGAAAAAATGTAAAACAAATTAATGCTAACTTATTCGCTTCAATTTAAGCCAGTGACTTATTTTGACGAATGTTACCTTGGATGACTCGAGACACAGTTTCCTCCTTCGAGGGAGGCGACGGCTTCGGAGGAGTGTACGGAGGAGGAGGCTTGTTGGGAATTTCTCGCACATAATAGTATGGCACAACTTCCTGGGCCTGCTCAAGTTGCTCGATCTGAATTCGAAAAGCGTAAACCGCAAATAAAATGTACAATCATAATTGGATTCTAGTATGTGAGTTTGAAGGGAAGAAAAACCAGGTGATCGTTCTCAGAGGTGCAAATAAATTGTCTTTCACCCTTTGGGCATCATCAGGGCTAGGTTGAACCAATAGGTCTTATCGAGCTAGTTTTTCTTCACCTAAACCTTCTACACAGGATATGAGGGGGGGGTCCCAAAAGTAACCATATCAAGAATATAAGAATCTTTTTGTGAACCTCCTTTTTCCATTTCTGCAAAATTGTGTAATGGCCAACAGCCGGCAAGCAATCAGCACTGAAATTTTGCCTCTACGTACGGCAGATTTTGACAAAAACCAGCAGGACCCCGATTGCTCATCCCCCTACTCACCATATCTGGCCCCCTGTGACTTATTATTGTTCCCCAGACTCAAAAGGGACAGAAAAGGAAGCGTTTTGCGACTGTGAAGGAGGTGAAAAGAAATTGCAGGAAGGCCTAAACGTGATTCTGATAAGTGAATTTAAAAATGGTTTCCAACAATGGAAAAAAGATGGGACAAGTGTTTTGTGGTCAATGGTGATTATTTTGAAGGTGGCCAAAATTTGGTGTAAAAATATTGAATAATAAACGTTTTACACGGACATTCTGGTTACTTTTGGGTCCCCCTCGTATTCTTTAATATGACCAAACAAAGATTAAATCGATCTGCATGCTGATTGTGGAGGCTACCTCTTGTTCAATTTGAAGCTGTTGGAGCCTGAGTTGTTCTGCTTCATGAGCCGCTTGCAGCGTGAAGTCATCCCCAAGCCAAAATTTATCATTATCACCCACCTGCAAATGAACCAGAACATAAAGCAATTGACATAGATACACTGTAAGAAACATATTGTTCTCCTAATATCTCTATTCTATTGTTATGTCGGCGGGGCATGATATTGCCCTTGTTAGGGCTAGGGGCAACTACTAACAATTAATTGTAACTGTCAATTGTTCAAGCAATTTTCACAAAGAGTTTCTCTATAACAAACGATGTTAGCAATGAATGTGGACCAAAGTGCCCCGACAGTCGCATCAGCTTGGCTCACTAAAATAACTATTTTCAACAAAACATTTTACACATCATTATTGAATGAATGAATGAATGAATGAATGAATATAAATATATTTCCTTGATGACACACAGCAGTACAGCGGGCAAAACATTCGTGGAACGGAAATTACCCCACCACCAGGATCGAAATCCGAGCGGGGTGGGGATTATTATAGTTGACTTAAAAAAAATTTTTTTCTTATCATGAATTTGAATTGATTTTAAAGTAGATTGGCCGACATACAGCAAAGACGGTATTTTAGAAACAAACATAAAATAGGAAATCACAATAGTGGATTTCACACTCACGAAATTGACGGTCGACAAGTCAAAAAGTAGAAGTGGCTCGCATTGAGACATAACCGCTGAGCATACCTAACGTACGATATAAGCCGCTCAATGAGTAGCTATTTCCTTGGCCGTTATCTTTGTGATGAGTTATTTCACAATTCGCCCTTCCATTTAACAATAAACAAGACGCAGAGACGATAATATGAATGTTTGTTCGTAACCGGATAACAATTTTCGAGAAAACAAACATGAAAAGGGTCTGCGTTAAGTGTAGCAGTAGACGAACGGGAAACGACTCGGTCGTCAATATGGAATAAACGTTTCTTTTTATAGAAAATGCGGAGCTCAGAAAAAAGTTCCAGCGACCGAACGGCTCCCCGTTTCCTGTGCAGGGTAACGAAAATAAATCTAAGGTAAACAACAATACCAAGCGACATTTCCTGATTCGGTTTATATTCGCTGGACTATCGGAAACTTAATATAGACTGCCAAACTTACATTGGGTATAATACTCCATCGTTACCGCTGAACTTCAGGGGCTGATTCTAAGTTTATTATCCAACATTTTTTGTCCCATAACATTTTTTTTTTAATTCCACTGAAGAAATTAATTTTTCATTTTCAAGATTTTTTGGCGTACTTTCTGACCTTCCATCACTAAAATGACAAAACTTTGATGGTGTAAAGTAAAAAATGAGAACAGATGTGAAAAGAGCATTCAATTTCAAACCCGGACGTAATCAGAGTTTTTATGGTCAAAACACCAGACTCCTTATATCCAGTGGGTTTTTTTTCTTTTTTTGAGTTATACTACCTATTCACAGAGAAGAAAAATCAATGCGGTCTCAGGAAATAACATCCTCAAAACTCTTAGCTTTCCAACGGTATAATAAGTTCAAATTTGAAGGGGAATACGCGTTAAAATGCAGAAAAACGTTTTAATTGCGTGGAAATCGAGGATATTTGCGTGAAAGCGATTTGTAATTTGACACAGGATCGTTAATTTCTTTCTGAGATAGAAATTCTGTGAATTGGGAAGAAGCTTCGACTAAAAAGTCCAACATTCGGACATTGGAATCATGGTTTGGTAAATAACTTTGAAAATCTCACTTCTAATGGGGTGGGAGGTGAATAAGACTAATAATAATAATAAAGCATGCAAGCCACGACTGCAAGGTTGCAAATCCTGCAATACTCGCCCAGGTGGCGTAGAATCCATCAAAAGCAAATTTCTCGCAACTCGCGTACTCACTCGAATTTTCAAAAGACAATTTAAGAACTGTTTAACAACGAAATACTTATTTCAGCTCACTTGAAGCTAGCTTGATTTATAATGTAAGTAGCTTCGAATATGGGCAAAGAAGCGTTACATTATTTGCAAAATCTCTTATTTTAACTCATGTGCTCAAATAAATAACGTTACATGGTGTGATCAAAGTTCAGAGAAGTAGTTAAGAGAAAACGAAAGCCGAAGCGGCACCAGAATATTGAGGTTATTATGTTACAGTTGATAACATCTCCAGCAAATATTCTCAATATAAAAGTGAAATAACACCGTGACTCCTATGTAACACATTATAAGAGACTGAAAGTGGACAAAAAGAACTGTAACAAGAAGTATCAGCCAGCAAAAACAACAGCACTGAGAATACCTATGCAAAGGTGCAGTGGAAACGACTAACATTAAAAAAAAAAAAAAAAAAAAAAAACAATTAAAAACCGTTCTCTCTTTGGCCATTATTCAGTTTGAACTGTTATTTAGTAGGCTCTCGAATTAATGCAACAGGAGATGCAGGAATCAAACATTAGGGAATAACAAATTTTGCAAGAATGGGTCGCAAAAAGTGCACAGACGTACTTTTCTGACGTGAGGGTCAATGATTGACGAGGGCACCCATCCACTTTTCATGTGACCGTTGGTGGAGGAGTCGTTGAACGTCACATTGTTGGCCGGTACACGCTACCGAGATCATGTTGATATTCGACAGTTAGGGGCCCCTCTGGTCTATGTTGATCGGCAAGCAGGGGCCCCCAGATTACAATGCAAATAACGGATTACCCTGAATCGATTGAGAAGAAATGAAAAAAAGAAAAGGGACGCTGAAGGAGACGTCGGGAGTAAAGTCTTCAGAAAGAACATACACCATTGAAGCTTTTTTCATTCGCTTTCTCACTTATTCTTCAACCACGCGCTACTCTCTCTATTTCTCTCGCTTCCTGTACTCACCGTTTTTCGTTTATGCCAAAGGGCGTAGCAGCGCTACAGTCGGGGGAGAGAGGGAACCTCGAGTTCTATTCTGGCCGACGTCCAAACTGCTCTAAATCTGTCACGCCAACGACGAAGACCGAAAGGAACACACAACACAGGATACAGGTATATATAAAACCAGTAATGAGGCGACTGACGTGTCTTTTCCCTTTTGCCGGACGCCAGGCCTATGAACAAGGTATAACTTTTAATAAATGGCGCCGACGGACCGCCGCGCGGCCCCCTTCTCATCTAAGCGGTTTCCAAACAAAATTATACACGCACACGACGCACCGGATGAGAGGATTACAAAATATGAAAGGCGGACAAGAAAAATTCCCGCAGAACATGTATTGGCGTGGGAAGCAGTAGAAAAAAATTAGTAAATAGGGCATTCGGCAGTATACACAAAGCGGAGCTAATTAAACTTGGCGTTAGGATGAGATTATTCTCAAAAACCTACAAGATCGTTCCGGAGGGGTACGTGAGGAAGCATAAATTTCAAACGAAACTACTCACTGGCTAAAACTAGTAAGCTGCGAGCATGACGAACTAATTTGGAGACGAAGCGGTGTGTTGGCTGAATATATTAGCAACAATCTCGTAACCTGATCAGTTAATAATCACTTTGCGAAAAATATTTAAATGGAACCTACATTCTAGAACGTAAACTATGTTAACATTGATTAAAAAAAAAAAATTAAATAAAAAATTGTACTATTAATTATTGATTTTTTCTAGACATAATTAAAATGTAATAAATTTGTGTAACAACGTGAATAAAAACTATGTAGGCGAGATTAATTTAACGAGCAGCAGATTATGCGAATCGGTAAAGTATAATAGAATTAAACAGCGCAAAGACAGACAAATAATACAAATACCAGGAAACTAAACTAAAATTTGAGCTAGGCTCTTACTGGTAAATAAGTTAGGAACAAAATGACGTTAAAAGCAATGCAATTGAGCAATGAGATGGGAGCAATGGAACTAATAAGCTCGCAAAGTAAAAAGTTGCTGTTTTTGCGAAAATCACGTTTTTTGGACTCCTCTGGAGAGTTACTTAAAGAAAAATTTAATTTAATTGAACTTACAGGTGTTGAATATCAGCAAACACATATACCGAGAATAAACCCGCAAATCTACCAGAGCCACTTCCAAGTCAGTTGAAAAATGAGTCATTTTGAACAAACTATGATAAACAGAGTAATCGAAGTTCAGGAAAATATCGTATACCACGTAACTCATAGCTATTATTAAATTGCTAAAATAGAAAAAAGAGAGCTATGCAAGGATGACCTTCTGGCTAGTTTTGGTGATAGGAGAAGTTGGCTGAACGGCTAAAATTTCAGGTAGGAATGAACTTAATGGATCAGCGTAATATACTACAGAAAAATAATACCGACAAAGCCCATTATTTCGTAAAGTCATACCTCATCAACAGAGAGAGCCAGTTTATTTCTGTTTCGTCTCAGCGTGGAAAATAACAATTAAAATCGAATGTTTAAAATTAAACATGTTTGACAAACATGAGGCTAGTTTTCAAGACGAGTAAAAAAAAATTAAATTAGGAAAAAAACAATTACGAGGCAAGCGCTAACTTGCGGTCTAATTGAAAAGTTGAAAAACGAATGCGTATCCAACTAAATTGATGCGACACACTTCGAAATAAAACACAAGCGCGTGAACGAAGATGAGAATAACGAGATGGATTTTTTAGTATGGCAGATAGAATACGTAAGAGTATAATAAATTACGTATTTCTAGCCTTCAATAACTATGAGTGAGAATGAATAAAATTTTATATATTTCATCATTATATTATTATAATGAAAACCCCATCAGACGAAGATACTAAAGATATTTTTAAAATAAAGTACGTTTAATAAAAAATAAAGCACTCACTTCTTTTGAAACTGTTGAATTGCCGATCCTCCGAGTTCCTTCATAACCACCTGTGAAAGACAGTTAGGCAAAGTTTTCATTTTATTTCAGATAACTGGACAATAATTTATTTTCAATATTATCGTTTACCCGAATTTTAATTGAAAGGTCCTGATCCATGTACGAATAAATAAAAAATTCAAATGATAACTTTTTAGAACTTCAGAAACATAAACGTACCTTTTCCTTCTGGCGACAGTTGTTTCTTCTTTGTGTACGCCTTTAGAGCAGCAGATGTTGCATCGTCTACGAATGAATCATAAATCAAATTTGAAATAGATTCAACGTTGAAATTTTGCTCCCTTTCTCGCTGCAGAGCTGTCAAGAGTGGTGTACCAGCATTAGATTTTTCAATTTGTTCCAATCTGCTCTCCCAAATTTTGTCACTGCATTCAAATGAGCCTTGGAGAATTTCCTTGACAGCGTCATCAGACAAAGGTTCAATCTTTGACCCACGTTCCGAGTTCGGTTTCTCTAAATGACTTGCCATGTCGACCGAATTGAAGCTGTCATTGAAATCAACAAAAGGGCCTTCCAAGCTATCTGCTTCAAAGCTACGCATTTCAAGATCTTTCGGCGGCTCGTCACCCTGGCCTAATTCTGTTCGTTTGTCCTCTAAGACTTCCTTCAGTTTCTCAACTGGATCATGATCACCAGCTTCTTCTGAATGCTGGTCCTTGAGGATTTCATCCAAACCAAAATCCAACTTTTCTAGAACAGAATCATCATTACTTTCTTGATGGTTTGTATCCAAGGCTGATTTCTCTGACTCCTCTAATTGTTCTTCAGCACTCGCTTCCTCATCAATTTCTTCAAGTACATTACCATCAGCAGAAAGAATGAGTGTCTCTTCTTCTTCAATCTTACTCATTACAGAGGCCTCGTCGCTCAGCAAAGCTTCTGAGATAGCGCTGCCTACACTGCTAGCTCCCGGATCTTTCTCCAGCTTTGATACAATTAATTCACTTATAGATCTTGTTTGGCCTTCTATTTTCATCGTTGGATCATACTCTGTCAACTCCTGCACTGACTTTGATAGGTCTTCCAAGTTCAAGCGTTTTCGAGCAGATTTCGTAGGAACTGCCAATTCTGATATTTGCTTTGACGCACCATCAGAAGTTTTCAAAGATGTAGGCTCAGAATCTATAGCCTCTTCTATCTCTTCAACCGTGCTTCCTTGTGATGCCTTGCTTGTTTGTGCATCACTGAAATTCTCATCATCAGCGGAAGTTTTGACCAATCCAGATTCAATGACACAATGGGATTCATGAGTAGAAGACTCAATTACTTTGTTCTCATCCACAGTTCTAGAATATGACGTCTCCTGAGTATCATTGTTGAAGAGATTTATAGGCATGAATTGATCCACATTATCACCAAAAATTTTAGAACCAGGGGATAGTGATAATTTTGGAGGCAAGTCTTTTAAAACCATTTCAAGTGGCTTGGTATCAGTATTGTCTAAAACTGACGCTGCGGGGATTGATGCTTCTTGTCGGTCAGTGACATATTGGCTTAATATTGAAGCGTGGTCACTGGTCATTTCATTAGAAATAGATTTTGACTGAGTTAATTTATCTGATCTTGTGTCATCAATTGCCAATTTTGGTTCAGACAGAACTTCAAATCCAGCATTGTTTGCAGAGAGAGACATTTCAGTGGAGGGTTCAGCTTCAAAATTTGTCATAGCTGAATCAATGCATTCAGGTATTGAACCGGATGTTTCAGACTTTGCTTCAGTTTGTGCTGTTTCTATATCTTCCATAACTGAGGAAATCTCTTCAAGCTTCAGCGAGGATGCATCGTCAACAGTCACACCAGGGTTTTCCGAAACCTCGCTGGGGGTGACAAGACTCAGTTGAAACTTGTTCTTTGCAATTACCGATTCACCCAATTCAGTTATGACACCTGTTTCAGTAGCTACAAATGAATCAGTATTGATTTCATCCAAAGAGTCCAAACGACGAGACCGCTCTGCTTTTTCAATGATTTCTTCAATCGAGAAATCTTTTTCACTCGTTGAACTTTCTGAATCCCTTGAAGGATCTATAGGTGCTAAAACGTCATCTGTAGGAGGTGCAATGTGATTTTTTACAGCAATTTCCAAATCCTTTTCTTGCAAATCGATAGTCACAAGAGGATCAATGTTCTCAGCCGCAGTACTAATCGAGCTGACATCACCCTTTGTTGCGTCTTTATTTTCCCCATCCTCGAGTGAAGATGGGCCTTTGTCCAAAAACGACACAAGCGACCCTCCGTCTTCAAAGGCACAGACCGTTTCATTTGTCTTGGCATCAACCACCGAATCAGACGGCTGGTCTTTTGATTTCACTCTAACGACGAACTTGTCACTTTGACGCCTTTCGAATTTCGGCTGTTTGATCTGGGGTTTAGTCACTCGCACGTCCGTGTTTTCAAGTTCTTTGATCTCGGTTTTGACTTGTTCAATGTACGAATCGTACAACTGAAACAAAAAAATAACAACGACAATTACATAAAGCGAGCATCACAAAAACACAAGCTAAACAATTTAATTTTTTGGGAAAGATACTGCAAATACAACCGTGATCCTGTGATTATTGAGATGTTCATCAGTCAAAATTCAACTTACCAAAGCTACACTAACCTCATGATATTTTATGATGGTGTTAGTACTAACTTGTTAATGTTTCTCTAGCAGCTTCAGGGATTATAAACTTTAATACAGTTCTGATAAAAAGCATCTACGAGGGGGGACTCAAAAGTAACCAGAATGCCCTTGTAAAACGTTTATTATTAACTATCTTTACATCAAATTTTGGTCACCTTCAAAGTATCTATTTGTCATTAACCACAACACACTTGTCAAATTTTTTTTCCATTGTTGGAAAATGTTTTAAATTCCCTAACTCAACCGCGTTTAGACCTTCCTGCGATTTTCTTTTCACAGCGGCACAACGCTTCTCTTTCATGTCCCTTTTGAGTCTGGGGAGCAAAAAGAAGTCACAGGGGGTTCCAAATTGCTCCCGGCTGTCGGTTATCAAACGTTTTCGCAGAAGCAGAAAAAGGAGGTTCACGAAAAAAATTCTCATGCCCTAAGCAATGAAACTTCTCGACCTTCACTCTACTAAAATTCTCCCTCCTCCTTGTACTTTGCCACGCCAGCCCCATTCCGTTTACTTTTGGGTTCCCACTCGTATTGTTATATGAATGTGTTAAGGAGGAAATAATTTAGGCGACTTATTCCCTGCCTATATAGGTTGTCGAGAACTTTTGCACTTAGAAAATCCTGTACCATCCTAGAACCATCAGCTGATTTTTCTTCCTCCCAATACGTTATTACATGAATGCAGAAGAAGAAAGAAATGATTTTGGTGAACTTCAGCTTAATACTCAATCTTAAAACAGAATATAAAACCTTTTCAACGCAGGAAAATACTCACATGTATTTGATTGATTAGGTTCTTTTCAGTCGACCGGAGACGCTCTTTTTGATTTTTGTGATATTCCCTCTTCAATTTTGCTAGTTCGGATTTCCTGTGCCTTAGCTGTTGCTCCAAGGCTGACACTCTCACATCAACGTCGCTTGGTTCCGATAATGTATCTAAAATAATACAGTTAGAAACTTGTAACCAAATAGTGAACTGTTTATAAAGAAACAAGAATATCAAGGTTTTATTTCAGAAGAACTGACCATTTTGTGAAAGCAGCATAGATTCGTCTGAACCGCTTGAATGGCGCCTCTTCATAATTGTTACTCTGGGTGACAATGGTGTTTTGAGCATTGGTAACCGCATAGCCTTAGTTAAAAACGGTGAACCCTGCAAAAGAATAACCGTATTTTACTCTTTATTGAGCTCTTCTAAAGGAGTAAACAGGCAAAAAATGTTAATGGTTTTTCTTCTGCTTTCCTACTTTCCTTCTAACTACCATCATTACAAGATATTATATTGTGTTTTTTTACTTCAAAGCTTTACTGTTTACAGCAATAAATTCTAACCTGCAGAAAATGAGAGGCAGCAGGACCAGCCATTGATTCAGATGCGATCGAAGAATGTTCAAAACTGTCCGAATAGTAATCCTTGGGCTGAATTTCTGATTCAGAATGACTGCAAAAAAATAAAATATATATATATATACATATATTTAGAACTTCGAAAATATAAGTCGATTTGGTCGAGAAAATTTCATACAGAGAATGTTTCAAATTTAATTTCATTACATTAACATTGTTACCTTGTAACTGCTACAGGCATTGCTTGTGACCCTATGGACGGTTTGACGGGATCTTCAAGAATGATATCTTTCATTTCTGCTACAGGCGAGGTTCCTCGTTCTACAACGCCTGCAAAAAATGACACTTTAAAATTATTCTCACATTATCAAATAACCAAAAATAACGCAAATAAAAACAAGGAAAGAAAATAGTTTATTTATTTGTATTTTCAATAGAAAACTTACTTTCGGGAAGCTGTGATGAAAACGAGGATTGTGCAATTAGTTTCTCTTTTTCACGAAGGTTTTTCTCCTCTTGATCAATTCTCTTTTTCCAAGCAATAAGACTTTCAATGTTTTTCCTCCTTTCTCGAAGCGATTCCTCCCTCTCTCTAAGCTCTCTGTCCAAAATATAGATTAATAAGAATCAAAAATGGAACTGGTCGATCAAGACCAATAGAAGAAAATATAACTAACAGAAGTCAACCAAAGAACGCTGATGCAGGAAACCACTACTCAATACGCTTCTTTTGAATGCAATTAAATTGAAAGAAGCCATGGAAAAATTTGAAGGGTCACACATTCTATTCCAAGCATCTAGTTCGCAGTTTTGGCAGAACAAGACTGGTTGACTTGGTCTTACCAATTAGCAGAAAAATATTTTTGAGTTAAATTCAGTGCCAAGGGAGACATTCACCTTTTTTTGCGATCAATAACGTCCGAGCTCTTCTCATTGCCGACGCAACGTACCGTGTCGTCTAGCTGACTCATGTGTGATGACCTCAGCGATCCGCGCGAGCTCTGTGTTATTACAGAGGAGATTAATCTCATGGTATCAAAATCCTGAGAATACGAAATAAGTGGGTATTGAGCTTACTCTGATGTAAGGGTCTCTTTGCGATTGAAGAAGTGAACGAATTATTTGCTGTTGTTGTTTAAGCAAGATACATCTCTCTTGGCATGCTCGGTGCTCCATTGCTTCCAATCTGCAACGAAAATGAACTCGTAATTACTAAGTAAACGTTGCCTGAATCTCAATACTAAGGTATCGTCGCGATTTAAGAGGAGCATCGGTATAAAATTATACTAAGGCGATCAGTCCCATGAGCAATCGCTCGAGTGTTCAAAAAGTACAGCATCATGGACTTTTGAGTTTAATGTGGCATCCATGAATTATTATTCTTTCAACTCAGTAAGGTGATTGAGTTAAGCTTCATTCACATGCTAAAAGAAACAGAAAGAGCAAACAACGGTCTCATGGGTGGAATGCAGGGTACCCCACACCCACCTTGCTAATTTTGACCAATTGGATTACTATTCCAATCACCGTTTCTGCGTTTTCCGCACTCACCGTTGGCATGTGAATCACCATATTTACTGCCTAGTGACATTGACATGAATACTGTAACACTACAGAAGTTTACCTTTTCAACTCAGCGTATTCTTCGTCCATTTTCATTATTTGGCCTCTTTGTTTACGTTTAAGCTCTTTCGCCTCATCTTCATGGCCGGTCTCAATTAATTCCCTATGTAAATTGGATTTGAACAAAATTGCTTACACAACAGTAAAAGAGACATATCCAGGAGAATGAATCGTCACCTGGCACAACACTGAAATGAAATATTGACACGAGAAAAAGAAATACTCACTTCCTTTGCGACTCAATCAACTCGAAGTCCTTCCTAGTTCGGCCGCACAAATTCTTCATCCGTAGTTTGAGATTGGCTACATGCTGATCAGATCTGAGTTTTTCATCTCGGATTAGAGTGTCAAACTGAAAACCAAACACGAAATAGATAAATTCGAATAAAGCTATAGAAACGAAATGTTTACCAATTCAGAGTCAACTTTCTGCGATACCAAAATGCTTTCATACATAACTAACCATTTCTAAGGTGAACTTGGTGACGTCCGTGCCATTTCCTGACGCTACACTTGCATCATGGCTGCTCACGCTATGATCCCGAGAGTGCACTATTGATCTGGGTGACACAGCTAGAAAAAATTCATAAAATTCGTTGTTTTTCAAAATTCCAGATTAAATGAGTATTTCCTGCATTCTAAAAAAATCATGAAAGGGCTAACCAACAAGGGTGTTATCCAAGTCGTTTGATGGCAATGGAGATTTCGGGCGAACCGTGATGACATCGACAGTTGTTTGTTCGTTTGACGGACCACTTCTTTCACTCTGTCAAGAAGACAACAAGAATCGTTCATGGGTGACGCTATGAATGGAATTTGAAGATAAGTTTCTTCATAGTAATAAATTTTGCTAGGGCCAAAATAAAAATAGCCTCTTTGTCCACCAATGCCAAGCATCAATTAAATTAATTTTCCAGTGGAGCAGTAACCAAATTGAGAACAATAAGTTACAGCAAATAGCTTTCACTTAGAATTTGGTACTTACCTGGTCCATAAGGGGCTTTACAGCAGTTTTGCCGCATTCGATTATCGACTCAAGACTTTCATTAACGCGATCTAGGTGTCGGATTTCGTTTTGGATCTCATTTTGCAACATAGTGGGGTTAAACTATAACAAAGTCCAAAAGAAAAATGTTCAATTTAGAAATCATTGATAATTTCAAACAAAATCTAAAAAGAAAAAAAAATGTTATGGTGGCATACCTGAAGCATTTTTGAAGAGACAGACACAGTATTCTGTAATTCGGATGTTTCTTCCGAAAGAACAGTAGATCCACGGGAGACGGTTCTGGAAACTTTGACTATTTCTGAAATACTATCACTGGAATGGTCACTTTGGTTACCCTGGGGTCTGTGAAATGGCCTCACAAATTTACGATAGCTAGCACCACCATCGACAGTTCGACTAGTTTCAGATCGACTGAAAACGTATGAGCCTTCTTTCATAGAACTAAATGAAGACGTTGAGAGACTTCGATAGACTTCCGAACTACTCTGATCAACTTGGCAGTCAAATAAGTTGGTTTTGACTGCTGGATTGCCAGTAGACTTATTGTTGAGATTCAGATCAAAATTGGGGAAGTCCAGAGCTCCAACTGCATCATCTTTGGTATATCGATGACGCAAAGGTTTCCGTTCTGTTACAACACCAAGCGGGTTTTCCAAGACTTCTCCGAGTACTTTTAACTGTTTTGGTTGTGTTTTTACTGCAGATGTTGAGAGGCCTGTTTGTGGGAAGAGGTAATCCAAGTCAGCTGAAGGGGAGTCGTTAACGAAACTAGTTTCACCAGCTTTTGAAACACAGGCACTCCCAGCTTTTTCGTATTCACCAAACGATAGAGCTGAAGTTGACACAACAGTGGAGAGACTCAGGGATGCATCGTCCAACTTCAACTGGGGTAGATCTAGTGCCAATTCGGATACTTGACTACTTGAAGCTGACATAGTTGAATTGCTCATAACCTCGTCCAAAAAATTTCTAGTAGTACGAATATTGGAAAGACTATCTGTAGCTGGTGACTCTGACTTGGTAGAAAGGCGACTTAACAATTTAGCCTTTGGAGACAGTGGTACCTCGGAACAGTTACCTACAGGAGGACCTTTTTTTGATGGACTGTACGGGTTTGATGGGGCAACGTCAGGGGGTCCAGCAGGTTTTTTGGCTTGAACGGAATTCTGAGACTGCAGGGCCCGTTCAAGAGTATTGATAAGATTGAATTGGTCTGGTAATTGACTCATCTCTCGTAGCCAAGCAGGAGTTTCAGGCCGAGGTAGAGGTTTCTGTAATTGTTCAAAATCCAAACAATAATGCCACATAATGACAGACTTTTTCTTGAATTACTTTGCGAAAATATTAGCAATCAAATACCTTTTCTGGTGTTGGCACATATTCAGCTAAAAATTGATCAAATCGTGATGAGCCCTGTAATTTCAGTCCTCTTATTTTCGGCTTTTTCTTATCTCCAATAACTGAAATAATACAAAATACAAATTTGTATGGAAAATACAGAGGTTTTCAGTTCAAAATAAGTTAAGTGGGAAGTTTTGATACTACAGACATTACAGTTTAAATTGTTTTCAAAATCAACAACACCCAAACTACTAATCGATAGGAATAGCTTTTAGCTAACTTACAAAATATGATTTTGAAAGTGGTGTTGAAATGGAAATATCCAGGTCCCACCCAATATGCAAAATCTGGTGAGTGAGGATAATTTCATATCCTTGCAAAACAAGGATTAAGGATACAATAACAAAACTTAAACTGTAGAAAACGTACCTCCTTCAGAAATAGAAGATTTTGATCTCTTGCAATAACTCGTAGTACTCTCTCGGCTCTTGCATCTACGAGGAGTGAGTTTACCTTGCTCAACGTCCAGGTCCATATTGATCTGGGTGGCCGATTCAACCAAATCTGGCGCTCGTCTTTTCAAGTTAAGTTGTAGGTGTTGATCGTTCGATAGTTCAAGATCTGTGCTAGGGAGTTTATCATTATCCGGACCTGAAAATTAGAAACAAGATAGTGAAAGATGATTATCCAATTGCATCAACAATAAACAAGTGTAATTTGACTGTCTCATAGTAAACCTTTGTCCAGATATATCAAGGAGATAGACATGAGCCAAACTGAGATGTTTATCTAAGGATTAGGATCTTGAGATAATCAGAGCACCAACGACATACCAATGCATGTTTGAGTTTTCAACCTCAGAATTCAGGCTTCAAGTGATATTATAATATGTTTAATAAACTGAAGTGACGAACTAGTTAAAATGGGATAGCGGGGAATTAATACAGGGAAATATGACCTACAGCAAACTGAACCTTGTTTCCATTGGCATAGGTACTAAAAGAGAAGCATAAGCAAGTTTTTATGTATTATAAGAGAAATATAACTTAAGTAAAGCTTATAAGAGAAGTACAGCTTACCTGGATAAAAAAGGCAATAATAATTTTCGTTCATCAATTGATAAATATATTGATACAAATTATTGTGATAAAGTGCGTTGTAATGTGTAGGTAATTTATGGAAATATTAGATAAACATAGCACAACAGAAAATTAAACAAAAACAATTAAACGAAAACATAGAATAGGGAAAAAAAGTTGTGAGACAACAGTAATCTACTACTTATAATAAAATTTTCTGTTCGCCTTCTATCTTATATAATAGCAACTGCAATTCAAATTTGAATAATAATATTAATAATTAGAATAGGCACCAGTCCTTACTTTCTGACTCAGCTGTTGGATTTGGTTGAATTCCCTGTTCGATAATCGCCTCGCACTTGGACTGAAGCTGTTGGTCAACTATAGATGCACTTTTAGATTCGTCATCGTGACGAAGAGGCATATTAAGTTGTTTATCTTCAGCGGGAGCTTGGGCTGGAGTTGCATCAGGTCGATTTTTCTTCTTGATGGTGATCGTGCCAGAGGCTATGTCACTCAAATGAGCTGATTTTGGCCTAGGAGGCACCAATTCAAACGATGAATCTAAAACTGTAGGTGCTGAGCTTTCCATTGGTCCAACCCAATTAGGTTTTTCCTGAAATTCAGGAAAATTCGATTTGTGTATATACAAGTTCAAAATCATAACCTTAGTAGGTTTTAAGATACTGCAAAAATAATTAAAAGCACAATCATTTTAAAGTTGGTGGCTAACGTTGTTACCCATTGCTTCAAAAGAAAAATTGGAAAAGAAGTTTTAGAGGATTAAACCATCTAATTGCTTCATGGTATTCATGTACCAACATACCTGATCGTTTTTGCCTATAGAAGGGCTTCTAATTTTGTGAACTGTGCGTTTCTTGATTTTTTGCATGATTCTCCGTTGCGTATCACGGAGTTGTTGCATTTTCTTCTTCCGTTCAGCTGCCTCTATCTCTTTCTTTCGTTTTTCTTCAGCTATCCGCTCCTCTCGCTCTTTTTGCTTCAGTTTGATAAAGTTTCGAGTTTCATTTACGTCATAGTTCCGAACATGCTTGCTAGTAGGTTCGCTCTCGCTTTTCTCTGTATCAAAATGATGAATGTAAAAAATTTAACAGACGTCTGAACTAGAAAATAACCTATTCAATTACATGTTTACCTAAACCCTCAATGACTTTGAAAAACAACAAGCAAATGAGGTCATTAATATAGGCGGACTAGTGGATTTTCACTACATCGAATAAGTACAAACCTGGCGGTCGTTTATTTATTATTAATCATCACATTAGAAAGTAAAAATCAACCATATTCACACATCTAGAAAAAAAATACTGGCCTCGCAAGATCACAGGAATAATGGCTTCAGTTAGCGATCAGCAGAGAACAATTACACTGGATTTCTCCTGAAAAGAAAGCACAAACTCTACCACTTACCGTTCAAACCGGAAGGAAGGGAGGAAGAGCGCTTCATTTTCTTCGGTGATTTATGATCACTTCGGATATGAGTCGATTTAGTGCCCTGGTTGGAAACTGCAGCCTGGAGTTCATTCCGAGTCCTCAAAGATAGCCTATATTTTTCAACGACATCAGAAGCTAAGTGATCCTGAATCGGATCTGACTTGAGAAGCCTGGTCAATTTTGGCTGTTGGAGACTTGAATGGTGGGGGGTCGACTTTAAAGAATCATGATGCCCCGTTTTTTTATGTCGCTCCTGCAATAGTTAGTCACAGAAACACAAACATGCTAATGAGTTAGTAATAGCAATAGTAAATATAATTTTCAGGGCACCAATTTTAACCTATAGGCACATTATAATTGATCAGTGAACAAGTATTATTTCAACAAATCATGCAGGAGTCCTCTTGAAAAGAGTAATAACAACCATTGGTAAGTATGAACTAATTCACATATCAGGTACGATTCGCGAGTGTGTAATTCAATACTTACAACTGTGTCAGTTTACAACAAGTCCTGTTGCACTAAACAGATGCACCCGTGCAAAAAAATCAAAATTTCACTCTGAATGTGGAACAAGTTTGAATATTCTTCAAATCACGAGGCAAGTGAAACAAACATTCATTTCCCAGCAAAAATGTTTAAAAATAATTTAGCTATGGGCTATTTGAAGGGGGAGAAAAACACAGGGCCTTTTAACCCTGTGGCAAATACTTATGCCCCATCAGTGCTTTGTACAATCATAAGGTATACACGACCCTATTATTCAATTTTTCTTACCTTAACCCTACAAACACCAATCTTCTGTTGCATATTAAAAATTAAAAACTAATGGAACACGAGTGACACGGTGCCATGCTTCACAGGTTATTGTTGGCGTTTAGTGTTCAATCCAAAGCATTACCATTCAATTTGAGTAGGAACAAAAAGCTGAAAAAACGGACCTTGCCATTGATTCGAACGGATATATTATCAATGTTGCGTAAAGTTCTATTCGAATCCTTCGTAGTGGAATAAGAAGAGTTTATGGTTATTACAAAACCATTACGAACGTATCTCACCACCTACAAGTCAACGTTGTCACTGTTTACTGCAGTCAGGATGAAAATTGTTGATGGATATGTATACTGATAGGTAAATCTTAACTTAATAGACAGAAAAAACTACCTCGTTCTTCGATGCATCAATGTCAATCACAGCCTTCATCTTTTGGGGACTTCTACTTTTCACTTTCTTTTTATCTGAAACAGATTTTGTACACATTAACATTAAAACCTGAACTATTCTCAGAATAAAATTCATACAACTCAAAAACCGTGTCCACTAACATTTAGGAGGCTCTTCAAGTTTCACTACTTTAATCGTCTTGCCCGTGTCGGTGATGAATTCTTTATCAGGTTTGGTGACATCTTTCACCGTTGTGACAGTGATTGGAAGTGAATTCAGTGTGATTCGTGGTGCCTCACAAAAACCAAAGGAAGCTGCTGCTGGAGTTAAAACGGTGCTCTTAATCGTGAGAGGTCTAGGAACTAAAACCGAATAAAATAAAACGAAAAAATGGTGAAATAAAATGTTCGGTTATTTGGAGGTTATAATTATGCGTTGGAATCTTATGTGAAAAGAGTGATAAATTTTGGAGTTCCCTAATGCCAGATACTCACACTTTAAATTCCACATTTATTTATAGCTCTAGATTTAGATTTTTCAACTCTATTCATTACAACAACTGCTGGAGTTGAGTTTCTGATCAACAAGTAGTCTTAGTCGCATCAAGTTGGAAAATATATACCAAGCAGAGTTCATTTTGAAATAATTATGTGAACCATTAGAACACAATAATCTTTTACCAGCAAATGGAAATATGAGACAATTGTTAGATAGAAGTAGGCAATGATCAAAAATAATTATTTTTACTACTTACTGTATTTCGTTGCAATTAAATTTGTTTGGTTGGAAATTTTTAAAAGAGCACCAAGTCGTAGTGATATCATTCACATATATACTTTCAAGAACGATTCGTTGATAGATAAAAATGAAACAATGAATTGTAAAACAAATAATACTCAGAAATTAGAGTTTTCAGTTGAAGTAACGAACAAGATGGAAAGTATAAGACTGAACAAAATGGAGGGCAGTAGAACCAGGTACAAATATAGGGGGAAGGGTTCTCAAGATTGAGGGGTTGTAGTTCCCCCAATGCTATACTTCTTTTGTCATTTATACTGATTTCACTGTTATATAGAAGAGAAGGATCATAATATGCACCACAAGAGATTATTCTATTGCCACCAACATGAAAATTCTGTTGTGACATGAGTTTTTTTTTTTTTTTTTTTTTTAATTTACAGACCTTAAATAATTACCTACGAATGTGGAATTCAGAACTGACTTATATCTTAGGGATCTCTATTTTTTGGATCCGAAACTAACTTAATACAGGACGAACTAATGAGGGTGGTAATGGAGTACTAACCTTTATGAGGAGAAGCGATGGGGCTGGACGATGTTGGAGGATGGCTATACCTGGTACGTTCAGAAGAAATTGAACCAGCCTCGGACCTGAAACCAGCAATATATTTTAAGATGACGATTCAACTGTTTGGGGCTGGTGGATGGAGTTACGATGTCACAAATCACGAGTCAGGGAGGAAAAATTAAAAAAAGAATTAAATGATAATTTATAAAAATGTATGAGAAGAAAATTATTTTGGGGGTCCATTAGAAGGAGGCTCTTTTTATTGGCTAGTACACCCAAATTTAGAAAAATAGTGATAAGCGCCAAAAACGTGAAAACAAGAAGTGCAAACATAACGTTAAAATCTGGCGTACTTGAAAAAGCAAAAGATTTTCAAACTTTGGGCGTCGATGTTTGTAGGCTGTGTACAGTAAAAAAGGAAGAAAAAAATTGAACACCTACTTCGAAAAAAGATTCGTTGGCAAAGTATCTATTGTAACATATTATCAGTTACCAAGAACTCGTCCCCGAGATCCATAAAATAAAAGATACATAGAATCCTTAAATTTCAAAAATTCTATCGGAACTTTCTTATTGGAAAAAAGTATTGAACATTTCACTTCCATATTTACGTAGTAAATGGAAGTATTGTGATCGTCTGAAAAATCGAATTCAGAATGGAGGTCCTATTGCAAGAAATTTTCATTGTACTATACTCAGAATCACTTTCCAAGTATTAGTACGAGAGTGTCTGGGTGTGTGGTCAAAAAGGGACATAAATCGCCATATCTCCCTGAAAAATGTATATAACTCAATGAAATTTTCAGGAAATGTTCTCCCAGTGAATGTACACAATTTGCTTTTATTGAATTTTGGATAACACATTGTGAATTCAATATATATAACCGTTCAAAGTTTTTTCTTCTTCCATTTTTCCAAGTCGTCTTTTTTTTATCAATCAATGTTTTTTAACGTTTGAGGTCTTAAAATATTTGCTGGGACGAGCAGATGATGCTTGATTTTTCATATATTTGCTAACAAAAGTCAAAAGACTTCCACGTCATACGCTTTTTCCACTATATTACTAGTGCGTATTTTGATTTTTACAGGCAGTGAAAAACAATATATTGGAACGCTCATGGGCTCGAATGTTTGGGAGGACGATTGAATGAGGCCTGATTTTTATCGCGTGGGTCACCAACCGTATTTCCGTGGTATTCGCATATTGACTACATTTTTGCCATATCAGCTTTTTTCGTCTTTCTCTCTAATTAATATTTTCAAGTTTTCACCTCTTACGACGATCATCGCCGCGAGGTGATCGCTCCGGAGTTACTTTTGCAAACTGCATCTGGCTGACCCATTCGCGTTGTGCCTCCTCTTCCGATTCTTCTTTCGGATTGAATATTTGCGAGTTGAGACTTTCAATCCACTTTTTCTGCGCGTCAGCCAAATTCTTATTGTGCCTTTTACCTACAAAATGGATGGCGAAAATAAATAACAATTTTTCTTCTCCAGGTGGTCGTATTACTTCTTTCTGCAGGTTGAGGGGGAGAATAACGAGACGACCTCTTCTCCATTTTTTTCCTCTTTATATTCCGCAGAGTACTTTCGCCCGTTCGGGCTTCTTCAGGGCATTATAGGACCAAGGGTACCTATGGCCATAGGTACTCGGCGGAATATAAAGAGGAAAAAAATGGAGAAGAGGTCGTCTCGTTATTCTCACCCTCAACCTGCAGAAATAAATAATCATTACTAACGATGAAGATATTTCGATATAAAAAAAAAAAAAAAAAATGATGAAAGAGGAAACATGAAGAAATATTAAATGTAAATAAAAAATAAGTGCAGAGAAAATTTATGATGCACAAAAAATGTGCTGACCAATGGATCCTTGAATGTCGGCTAATGTCAGCGGGAATTTCTGCAAATCCGACTCATGTTCCTGGAGCTGATCAGTACCCGGAAGGGACGGATTTCTAAGAAGAGCAGTTTGTTGTTGCGAAACGGCCGGTTGGACGTTGGCATATCCCTTAGCAACGACCGGGTCGCCACCTTTCAAAGCTTCAAAACGACGCATCAAATCGATATCCCGATCTGGCGAAACGTCCTTGGCATTGGCCATGTCTTTGTTGAGTCTATATTCTGCTGAGCCATCTTTCTGGCAGTAGGACCTTGAATGATTCCCTTGGGAACTCATGAGATAATACGATCATGCTCCAAAAAACGCACTGATTTGAACGAAGCCAGCAGTTGGCGCCGATGCATTCGAGCAAGTGATAACCTGATTATACCTTTCAAACTGCATGATAAAAACAAAGCTATGTTTGATTCAACCAAAATAGATCACTGAAGGATCAAGCACTAAAAATTTGCACGTACATTATTTTTTCGACACTTGTGACACATTGGATTATTTCAAAATTTACGATTATGCAGGACACTCAACACAAAAATTCATGATAAGTAGTGATTTCAAAAATAACGGTTATACAGTGTTGTCTTGGCGGCTCGAGCACGCAAAGGTCGATGTTGGATGGCTTTCTTGAATAGCTGTGGTAAACAACCTTCTCTACTTTCCATTACTAATCTACGTGTTTAAAAAGTACTTTTGGCTCTTGAACGATTTTGAGGATTTCTCTCTAACCCAATCAAGAAGTTTTCAAATACCGCAATAAAAAAATAAAAAGTACATAACAACGGAAAACCAGTGGTTTGCATAGCTCACACTATAGTTCCATTTAGGTTTATTATTCCATAATAAACCAATGTAATCGCCCAAGAACCTTTTTTTCTAACCCCCCCTTAAAATGTTTTTTTTTTTTTTACGTTTGAAGGCATGCAGAATCCGAATATCCAATAAAAAGAATTCTGTCCGTCCGCCGTAAACCGTCAACACTTTTCTGACAAAACTATTATAATAGCTAAATGCCTGAAATTTTCACCAAAACTCAATCTTCGTCTGACAATTTATTATTGCTCAATTCTTTAGCCAAATTGCTACCTCAATTTTAAGGGTATATTTGGGGGGTTCTGAGGGGGAGAAAATTCGTATTTTCCATAGTAAAAATGATTAAAATTATGACAGTTGTTGTTAAGGAGTTTTCCCCAGTAGTCACCAATCCGTTTTTCGGTGTTCACAAAAATGTTTGGTATAAATACTATCACAAGTGTTTCTGAGTATTATATTTATAGTAGTACCTACTTACTATACGATCAGAATACTTCCATTTACTATGCAACCATGGATGTTAGAAACTGTTATGGTACAACTACGATCAGAAATCAGCTGTAGCGATGGTAAAAATATGATTTAATTTAATTATAATGTGAAATAACTATATTTTGATAGCACTTTCTTAACTCCAAGCAGTATACCTATCGGTGTATTTTGAGATCGATGTGGACCTAATCCGAGTTGAGGCCCATAAGTTTGTTGGTTCAGAAAAATAAATAATGAAGAAAACAGTGCAACATTTTTTTTTTTTTGCTAAGAACTCTCTTCGAAAAACTTATAACTTATCAAAATTCAAGTTTTTTCCACCCAAACAGGTTATCCAAAAACGTGCCGTATATTTTTTTTTTTTACATTTCTCCTGATTTCAAAAGAACTTGATATATTATTCGAAAATAATAATCAGCCTCCTATCATAAAACTTTGGATACTTACCCACTTGAGGTTTAGAACAAGAAAGTATCAGTTTCCTGCCGTATCACTTTCAACCATAACGACGAATGTGGAAACAATAAATTGATTTCATTGTCCCACAATTTTAATTGGTCAAGATTTTTGCAGTTTAAATTTTCATCGTTTGACCGCTGTAGTAGCTTCGCTACACAATCATTTTGCCGCCTCGGTGTAAAATATGGTACCAGGTGAAAATAGAAACAGTACAACATTGTAAAAATATCATCTTTATACAATATCCTATTTACAGTATACTCTACCCTTCCAAGGTTTTTTATCTTACAGAAAACAACGTAAAACAGTTCGTGCTTGAATTGCATTGCTGGAAAGTACTGAAAGGATAACGTTGATAGATTCTTCAATTATTGCACAGTATTATTTCAGGTAGATTGCTCTTTACATGATTTTTTGCGGACAAAATAAATGCGAAAACAATAATTTCAATCTTAGGGACCGTAAAAATTGCACTGCTCAAGTATTTGATACATAATGTGTAGGTATAATGTTTATTTTTAACTATTGTACATTTGATACAGCCTATAGACACCAACAGCTTCACCGGATGTAAATTAGATATGAAGTGCCTCAATAAATAATGTTGGGAAAAATATAAATGGACCAAATCAGAAATTGACAATATTTCAAAAATGGGCGAATTTTCCGAACAGGGTTGACTTACCATCTAATAATACTTATAAAGAAATACGATCTAAAGTTAATTATAAAATAGGAAATTCGTTTGTGGAGTACAATTTCACTGGCGCATCAAAAACCGTTGTACGATCAGTTCAACACACGAAAACGATAGTTTTCATTCAAACATTGAACGAAAATAGTGATTTAGAAACAATAGCAACCTTAAATTCGGCTGAAGCTTTTGTTTTACGCGAGCATTTACTTATTTCATCAGCCGTTTCCAATTATTATAAGTCGTATGAACAGTGTTGTAGCCCTTTTCAGTACGTAGAACGCTGAATAATGGATGTACATGTAAAATATCGTTTCGAATTGGTTTTAGCTCGAAAACCAATAAATAATTCATGTTTATTGTGTTTCCATTTTAACTGAAACAGTGGCTTGCCAGAACATTAGATAAAATATTGAAGTATTTACGAATCAGCTCTTTATAATCAAGCATGAGCAACGTGACAATGAAATGGTCGTTTAGAACGTCCATTTATTGCAGCCCTCTTCTGCAAAATCTTCCAATGAAGGAACTGAGCATGTAATTTAGTTGGTGAAGTACTGAATACTTCAAAATTGACATTTTGTCAAAATATTTCGCCTAAATCTGGAGCTAGAAATAGAAATTGTTAGGGACATGAGAGTTTTCCTATTCAGTACTACATAGAGGGAATTTTCTAACGCATACGGTTTTTATAGAGTTTGGGTGGCATCGTAACATTTTGTAGCGGAAACTTACGAACTATACTGTACAAAACAACGTCTTCTGCATAGGGATGAAAGGCAAACAATTTGGCCACTCATGAATAAGGGGAAGTACAGTTAGCCTATGAAGATGCCTTCAATGCAGCACAAAATGGCAAATTAGCGTCCAATTCAGATACATTTTGGAGTGGAATATAAAAAATATAAAATATATTTACAAAAAAATTATCGTAATTGGAGCGTTTGCAGAATTTTTGGGTTTCCTTTTCTGCGCATAAATAGTATGGCCATTTGTTTGCTAACATAAAAAAAGAAAAGAATAAACAAAAAATAAAAAATAAATAAAATAAAGTAAACTCGAAAAACCACAATTTTTTCGGAACAAAGGGTGCCGTTACATAAGTATAAAAAATTCATTGCGAAGAAATTTGATTGAAAAAAATGAACTGAATTTTCGAGGCTTCATTATGTGAGGAAACATGACAATGTTGCATTTAGGATGTCATCCAAAAGCGTTCTAATCAAGCGCCGAGTTACGTCGAATTTATAGTTGACCGAGGTTTAATCATCATGATGGCTTTTTTCAATGTGTAGTCCCATCCTCTCCATCTGAACCAAACGATTCCTGTGGAAACAAAACACGATATAGATTAGGTTCATTCAATGAAAATTCCACTTACTGTGTTCATCAATCACATGGCTCCATAATAGTAATGGTAGCGTAATTATAGCAATAATAATAACAGCAGAAAATGAGATTCAGGTGACTATTGAACTGTGCTCAGGCTTGATAGGCATTACCTTGTCGTGCTGTGATGTCTTGTGGGTCGTTCAGGTAAAGGCCGTTGAGGCCTCGTCCGCATGACTTCCACCACCAACCGCCCTTCAGCATCGACGCACAGTTGAGACTTGACCTATCATTGTCTCTGTTCAGTAGAAAAACGGGAACAATAAATCAGTACTTCATCGAGTTTAGTAGGTGTAGAATTTTTAAAACTTATCCCGGTTTCCCCGAGTTTGAAAAGCTGGAGCAGTATTGACATGTTTTGAAACTGTTTCGTGTATCGGGACTATTGTATGTTATCTTATTGTGTTTACAGTTCTTTTAGTTTTTCAAATGTTAAAAATTTTAAATACCTACCTAATTGATAATTTGTGATAAGGATTCTTCTACTTCTTTACTAATGTAAATGTCAGTAAGTAAAAGGTGAGCTTGTGTTTACTGATGAATAGGTAGAAATACACCCGATAAAATTACTGGCGCGTAAAGAACTGAAATAACGATGGACATTCTTGGCATGCGACTTTTTCAACATCAGTTTTCAATTATTCATTCAGCTGTTATTAAGATCTAGAGATTACCATGAATATGATTATGTATCCAAAAAAATTATAACTAACTCACCCTGAAATATAAAACGAATAAAAAATTAGTAGTTAGATGAGAACATAAATTTTTTTCTCCTCGAAGGAAATTTTTTTAAAGTTATGCATATTATCATGCAGTTTATCGATAGTTACTATTTTCCTACGTAGAATTTTAACCAACTCTAGATTTTTTTTTTGCTAATTGAACATGAAATATACTACTAAAACTTTTTAAAAAAAAAATAAAACCGACTTCAAAAAGTTTGTCTATAAAATACACTCTGAAAAGGAAAAAATAACAAAAATGTCCCAACTTCGCAGCAACTCATTCGCCAACTACACATTTTAAGGACTACTTTACTACTCGTATTGACCTGACCACTTCCTGATTGATTGGATCACCTTCCCAAATAATATAAAAATTACTATTTCTCATTTCCCAAATGATTAAAAGATTTTCCTTTCACCTCTGAATTGCCTCCAGATTGATCATCTTTTGGAGTCGGCGCCTCTCTTATATTGTATTGGAGAAGCCTATAGATTCCGAATTACCAGTAGTATGAATATAAATATCATGAGTTTTCACGATTCTTGAACAGAGCAAATCAGCATTTATGAGAACTGATCATTAACAATATCGATTTGAAGGTGACTATTCACGCCTTTTCCTAAAAACCATTTCAGATTTCTCTAAGAATCTTTACGTCCAGACCCAGACTTATTACCTGGCACCTACTAATTTATCGTAAATTCATATTTATTTGTAACCATCGGTTATTTTGCCAGAGAGGCGCCGACTCCAAAAGATGATCAATCTGGAGGCAATTCAGAGGTGAAAGGAAAATCTTTTAATCATTTGGGAAATGAGAAATAGTAATTTTTATATTATTAGGGAAGGTGATCCAATCAATCAGGAAGTGGTCAGGTCAATACGAGTAGTAAAGTAGTCCTTAAAATGTGTAGTTGGCGAATGAGTTGCTGCGAAGTTGGGACATTTTTGTTATTTTTTCCTTTTCAGAGTGTATTTTATAGACAAACTTTTTGAAGTCGGTTTTATTTTTTTTTTTAAAAGTTTTTTTTTATTTTTCTCTTTTTAGTGACTTACAATTATGGACAGCTCTCTTTATAGAATTTTCCCAAGCTTTCATTATTGTGTTCTTGTCACTTACTACTAACCGTCCAAACTCAATTCATAAGTCCGTTGAACGATGAAGTTCTAAAGTATAATGATTACCTAACTATTTTCAATGTTATTATGTAGATTGAGAGTGAGTTTGAACGTTTGGAATAATCCATCCACTGATTTGGGTCTCTTGGTCAACATACCGGATACTTTGATCCCATTGATACACCTACCAAAACTCAAATAATTGTCTACACCATTACTGGTTACTGAATTGCACCAATTCACTCGTTCTTTATTTCTCTAACGATAATAGAGTGATAATTTTCTCAAGCGTACCCGCAATCGCACTGAATGAGAGAATCCGAACAAAATTTCAGAAATTCGCCGAACGTTTGTGCATTAACTTGGAGTTATTTGGCCTTCAAAACGATGTTATTTATTGAAAATTTAATGCTGAATTCAAATCTTCTAACGAGAATGCCATGACTAACGTAGTTTTTTTTCTACAAGCATAAATAGTCCAAAAAACGTGATTTTGAAACAAATTTTTTAGAAATATGGCCTAAAAAGTATCTACTTTTAGTCCAATCAATACCAAATTTGGATCACGTAAACTAGACTCAAATGTGAACAGTTTAAGTTTAAAAACTATGGAAAAACAGTTTAGGATTGGAAGTTGTGAGGTCTCAAACACAGGTCCATTAAAACATCGATTGCTCCCTTATTATGCCACCTAAACTTGATTTTCTACCATCGTTAGAAAGCTCTAGCTAAGTGCTTTCAAGTGCAGTAGTGTTCATATTTTTTTTCTCGACGTGGTTGGGAACGGTGCTCGAAAAACCTCAAAAAAGTGAAAATTGGCATCACTTTTTTTGTTACACTTTCTTCTCTACACGCTATATTAGAATGCCGAACAAAAAATTGAAGCTAGGCCCTTGTAGGCAGATAAATTATGAACAAAATGACACCAGAAACAAAACAATCGAGCAAGTATTCTAGAAGTTATAAGCTTGCAAAGTCAAAACTTCCTTTTTTCGCGAAAATCACGTTTTCCGGCGTTTCTCCGCGTCTGGAGACGTAACTACTGAATGGACTCAATTGAAAAAATTATGGGACCTACCTGGATAGTAACCCTTTCAAACAAAAAAAAAAGTAACCCGATCGGACGTACAGGAGCTGAACGCCGGTGGACAACACATACCGAAAAAAAAAAAAAAAAAAAAAAAAAAAAAAAAAAAAATCCCGCTAGACGACCATAGTAACCTCCTCCTTGTTTGAAGTCGGTTAATAATTATACCAAACACATGTTAACGTCACTACATTTATTGTTCAAATGAAAAATAACAAAAACAATAATACCATTCAAACGCCCCCAGTTGAATTTTTTGAAGTTTATAGCGATGTGCCATACTCTTCGACAAATGATTTCGAAGTTTGTATTTTTTACCTGTTGTACGTGGAGAACGGGCTGTTGTTACTTCCGTACCAAGGGTCGTTGAGGGAATCACCTGCGTTACCTTCGTATCCATCTATCTCCAATTTGTAATACTCGCCTTCCGAGAAAATCTTGAAATGTGAATATTGAGCGTACCTAGAGCACAAAAAATAACATCTGCGTATCTATCAATCTCATTTTTTATATGTTGCACTTAACTGGAGAAAGTTTCGGGAAATTTTAATGGTTTCCCATAGTAGCAAAGGTTAGTTGAGGTTGTTCAACGCAATTGGGTAAAACGATAAATACGAAAAACGTTTTCAATCAAATATGACGTGACACTTTCTTCCCAGGTTTTAGCAGCATGAGCTAGCATGAACTTTACTATGAAGGGCGATTAGAGTAATTTCTAATTTACCGATTGCCATACTAGTAGCATTTACCCAACCATTAAAGCAAGTAATGTCGCTTCGTTTTATCTAAATGTCGAAACAATCTACCTTACTATGTGTGGGACATTGATTAATAAAGAGAGGAGAGTAATATCGGTTCATAGCCTATACATAGACATTCGGGTTTCGACTTGCCTCTTGTTGCCTTCAAAATCTTCCAGTTCAACTCTAAGCATGTGTTCTTCATTGTTCGTCAGCATGTAGATATTCTCGTTACCCAACCAAAATTCCTTCGCAGGGTCACCGAATCCATTTTTATAATCACTCCAGTCGCGATTGAAATTCTCCCTAGGCTCGCCGAAATCGTCTCTGCGTTGAATGACCTGAAAGCAAAAGAAAAAAATTAATGACCTCGCAAGAAATGGATGGGTAAGCACCCACGACTGCACAGGACTAATGAATGTCAAAAATAAAATACTCCTACGTACGTACCCGAAGAAACCAACAATGGAAATAACGCACGGAATTAATGAGAATAACGGAGTTATTCAGATAGTATCTGCCTGTACTCGAAGGAAAAGGTAACTGAAATGGTTCGCTCCCGTTTAGCTCCTGGGGCAACCGCCAAATTTTCTGTGATTTTGTAACGAGGCTGTAGAGGATTCATTGTAAGCTCAGTCGTATCTCTCTTAAATTTAAATTTCAGTCATGATTGCCAAGTATATTTTGAATGTGATCGAAAGACCTACGAACAATTCACTATAATACGAGCAAGTTGGTTTATAGGTGCGACGAAAATGGGGATGCTGAGCTATTCCAAGGTTTTCCAAAAATGTGTGCTCACTGTTCTTTGATTCAAATACAAAAAATGGAAAGCATTTACAGTGCGATTCAACTGGGCCCGAAAAACGACATGGCTATGCCAAAATCATCTGCACACGTTGGCGTACGTACATTCGGTGTTACGGCTTTTCAATCTGTACTGACTCGGTCGACAGCACTTACAGAACCCGTTTTTAATAGTCCTTGACATTAGCGGCAAGCGAAGTAGACCATCCTGTTTTCAAAGCCCACTATTTAAAATTGATTGCAAAGATATCGCTATGCCTACGAACCGTCGGCGAGTTCGCACCTTGGCCGACTCTGAGGGAACATGAGCAAGAGAAAATTGTCAGTAGCTTTCAACCTTGACGCAATTAGAGTTCGTTGAACGAGCCATTGCTTATGCATTCGTTTAGGATTGCCAGAGGACGTGCTTTGGCCGATTTAGATGATATTTTGATCAAGCGTGCCAAAATCATTCAAAAAAGCTGCCAGCGTTTGATAACTACGGACTTGCTCAATACATTTTCCTTCCTAGGAAATCTGGGCGCGGTGCGTAATATTACAAAAAATAGGTTCCTATTCCATTTCGAGGCGAACTTCGATGTAATAATTGTAATTCGACAACCCTTGATTGGAAATAATGGCATAATTGCGTATGATGTATGTGCAATTGAAATGGGATATTTTTTACTCCAAATGGTGGAGTGATTGATAATTTTATTTTACACGTCCACTGTTTGTTGGTCTATCGTATTATTTCTGCGCTACACATTTTTAAAAACAAGCGTTAGAATGATGAAGTTCAATTGATATATTTTTTGTTGTTGTGATATACTGCTATAGCGATTCAAATGTATGAATTAGAAAAAACTAGAAAAAAACCAGCTAATAGTATTACTTGTTTTAGATTTTTTCCAATCAGTTCTCTAGAACAAGTTCAGGACAACAGGTTGGATTGCCAGCTACCCAAGCGAGCTTCCCTAATGTGTTGTTTCGTTTGCATAATTCAAGTTCGATTGGTATTGACTCAATGGTTTCTAATTATGCAATTTCGCTAATTACACACAAAGTAAGATGAGTTTTCTCACTGAGGATGTACATACAGATTCGCCGAATCCATTCGTTTGAAATCTTTTATTTCGAAAAAGTTAGGTGTACTTACTTATTTTGTGAAAAGGTTTGATGCAGTTTCCAATTCTATTCTTTTAATCAACTAAAGTTTAGATATAGGTAGTTTTTTTTTTTTTTTCAAATGCAAGACGTGTGTAATTCCATACCTTGTGAGAAAAACTTTAACAACTTGATATTATTATCTTGTTATTGTAATTAGTTTAACAACACTTATCCACGATGATATATGCTTCAAGTACGATAACCATCATGCGTGGAAAAGATCCTAAAATCGGTGGACCATCTCAGAGGCTAGGTAGGTATCGCACGAAGTGAGCCGCTTGCATTTCCCGTTTAGCGGCTTCCGCGTGCCTTGCGGTTTTCTAGGCGTCACACAATCGTTACGTAGTAAAAATAAGTTATTTTTCAGGTAGTAAGAATCGAGGCGGATAAGTGATAAAATTATATAAGTTTTCATTTAAAAAATCGTTTTTTTTTTTTTCAGCAGGATTGGAAAATACAATTTTTCGCTGCGTCATCGACCATTATTTTTTCGAAACTGTTTTTGAGAGGTGTAATTTATAGTTTTTATAGTAGTAACTATAATTATGTATGTAGGTGGTGGTGTTTTCATAGTTTCGTATCATAAAGCCAAGGGAGACGTATCAACTTTTGAGTTTTCCAAGATTTGTAAATTGCACAGTGGATAACTCAAACAAAAACTCGTCAATTCAGGTGTTAAAATATACCAAAAGATAGGTAATTTAACTGTTCACATTACCCCCGTGGCATGTACCCATCCATTTTTCAACCGTTTGTGGGTTATTCAACAATATAAGTGGAGTATACATGAAAACCACATTTTTCCACTTGAAACTTTCTTTTCACCAATTTAGTGAAAAAGAAACAAAGAATGAAGCATACCTATACTATTGATATAAACATCATCAACTATCATCATGCTGAATTTGAGCAAAATCGATGTTAAAAATGTTTTACGAAAAATTCAAGGGATACCAGTGCGATTTTTTTGGACCGAACAATTAACGATTTTTTACTCTACTCTCAATACAGATAAAAATCTGAAATTTTTAGGAAAGTTGTATCTTATCAAGATGTATTTTTGTGAATTTTTTGATTTCTAGGAAAAATCTGCAAGTGGTCCAAAAAAATCAGTTTTTGATAGCTCGAAAATTGGACTTTTACCGTGATTTTCGGGGTCAAAATTAATTTGAATCAATTGTTTAAATACGCAGGAGTCTTCATTAGAAAGCCTTACACACGTGCATGGCAAAAAATTTGGCGAAAAACATTTAAACAGCGCCACAGAAATTTTTTCTGAAAATCGAGTTTTTCACCGGCCGAAATTTCAAGCTCCGGCAAGGGTGAAATAATAAACCTTTTTTTTAAGCGATTTTGAAAGCTATTCTTATAGGAAATTGAACGCTGAATCCGAATTTGACATCAAAACTACAGAATTTGGTCGTCAAATTTAAGTTTTTCCCAGTTTTAGTACTGCTTTTAACAAAGATCCGTGTGAAGATTTTGAAGACAAAATAGATGATATCGTTGAAGAAATCCGTGACAATATTAACGTAGCCGCAAGATACATAATATTATATTTGGTTGAATCCGGGAACAATTGATAACTTTCGCATTTAGGCTGCACGTGTTGCTGCCACGTATTTAATTTTAACCGGGCTCCAAAGATTTTTTAGAGTACTGTTGAAAACTATTTTTGGGAATATAACTAATTGAATATAAGAATTAATATTATCTGCTCCCAGTTTAATATCAATATCAATTCGGTCTTCCAGAATTTAATTTACTTGAAAGGTGGGTAACTATTTTCCTACCTTTTTTAGCAAGGACTGTGTTAAAGTTAGGTATTAAAGGCTAGATTTAAGGTACCTACCAATACTAACGAAGGAGGCACTGGTATAATACTTACAACAGTCGTTACCTAAAGAGAAGCTAGTAATAAAGAAACTGTGCACACTCTTCCTCAATCCGAATTTACACTCATTAAACTAGAGTGATCCAAAAAACGTTCATACCATCCCCCTTTGAACTAAATCATTTTGAGCCATTGTACAAAGCGGTCGGTTCTAATCAATCCTACGATCAAACGATTTCTCTTGATATCTCACGTTTCGAAGCATTTTCGATCAATTTCCGGTCGTAGAGTCTTTATGTAATGAAGGCTGAGAAAGAATTAAGCGCACGCTTCTAATAGCGATCGATATTAGATGAGGTGTTTCTCAATCGAATGCGTTTTGGCAGAATAGTCGCCGCCTCGAGGCACTGCGCATGCGCAACGGTTGCGTCACTTTGTTTCTGTAGGAATTCATCTCATCTGAGTGGAGTCTAGAGGCCAGTGACCAAGCTATCTCTTCTCGTGCACTGCTCACCGTCCCGATTATTTCGATTTTTCCTCGTTCAGTCATTTCGAGTAGGTAGCGATTCTGTTCCTTTCCCAAACGACAGCGGGCCCCTTTATTTATATCATCGAATTTTAATCGAAACGGTTGCATATTTCACTAGATGCTTTAGGTCATTGACAGGCCAATACTCCAGCAGATTCTCACAGTTGGAACTGATGACTCGATACTTATAGTTCTATTTCGACATTATTCATTGATGTGATTGGAAGTTTAATTTTGAAGAGAGGATGTGCAATTGAACTTGGAAAACCGGAGAACTAACTTGTTTACTTGGTTTGCAATTAACACTGAAAGTGAGCTTGAAGAAAACATGGGCAACAACCGGTAACTTCGTTATTTCATTTACATACCAACGGTTCCTCATTCGTGTGAACCCGTCCTTAAAATCATACTTTGGTTCTATTCAATGGTAAAAACGAAAGATAATTTTATCGTTAAATTTTGTTGCTTTCCGATAAATAGACATACTTTGCGATGACGTTTTTTTTTTTTGCAAAATTTTTTTTTTGTTGCAAAAATCAATATATTTGAATGCTGGAGGTTTGTAAATGTTTGTAACGATGAGCGAATGAATGACGCTTAAGGGCTGGTTAAACAATTTTGGGTGTCGTCATTCAACATAATTTGAGTTTTCGGTTGCAGCTCTATTTCAACGGCATCAGAAGTCAAAAAAAGGCGGAGCTGTGCCAGGGTTGTTGACATTTTTTCTACACAGCATTGAAATTGATTCGCTTTGAGTAAATAATTTCATCTGACGAAGGTTTGATAAGAATCCGTTTCACACATTTGGTGTTCGTAAAGTTCAGCGAAACTATTACTCATTCGAATGTCGCTGTCACTCGAAATGCGGTTTAGCCAAGTCTTTCGGGGCGTAACATGAAAGCGAAACATAAACAAAAGGCGAATCAACTGGACTAGACAAAAGTTGAGCTCAGCATCGGAAGAGAATTTCGCAACCAAATTGTTAATCACTGTCGAACTTTTCTTGTTCGCCTCCAGGGCGTATAGTCTGGCAAGACAAAGTAATAGCTTGTCCTACGGTGACAGTAAAGCGCCCTACCGGGGCGTTAATAGCTGGCGCATTCTCGCACATCAATAGAGATTCAATGGTGGGCTGGTGCAAAAGCAAAGTTGAGAAATCCTATCAAACCACCTGGTGATCTTTTTAGAACCTCTCATATGGAAAAAGAGGGCGAATCGCGAAAGGCGGTCTTCGGTAACTAACCAGGAGGTATAAAAAACTCGACTAATATAATATCATAGGGTAGTTATTAAGTATCTAGAAAAGTTAGGCTGTACCGTACTTCGTACGGATTTGTAATGTAAGATTTTATGAAACTATTGTAATTTTTTCAAAATATATATTTTCTAGATGCTGCACGGGAGATAAGGTATCCACGGGCCGTGGATTAAATTTTTTTAAATGACAGCTGAATATCGCATGATTCTTATTGTTCGGGTCCCACGCAGTACTTCCTCGTATAACGTATTTTCAGTTAATTTATTCAAGCGCTGTTGTATTTTTTGGGTTTCTTTGCTTTAAGTGTGATCAACTTTGACCTCGTTCACAAAACTTGTTCTGTATAGTTAGGATCACACACATTACTTCCGCCATATGCCGTTATTTCGCTGTTACGATTTTTACAGGACACAAAAATCAATATATTTGACGTTAGAGGTGATTAATGTTTATAATGGCGAGTAAATGAAACACACATCGTACTTCCGTACTAGCCAGTCTTTTTTTGTATTAGAGATATTCACATTCTACAGAGGTCAATATTATTTTAACGTTTCAAAGGCATGAAATGTTTTCTTTAGCGGGTGAATGACGATAGATTTTCATCGTTCATGTGACATACGGTACTTCCTCGTTGTCGAAATATTGTTTGCATCTAGAAAGTTTTTCAACCGCAAAAAGTATTTGAACACTCATGGTCTAGGAATGTTTGTTAACGGCGGGGAACCGCGCTTGATTTCATACAACTTAAACAATATACAGAAATGATAATATATTACGATTATAATGGGTTTTCATCCCGGCTTGAACTACTCGTAATTCAACATGCCAAAAACGTTTTGCCGCGAACGAAGGTGGATTTATTTTCAATCATTCCATCGCCCATAGAATATTGAAAATTTAACAAGGTTTAAAAAGCAAAAAAAAAAAAAAAAAAAAAAAAAAAAATACTAAACCCAGAATATATTGTTAAATAATAGGGAACTTTATCTTCCATTTTTGGGTCTCCTGGTTAGTTGTTCAATAGCAGCAGTTGTTGTACAGTAACGATGTGGACTTCGTACGAGTTTCTTGATTTTATAATTGGTTTTACTTGTTACCGACTCAAACATGGAAGTACTCAGTGATCTATGCACACCACCGGTTTTAAATTCGGATAAAAAAATAATGTTAATGATCATTCCGCTTTTACACTTCAAAGAAAGAGAAATACAAGCGACAGAGAAGGCCACTCAGATTATGCGGAAAGGATGACAGCGACTCCACCGGTCTCGTGCAAACATTAAATTTATCGCATTCAGAGGCGTTTAATTCACGTTAATGAAAGTTTGATTTATACGAACGGTAGATATTTAGCGGACATTACGACTCTTCGGAGCGCTTAGAAATTGTAAGAGTAGGCGCGCGACTTGTTCGGGTTCAACTGCCATTTGAGCGGAAGGCGCAACGGGTTCGGTTCGTAAGTATACCATCACTGGGGAAAAATGGTTCTCAGTCTGCCAGTTTTAGGATTTCACTTAGTACCATATTAACGGCGTTATTCGTTACGAGGTCCAAGTATAGGCTCAGAGTTGATAAAATTACAATATCACTAAGATTACAATATTAGTAAGTTCCTGCGATTTTGAGTAGTCCATTACAAACGATTGGATTTGTATAATAAATATTCATGAGGAGGGATGGTTGAGTGGTAGAAAATCTGAATTTATGGTTTAAATGCAGTGGAGATGCATTCATGCGGACCTTAGATCTATTATCATAAGAAACTGATTATATATTCTCTTAAGTGGGGAGGGGGGAGGAGGAAGGAACACTCCAACGAGCTGGTGATATGAGTCTGGTGACAATGAGACCCAAGTTGACAAAATTAGACAGTTTTCGGTTAGCGTGTGAATAAATCCAAAAACTAAGATAGTGCCCAAAATTTTTTTTAAAAAAAGTCTGATTTCGAGCATTGCTGGTCGAATACCGTGATAAATTTATCTCATTTGAATGATGTTACGCGGAGATAGATGATTTAGTCACTTCTTGAACGTAACCACGCTAACAGTCATACACACGAAAGCATTACCTAGCTCAGAAAGTCTTTGATTAGATGACATTTTTTTCCCAAGAAAGGAAACACACGGGAAAATAATAGCGTGGATACCAACGATGAGGGATGCAAATAGGGCACATTGGCAATTGAACTTTTTTCCAGAGAGCACCTATGTTAGCTGAGAGGCTGTTTGCATTATCGTATGCATGTTGTTATATTGGGTCACTCGTCTAGCAGGCAAATTTCTGGGCATGGGCGTTTCATAAACGTGTAAGAACAATTTTCAGATAGTACAGTCGGCTTTTCAAAAAATCAGATCCGAGGATCGCTCTAGTTTCAGAATGTTCTGAACCACCGTCCTCAATAATTCGTCGTCGGGACTTCAACGCCTTGTAAAAAGTATTATTCGCACTTGCTAAACAACTAGGTTTTCTATAACGCGCATATTATAGCTCCTGGCCAATTTGTTCTACAATGATTATACAACTGCAGTTAGCGAGGGAACACAAATCGTTTTTCGTTGTACCGTGCTGCATTTCTTCAGAGAAGAAGGATATTTTATTACGTGCTTTGTTGGATCGTTTCTCAACGAACAAACTCACCTATCACCAAAGAGGTGAACGTTCTCCGAGCCAGAGCTTATTAATTTCTAGCAAGGCAGATCATCCAGGTCTGATTAATTTACCCGCGCTTGACGGTCGTGACTTCGTATTTATAATATTAAATTGGAATTTGCATAAGGCTTTGCCATTTAGACACATTATGTAATAGTACTTCTACTGAAAAGCCTTGGAGCCATCTTCGTCGATCTCGAAATCGCTCCAGTACAAAATTGGGTCCATAATTCCACAAGCTCTTCACTAGTTTCACGAATAATCTCGTTTCGACTATAGGGTTCGAAAGTACGGCTACCTTTCATTTATTACATACATTTTTCATGGATACTATCACCTAATATTAGTCGGTAACTTGCAATACTAAGCTCGAATATTCACTATGTCCCAACATTTGGTTAAATTATCGTCCACGCTAAAATAACAAAAATGTTCACAACTTGGCCATGTTAGGTGTACAATTATTTATAATTATTGGTATGTGAACCCGAATAAAACGAACCGTTTCAAATATTCCCAATTCGTGAGTCATCTTTCATACTGGATGATTTGATAAACTAACAAAAATCCATAATTGCGTAGTTTAAAGCTCAAATTAGTGACTAGTATGTTATTAGAGAGATAAGTGTGAATTGCTTACCGTCCAGCCACCCTCAGCCGTTTCTTGTTCGCAGAAAACTTTGAGGAACCAGTAGGTTGTGCCACGAATCTGGAGATAATACACACCATTTTGCCGCATGCCGCCATTGAGAAGATCCATGCACGAATATCCCTGAAAATGAGTAATACCGAAAATTCAGCGTTTTCAAGTAGTTAAAAAAGTCGGGTTTCAGTTTGAACGAGTGACAATAATATTATGCTTCGTTTCCGAACAAAATCTACCTCGTTAATCGATAAATTTCTCAATAGATTAAAATAAATGTATCATCAGAGTTACTTACTAAAAAGTATCTAAAGGAATGTATGTAAAGTGGTCATGGTATTATAAAATAACCTCTAGCTGAATTCCGATCGTCTTTTCTGGCAAACCCGTTTTCATTTTTCAGTTCAACGCGCGTTTTTGTTTGTACGATTGAACGCATACTCCATATTTTCGAATATCTTTGTCTACATAGGAGTAGCTGAATCGAGATCACTCTATTTGGTAGTTTCTATGAAATTTGATGTTATTTAATTTACTCGTTTGACGAGCGGCTTTCATTTTTCAAACGCGGACATTCCTTTTTGATCATTAAAATTTTCGCAATACTCCTTCAGGCCAATTAACGCAACGAAACTCAACCAACGATATATACTTGTATCAAACGTCGAATCCGATAGCCACCTGGAACGCCTTGGGCCAGAATTTAATATTGTCAATCGTGAATATAATGAAACAGGCCGAGACTGATGGCAGGGTCTCCGATATTGATCATTAGAGCTAAGTTCATTCCATGACTGCTGAAGTAATCAACCCGGCTATGGAACAATCCGTGCTCCACGATGTGATTGATGCTAGTTACCCTCGGGGGAAGTTTCTTTCTAATTTAGCTCGAAACTGTCCTGTGATTCTGATTCTAGGGACTAGGGCAGGGCAGCGGTCATTGGATACGCCGAGGACTGGATTCCAATGCTCATGTCACGTTTTCGGCCCAATGGGCCATTGATTACAGATGCACTTCTTCGAAGACACATCTAAAGATTCGTAGTCGACCCGAAATTATTGGATCTTCCTAATTCGGTAATAGTCGAGAGGAGAAATCAGAGAATTCACTGACCGAATTAGAAAGAATACTGATCGAAATCCTTTCCGGAGTCCAAATAACAGAACATTTTTTTATTTTATTAGATTTTGTTGAGCCTGAATACCAAGTCGGCTGCTTTACCGTGCTTGACACGAATACGAATAAATCCCGTTCGGTTTCTCCCGTCTTGTTAGCATCCGTTCATTACAAAAACAGGGGAAACGGAGTTGATCTTGAGAAGAAATAATGTTTTCATAATGATCTTTTGAAAAACAGGATTCCTTTCATCGGCGGCGTTTGTTTTCTCTGCTGGAGCAATATGATCGTAGATCAAACTCGGGCTTGAGAAAAGCGAACTCTCGTATTAGTGGACGATCGATATTCAGACATCGCGGCGGGAACTCTTGTATCCAAGTCTGCACTTACTGGAACTGAAATGGTAACGAGACGGTTATGTCCCAAGTTGACCAGTTCAACTTCGTTTGGTCCCTGAATAGATTTACGCCGAAGCAACGTGGTTGTATAAGAGAGAGATGGAGTCGGCACGATTCCTCTGCTCTTGGTTAAGGTTTTGGTATTCATCATTTTCCCCAGATGACAGAGGGAACTTTCGATGATAGAACGATTTCGTAAGAAGGTGGAAATATTGATTGCTTTATCGACTGAGTGCAGTGAGCAGAACATGAACACTGTTTTAGTCAAACGTCACAAGAAATTTGCGATGGTTCGGTTATCGAGGATGCAACGGTTGGGTTGGCATTATTGCTCGACACAAAAACTGCATTATTTTTCACCAGGATAATCTCTGCAAATTAGCCATCAATATATTTTTTCATCAACAAAATAATTGTATGCGTAGAATATTAAGGTCAGATTTCGTAAATAGTTTACGTCATTTTCCCAGTAGTGAATAGAAGGGGTTTATTATTGAAAAATGATAAAATTCAAACAAGAATTGGATGTAATCTGATGAAAAAATGTAACTAAAAAGTTTTATGATAAAATATTTTTGCATCTGGCCATCTGGGTTATCGAAATTCCAGGTTCTAGGAACCGAAATTGAATGACCGAATTTATTATTTTTTCACGATAAATCCAAACATCAATATTGCAATAAACTGAAAAGTCTGATCAAATTTATTTGCGCATATTAATGAATAGGTACTACAAATTAGTTATAGGGAAATTTTTCAGATCGTTGCCACTCCGGATTTTTCTCTGACGTGTGGCGTACAATACGATTTTTTTAAGAACTCAGAGAAGAAATAATACGTGAGTTACGCACAGTAACAATAACCGAGATAAGGAGATCCCTTTTTATGAGAATTCCAAGTTCGACCTGACCGCTTTCTTTTCTTGCCTGAGAAGTGCTAAAATATCGTTCAGCTCATAGTGATATATCGGCTGACCTCGCACTAACTCGAAACAATTTCGGTAGGCGCGCTCGACATAATTCTTTGGCTCGCTTTTTTCCGAACCGAACATCAGGCGCTTTCATTTTCATGATTAACACAGCACTCTTTTGCACTATACAGAAAACGGGCATCATGAATCAGCACATCAAAAGGGTGCACTGTTATATCACAGGACGCAGGTACCTATCAAACCAGCGGTTCAGCTTAGCTTTGGTTTTTATCGCGTACGCAAAGGACGTTAACGACACTAGCAATCTACTATGGAAAGAAGGGAAGAAAGCTTTCTGGAGTGTCGAGCTTCCATTGTTTGCTTCTGGTGGTCATAATTTCGACGAGCCTTACGACTGGGAATATTCGACTTTGAAAGCCTCCTCTCAAGAAACGGAAGACGGAACAATGCCGCATATCAGAGACCAGAAATGGGTCATAAGACCTTTCACCTTGAGATTCGCTTTAGGAGTCTGTGCGAGGTTTTTACTGCGACTCACCTTTTATAGAGGTTCGACCATTAATAGACGGGTATCGTATATTTAGACTATAAGCCAAGCTAATAACGATCAGTTCGCAGTCTGTTAAGTAAGGCCACTTGAGGATACATGGCTGGTTCAATTGTTGATACCTCGCAAGCTATCCAAATTTTATTTCATAGATGCATCTAATCAACAATTGAATAGGGTATCTCACCTTTTCTATCTCACTTGCTGTCAACCGGATATAGCGTAATCGCAAAATATCACTCATTTTATTCCAATTGAATTCCGTTTCAATAATGCAACTTTGCCGGACTTTTAATGTTGGCGAGTGCAGAATGTATGGTCGGTACTGATAACGAGGTGCCGTGCTCTGCAAGCTAAGATCGGATAGCGTTCGACTAAATGCGCGATTACGTGAACTTAAGACTGTTTGCAGAAGGGAACTGTCTGAGAGCACTTTCTGAACATACCAACGCAAAGGTGTAACTGTGTGTACGTTTCAAGCAGTTACAGTACCTCCTTACCTCAGCCCTAAAGAAATAGCTATCCTTATTAGGGAACCAACTTGTGCACTCTTGAAGGGAAATGTGAAACCGCCCGTCTCGGAGCTACTGATGTCAACTCGCATGACCACTGACTCCAGCCGCCAGCACCTTGCCTTGCACTGACCGCCAGGTGTTTGTTCATCGTCTTGGAAATCGCTCTTTTGGCTATAGATGGCTATATAAATAAAGAAACTGCAATTGGTTTAAAAATGAAGCCTTCTTATTTGTATTTTAATTTGTCGGCTCAGAAGATGAACTTTGATAGAATACTTCAAAGTAAAATAATTGTTAATTAAAACAATTACTTGCCAAAACTTAGTTTCTAATCATCCACCTAGATGGAAAAACACTGGCGCATGAAGTCCCTAGATTGAACAATCCAAAGCCAAAAACCATTTATTTAGATACGAGTTTCAAGGCGAAAATTATTTGGCGACTTATCAACAATGTCATCGACTTATGAACTTATCCAACATGTTTTGTAATTCTAACCCTCGAAAGGATCTTCTGGACTTCTTACTCATGTGAAAGACTGACTGGATTATTCCTAATTATGTAATAAAATTGAAAATGGGTGAAGCCCTCCACCGCAAAGAAAGTTGACACGTAGGCGTTGAAAAGTTGACGTGAAAAAGAGACGGCCAGATTTCTAGAGAGCGAATTAACTAATTGACAGTAGGGCGAATTAATTATTTTCAGATTAGCATTCCAAAAACATTCTATACATTTTTGGCCGATTTCGAATGCAACTGTTTACTCCACGCTCCGAGTTTCCTCATCTTGGTTGTGAATCAAACGTCATTAGCATTCGAAGCGATTGGAACAACTCGCTCTCGGTTTTCCATATTTCAGTAGAAGCCGCTTTGAGCCATGTGATGTGACTTAAATAGCCTCGTAATGTTTGTTTTCGCAAATGATTCGACTTTCTTCGGTGATTTACGTTATGGATTCGCTCGAGGCGTCACAACGTTATCGAAGAACGTTGCGTAATTATCAATATGAAAATGATGGCTTTTGTCGCTGTCTCTTTTTCGATATGATATTTATTTGAAACAGGCCTGACGACAATCGTGAATGGAAATGCAATGGAAATGGAAGCGATTGTGAGGAAATGCATTGGTGAAATGCGAAAACACTTTCGCTTCTTTGAGCATTCTCAAGGCACTGGAAGGGGCATGCGATTTTATATGTACAGCTGATGTACTCGTCGATTCTACAAACCCAAAGTAACAAATGGTTCTGTATCATCCTGAAAACATTCCCAAACCACAAAGAAAATATACGACCGCGAAAAGCAAATATTTCTATCTCCACATTCCTCGATAATAAATGATGATGATAAAAATAATGATAAAACATACAGTTGTTGGTTTTAAAGATTGCAGGTCGCAACTTTCTGTAGCCTTCAGGAAGATAATCTCTAAACGTTGTAGATAAACCTATCCAAGACATTAAAATAGCTGGAGACTATGCTCACTCGAAGCTTCGCTATGAGCTATTTTTTTTGCGTCATTAATTCGTTTTTAACGTTTTGGCCAGTGTTTACTTGAACAATGAATTCTCCATATTAGCATCAATCATTGAAGTTCAGTTATCTAAAACAGGTTTTGGTCGGAATAAAATTATCCACTACAAGATCTGTTTACTCTAGCACCGCTCGATTGGCGTCGTCAACCGGTGTACCCATTATGATTAAGGATTCCGCGAAAAAGACCATCAAAGGAAAATCAACCGAATCTATATAGAATATCACGATTAAAGTTGGATATTTTGTAAACAGGAAGCAATCTGTCTCCCATCTAACTAGCAACTAGATTATTGGAGAGTGCGCATTTCGTGTTTTTTGAAAACTAAAACGTAGGAGTTTTGGTTACTTTGTAAAATCACAGCATTGCACAGAACATTTTTCACAAAGAAAGCATTAACTTCAAAATTATTCTAGAGATAATGTTGAGATAGACATCCAACTACAGAGAGATTGTGTTTCAATAAAGTCATTCAGTAGAAATTCGTCTTAACATTCTATGTTCCAACAAAAGCTAGTAAACAATCCATTGAATATTCTGGGTTAATGGGGGGATGGGGGGATGCACCCATCAGTCCCCTCTGTGCCCTCTTCTCCCTGGTGAGGATAGTGAAGCAAGCGAGCCACTATGCTTGTGTGTACGAGTTGAATGAACGGGTTCGGAACTAACTCATTTTACAGCGAGAAGTTTATTTAGAAACTGGTTCCTAGGTCGGTGAGCTTAGGCCCGGGACCTCTGAGGACATAAGTGAGCGGCAGCGGTTAGCTCATTTGAAAATGACTTTACAAGAAGGGGCTACATCTAATGGGGTTTCCGACACCTGAGAATTAGCGGAGGATTAACAACCGTTATTGCAGGCGAGACGTCTGAAAGACCCGGTGTGATCGGGTGGGGAAGCAAATGACGAATAAAAGAAGCCAACGGCTGGCTGGCGAAGGTTGACGCAACAAGTGAACGTTTCAAGGCCGTCCGGCCCTCATTTCCCTTCTGTTTTATTCTACAACCATAGGGAAATTGGGGCAGCTGAGATTTGATTGGTTCCAGAAAATCGCTCGCACTACGCTAACCCTTGGGCGTAATTACAGTCCACTGTACGCTCAAATACGAAAATAATGCCGTTTTTAGGTTACTGTCAGGATGGACGTGTTTTAAAGGTTGATTTTCGAAAAGCATTTTGGTTAGAAGGAAGCGCAATCCACCAGCTATTAGTCAAACGTTGCCCCTCTGGAGTCCTAGATATGAAAAACACCAAGAAGAAATATCCTAGGAAAAAAGCGAATGACTGAACAGTGGTCAATAGAAACAAACTTGACCATTCAAAAACATTTCAGCCTATAATAACATATTGGTAACTATTACGGAAAACTCCTTGGTGAAAATCGTAATTTCGAATATTTTTTAAAAAATAATAACTACTTAATTTATTGTCAAATTGATTACCTACCGATACAGCTGAAGAGTGTTTTGAGAAGCATTCTAACGAGTATAGAACGATTTTTATAGCTCCACAAATGATCGAACAGCTGACCATAAAAGCTGCGATAGCTCGAGAATCATTAAGTCCCAGTTGTGGTCTCATTCGACACAGCGTCAAAAAATCCATACTAAACTATACCAAATACGCCGTAGTCTGAAAAACCATGAAAATACGCATTTTTTCACCCTTAAAAAAGCCCTTTGTCATTGAGATAGAGATTTGGCTCACCGGAATGATTTTAAACAAACAAACAAACAATCATTGCTTGGCGTGTTTGATAACAATTTATATAGATTTTTTATGCTAAATCGAATGAGACTGTAACGGTGTCGATTGCTTTAATGCTTCTCAAGTTATCGCAGCGATCATGCCAAATATTAGAGATTTTGAGATATTTGGCTAGAGGATAACTCAATCATTTGTGGAACCATAAAAATCGTTCTATACTCGTTGGACAGCTGGCCAAACACTCTCTTTATCAGCTAAACATTAGGCAGTTAATTTTATGTTAAGTAAATTATGTAATTGAGAAAAATAAAAATATTTAAAATTGCGCACTTGGTTACCTATATGATTGTAGGTGGAAACGTTCTCGAGAGTTAGGGTTGTGTACTTCTTTTTTCAAGCGGATGGTCTATCCAAATATTGTTGAAGCAAAGAAATATTAACCCAATGAACCTACAATCATTTGCAGCATTTTTTAATTTTTTAAATATTTATTAATTTTTATTTTTCAATTTGATATTGGGATTCTAGATACGTGAAATATCCAATTTTGAAGGGTAGTTCGTTCTTTTTAAATGTGCGATCGGAATGGTTTATTATAGAATGATGAACAAACACACTAGGAAAGGAGAGCATTCGGAAAAGGAGAGGGTGGGTTTTTTAAACCACTACAGAGCTCGATTAGCTTGTGAGGAAAGACACGGTAAGTAACGTAAACAGCGAACTGTGATCCAATTTCGGAGCCTCCAATAATATAACCGCACTCGCAATCCCTATTTCGCGTTTTGTAGATCAAGCTTTACATTCAGAACTACTGTTTCTTTAAACGACTGATTTAATATTTAAATTTTTCAACTCAAATATTTACAAAAATTATTTTTAATATCCAATGCACAAAAAAAAGAAGCTTTTTGCTTTGAGCCTTTTTGTGCCTTTAGCCTTTATGATAATATTATTACATTTATGTGTGAACTCACCTTGACATCTTTGAACGTAATGGCAACCTGGTCAGTCGTGAAGGTTGTGTTCGCTGGAGCTGGCTTGTTTTTCACACTCGGAAAAATAACACCTCGATTTCTCGTCGATGCGCCGTTTTTCTTAGCCGCTCCAGGACCAACGGATCCTTGACTTGTGAGTATTGATTGTGGCGTCGACGACGACGTACTAGCGACAGGCGTTGGCGTCGTGAAGGTGATTGGGGGCGCTTGCTCTGTCACATCGTCCGGGCCATCAACGCTGTAGCGATTTTGGTCGTACTCGACCAACCTAACAATATACACAGAAATAGGGTAATTTTGAGTATTTTACGGTGTGTAGTAAATGAGAAGTAGTTACTCAAAGCAGTTGAAAGTTAAACGTTTCCGCAATAATACGGCAAAAGTGAACTTAATCGAATTCATACGTTAGTTCGATAAACTGATCAAGTAGCGAGCTTTTATACATTTAATGAGCTGACATGCTGAGACTGAAACCAATACACTGAATAAATTAGGGGACAATTCTCCAAGTCAGACCCCCTCTCAACGTAAACAATTCGATAAATTAATCTAGTTTATTTTTCAGCCATATAAAAAACGTAGTTCAAGATAGGAAATATTTCAAAATTGATATGTGACATTCCGAGTTCAAATCGGACGACATCTAATTTGTAGAACGACAAACGGCAGGGGTTTCCTGACTAGAAAAAACTTTATTTTGAGGAATTGTTCACCTGTCAATTGTTGGATCGAGTAGTAATTCGGCGGCCACGGGTCTTTGAGCCAGCGTAACTACATCTTCTTCCTGTTTCTTCAACCGTTTCTCGACCATGTCCAAATTAGCAATTATTTTATTCGTGTTCGTCCTCAGGTCCGCATGGATGTCGTTGATCGCCCTCTCTTGTCTTTGCGTCTGGGTCAACAATTCGTCAGATTTGGGCACTAAATCGTCGACGGAGCTTTTTGTACCGACTACTACATTCCAAACTTCGTCCATTTTATTCGATACGCTCAGCATCGGGTGCATTTGTCGGACGAGTTTGTCCAATTTTGAATTTTTTATCACAGTTGTCGGCGGCGTGGTGGTACGATTCCTGAACGGTTGAGGATGCGACGTCTGGACGATAACTGGCTCAACGACCGCTTCATGAATGTCGCTCATCATTGTCAACATTTTACCAAGGCTTTCCGAAACGACATTGATGTGAAACTGCAATTTCCTATCAATATTCGCTGTATTTCCTCGAAGAGCTTCCAACTCGCCGTTCAAAACTTTGGACACATCGATCGAACTCAAGCTTATCGGTTTCTTTTCGCTTGCTTCAGCGTTTATATCGTCCGCCGGAAGGAAATTTGAATCCAGTTGGTTCTTGAGTACAACCAGTTTGGTATCGATATCGCTGACTTTGCGGTCCAACGATGCTAATATCTTGTTGTCTGGAAGCGGCGCTTGCGGCTTGACCAATTTCGAATCGATGCTTCTCAAATTGAGAATAACCGAATCGGTTTTGTCGATATTATCGTTGACGCGCGAGTCTAGAGCTTCGACCCGCCTCATCAGATGCTCGACTGCACGGTCCAAGTTTTCTATTCGCTGCAGTTTTGTTTCAAGCGTTGAAACAATCACTTCGAAGACGTTAAAGAGGTATTGTTCTCTGGAACAGAAAAATATAAAAAAAAGATCAGCATCAATATAACGATTCGCATTAGCTATAATAGTATGATTAAGTAGATATATTGTGGTATCAAAAAAATGATGCGTGTGAATAAAGTAGGTATATAAAGTAGGTATTGACTATGCCGGAAACTGGGAAAGCAAGGGCTAGTTAGCTACCAGCAAGTTGCAGAACGGTAGCGAAGAGCTGAAATGAGCTTAAACTAATTAGAAATTAATGGTTTTATTTATGTGGGGTGTATCAGGGCGCAGAGAGGAGTGCAGTTTCATTGAATTAGTGATGTCCCTACGTGTTATCTGATGTCGACTTATAATTTTAGTTTACATCGAAGGTTCAACACATAATCGCCCGTGGGTGTTGGAAATTACGTTTTTCTGTTATTTTTCGTTAAATTGAAATTAAAACCAATAATTTCTTTGTGAAACATTAAAAATAATTTGATTAGCGATCTGATTAAAATAGGGATAGGAAAACCTTGTCTATTAAACAAATCGCAGTTTGAAAATTTTTTCTACTAATATCAAATGATGAAAGATTTTAATGAAACCTCATTCATTGTCGATAACCAACTTAAGACTTTGTTATTCCTGAAAAACTAGTAGTTATTTTTGCACGATTTTATGTGCCTCCAACTATATCCCGCCGATGTTAACAGATTCATCTGAACGGTTCTATAGGAGGATGCAGCTTGTGCTGTAGACAGTTACAAGATAATAAGAGAAATGCGTATACGTTGTAAGTCGTGCTCTTCCGCACGTTATTCTTCAGAGTGGGTTAGTTTTAGTCGTTTGCGAATCAATGATTCTCATGATGATCGCTAGAAAAAAAATTACTTGAGCATTTCTCAATTTTAGGAAAGATCTGGAATGGCCAAATCGGAGAATTGACTTAACCTTGATCTTTTGTTGTTACTCAAACCTGAACCGTAAGTTTCCGAGCCCTTTGGCAGACTGATAAACAGGATGATGGAGACGGGGAAAAACCGGTTGTCTAACGCGGAGGAATGATCGGAACGAAATAAGGATGAACCTTTGCGACAGGGAGTCGATGCTTCACGATACGTTCGAAAAATAATTGGTCCGTTTCTGACCGAATTACGAGAACAATTTCCTGTTCGCCGGGATACGTGAGATAAGTCGGAGAGTTATGAGTCAGCCTATCTGAGCTGATGGAAATCAAACGTTCCTTTGAACGTTATAATCAAATCGGCAATTGAGATATTTTTCCTCGTGATTTAGGTCAAATGAAAAGTACATTAACTAGCTTCGATAAGGCACTGTGAAATTGTTCAAGCCATTGACACACATTTGAACTAGAATTTTTAATAAGGTGATAGATTTCTCATTATTGTTGCGATTAGAACTATTATACTATACTGCAGATATATCAATAAAATTGACTTCGTATTTCATTAGTATCGCAAACTTCTCTTAAAGTTTAAAATCATTTCGTCGTCACTTAATCTCTTTGTGTAATGGGTATGATTTTTTTCTTGCGAATCGGTCAATGGCGGTGTCGAATCAACAATAACGAATTTCGATTGATTGCTTCTGCCGTTCTTTTGTACAATCTTGTTGAGGGAAAAGTACTTTGGTACTGGACGAAATATGGATACCAATAATGTAAAATGAGGACAAGTCAAACGAAACTTAGGTCAGAAAGAATTCGGGGAAGTGAACACACGTGTTTCAAAATTTCAAAATTCCTGCGCAACTTAATGGTCGTTGGAGGGAGGCTTTTCAGAACTGACAGGAATTGAATCTTTTGATCAAAGGATTATTTACGTTAACCTTCGCAAGTTCAATAATTCAAAAAATTTACTTTCCAAGAGATGTGAGGGCGAGAAAAACCCGGTGACTCATTCTTCGATACCTTATTGGCTGGCCGATAATTTATGGGCTGTAGACCCAATGGCTTCACGTCACCCTGAGGATGCCTAAACCGGCGAAAGTGCTCGGCCAGCCAATAAAGTATCAGAGAATGAGTCGCCTGGTTTCTATTCCTTTACCAACTCTTGGACATCAAGTTATTCTAAGACAAGGAAAAAAAATACTTATAAGTAGAGTACCTAGTATTTTTTCTTTTCAAATTTAATTTCTACTACATGTGATTACGGGATTGAATTCTTCGTTCATCCTGTTCACGCTGATAAAAATGCACTGGCTTTCGAATAGTTAGAACCTATCATTAGATACTAGCACAATGCCGGGTGTGAGAAATTTGCACTTCCTCAATCTAATCATACTGGGCCAGAAGCTTGGTAACGAGCCGTGTGAGGTTCGCGTTTTCCCGACTTGACAAAAAATGCAAATGAGCCGCAGCACGGTGAAGCCATTATTCATCTTTTCAGAGTGAAAGAGCGTTTTTTTCCCTTCGCTCAACATACGTTCGAATAATGGTGCCAAAAAGAGTCCGCCAAATTTGTGGGTGTCCCGCTTTTGATTTGTGATTGATCATTTCGGCTTTGCAGATCAATTCTAAGATCGTTCAAAGCCTGCAAAGATAAGATTCGAGATCAAAGGGCCAAAGCGTTTCGTTGTTACGCAAGGTTTTAAAACGTTCCATTTAATCAATAGGTTTTTCTACGAAGTGGAGATAGATTGTCGTAATTTGGACGCGATCAATTATCGTCTTGGGAGGTTTGCGCGAGAGTATTCAGCGACGCTGACGTTGCGTGCAAGTTTTCAACTTCCCTGATTCAATGGCCTTTCTGTTACTAAAATAGAAAGTCCGTAGAAGCGATTATCACGTCAAATTGAAGTTGCGCCTGAACATCGGTTGACTACTGACCACCGCAAATCGTTTTCTGTTAGTTGCACAGTTACATCATACAGGTCATAGTTGACAATCTGCACTATAAAAATTTGTTTCGGTTGGCATCAATTAAGTTGATAAGTTAGTGTTTCGATAGATGCGTAACCAAGTTTCGGCAATATAAAATCAAGTTAAAATCAATAGAGAGTTTTAGTGACTTTTGCGTTTTTGGAAAACTTAAACGTGGGAGATTTGGTAACCTTGTTAAATCATATGTCTCTAATGGTCACAACAATCCGCCATCCACAAGGCGGTAACCATAAGAAACGTATGATTTAATGAAGTAACCAATACTCCTACGTTTAAGTTTTCAAAAATTGCAAAATGCACTAAAACTCTCCAATGTGAAGAAGTTGTCGTAAATAACAATGAATTATACCAAGCTCCTTAAAAAATATGATTCTGAGGGAAATATTTAAAACCCGCCAGACACCAATCGTTTATCATTTTTTTGTCGACCACAGAGGCAATGTCAACTAGACCATTTTCATTTTCTGATAATGTCCCTGAATTTTAGACAGTTAGTGGATATTATATTACACCGACTCGCGATTCTAATGATTGAATTCTAATTCTAGTTCTAAATTCTAATTCTAATAATTAATACCCGCCAGACACCAATCGTTTATCATTTGTCGATCACAGAGGCAATGTCCACTAGACCATTCTCATTTTCTGAAAATGTCCCTGAATTTTAGACAGTTTGGGGATATTATTTTACACCGACTCGCGATTCTAGGATTTTTCTTATTTTATATCAACAGGTTTCTAATATCAATTCACTTCGACAGAAAGATCTTCTGAGCATATGGCTCGCAGCAGGAACTCGCACTCGTTAAGGTTTGTTGGTCAATGTTGGTCAGCTGATGATGGTCGAGCTCGCGTCGGGCCGGCCCTTGCGTAACTGGAACTGAGCCCTCTTGCTTGGCAGTCGGGCAACTTTCATTCACAAGGGACTTCCTAAGTGTGAGTTTGCAATGACACAATGCCTCACATCATCATCTCGGCTCAAATTAATCCTATTTTGACGATCAACGGTGACAACATGGACGTAAGGAAAGTGATGCCCATCGAAAGACAGATTGATTCCACGCACTCATGATTCATAGCACCAATGAAGATACTATCGGGCAATGGCAATACTATCATCGCTATCCGACTTTAGGAAGAACCGGAAATAATTCTCATTGCAATTAATGTGAATTTTTTCGGACAAAAGAAAAAGGAGGTGAATTAAATCCATCGAACTTTTATAGGTATACTTATTCAATTATCCAAAATATTGTACATTTTTCAGTTGGTTTCTTAATTGATCACAATTTAAAAAACGGTACCTAATAGTTCAGTAGGTTAAAAACTTTCAGCAATGCTAACCATCGTTAATCAACGTGGATCAATTTTCAGAACTTGCTCGCCTGTATTATACCTCAATAACAATAAAAATGCGCGCATTACCAACGACGGTAGTCCAAAGTTTTCTTTTCAATTTCTTCCAAAAAAATCGATACCCCTAACGCTAAAGGCGTTGATGCAAACGGTAAAAACGTTTTGAAAATCCGTCAAAACTCACATAAATCGTTGCCTAATGAATAGGACCACAACAGGTAGTTAGTCGAATGAAAAAAGTCCTCGGGACAGTTGAAAACTGGCTAATAATTGCCCGGAGTTGGTAAATATCGCGGTCGCCTGGCCAAGACCATGGGAGCGCTGTTATCTCTCAACGAATGTCGCTAATGGCCAGCGGAACGGCTTCTGGTCCGTTAATTCGTACGACTGACAGTTTATGAACGTTTCCTAGCGTCAAATGAGGCAAAAAAAAAATAGTGCTACTCTTTAACTTCCAACTATTCTTGATAGGCACACAAGATACAAGCCAATACACTAAAAATCTAACGTAACAGTTGATTGTATTATTCTATCTACACCAACAATTCAGTAACTTTTTTGTATGAGGATCCAAAAGGTTGATTTGAGTACTTTTGCTCCTTCGGGCATCGCCAGGACCACAATCACTGTCGTTCCATTGTTTCAACAGGTAGCTAGTGATTACTTATAATTTTATTGGTGTATCATGCATTATTTTTAATCACTTGAAGCGGTCAAGTTACTCTGAAGTTTTTCGATCTGTCCTTGTATTCTGAATAACATCAGACGATTTGATCTTGAATTAGTGATGAAAATTATTGAAAAGTACACGCTGGAGAAAGGTCAGCTGCTTTTATCGGTATTTATATTGGTGTCTAATTATAAGCTCCGCGATTTAAAGTTGAGTGATGTAGCGTTTTTTTTTTTTTTTCATCTGACGTTCCCTTCGATCTCTCCTCTGAACTCAGCCTTACTCTTACTCTTCCGGCAGTTTGC